>CM033477.1:20139716-20567188 GCA_019447015.1 Hymenochirus boettgeri
TACACAGGTTTAAACCAGCCCTCGGCTTCGATAGTGGTCAGGGTTAAACCAGCCCTCCGGCTACTGATAGGGGACACAGGGGTAAATCAGCCCTCAGCTACTGATAGGGTAACAGGGTTAAACCAGCCCTCCAGCTACTGATAGGGTATACAGGGTTAAACCAGCCCTCCAGACTCATGATTGGGTTACACAGGGTTAAACCAGCCCTCCAGCTACTTTGAAGGGTACACAGGGTTAAACCAGCCCTCCCAGCTACTGATAAGGGTACCACAGGGTTAAACCAGCCCTCCAGACTAACTGTAGGGTACAACAGGGTTGAACCAGCCCTCCAGCTACTGATAGGTACAACAGGCAGGGTTTAAAAGCCCTCCCCGCACTACTGATAAGGGTACACAGGGTAAACCAGCCCTCCAGCTACTGATAGGGTACACAGGGTTAAACCAGCCCTCCAGCTACTGATAGGGTACACAGGGTTAAACCAGCCCTCCAGCTATTGATGGGTTACACAGGGTTTAAAACAGCCCTCCAGCTAACTGATAGGGTACACAGGGTAAAACCAGCCCCTAGCTTACTGATAGGGTACACAGGGTTAAACCAGCCTCCAGCTACTGATAGGGTACACAGATGTCTGGTCTGGTTGTCCCCCATTGAAATGATTCTGTAAATAGTGATTGAAAGGACAGAAAGTTGTTACTTCATTCTTCTGTCTACTCTATGACACATGGTTATCCTGCGTACCCTCCATCATATTCCCCCTTTAACTTATAGAAACAACATGGTGCAGAGCTGCAGGGGAGGATAATAAAGTGAACCTCTGTGCAATGCATTCTCCCTATTTAAAGGGGTGTTGGACCTTGTCTTATAGCACTGAAACCAGAAGAACTTTCATCTAATCAGATTTAGGTAGTTGCAAAGTGTTGACTGTAATTAGCAGGGGATCTGGGGAGTTTTCTGATCTGACAAGGGGCCCCGTTTGGGCTGCGCCCTGATTTTGGAGCAAAAAGATTCCAGGCAATGAAGCAATAACTGCAGTAGAAAAGATGGACGTGTGAACGTGGAAATTGCTGACCCATAATCGCACCGGATAGGACATCACACAGCAGAGACCAGTGGAATGGAAGCCTGTATAGATTTTTCTTTTTGTCTGCCGGTGATTTATGATTAAACACAGGACGTCCATTTTTATTTTGGCCTCGGGCTTTATTCAAGGCGGATATTAAGGGGTCAAACTAAGTCAGCTCCAGGATAGGTTCAATAGTTCAAAGAACTTCCTTAACTTTTATTTCTCTTTAGATTTTCATAAGCAAGTTCATTTTAATTTAGGACAGTCAGACCCCCGGGGGCCCCCACCAATCTTGTAGCTAAATAAAAACTCCCAGCATTCCAAGTCAGATCATTCTGGACATTTTGATTGGCTGTATTGCTACATATAGGATCCTGGTTTACAGAGCACACTGGCCGGTTTTAATTTATCTTAAATATAAAATTCTTCCATTTATCAGAGATTCAAATGACAACTGCTGACCTGTTACTTAACTTTCTGAGCAAGGAAGATCAGTGGAAAACTAGCATTGCCCGTACAGCAGAGTCCTTTTCTCAATTACTATGCAACTGACAGCAATGTCAGTGGCAAACCATTATCGGGAACCTGCATGGTAAGACACTGGTACCTGGCCCACTTACTATTTGACGTAGATCAAACATGGAGATCATGTGACGTCAGCATAAGGGATGGGCCACACTATCACATTTCTTACACGTTTTGAGAGTTTTTGCGAATCTTGCGTTCCGATTCCATATTATTACTGGAAGCGCAGTCAAACGGACGGTAACACGCGGTTTTCATGCACATTACGTCTACCCAGCCTAAGTAATATTTTACTTTTACATCTGTTAATATCAGTGTTGGTCCTCAACCGGTCATTGTATCATTTCTGTCCTTTTAAAGTTTGTGCGGTTTGTTGCTTTTATTTTAAAGGCAAAGCCGTGAGATAAAATGCTTTAATTGCAGGTCACGTTAGGACGTCCGTGGGTTAAATAACTTTTAGTCTAAAATTCCCAATTATCTTTGCAATCGGCTTGGATCCACTCAGGGGGTTGTCCATGATGAATTTCTAGTTTTTGGGCTAATTAGTCACAGAGATCCCTAGATGAAGAGGTGAATGTGTATTGTCAGCATAGAAGGAAGAAGGAACTTAAGTAAACATGGATTTTATCAGATCCGTTTATTATTACTGTATAATGCAGATACTATGGGAGCAGAGGGGCTAGGGGCAGAGGGAAGGCCCAGATTCTTACTTTTTATTACAGAAAAACTGCTGAGGATGAAAGTAGGGAGGGGTCAACATGATAGATTTGTGGGGGGGGGCGTAGTGATTTCTATCAAACTTTCATAATGTAAAAAACTATATCGCTGCAATAGAGACACAATCATTATTTACACAACAGTCGTTATTTAAAATAAAAATATTGTTATTTTACGATCAGGAAGTTTATAAATACTTTTTATTGAGAATTTACTTTCTGGCTTCTGCTGTGAGAACTACTGCGAATGGAACAAGGAATTTCTCCAAACAGTTGTCAGGGTCTGCGTACTTGTGCACTATGGCGTCCTATGGCCCCTATTCCCTGTAATGTGCAGTGGCAGGGGCGCTGGGTATTCAGGGGGCAGGGCCACAGTATGGTGGGGGAGGGGGGGTAGACAGATGGACATGGTTGGTAGAATTTGCATCCTCCTTATGTTATGTCTTAATAGCCATCAGCCCATGCAATAGACAATAAAAGAGAAAACCTCTCATCCCAGACAGTCTATCATAGCAGGACAGGTCCATTGCCATCATCTGTGCAGAGATTTACTAGAGAGTCTTTACTGTTTGCCTCTTTCCAGGCTACAGCTGGACTACAAATCCCAGGATTCCCTTAAACATTTGTACTTGTTTTGTGAATTTTCTATTGGCAGCCACTAGGAAAGAGGAAAAAAGTAAAGTAAAGTCCCCTGAAAAAAGCCTCGTACACCGCTATAATGTGACCCCCGACTGCGTAATCCGCTGTTTGGCTGATAATCCCACGTGAATTTCATGGGGGGTCTTTCGTTGATCCGCCAGGGCCGAACGAAACACACGTGCGACATCAGCCGAAACGCGTAGTGGTGGTGGGGTCGCTGCCAACATCATTTGGCCACACCTTCTCTCTCAGTCTATGGTCCCGTAGACATAGACTGTAACAGGATTGGCTACAGATTTCTAATACAGGTAGGCGTGACGCTGTAACAAGTTCCTTCACTAGCTTAGAACTGGGCGTGCAAAGAACACAATGGTCAGTGACAACCATGGTGATACTGGAATGCTGGGAAATAAATCACAAACCCTAATTAGAAAGGTAAATTTCCCAGCACCCACATCAAAATGAGATGTGATGCTTTTTATATCAGGGTGCTCTTATTTCTGATTCAGTGTTGATTTGAGGCTTCGTTCTGTTGTCCTTTAAATATAAAACTATCTAAGGTGATAAGATGCGGTATTTAAAGGACAACTATAATACCAAAAAAAAACCATCCTTTTGTTTCTATAAATAAGTATTATGGAACAAATGCTTCCTACCTTCCCATAAGCTTTAAAAACAAGCTATCTCTCACCTGTCCCTCCTCCTCGGGATTATGCTGGTTCCTGACCCGCTTGTTCTCCCTTAATGTGAGACCAAGTCGGGTAGCGGGCTCCTGGCTCAATGTTCCAAAGGAAGGTCATAGTTTTTATTTAAAGGGAGGGTCTTATTGCAACAAAAGGAGCAGAGTTTGTTTTGAGTATAGTTGCCCTTTAACAAGAACCCTGGCACTAGTGTAAATAAGACCAATACTTAATATTTTTTACGTGCTGTGTATTGATTGCGACTAGGCCACACTCCTACCAAGATGATATTGATCTACTGCAAAGGTAGCAACTCTGTTAAGAGAGCGAGAAAGCTCTGTTCATCATTTACATCTTGTTCACTTCCAGAGCCGTTGCCAAATTCCATATGCACTAGTCCATCCCCCTACACCAAAGAAGAAAGGCTGGTAAAAAAAATTGTATCACTTTAAGAACCATCAAACCCAATTTTAGGATTTAGGTCATTTTAGGATTTTCAGGGCGAGTTCTCCGACATTATCCTACCGCTACACGGACACAGGGTGAGTCAGGCCAATGAAGTTTTGTAAATGTAATTTACAGCTGAATGCATCCTGGGTGTTAGTCTATAAAAGAGAGTGTTGTGAATGAGAAATTAGACTTTCCAGAAAGATCCCACATGACGGATGCCCAGGGGGGGTGTAATTCACTAATCATTTCTTCTGCTTTAGGTGAAATGATCAACTTATTTTATAAAACTTCTGAAATTTTTTACTTTTGGATATTTCTGGCACAGTTAGAAATGTGACTCAGGGGGTCGGTATATAATGAAGCTTTTCTAATCAGGGCCATTTTCCTTCCATCCACATATGGGTGTCCTACAGGAATCTCTGTAGGCTCCGCTGTCCTACTTGCCAGACCTGTTTGACCTGCCCTTCCTAATTTCTCTCTCGTCCGTTTCTTAGGTCACAAAAAAAAAAACAACGTTCCAATCTTTTTTTCTTAATTCAAATCAGAATCAAATTCTCTCTACAGATTTGAATGTGGAAGCTTCTGCAGCGGAGAGTGATGCAAATCAGACAATAGACAGAGACGAGAGTTGCGAAACACATCACAAGGTGTTAGGATCTTTGCACACATACCAGGTAACGTAGATTCATCGCCTCTGGGGGATTCCATCACTATCATGGACACATCTACGGAAAACACTGGGATCAACCAGCTGCAAACTTGTGTATTTGTCTTCCTAAGTAGAGAATATAGAGACAATAATTCTGCAGGTTATCAAGGTTGGCTGGGATCCCATTTTTTGGCACACACACACAGCACACTCTTATCATAATCCCATTCCCTAGAGTATTCTTTTAGTGGAATCCCTACAACACATTAATAAAAGTGGTTTGAGTATTATCTTTCTTTATTTTACAGTTTCTTGTTTAAGGCCACCTTCTTCACTATCCCCTGCAGCTATGGATGAAATGGACGTCCCCCAGCTAAAGAAAGAAGTGGAAAGCCTCAATACCAGCGGATACCAGAGGGAGATGTGTTCCAAGTCTATACCTGAGTGGAAGTAGCAAGAAGAAGAAAATTGATCAGTGTATGTACAATCTGCTATTGACTGTTAACGCTAGGTACACACACTGCGATAAAGCACAGATTACCGGGTATCAGGGGTTATCGTGAGTGTATGTAAGCGTCTTTTCTAACGAGCAGAGCTTCTCGCCTGCCAAACGTTTGGGTCGACCTGGTGGACGTTCGGGAAAAGACCGAAAATATCCCCCCACTGTAGTCTCCCACAGGACTTCTCAATTTTATATGAATGTGTATAGCGGTGTGTATAGGCTTGTATAGGCTGTGTATAGGTTGTGTATATGATGTGTATATGGAGTGTATATGATTGTGTATAGGGTGTGTAAGTGTGTGAATATGATGTTGATATGATGGTATATGTGTGTATTGTGGTATATGGTGTATAGTGTGCTATATGTGTGTATAGAGTGTGTAATTGATGTGTATATGATGGGTATATGATGTTGTGATAATGCTGTGTATATGAGGTGTTATGCTGTGATATATGGTATGATTGTGTATATACTGTGTGATGATCTGTGTATATGATGTGGTATGATGATGATATGCTGTGTATATGAGTGTATATACGTGTAATGGTTGTGTGTATATGGTGTGTATAATGTGTAATGTGTATTATGATGTGATATGATGTGATATGTGATGTGTATTGATGTGTATATGATGGTATATGCTGTGTAAATGCTGTGTGTATATGATGTGTATAGATGATGTGTATTGTTGATATGCTGTTATATGATGTGGCATATGAGTGTATATGTTGCATTGATTGCATATGATGTGCTATGCTGTGCATATGATGTGCATTGATGTTGCATGTATGTATGTGCATATTATGTGTATATATGGTGTATTATGGTGGGTATATGGGTGTGATATGTGTGTATATGCTGTGTATATGATGGTAAGATGTGTGATGCTGTGTAATGATGTGTATATGGTGTGTTATGGTGTATATGCGTGTTTTGTTATATGTGTATTATGTGTATATGTGTGTAGTATTGATGGATATGCTGGATCTGTGTTGGTATATGATGTGTATATGTGAGTATATGCTGTGGTTGATGATGTGGTATATGATGTGATATGATGATGGTATATGATTGTGTTGTATATTGATGCTGTGTATATGCTGTGGTATATGCTGTGTATATGATGTGATATATGATGTGTATATGATGTGTATATGCATGTGTATATGATGTGTATATGATGTGTCATATATTGATGTGTATATAGGTAATGCTCTTGTGTCTATGCTGTGTTATGCTTGATGTGTATATGATGTGTAATGCTGTGTATATGTGTATATGATGTGTAGTATGAGTGGTATATTGATGTGTTATATGATGTGTATAGTGTGAATGTGTATATGCGTGTATATGGTGTTGATGTGATATGATGTGTATTTGAAGTTGTGATATGGATGTGTTATATGATGCGGTATGTTGTGTATATGGATGGTATTGATGTGTGGATATGTCGTGTGATGTATATGATGTGTATTATTTTTGGTGTATATTATTGTGATATGTGTAGATGATGTGTATATGATGTGTATAGCTGTGTATATGCTGTGTAGTATTGATGTGTCTATGCTGTGTATATGAGTGTATATGATTGTATATGATGTGTATATGATTGTGTATATGATGTGTATATGATGTGTATGATGCGTCTATGTGGTTTATGATGGTCTATGTGCAGTCTATGCTGCGTCTATGATGCGTATATGAGAGCGTATATGATGCGTATATGATGCGTATATGATGGCGTATATGATGGCGTATTATGATGCGTATTTGAGCGTATGTGATGCGTGTGTGATGCGTATGATGTCGTATGTGATGCGTATTTGCTGGCGTATGCTTCGTCATATGATGCGTATATGATGCGTATATGTGCGTATATGTGCGTCGTATATTGATGCGTATATGATGCGTTATGATGGTATAGCTGGTATAGCTGCGTATATGATGCGTTATGATGGTCTATGCTGCGTCTAGATGCGTCATATGGAATGCGTATATGATGCGTATAGTGATGCGTATTATGATGCGTATATAGATGCGTATGAGGTGCGTATATGATGCGTATATGTGGTATTGATGGTATATGATGTTGGTGTATATGAGTGATATGTGATTGTGTTGAAATGGTGACAGGATTTTTGCAGATCTGTCATCTTTCAAAGATCTTTCCTGTGTGTACCCACCTTAGGACTGGGTCCTCCAACTCACTGCCTAAAAGGTCACGGTGGGAAATGAGTTAGCAGAAGAAATGGGGATCATTAGTTAGAACATTGGGGAATATATATATACAACAATAAGGAGCGTGATGAAATAACACAATGCTCTGCCAATTGGAAATACAGTTTGGCCACCAAATACTACAGGTATTGTATATTATCACCATTGCAATATACCGCATGGTAACTGTATTTTACAACTGTAGTATTCTGGAACAGCCCCCAACCACTGATCATCTGTACCTTATAGAATATTTGCGTTGTATTTATTGCACTGGTTGGTGAATGGAAAAATCTCTTAACAAAAGATCCAATTCATGGTGCAAAAATATTGCTGGGATAATGCATTTAATAAAAATAGGCTCCACCAATCCTTAAAGGGCATTGCGATATCTCTATTTTTAGTTACAGTAGTTGTAACCAGATATTTAATGATAAAATTTCCTTCCCTTCTGGAGGGCATGCTCCTCCAATTGCCTCAATGAGCTTTATATACAGTCTGATGACAGCAGGGAGGGAGGGGCCAGCTTTTCTGCCAGAGGGGATAGGGTAGTAATTACATTAAATCCTAGCTAGTAATTGCATATACATATTTACTGAATGTATCAGATGGGGCAGATAACTTTACAAAACGTTTCTTTGGGAAGAAAACACAGCGGTGCACGCTTTGTAATTCACCTCCTATACAGAGCATAATTCACAAAAAGCAGCACTCATATCTAATGAAATAGGGGCAGATCAACAACAAAATGATACAGTGATAGTTGGGTCATTTATTAGTTCCACTAATGGGCAATTAAAAAACAAAGTTTCCAGTGTACATGTCCTTTAAGGGCAATCGTGGTCATTTGTATGGGACGTACCGCACGGTCATTGACATTACGACAACGGTGCAAATAAATCTGGGTACACACTGTTAAAGACCTCATAACATGGCAATCCTGGGGGCTGACCCCGTGGCGCACAATGTATATGCATGGCTGTTTGGGACCAATGTGCGTGAATGGGTGCATTCTGTCCACCTGGTTAGATCGGGCAACCGAGCCCCCAACAGAAAAGGCCAATTCAGCCGATAAGGCGTAACTCATCCAACACCGCGGGTCAACCCGCGATCACACATGAGTGTGTGTCGCAACCTAACAATCTTTAAAAGATGAGACTACACACAGTCCTGGGCAGTTTCCCTTTACAAGTAAAGGGAGGATCGTTCTGCACTGCACACCCCCTTATATGATCATGCTGACACTGCTGACTCGCTTATAAGTACGGCGTACTCGATACAGGGAGAACATGTTGACTCGCTATAATACAAGTACAGGGAGAACACCACGACCAAGGGAAATTCACAGGCATTCCGACCATTCACAAAGGCCGACGATTGAACGTTTCTTGGCTCACGATAAATGCCGATTCCACAATCTCCTTTATCTTTAATGTGGGTCCACAGCTTGAAGGACGCATTATAAATGCCAATCATTACCAGAAGTTTATGCCACTAAAAACACATGTAATGTAGGTTAATATTGGACATTATTGAAGGAACCTTTATAAAAACCATCCTAAAGCCTCGTACACACATGTAGATTTTACACGCCGCCCGAACAACCCCCAGTGCAAGGCAAAGGGGGATCTTAGCGACCACCCCGAACGAGCTTTTTTCATGAGACTAACGCAGGTGTCGTATACGTTCGGTTGGCGATGTTCGCTGATTCGCCAATATGTGGCAGTAACGTTCTTGCCATCAAAAGCGTGTAACTTTAAACATAGCCACGTGGTTTAACAGCAGATAAACCCGTGTGGAAGCCTCCAAGGTGGCGCTTTTTTTGTATTTGTTATAAAATAAATCTAAAAAAGATCACTCCTTTATCCATTTGCACCATCAAGGGTTGGATTTAGCTTTAGTCACAATAGCAAGGGGATATCTTCTTGCAGGAACATCTGTTCATATCTTCCCCCATTTTAATCACCCAATTGTTGGCCAATATTTTATTTATTATCAATTCTCTAAAAAGAAACGACCCCCCCCCCCAAGGGGTTCATTTAAATAATAACAGTTACATTTCCGCTATATACAGTCTTAAAAAAAGTGTGGTTTGGGAGGTTGTGATCTGTGATTTAGGGTTGGTGTTAAGGACGCAGTATTGTTTTGGGATGTTTAATCCAAGCCATGGGCCAATCCCATCAAAAAACTGCGTGCTCAGTGTGTGCCATACTAAGACTGGGTGCACGACAAGCAGAGTTTTGTGGGCCAAACCAAGACTATTTTTCGTTTGTAAAATGGAATCGATCGGGACGAAACAACTCGACAGCGTTAATTCCATATGATGTTGTCACCCGTTCAGCCAGATCCGAACGTGTCTGTAAATCCCATGCCGATAGCGTGGCATCTCCTATGAGATCCTGCAACATTTGCCGACGACAGCATTTTCTCCGACCAGCGCACGTGCGGGCGAACCCAAAAAAGCGCCCCCCCCCCAAGTACCAAGCTATGACTTGTTAGAGAAAAGGCCTCAATGGCACTGCAATTCATGTATTCATTGGTTAAAAGTCGGTGCCATAAATTGTTTAATTCATATCTACAACGTAATGCACGGGTACCTACCTTGTACTGTACTGGTGTAGTACATAACTGCACCCCGTAATAGGATTGTTCAATATATTGCTTATAAGCCAAATACATAGCAAACATGCACAATAGTAGTTGGTAAATTCAGAGCAACTTATACGGTTTGGAAATTGACGGTGGTTTTACGCCTGTTTTTTTTTGAGCCATTTGAGGGGGTACGTTGGGGGTTATATAAACACTGGTTCGGTTGGGCATCAATTGTGTCCGGACTCAGATATTTAGACTATCTACCAAATCCTTCCCCCCCCCCAAGGACAACTGTAATCCCATATTACAAAAAATGGATCATAATCATTCCTCGGGTAATTCGGGTGGATAATGAGAACTTTGGAGAACAATTATTACCTGTTTTTCTCCCACCAGCTTCTATAAGTGGCTGAGGGACGCGTTCCATGACCCATCGGGACCGGAGCTTATGAAGAACAACCAATGGGTTGGAGGGGTGGAAATGCAGCATTCTACTAAAGGGGACACCAGATGGAGCCCCACAAAATGGTGTATACCATCTACCCTGAATGGATGGCAAAAATTACTATTATATATACTCCAGCTACTGATAGGGTACACAGGGTTAAACCAGCCCTCCAGCTATTGATAGGGTACACAGGGTTAAACCAGCCCTCCAGCTACTGATAGGGTACACAGGGTTAAACCAGCCCTCGCTACTGATAGGGTACCACAGGGTTAAAACAGCCCTCCAGCTACTGATAAGGTTACACAGGGGTTAAACACCCTCCAGCTACTGATAGGGTACACAGGGTTTAAATCAGCCCTCCGGCTCATGATAGGGTACACAGGGTTAAACCAGCCCTTCAGCTACTGATAGGGTACACAGGGTTAAACCAGCCCTCAGCTACTGATAGGGTACACAGGGTTAAACCAGCCCTCCAGCTATTGATAGGGTCACAGGGTTAAACCAGCCCGTCCAGCTACGGATAGGGTACACAGGGTTTAAGTTTTAAACCAGCCCTCCAGCTGACTGATAGGGTACAAGGGTAAACCAGCCCTCCAGCTACTGATAGGGTACACAGATTGTCTGTCTGGTTGTCCCCCATTGAAATGATTCTGTAAATAGTGATTGAAAGGGACAGAAAGTTGTTAACTTCATTCTTCTGTCTACTTCTATGACACATGGTTATCCCTGCGTACCCTCCATCATATTCCCCCTTTAACTTATAGAAACAACATGGTGCAGAGCTGCAGGGGGAGGATAATAAAGTGAACCTCTGTGCAATGCATTTCTCCCTATTTAAAGGGGAATGTTGGACCTTGTCTTATAGCACTGAAACCAGAAGAACTTTCAATCTAATCAGATTTAGGTAGTTGCAAAGTGGTTGACTGTAATTAGCAGGGGATCTGGGGAGTTTTCTGATCTGACAAGGGGCCCCGTTTGGGCTGCGCCCTGATTTTAGGAGCAAAAAGATTCCAGGCAATGAAGCAATAACTGCAGTAGAAAAGATGGACGTGTGAACGTGGAATTTGCTGACCCATAATCGCACCGGATAGAGACATCACACAGCAGAGACCAGTGAATGCGAAGCCTGTATAGATTTTTCTTTTTGTCTGCCGGTGATTTATTGCATTAAACACAGGACGTCCTATTTTTATTTTGGCCTCGGGCTTTATTCAATGGCGGATTTAAGGGGTCAACTAAGTCCAGCTCCCAGGATAGGTTCAATAGTTCAAAGAACTTCCTTAACTTTTATTTCTTTTAGATTTTCATAAGCAAGTTCATTTTAATTTAGGACAGTCAGACCCCCGGAGGGCCCCACCAATCTTGTAGCTAAATAAAAACTCCCAGCATTCCAAGTCAGATCATTCTGGACATTTTGATTGGCTGTATTGCTTACATATAGGATCCTGTGTTTACAGAGCACACTGCCCGGTTTTAATTTAATCTTAAAATATAAAATTCTTCCATTTATCAGAGAATTCAAATGACAACTTGCTGACCTGTTACTTAACTTTCTGAGCAAGGAAGATCAGTGAGAAAACTAGCATTGCCCGTACAGCAAGAGTCCTTTTCTCAATTACTATGCAACTGACAGCAATGTCAGTGGCAAACCATTATCTGGGAACCTTGCATGGTAAGACACTGGTACCTGGCCCACTTACTATTTGACGTAGATCAAACATGGAGATCATGTGACGTCCAGCATAAGGGATGGGCCACACTATCACATTTCTTACACGTTTTGAGAGTTTTTTGCGAATCTCTTGCGTTCCGATTCCATATTATTACTGGAAGCGCAGTCCAAACGGACGGTAACACGCGGTTTTCATGCACATTACTGTCTACCCAGCCTAAGTAATATTTTACTTTTACATCTGTTAATATCAGTGTTGGTCCTCAACCGGTCATTGTATCATTTCTGTCCTTTTAAAGTTTGTGCGGTTTGTTGCTTTTTATTTTAAAGGCAAAGCCGTGAGATAAAATGCTTTAATTGCAGGTCACGTTAGGACGTCCGTGGGTTAAATAACTTTTAGTCTAAAATTTCTCCAATTATCTTTGCAATCGGCTTGGATCCATCTCAGGGGGTTTGTCCATGATGATATTTCTAGGTTTTGGGCTAATTAGTCACAGAAGATCCCTAGATGAAGAGGTGAATGTGTATTGTCAGCATAGAAGGAAGAAGGAACTTAAGTAAACATGGATTTTATCAGATCCGTTTATATATTACTGTATAATGCAGATACATGGAGCAGAGGGGCTCAGGGGCAGAGGGAGGCCCAGATTCTTACTTTTTATTACAGAAAAACTGCTGAGGATGAAGTAGGGAGGGGTCAACATGATAGATTTGTGGGGGGGGCAGTGATTTCTATCAAACTTTCATAATGTAAAATAACTATATCGCTGCAATAGAGACACAATCATTATTTTACACAACAGTCGTTATTTAAAATAAAAATATTGTTATTTTACGATCAGGAAGTTTTATAAATACTTTTTATTGAGAATTTACTTTCTGGCTTCCTGCTGTAGAACTACTGCGAATGGAACAAGGAATTTCTCCAAACAGTTGTCAGGGTCTGCGTACCTTGTGCACTATGGCTGTCCTATGGCCCCTAATTCCCTGTAATGTGCAGTGGCAGGGCGCTGGGTATTCAGGGGCAGGGCACAGTATTGTGGGGAAGGGGGGGTAGACAGATGGACATGGTTGGTAGAATTTGCATCCTCCTTATGTTATGTCTTAATAGCCATCAGCCCAATGCAATAGACAATAAAAGAGAAAACCTCTCATCCCAGACAGTCTATCATAGCAGGACAGGTCCATTGCCATCAATCTGTGCAGAGATTTACTAGAGAGTCTTTACTGTTTGCCTCTTTCCAGGCTACAGCTGGACTACAAATCCCAGGATTCCCTTAACATTTGTACTTGTTTTGTAGAATTTTCCTATTGGCAGCCACTAGGAAAAGAGGAAAAAAGTAAATGTAATCCCCTGAAATAAAGCCTCGTACACCGCTATAATGTGACCCCCGACTGCGTAGATCCGCTGTTTTGGCTGATAATCCCACGTGAATGCTTTCATTGGGGGGTCTTTCGTTGATCCGCCAGGCCGAACGCATACACACGTGCGACTATCAGCCGAAACGCGTAGTGGTGGTGGGTCGCTGCAAACATCATTTGGCCACACCTTCTCTCTACAGTCATATGGTCCCGTCTGACATAGACTGTAACAGGATTGGCTACAGATTTCTAATACGGTAGGCGTGACGTGCTGTAACAAGTTCCTGCACTAGCTTAGAACTGGGCATGTGCAAAGAACACAATGGTCAGTGACCACACTGTGTGATACTGGAATGCTGGGAAATAAATCACAAACCCTAATTTAGAAAGGTAAATTTCCCAGCACCCACATCAAAATGAGATGTGACTGCTTTTATATCAAGGTGCTCTTACTTCTGATTCAGTGTTGATTTGAGGCTTTCGTTCTAGTTGTCCTTTAAATATAAATACTAATCTTAATGAGTGATAAGATGCGGTATTTAAAGGACAACTATAATACCAAAAAAAACCATCCTTTTGTTTCTATAAATGAAAGTATTATGGAACAAATGCTATTCCTACCTTCCCATAAGCTTTAAATAACAAGCTATCTCTCACCTGTCCCTCCCTCCTCGGGATTATGCTGGTTCCTGACCCTGCTTGCTTCTCCCTTAATGTGAGACCAAGTCAGGTAGCAGGGTCCTGGCTCAATGTTCCAAAGGAAGGTCATAGTTTTTATTTAAAGGGAAGGTGTCTTTATTGCAAACAAAAGGAGCAGAGTTTGTTTTTGAGTATAGTTGCCCTTTAACAAGAACCCTGGCACTAGTGTAAATAAGACCACTATACTTTAATATTTTTTTACGTGCTGTTATTGATTGCGACTAGGCCACACTCCTACCAAGAATGATATTGATCTACTGCAAAGGTAGCAACTCTGTTAAGAGAGCGAGAAAGCTTGTTCATCATTTACATCTTGTTCACTTCCCAGAGCTCGTTGCCAAATTCCATATGCACTTAGTCCATCCCCCTACACCAAAGAAGAAAGCCTGGTAAAAAATAATTTGTATCACTTTAAGAACCATCAAACCCAATTTTAGGATTTAGGTCATTTTAGGATTTTCAGGGCGAGTTCTCCGACATTGATCCTACAGCTACACGGACACAGGGGTGAGTCAGGCCAATGAAGTTTTGTAAATGTAATTTACAGCTGAATTGCATCCTGGGTGTTATGTCTATAAAAGAGAGTGTTGGAATTAGAAATTAGACTTTCCAAGCCAAGATCCCACAATGACGGATGCCCAGGGGGGTGTAATTCACTAATCATTTCCTTCTGCTTTAGGTGAAATGATCAACTTACTTTTAATATAAACTTACTGAATTTATTTTACTTTTGGATATTTTCTGGCACAGTAGAAATGTGATCTCAGGGGGTCGGTATTATAATGAAGCTTTCTAATCAGGGCCATTTCTTCCTTCCATCCACATTATGGTGTCCTACATGGAATCTCTGTAGGCTCCGCTGTCCTACTTGCCAGACCTGTTTTGACCTGCCCCTTCCTAATTCTCTCTCGTCCTGTTTCTTAGGTCACAAAAAAAAAAAACACGTTCCATCTTTTTTTTCTTTTAATTCAAATCAGAATCAAATTCTCTCTACAGATTTGAATGTGGAAGCTTCTGCAGCGAGAGTGATGCAAATCAGACAATAGACAGAGACGAGAGTCTGCGAACACATCACAAGTTGTTAGGATCTTTGCACACATACCAGGTAACGTAGATTCATCGCCTCTGGGGGATTCCATCACTACATCATGGAACACATCACGGAACACTGGGATCAACCAGCTGCAAACTTGTGTATTTGTACCTCCAGAGAGAAACCAAACTTTATATCTATAATCACTGTTATAGATATAAAGTTTGGTTTCTCTCTGGAGGTATATTATAACAGTGATTATAGATATAAAGTTTGGTTTCTCTCTGGAGGTATATTATAACAGTGATTATAGATATAAAGTTTGGTTTCTCTCTGGAGGTATATTATAACAGTGATTATAGATATATTATGGGGGGGATATACGGACACAAAGAATTTTCATAGCGTAACTGCACATCCTAGATAAAGCCGGTTTCTTTACCATTTGGCCGATTCAGTTATTACAAATAAAGGGACTTGTGTCCCTGCGTAGGTCACATATTCATCCCTGCGTGAATTTATATTGGGGTTTATCATTCAAATATGCCTGAAAATTTCCCCCGGCCACAGTCGTCTCCCTGCACTTAAAGTATAAGGGATCAGCTAAGGGCAAAGTGCAGTCCTGAGTGTTCTCCCTATGCTTTATATAGGGAGAGTAATCGGGACTGTGTGTAGGGGATTCTGCCTGTCATCTGTCCAAGATCTTTGATGTGTGTACCCAGAGTGACTTGCAGCCAGCATATAGAATGCTTATATGAAGACTTAATGAGCGCATTGGTCAACCAGGGCTTGATGCCAACTGTTTATGATTTCCAGTGACACCCACAGGACAGACTCTTTATCAGCCACACTTGTGTAATTTAAAGTTCCTATGACCGGAAAGCCAATTCTTCACGCCTCCGCTTATTTACTGGGGTGCTTAGCATAAACTGCTCACATTATTGTTATATATCCAGCCACTAAATGTTGGTGGAAATTATTTTCAAATGTTGGCAACCATGCCACCGGAATTGGGCAGGCTCCAGATGACTGCAAACATGCCTTTAATTACCTTCAGGCTGGTGTTTAAGTACCGGCTCCTTCGCTTGCCTGTGTCTCATTTTGCAAGTGGTCACTATCTGTACAGCAACACATATGTAACAGCTTTAGATTGGAAAGTAAAACTACACAAGTATGTGGGTTTAAAGGATAAGAAAACACTAAGCAATAAATAATTTTCATACATATTCCTAGTGACCCCACAAATGGTCCCATCTGCTCTACCATTAGATGCCAGGACCATAGCTGCTGATTTTTAATATAATAGACCAGTTCTGAATGAATTAGCAGTGCACATATATGGATCCACCATTGAGAATTAAAACCAATGTAATGTTTTCATCCAGAAGGATCGATACACCTGTTGGTTGATCGGCCTGAAAAAAATTGCATAGTTTGTACACAGCCTTAAGGTTTTAACATGCGTCTTTATTAAAAGCAGGTTAGGGCACTAGTTGAGGTACAAATCAGTTGATCTAGGCTGATACAGGTATAAATCAGTGGCATAGGGATCACCATAGTAACCAAAGTGTCTGCTATAGGGCAGAGCCCCAAGTGTTGGGATATAAGCTCCTAACAGCAGCCTGGTGACATTTTAAAGAATTGGATCAAGCAAAAGCACTTTTTAAGATAAATAGGTACATGAAATACTAAAACTGGATATTACTGGTTATGTATGAAACTGTTTAAAGGGGAACTTCATGACTTCATGTAATTCTAATAACATACAATTTTCAGTATATGAGTAAATAGAGAATAGACCAGTAAATAGGCTGCTGGCATTTCAATATAAGGACAGCCGACACAGACAGCCTGTTTGAGTTGCTATTGCAGACGTATATGACATAACTTTATGGAAATAAATATTAGAAAATGACGGAGTGAAAATATGAGGCAATGTGCCTCTATGTTTTAAAACTACAACTCCAAGAATTCCTTAACTACAAAGGAAAGGCAAGGAATGCTGGGAGTTGTAGTTTTCAAACATCTGGAGGTACACTGGTTGAGAATCCCAGCCTTACAGAGTGACAGTATAAGGATATATAGCCTGCTAGGTACACAAAGCATTTTCTTCTGTAGAATTGTCATTTTACATATTGGTAACAGCTGACATGTTATTTAATATAGATATTTATAGTTTTAATTATATATCTTCCTGCCACTGGCATAACTAGGAATCTAGGAAGGTCCCCAGCTAAACTATGGTGGGGCCTGATCGCTGCTTCATCTACAGTGGTTTTATGGGATTTTGGTTTATAATATCGATCGGTTTATGACCACCATAAATGATGTAATCCAATAAAAAGGTATAATCTGATTGGTTGCTGTAAAATAACAGCTTGGCAACTAGTGATGCAGTATCATGTGATTGGCTGGAGAGGTGTTGCTCATTTGCATACTCATTATATAAAGACTTGTTTTTTTTCTTCAATATCATTTTCTATTCTGACGCCACACAGACACAGGTACACCTACCTACTGACCTACCCCTCCTTTCCTGTTGTAGCCATATGATTTCCTTTCAAATTATTATTTGTTGGTAAATTCGGACAGGAAAAAACCTTTATCGATAGAGGGGAAATTATTTATCGTTATTTTAAACATGGCTGTTATTTCTAATCTCCTTCTTTTGAAATTTATCAATAGGAATTTTTATTTTCCTCCTGTCACTATAACCTGAATATCTGATTCTTTCCAATCCGTGCTGTCCCACAATACATTATATTATTGTTTATTTCCCATTGAATAAATATTCAGTTTAACTGGCTGCGTTCATCTTCGACAATTAATAAGATTTATTAATTAACTGGCTGCGTTCATCTTCGACAATTAATAAGATTTATTAAAAACCTCTTTTCTTTTTCCCAAGATGTGCTCTCTCTTTTCTTTTTCCCAAGATGTGCTCTATAACATACAACAAGCTGACCGATGTGTTGTTCGCGTGTCCAGTGCACGGAGCGGTTAACGGTAATAACTGGATGAACTCTACTCCAGCAGTCTTCTCCAGCAATGCACACAGCAGAAGAAGCCAGTGCTTGAAAGGTGGCATTCCATCCAACAAAGAAAAAAGATGGAAGCTTATGAGGAAGGTCTCAACATGGTAAGGAAAGAAATTTACCCAGAACCCCTTAACTGGCTGCGTTCATCTTCGACAATTAATAAGATTTATTAAAAAACTCTTTTCTTTTTCCCAAGATGTGCTCTATAACATACAACAAGCTGAAATGAGAAACGAGGACAAGAGGAAGGAAGCAGAAGACATTGTTGGACGTCTAGAAAACCAATACAAAATGCAAAATATGATGAATACCAGGATAGAACAACTGGAAGAAGAAATGCGGAAAATTACATTGAGGATCAGTAAGTATAGGAGTGGGAGTGGGGAAACTGATTATGTTACAAAATGGGGAGGGAAGTAATGGTAATAATACATGTTTATCCACAATCTGTGTCATTTACTTTACAGATAACAAGATGTCTACCCACAAGGAGAGAAGGAAAAGCCTGAAGACCCTCAGAGAGGGCTTCAACAAAATATTCCGAAAAACCAAGGTCAGTAAAGGATAGAGAGGAACTGTGTGTGTTTTATATAATTCCTGACCTACCAAGCTACAGATAGGACATCATAGAGGAGCTCACCCAGGCAGGATCTTGATACAGTTTATACAGTTTATATGACATGTCGGATATTCTAACCCTAACCTCACCATAGATCCCTACCTAGCTATGTGATAGATCCCTATTAATTATATTATTAATAATATTAACATTTAGACAGTAAAAAGTCATTCAAACCTAGAACTGCAAAAGGGAGAACATTGAACTGTCTGTCCAGTAAGGCTCCATAGATTGAATGATTAGCCCCAAACCTTAACTGTTGATTGACATGTACTTTACAGGTCTCAGAAAAGGGAGATCAGTAAGTATAGGAGTGGGAGTGGGGAAACTGATGTTTGATGTTTATGCAGTGATAGAGGCACGGTGTCACTATACTGCAACACTGCGTCTTATAAAAGTATTGATAAAACTCCTGATCGTAAAATAACAATATTTTATTTTAAATAACGCGGGACTTGTGTTGTAAAATACATGATTTGTCTCTATTTTGCAGCGATACATAGTATTTTACATTATGAAAGGTTGATGAAATCACTGCCCCCCCAAAAAATCTATCTGTTGACCAAAAAACGTCATCTCAGCAGTTGTTCTGTATAAACAAAAAGTAAGAATCTGGGCCTCCCCTCTCCGCACCCTGAGCCATCTCTGCTCCCGTACCCTGTATCTGTCATTATACGCTCCAATACGGTGTCATCCACAAGGATCGGATAAAAATTCCATGTTTCTTACCATTTAAAGGCCTTCTTCTTCTATGCTGACCATACACATCACCTCTTCATCTAGGGATCTTCGTGGAATAATTAGCCCAAAACCTTAGAAATCTCATCATGGACAAAAACCCCCTGAGATGGATCCAAAGCCGATTGCAAACTAATGGAGACGAAATTTTAGAATAAAGTTATTTAAACACGGACGTCCTAAAGGGACCTGCAATTTAAAGCATTTTATCGCACGGCTTTGCTTTAAAAATAAAAAGCAACACAAACCGACACAAACTTGAAATAGTGCCAGAAATTTGTGATACAAGATCCGGTTTTGAGACCAACACTGAATTAACAGATGTAAAAGTAAAAATATTACTAGGCTGGGTAGACAGTAAGTGCTGAAAACCGCGTGTTACCGTCCGTGGATGCGCTTCCAGTAGAAATATGGAATCGGAACGCAAGAGATTCGCAAAAAACTCTCAAAACGGGACGAAATGTGATGCGGTGTGGCCCATCCCTTATGCTGGAGTCACATGATATCATTTGAGCACGTCAATAGTTTAGTAAGGGGGGGGCCCCCCCAGGTACCAGTGTCGTACCATCAAGGTTCCCGATATGGTTTGCCACTGACTTGCGGTCAGTTGCGGAGAGTAATTGAGAAAGGACTCTTGCTGTACGGGCACTGCAGTTTTCCTCATGATCTTCCGTGTCAGAATAAGTAAAGGTCTTTGTTGGGTTTGTAAGCAAGTTTCACATTGGAATTCTCTGATACATGGAAGAATTGATTTTAAGATTAAATTAAAACGGGCGTGTGCTCTGCCAAACACAGGATCATATATGTAGCGATACGCCAATCCCAAAATGTCCAGATGATCTGACTGGAAATGCTGGTCGGTTTTATTTAGCTACCACAGATTGGTGTGGCCCTCCGGGGGTCTGACTGTTAAATTAAAACTGGAACTTGCTTATGAAATCTAAAAGAAATAAAAGTTAAGAAGTTTCTGAACTATGAACTATCCTGGGAGCGGGCCTTAGTTGACCCCTAAATCCGCCATTGAATAAAGCCCGAGGCCAAAATAAAAATAGGGACGTCCTGTGTTTAATGCCAAAAACCACCGGCAGACAAAAAAAAAATTATACAGGCTTTCGCATTCACTGGTTCTGCTGGGTGATGTCTCTATACGGTGCGATATGATGGTCAGCAAATTTCCACGTTCACACGTCCATCTTTTCTACTGCAGTTATGGCTTCCATTGCCTGGAATCTTTTTGCTCTAAAATCAGGCGCGCAGGCCAAACGGGGCCCCTGTCAGATCCGAATAAACACTCCCAGATGCCAGAGACAGTAGCCATTTTTATTTTTTTTTTTCACCCAGTCAAGCAACTTCTGCAACTACCTAAATCTGATTAGATTGAAGTTCGTCTGGGTTCAGTGCTATAAGACAAGGTCCAAAATTCCCCTTAAATAGGGAGAAATGATTGCCAGAGGTTCAATTTATTACTCCCCGGCCAGCTCTGCACCAGGTGTTTCTATACGTTAAGGGGGAATTGATGGAGGGTCGCAGGGATATAACAAAGTGGTCATAGAAGTAGAAAGAAGAATGAAGGTTAACAAACTTTCTGGTCCCTTCAATTCCACTATTTACAGAATCATTTCAATGGGGACAACCAGACAGACAATCTCTGTTGTACCCACAGTAGCTGAGAGGGGCTCTGGTTTACCTGTGTACCCTATCAGTAGCTGGAGGGCTGGTTTAACCCTGGGTACCCTATCAGTAGCTGGAGGGCTGTTACCCTGTGTACTACAATAGCTGGCGGGTGGTTTAACCCCTGTGGACCCTTATCAGTAGCTGGAGGGTTCTTGTTAACCCTGTGTACCCTATCAGAGCTGGAGGGCTGGTTTAACCCTGTGTCCCTATCAGTAGCCGGAGGGCTGAATTTAAACCCTGATGTACCCATCAGTAGTGGAAGGCTGTTTAACCTGTGTAACCTTATTCAGTAGCTGGAGGGCTGGTTTAAACCCTGTGTTTGATATACCTATCAGTAGCTGGAGGGCTGTTTAACCCGGTTGTACCATATCAATCAGTGGAGGGTGGTTTAACACTGTGTAAACTATCAGTAGATGGAGGGCTGGGAACCCTGGGTACCTAATCAGTAGGCTGGGGAGGGCTGGGTTTAACCTGTATACCCTATCAGTAGCTTGGAGGGCTGATTTAACCGGGTCCCTATCAGTACAGGAGGGCTGGTTTAACCCTGTGCCACCCTATCAGTAGCCAGAGGGCTGGTTAAACCCTGTGTACCCTCTCCGTAGCAGGAGGGCGTGGTTTAACCATGTATAACCTATCCAGTAGCAGAGAGCTGGGCATGGTAAAGGGTTGGTAGACAATAGGATGGGATGAGTAACCTGGTGCTACCCTATCAGTAGCTGGAGGTCTGGTTTAACCTGTAATACCCTTCAGTAGTGGAGGCTGATTTAAACCCTGTGCTACCCTATCAGTGCCGGGGGCTGGTTTAACCTGTGCACCCTATCAGTAGCCAGAGGGTGGTTTAACCGGTGTCCAATATCAGTAGCAGGAGGGCTGGTTAACCCTGTGTACCCTATCAGTAGCTGGAGGGCTGATTTAACTGGTTTAACAATTGACGGCAGTGTGTAA
The DNA here is from genome assembly GCA_019447015.1 of Hymenochirus boettgeri. NCBI lineage: Eukaryota > Metazoa > Chordata > Amphibia > Anura > Pipidae > Hymenochirus > Hymenochirus boettgeri. The sequence goes on from CM033477.1 coordinate 20,161,978, forward strand.
CCTATCAACAGGGTAACATTTTAAAAAGCAACAAATATAAAAAAATCCCTTACCTTCCCCACTGTCTTCTCCTCTCTATCTAAAGGAATTGTCATGAAACAGAAATCCAAGTCATCCAATGCCTGTCAGTAATGAGAGTGGCCTATTAATGAGAATGAAATACCAGTCAATCTGCAGCCAATCCAGAAGGTTAAAATCTATAATGTACAGACAGGATCTGCAGCAGAGAGACAGAGGAAAGAGCGATGTTCTTTTTTTTTGTATTTCATTATTTTTTTTATTCAGGGTTGGAATAGGATTGGAGCCAGCTATAAGACGGCCTGGGAAAGGATTAGGCGGACAGAGATAGAGATCCCCCTTTTATTCAGACGAGCACTTCCCATGTTCTCGCAATATAAGTGTCGCAGGGGGAAAACCACACAACACCACACCAACACACACACGCACAGAAGGGCAAGCCATGGCCCTCAGATGGTGATGGAAGTCATTAGTTACTTTATGTACAGTCTGTAACCCTGTGATGTTTGTATCTGAGGGGCTAATGACATGTAATGTTTGGCTACCATAGCTACATTCTGAGGGAAGGGATTTCGCCCCTTATTGCGTCCAGAGGGATGATAATAAACGAACGCCGTTGGGCCAGCTGTGTGTGGGGTTTAGTATACAGAAGATTGACGCCAAGTTACAACACTCGGCGTGGGGAAGGGAAGGGTCAGGGATTATAATGTTGGGAGGGAGGACTGGTAAGGCAGGTCCAGCGGTTTGGTCCATTGTCTGAAGTTAAATGACACCGAACATAGATCATTTGTTAATATAATATTTTGAAAGTCTGATAATAAATCCACCCATAATTCTCAAACGTTAAAAAACCCCTGACAGAGATACAGCGAGTAAAGCAATAAATCCTGTTCTCTCATGTCTGTACATGATTGCCAAGAAAGCCTTTAACTGCAGCAAAACACAAGCTATCGACTTCACTCAACCTTTTAGCACCGGGTGGGAACAAATCGCCCTCATGATACTCTAGGTGAAGCATTAGTGAGCATGTCTGGACCAGGGGTTAGAAAGAGTGGGGGAGGAGGAAACTGCAGGGCTTGTGTAGTCCAAAGGATTTTAATGACACCAAACAGGCATCGCTATTTTGCGCGAATTTGGACGTTGCGCAATGGTAAACTCTACATGTGGTTCGTAAATCTACAAATTCCAAACAATACCAATGCAGTATTTGCCACCAACGTGGTATAATACATTTATGACATTCCTGGAAAATGTACGATTGTGGCCTACTTTATGAAACCTCAGTAATATAAGAAACAAACTTTCGCTTCAAAAGACCACCCAATGTGTGCTGCTCCACCCATAGCACCCGGTTGACTGAAACACATTTTACTTAAGCTTGGTCTATAGTCGCTAAGGCCGAAAAATACAGAAGCATTCTCATCGCGGCGTCCAAGGAATGTGGCCGTTCACCCGGATTAGACGAAGGGCATGTCGGGCTAGTCATGGTTATATAAAAGGGTCCGTGTGTACCCAGCCCTGTACCCAGTACCAGGGTGGAAGATAGTGCAGCCTCTCCATGTGTACGCACGTCTGTACCAATGTAATGTCTGATGTCTCTAGCTGGAAAAACTGTAGGGGAGGAGTATCCAGTCCAAAAAGTAGAAGAAGAATAGACACAGGCATTTGGCTCTTCAAGCCATGTTATAAATCTTATAGGACCTTAAGTTTGGTGTTAAGTAAATCAGGTTTCTACAACGCTGCCTTATTATGTGCCATTAGGTCTTATGAGAGTTTGTATTAATCCAGTCATATAAGTCAAAGGAGTCCTATGTTTATAACGTACAGGTGGGAATTGCAGATTAAACTGATTTTAACAGTATTTCAAGATGATCCTAACAAAAAGATTACACCGTATGAAGCAGTAAATCTTTACTTAAGTGATCTATTTTTTCTTTCTACCAGGGGTTAAGACATGCGAGTGAGCTGAACCACAGGAGGAGATGCTCAAGATTTGTTATCTCACTGTGAATGGGCCAGGTGAATAGAGAAAAGGTTAATGCATGAAGAGTGGAGTGACAGCTGTATTGACACAGGTTTATCTTTGTCATCCGGCTTCATGGTCTTAAAGATTAATAGTTCTTTCCTTAAAACACACTGACGGAACCACACAGATGCCACTTGATTGCAAATTGTTTTAAAAAAACAAAACCCATGATAAACTTTGGCACTTGGTGGTGATTGGTGTGTTTTGCATACCCAAGTTCTAAGTGGGGGCTGTAAGGTTCCGTGTTGGAATCAGCTGTCAGCAAGGTTCTGCGTGTTGTAACGACACAAAACTTTATTGACCACTAAAATCTTCAGAGGATGTGGCAATCGTTTGCAGGTAGTCTCGATACATGTAGCACATCGGGGCTGCTAAGTGACAATGAGTGATTGAATATGTTGAGAAATGTTAGGTTATGCATTTTGGACTTAAAAATACTTGTGCTGCTTATACTATAAAGGCTCCTGTGTTAAGGGAATCCTGTTGGAAAGGGATACTTGGAGTTTTGGTGGATAACAACTTAAAGGTAGCAAGCAGTGCCAGCGGCAAACAGCCAGAGACAGCATGGGTATTGTATGTATAAAGAGAAGTATGGATTCAAGGGAGGAAACTGTTATCTCTCCCTCTTTACAAAGCATTGTAAGGCCTCATTGGAATAGGCAGAGTACAATTTTGGAAATACTGATTACAAAAGACATCTTGGAAATGGAAGGGTTTAGAGAAGGCAATAACTTAATAAGGGGATTGGGGGGGGGGGAGCTGAATATGAGAGAGACTGGAAAAATACAATTATGTACGATGGAGAGAAAAAGGCCACTTGCTGGGGATATGATTACTGGTATAAATACATAACGGGCCCACACCATAAACTATCTGGGGAATGGTTTCACCAATAGACATGTCAAGGACACAAGGACATCCTGAGACTTGAAGAATAAGGTTTAGGCTTCAAGCTCGGAAAGGTGTTTTCATGTGAGAACGGTTAAAGCTATGGACCGGTCTTCCAGTGGAGTTGTAATTGAAGGTTCATTTGGGTCAGTTTAATAAAAAGCTGGATGGAGTTTCTGCAAACAAGGAAGTTTACAGTTAATGGTATTGATCATAAATAGAGTGGGAAAGGGTGTTCCACTGTGAGACCGGTAAAGCTAGGACCTGTCTTCCAAGTGGACGTGTCATGGCAGGTTCATTGGTCAGTTAATTAAAAAGCGGGATGAGTTTCTACAAACAAGGAATGTACAAGTTACTCGGTATTGATACATTAAAGTAGAGTTGGAAAGGGTTTGGCATTGAGGAACGTAAGCTATGGACCTGTCTTCCAGTGGACGTTGTAAGGAGGATGTCATTGCGTCAGTTAATAAAAAGCGGATGAGTTTCTACAAACAAGGAATGTACAAGGTAATTGTATTGATTACTACATAAAGTAGAGTTGGAAGAGGTTCAAGGGAGAACGGTTTAAAGCTATGGAAGTCTTCCAGGGGACGTTGTTATGGGCAGGTTCATTGGCCGTTTAATAAAAAGCTGGAGGAGTTTCTACAAACCAAGGAAGTTACATTACTGGTATTGATACATACAGTAGCGTTGGGGAAAGGGTTTGTCCACTGTGAGAACGGTAAAGCTATGGACCGGTCTTCCCAGTGGACGTTGTATGGCAGGTTCAGTTGGTCGTTTAAAAACAAGCTGGATAAGTTTTACAAAAAGGAATGTTACAAGTACTTGGTATTGAACATAAAGTACAGTTGATACAGGGAAAATTTCCAATTGTCAGGGAGGATTTTTTTTTTCCCCTTTAAAATTGTTTTTGCACCTTCTCTGGATCACGTTAGGAGAGTAGGAAAATGGATGGACGTATGTCTTTATTCAACCTCAACACTATACTAGACATTTGATTGGATTAAGATTTGCTCAGGTACTTTTTCGTTGATCAGTGTGTCATTTTGGTTGATGTCCCAGGCCAGCTTCCAGCAAGAATGGACGTATAGGCCCGATGTACTCTGATGCCATGCCACAATATCCGTAATAAGTTACTTTATTTGGAGATACAGCTTAGTATCCATCCGCCGGTAACCCGCTATGTTGATTCCTCATGTTAGAGATTATTACAGAAACTGGGACGCCCAGATTTGAGGGGTTATTGTTAGATGTATATTTACATTATATTGCTGTGGTTATGGTGGTTTCTATTAAAGGGTACTGGCTGTTACTATTTAAATATTTGTTCATAAATGATTTTAAATTGGTGGACCACAAGTTCTTGCGTGATTGAGGCTTTCACAATTCTATGTCATTTACAGTTCAATTTAGAATTCAGGTTTGTCCTGCTTCCCTCCTGAGCTTCCCTGTTAACCCCGGGTCTCTGGACTATATAGTGGAATAACCAAAAGGTTACATGATGTCGTCAATATTAAATTATCCCATCACATCATATGGAGATTATTTCCCACATAAAGCAGATTATTGGAGAGATTTTGCTCGTCCTGAAATATAAGAACTTGAGGCAGGCTGTCCTTTCGATCAAAACAGACATTAGTGGGGTATAGTAATCCCTGCCTTCGACTAGGAACAACCCATATGTAAATGTAAATAACGGGAGATAATCCTTCACGCCCAATGGCAAAGAGTTGGATGGTATGAGACTCTTTTCCCTTACAGTACACAATGCCAATGTGATAAGTTATTGCACAGCAGTATAAAACTAAAAGTCAGGGTCCTCTACCAGGCGTCTAATTGACGGTACGTTATGTCCAACATCCTCTTGTTGAGTAATGATATTGATTACTATGTCTAAACTGCACTCCATTGGGATCCACCAAGGAGAACTAAAAAATAATTTTTAGTTGTTAGTAGACCGGAATTTATGGTTTATGATATATGGGTCGTCTTTCAAGCTTGGATACAGTTCATTCTGCATCACTTGGGCCTGTTTCCTAAATCGTATTCTTATTTGCCTAGCAGGACACACAAGCACCCTCTGGGCTTCTGTAAGAAGTCTTAAGCGTGCACACACTCATTGCACGGCCCAACCCGCAACGCACAATGTGTCGAACGTTCGTTAGTTCCAATAATAACACGTTGCATGGGCCCTTTCAGCGAAAGGGCCGGTCTTGGAGATCCGCCCGAGGTCAGTTGGGCAGAGATCCCCGAGCTATCCCTGAATGGCCCCGTTCAGTCCGATAAAGTGCCCATACACGGGATGGTGATTATCAGCCCCGAAACAAACGTTCAGACCACATTTGCATGTGGAGGACCTTAAAAGACAATTATTAACACAGTTCCCCCCTTGTTGGATATCACATTCAGTGTACAACGTCTTTATATCACATTACTGATGTAAATCCCAATAGTGTACAATCAGAACACATTCTATAAACAAATACATTGTTCTCATTGGTAAACACTTATATATAATTGCACTGTATATACACACAGACATTACATAGCAAAAACGGTGATCCATGGCCGAAGCATTACCGAAGAGATATTCTTTTTTTAAAACTACAAAGAAACAGGTGGGTTCCGTAGAGTATAGCCCCAATATGATTGTGTCGGGTTGGAGAAACGGTTACTGCCGATTCTTCCAAGCTCAGTTCTCCATGTGTTAGTTTCACTATGAAAAACTGATTTATGGTTAGGTACCAGCCAATAAACACGGAAAAAAAATACTCAATCAGCCATTACATTTCAGTTGTATATTTATATTACTATTGTATACATTCACGACAAGCCAGACTGATAAATATTTCACTGATTGTAATTTATGGTACAACGCTGAGAAAAATTACCCGCCAGAATTACATCTTCCTACACCTCCTTGCATGGCAGGTCACCTAGATTCTTTGTAGATGTTTTTTATCTAAAGGCAAAATGTAGCTAGTTTAGAATTAAGGAGAATTAAAGGATAGGCTCACAATGCATGTGGAGCCCGAAACAAAAGCTAGATGAAACTTACTTTCAAGCGATCCAACGCAGCAGCACTGAGAGGTTCACCTTTCCGGGGTGATTAAACGATAGCACGCATGCGACGAAATGGCTAAGCTATAGTTAAACAGAACCAGGGAATCGGTCTGGAATTTTCAGTGCTGCTGCAGAGGAGGATGTGTGAAGGTAAGTATCTTCTGACTTCTTTCCTGGCTCCCACATGCATTGAGTGAAGAACGGAAGGCATAGCTATCCTACTCCTAAGAATTATACAGTTCAATGGTTTGTGCAGGTTCTCATTCTCAGGTCATGGTATATCTGTTGATTCATTAGATCAACTGGACTTGAACATGTGTAGTTCTTGAAGACGTTCGCTAGTCATACGACGAATCTCTCAATGCAGAATGACTTGTACAAGGAATTGTTGGCAAAAATACCCTAGCAAGTCCAAATTAGCATATCAGTGCCAGGTGTTTAGGGACCATCTCAATACAGGGGTATTAATTCTATGGGCTAGGAAGGTGTTTATTGAAAACTGCCCAGGGTAAGGTAAGGTGCTAAACTGCAATACAAGGATGGGAAAGCACTCCAATTAGGGCTAATGTACGTGCAACTAAATTAGCGGAAGGGAAGTGTATGAATCTGGTCAAACATTTATACAAAATAGAAAAAGTAATCAATGCACTTTTAAAATGAGGGGAGGCCATATAAAGCACTAGAGGCCTCTTCCTATTTTAAAAACGCCAAAGGGCTGGGGGAAGGGAGAGAGCCTGTTTATGGATCCAGGTGTAAGAACGAGCAATACCAAGTTTGCTAATCATCATTGAAAGTAAAAGAAATTTTAAAAGGTTAGAAAGTATTGGACTTCCAGGACTGGGGACCATGACGTTGGTTGGAATGCTTTTCATTCAGTTGATCACAGTTAGATGTATATACTAAAACCAATTTGTTTATAAAAGTATGCAAATGTGCGAAATATGAAATGTATGGGGCCTAGGAATGTGCATTGATACTATCTTTTCTATGTTGTTCTAAGGTGCTCTCTAAAAACAGCATAGTACATGCCAGACCGCTGTTATCGAACCCCTTGATCGAACAGGCTGTTTTTCTCTTCAATAAATGGCCTCCCTTGACACCTCTTTTTGAACCAAGTCCTGTCCTTGCCAATATGTGACATACAACTGCAGAGGTATGTCCCTTTTCCTTAAGATGGGGGGCCCAGTACACAGCTGACTCTTCTGTGCTGGGCCATGCATGTTGGCTGCTGTGTGGTCTCCCCCCCATAAAAATACATGGCTTTCCCCTTAATGTTGGTATTCATCGTTCTTTTTTTATACTTTGACCAAGGCACAGTCGGATATCCACAGGTTTTAAGGGATCCTCTGAGATGTTTAATTTCGTCGACGATAGGTATTTGTCAAAAGGGTTTTGTAGAAGGAAAGAAAAGAACACAAATATCAACAGGGAAGGGGAAAAAGCAGAAGGAGGAAGAACATGGTCATCCCATATGTAGCAGGGTCTCGAGAAATTAAGAAGCTTTCAATAAAAAACGTATCCCTGTCTGACATCTCCAAACCGAACAACAAATGAGGCAGCACTAGCTTCTTCCTCGGCATGATTACAATACGGAATCTTGTATAGCAATTTATACATACTAAGAACAAAGATTTCTAACAGACACATAGTTATCTTTTGCCCCCATGCCTGATTGGATGGCTGTCGTAAAATAAAACAGAAATAACACATTCACAGATCACACGCAGTTAGAAAAGGCAGCTAGAAGCTAAAAGAAGAGAGGGCCAAAAGAAGACAAAAAGCCCTTAATGAGCATTAAAGCAGAGAACACATTCTTATAACAGAAGGCATCTTGACAGTCTCATGTAAATAAGAGGTTTTCCTGCTTTTATGCTCAGTGAAGGGCTTTTGCTCTTTGGCCCCTCTATCCAAAGCTTTCTAGCTGCCTTTTCAACTGTACGCCCATGTCCTTACCCCCTTAGAGCCATGAATTCGGTAACTTGCACTGAGGAGATCTAACAAGATGAAACACGTCTGTCTGCAGGTAAGATAAGGCTCTATATATAAAGCTTTTAATTGCATGATGATTAGCGCGGTACGGTCCTGGGCAAATGCATAGCTAAGGACTAAATGAGTGTTTGTATCTCTCCTTCCCTTACTCTGGGGAACAGGGACGGTTAGTAATACTTCTGTTTATTAGGCTGTGTGGGCAATGTATTCAGTATAGCATGAGACTGCCAAGATGCCTTCTGTTTATAGAAGGGTTCCACATGCAATAGTAAAAGATTAGCAAAGGGTTAAACAAACAATCAGTTACCTAAACTCTAGTGTCCATGGAGGGTCTGGTATAAATGGATATTTATGGGTTTGGGTGGTTTAGAGGAATTTAGTCTGATTAACTCTACCTGACATCAATTCGAACATCTATTGATACAAAAGGTGTTGGTTAGATCTTGGTTGAGTCCAGAGTCCACAAAATTTTTTAATTCCCTTCTAACCTCTTCTTTGCATTTTTTACATAGTGGTAGAGCTTGACAATGTATTTAATATAGAGCTGTTATTAGTTTAATAATACATCATCTGCCCCTGCTATAACTAGGAATCACTAACGGTCACAGCTAAACGATGGTGGGGTCCCGATCGCCCCTGCTTCACTACAGTGTGTTCTGGGATTTGGTTTTATAATATTGATCGGTTTATGACCACCCATTAATGTGTAATCCAATTAAAAAGGTATAATCTGATTATTGACTGTTAAAAATAACAGCTGGAAACTAGTGTCCTATATCAGTGATGGCTTGAGAGGGGTTGCTCATTGCAACTCATTATATAAAGACGTTTTTTTTCATTCAATGTTACCATTTTCCATTGGACGTTAGGGAGTGCAAATTTTTCCCTTGTTGAAAGATCGTGGTTTATGGCCACCATAAATGATGTGGTTGTATTCAATAAAAGGTATAATTAATTGGTTGCTGTTAAATAAACAGTTGGCAACTAGTGAGGCAGTAGTATCATGTGATTGGCTGGAGAGGTGTTGCTATTTGCAGACTCATTATATCTAAATACTTTGTTTATTCAAGTATTTATCTGACGTTAGTGAGCTGCAAATTTTTCCCGTTTGATGATAATATTGACGGTTTATGGCCACCATAAATGAGGTGAGCCAATAAAAAGGTATAATGATGGTGCTGTTAAAAGAACCGCTTGGAATATGATGCGATATCATGTGATTGGCTGGGAGTGTTGCTCATTGCTTCATTATATAAAGACTTTTTTCTTCAATGTCCATTTCTATCTTGCGTTTAAGGTGAGTGCAAAATTTTGTCAGTTTGTGATAATACGATGGTTATTGCCCACCATAAATGATGGAATCAAAAAAAAGTATAATTTAATGGTTGCTGTAAAAAAAACAGATTGCAAAAATAGTGATGCAAGTATCGTGTGATTGGCGGGGAAAGGTTATTCTCTTATATGATTAGAGAAGGAAGGAGGGAGGAGGAGGAGATAGCAGGGAGAGAGAGGGGAGGAGGAGAAGGAGAGGGGGGAGCGAGGAGGACACAATAAATAAAGTGGGGAGAGGGAAGAGAAGGGAGAGGGGAAGAGACGAGGGGAGGTAAGGAGGCAAGGCAGGGGAGAAGGGGGGATGTAGAAGGGAGGGAAGAAGGGAAGGAAGAGGGGATAGAGGAGGAGAGGAAGGAAGAGGGGAGGGAGGAGAAGGGGGGAGGAGAGGAGGGGGAGTGATATGAGGAGGAGGAGGGAGGGATAGGGAGGAGAGAGTGGAGGAAGGAGGGGAGGATGGAGGGAGAGAGGAGGAGGGAGGAAGGAGGGGAGGGAAGAGGGGAGGGAGGGAATGAAAGGGAAGGGTAGTCAGGGGAGGGGGAAGGAGGAGGAGGGGAGGAGGCAGGAGGGAGGCGTCTGGGAGAGGAAGGCGACTGGCGGAGGGCGAGGCGGGAAGGAGATCGGATTTCGGGATAGGGAGGAGCGGAGGCCGAGGGGCGAGGAAGGACGGTATGGAAGGAGGGAGTAGGGAAGGGGAGGGGGAGTTTCGGCGGTGCGGCAGTCGGGGAGGAGGAGGGCGGGGGAGGAGGGAGAGAAGGGAAGAGCGGGTGGAGCGAGAGGCTGTATCTCTTCTCTTCGCGTCTTGCGTGACTCATTTAGCCATAGCATTAGTAAAAGACTTTTTTTCCCCTTCAATGTCATCCTTCTACGTTTAAGGTTGAGTGCAGATTCCCTTTGTTGATAATATTGATCGGTGTATGACCACCGAAATGTGGTAATCCAATAAAAGGTATAATTGATTGTTGCTGTAAAATAACAGCGTGGCAAATAGTGATGCGTATCGTGATGTGTGATGGCTGGAGAGGTGTTGCTAATTTCCCCTCCTCATATCTAAAGACTTTTGTCCCTTCAATTTCATTTTCTATTCTGACGTCAAGGTGAGTGCAGATTCCCCCTTAGCTGATAATAGGTAGTATAAGTGCTTATTCATTGCTCCCTAGTAGTATCATTCGTATTAGTTCCCAGTGGTCTATCCATAATCTGATCAGGGTGATCTGTCTATTCTAGACGGAGCGTAAGCTGTGAAAATGCAGTTACCGTGATTGGAGGAAGCTCAGAGGAAGTGGTGACATCATGTGACTGGGTGTATATTTGTTTTATAGGCACTTCGGTAAATGTATATTGTTCATTTGGCTGACGAGACAAATCCTGTTCTTCTGGGATGTATTCCATCCCTCGGTTTCCCGATAGAGACATGAAATCGACATGTGGGCATATAGGAGCTGTGTGTGGCTATCTTCGAGCAAGGAATCGTGTGGAGTAGTTGACTCGCGTTATCAGCCAAATTGGGGACATTGTGCCCCATAGGATATTATGGGAATAATCCTGAAATTTTTGGGTGGAGTAGGTGTATTTGTGATTTAGGGTCATGGGATCAAACAGTCTCAGGTCCTAAAAACAAACATGATTACCCCCACCCCCAACCAGAACCAGGTACACTACATACGACCTACCCCTACTTTCCGGTGGTAGCCATACTTAAAGGGAACTAAAGTAAAAAAACAAATCGTTGACCAATCATCAAAAAAGTTCTTTTTTACCCCTCAAGCCGTACCATAGCAAGATACTCAGCACAGACAACCATCCCAAAATCGTAGCCTTTTCAAGCCAAATTCAAAAACTTTCCCTTCTAGTTGCTTATTAATTAAGGTAGCTTTCCTAACTCCTGGAAATTGACTTCAGGTTTAAAGGAGTAGCACTATTGAGTTGCCCTTTATCTATGGATACTATCGCAATTGTGTGCGCACAGTACAGTCTTAGTCGACTACTAACAGTTAACATATGTCGGGAGGGCTACCAATTTGCTTTCTTTTAGAGGGACAGTTATATAGGTTATTGTGCTATAGGGAGGCTCTTTTCTTGTTAAAGTTGCACATATGCAAGGTTTCTTTAGATTTTTCTTACAATGTGAGAGTAGTTTCTTGGCACACAGAGCTTGTTTTGTGTATATTGGTTGATGCATTGTATGACTGTGACTTTTTTTTTTCTTTCAATGTCATTTCTATTCTTGGCGTAAGGTTGATGAGTGAAAACTTTTTCAGTTTTTGATAATATCGATTGGTTTATTGCACCATAATGAGTAATACAATAAGTCTATTTAATTGGTTGCTGGAAATACAGCTTGGCACAACTAGTGATGCCAGTATCGTGTGATGGGCTTGGAAGGTCTTGGCTCATTTGATACTCATATATAAAGACTTTTTTTTTTCATATGTCAGTTCTTATCGTGACGTTAAGTGAGTGCAGATTTATTCCCTTTTTGGATAATATTGATCGTTATACCACCAAAAATGAAGTAATCCAATAAAAGGTATTAATCTAGTCGTTGCTGTAAAAGAACAGCTTGGCAATAGTGATGCAGTATCGTGTGATTGGGCTGGAGAGGTGTGCTAATTTCCCTATCATTATAATAAAGACTTTTCCCTCAATTTCATTTTCTTTCTGACGTCAAGGTTGAGTGCAGATTCCCCCTTAGATGATAAATAGTGTATAAGTGATTCATTGCTCCCTAGAGTAGTATCATTCTGTTATAGCTTCCCTGTGGTTCTATCCATATCTAGATCAGAGGGGTCTGTCTATTCGTAGAAGGAGCTGTCAGCTGTTGAAAATGGCAGTTAAAGTGATTGGCTGGAATCTCAGCTGCAGTTGGTGGACATAATGTGAATGGGTGTGATTTTTTTATAGCAATTGGTAAATGTATATTGTTATTGGCTTGACGAAGACAAAATCCATGTTCTTTTGGACTGTATCTCTCCCTCGGTTTTCAGATAGAGACATGAAATTCGACATGCTTGGGCATATAGGGAGATGTGTGCTATCTTTAGCTAAGGGAATCTGGAGCATTCTGCGTTCTAGCAAATTTTGGGACATTTTGCACCATTAGACAAATGGTTTTAAAAAAATAATCCTTAAATGTGGATATTTGAGGTTACGGGTCTGTGATCAAAAACAGTTCATCGGTCATAAAACACAAACACTGATACCCCAACCCCCACACAGACACAGGTTTACACCTAGCCTACTGAACCTACCCATTCTAGTCCAGGTGGTAGCAACATACTTAAAGGGTAACTAAAGTAATAAAACAATTTGACCAATCATCAAAAAAGTTCTTTTACCCATAAAGCAAGTAGTACCACAGAAGATACCTTCAGCACAGACCAGACACTCCCAAAATCGTAGCTTTCAAGCCAAATTCAAAAACTTTCCCTTTCGTAGTTGCTGATTAATAAAGGTTTAGGATTCCTAACTACCTGGAAAATGACTTTAGGTTTTACAGTATTGCCACTATAGTTGCCCTTTATCTATGTGATTACGATAGCATTGTGTGAGCACCATTACAGTTCTTATGTCAATACTAATTATACATATTGTCCGGGAGCTACCAAAGTAGTTCTTAGAGGGGCACATTATATAGGTTATTGTGACTATAGGAGGCTTTTTATGTTGAGTTGCACATATGCAAGGTTTCTTTAGATTGTTCTGTAAATGTGAGAGTAGTGTTTTAGCCACACAGAGCCGGTTCTGTGTATATGTGTTAGCATTTTATGAGTGTGACACCCTAATAGATAAAGGAAACCTAGTCAAAACAGATAAGCATATCTGTTTGGGGTCAAGTAAGGAATGGTGCTTCAGTAGGAGGTGTGTGACACCTTAGCAGGTAAACTAAAAAACTGGTAAGTCATGACATAAGACCCATTGTGGGGGGATTTTAGTCTTACAGAAAAAGCGTCAGCTCTTGGATGTTGGTAGGTTCCCCACGTGCGACAATCCCTATAGACTTTCCAAACGTTTCAATTGGATCAGGTCAGGACAGTGGATGGCCAAATCCAGAACATTCCTTTATTCGGTAATCATCCTTTGGTAGACTGAATTGTGTGTTACTTGTTGGTCTTGACTACTGACCCACTGTCTCTTGGGATAGTTCTGGTCAGGAGGTATTGTGATGATTTTCCTTTTCAATTCTTATTTGGGTTAAATTCGGACAGTAAAACCTTTATCGATAAGGGGAACTTATTTATAGTTATTTTAAAACATGGCTGTTATTTCTAATCTCCTCTTTGAATTATCAATAGGAATTTTTATTTTCCTCCTGTCAATATAACTGAAGATCTGATTCTTCAATGCGTGTGTACCCAATACATTATATAGGGTTATTTCCCATTGGAATAAAGTATTCAGTTTAAACTGGCTGCGTCATCTTCGACAATTCATAAGATTATTAATAAGATTATAAAAACCTCTTTTCTTTTTCCCCAAGATGTGCTCTATAAATTACACAACCAAGCTGTCAGAGTGTTGTTCGGTGGTCCAGGCACGGAAGCGGGTTAACGTTAATCTGCTCCGTCGCTGTGCGCGGCGTGCTGGACAACCATGAAGTTGGGAGGAGAAAAGGTTAACACTGTCTCTGACGAGAAGGAAGCAACTGGATGAACTCTACTCCACAGGCTTATCAGGCAAGCACAAGGGAAGAAGCCAGTGCTTGAAAGGGGGCATTCATCCCAACAAAGAAAAAAAAAAGATGGAAGCTTTTGAGGAAGGTCTAAACATGGTAAGGCAAAGAAATTTACCCAGAACCCCTTGATCTATACATGTGGGTTAAGACCTTTTTGCCTGTAAGCATCAGCTGGACATGTGTCAGCCACTGATATGACTAAATAGAACAATGACACAATATATGTTCTCTATGTGTAATATATCAATTACAATGCAATTCCTTTTAGCTGGATCGCTCACATTTGTAAACAATGATTCTGCCCAGATTCTAGTTCATTCAGAACTGAGTAAATGATTAGTGACAATAATGAGATGTGTCCCATCTGTTAAATATTCGTCTGGATTATTATGGCGCTCTTCTACATATCCACTACTTCTCACATCATCTCCCACAGTGGACATACATTCTGTAGGAAAATTCTCAATTCATCCTTCCTTTCAGTCATGGAAACTCTCCAGGACCTTACACCAGGAAAGATGGGCATTAAAGACACCTGCGCACCTACAGGAGAGAGTCAAGAGCATAAAGACATCAAGTAACTAATGGCAGTAATAACTATCATCTAAAAAGACTTTTAGCAAATCTTTCGAATAAATGAGATTGACAAGTGTAAAGTCTCTTAATCTCCATACACAATATGTTCCAATGAACTCAACATCTGTGTCACAGAGGGAAAGTTTAATTGGTGGAACTAAGTCTACATGGGCCCAGGGTAGGAATTGAGGTTTGCATAGATACACACATCGGGCCGTTATGGAAGGAAAAAAAGGGTACGTCCATACATAGCAAGGAGATTTTTACATGTACACTACTTTATGGATTAGTATACCTATCCAAACAATAAAGACTATTAGATCAACTGATAGGGGAAACAGTTTTTACTTGATACGCTTGGTCTAAGGGTTTTAAGCTAGTACATCCAGTGAAACAGTCGTTTAGTATCATATAGAAAACCAAGAAGCTATTCTGCTTCCTATTAGGTCTTTTAATGTATAAGTTTTCCTCTCCCCATAGATCAAGTAGCGACATTGGACCAGCGACTTCGGGAAGTGGAGACACTCCCGGCCATTTCAGAGAAAATGTGAGTGAGACCATTTTGCGTACGAGTTATGGTGACTGATTTTATCAGATCCTCAGTGTAAGAGACTTACAGCATATCCTCTCCTACCTTAAGGACGGCCCTCCTCTGAAAGGCTAACTTCGTTAACGAGGCGTAGGAAGTGAGTGATGAAATGGCACATTTTCACAATGCCTGAAACCAAAGTAAGTGGGGCCCTAGACAATGAGTATGGAACCTGACTATTGTTATTTTACTATTTTGTTATGAATTAGGATAAGTTAAATGTATGTACATACTATAGGGCTCCACCTGGACACAACCAAATTATTCACTTCCACACACGACAGACTTAGACAGACTTATTTACTTGCAGTTACAATACAGGTATCAGAGAGAATGAGCCAACCGAGGACAAGAGGAAAGGAAGCAGAAGGACATTGTTGGAAATCTAAGAAAACCAATACAAAATGCAACTATGATGAATAAAAGGATAGCAGAGAAGAAGTCAGAAGAGTGCAGAAATCTGAAGTGAGGATCAGGAAGTATAGGAGTGGGGAAATGATGTGTGATGTTGATGCAGTGATGAGGCCGGTGTAACTATACTGCAAACCACTGCGTCTTTATAATATGTCCCTGAGTATGTTACAAAATGGGGCGGAAGTAATGTTAATTAATACATGTATCCACAATCTGGTCATTTCCTTTACAGATAACCAGATGTTACCCACAAGGAGAGAAGGAAAAGCCTTGAAGACCCTTTCAGGAGGGCTTTCAAACAAAAAATATTCCGAAAAACAAGGTCAGGAAGGATAGAGAGGGGAAACTGGTGTGTTTTTATATAATTCCTGACCTTACCAAGCAGATAGGACATCATAGAGGAGCTCAACCAGGCAGATCTCGATACAGTTATACAGTTTAATGAATGTCGGGATATTCTAACCTTAACCTCACCATAGATCCCACCTAGCAGGTTTCAAGGGGAGGTAAAAAACCCATCTTGTACCACAGAAAGGTACACATGCCTCATGACCTAATCACAAATAACCATTGGATCAGTGAAACTCACGATTAATAATATTAAACATGTAGACAGTAAAAAGTTCATTCCAAACTCTAGAACTGCAAAAGGGAGAACATTGAACTGTCTGTCCAGTAAGGCTCCATAAGATTGAAGGATAGCCCGCCCGAACCTAACGTTGTTGAGACAGTGTAATTTGCAGATCAGTGAAAAGGGAAATAGCGATGAGGACAAGGGAGAGAGAAATCAGAGAACATGTGTGGATGCTAGCGAAACAATCCAGCAGGCACAATGAGATGGTAATCAAGAGCCATCGGTTGGAAGAAGTGCAGAATGGAAGTGCTGATCAGTAAGTCTAGGAGCGGGAGAGTGGGGAGGGAAAATGATGTTGATGTGATGCAGTGACTAGAGGCACGGGTCACTATACGCAACACTGCGTCTTTATAAATATGTCCCTTAGTATGTTACAAAATGGGGAGAGGGAAGTAAAGGGTAATATACTTGTTTATAAAAACCCGTGTCATTTACTTACAGATAACAAGATCTCTACCACAAGGAGAAAGGAAAAGCTGCAGACCTCAGAGAGGGCTTCAACAAAAAAATATCCAAAAACCAACGGTCGGTACAGTAAAGGATAAGAGGAACTGGTGTGTTTATATAATTGCTGACTACTCAAGGTACAGATAGAGAAATGCATAGAGGAGCTCACCCAGGCCGGGATCGTGATACAGTTATACAGATTCCTATGACATGTCCGGTATTCTACCTAACCTCACCATAGACTCCTACATAGCTATGTGTTTTATCAAGGGGAAAGGTAACACAACACATATTGTACCACGAAAAGGACCACATTACTTCATTTGACACTAATCACAAAATCCTTAGGATTAGCTGAAAGTCACTATCCTAATATTAACATTAGACAGTAAAAAAGTCAATTCAAACCTCCTAGAACTGCAAAAAGGTGAGAAGAAACATGAACTGTCGTCCAGTAAGCTCCATAGATTGAATGATTAGCACAAAACCTTTAACTGTTGATTAAAATGTACTTGGCCAGATCGCAGAAAAGGGAAAATAGCGATGAGGACAAGGGGAAGCAAATCAGGAGGCGACATTGTACATTGTTGGATGTATAGGAGAAAACAATCCAGCAAGAACGATTGAGATGGAATCACAGATCAATCGGTTGGATATGAAGTGCAGAAATCTGAAGTGATGATCAGTAAGTAAGGTAGTGGGATTGGGGAAACTGTGTGTGATGTGATGCCGTGATAGAGGCACGGTTGTCTGTTCACTCTACTGCACACTGACGTCTTTATAAAATAGTCCTTAGATGTTACAAAATGGGGAGGAAGTAATAGTATAATTACATGTTTTATCCACAATCTGTTGTCATTTACTTTTACAGTAACAAGATCTCTACCCACAAGGAGAAAAGGAAAGCCCTGCGACCCCATCAGAGAGGGCGTAACAAAAATCTTCAGGAAAAACCAGGCAGTAAAGGATAGAGAGGAAGTGTGTGTTTGGATATTCAACCCTACTACCATAGATCCCCTATTAATCTATATTTATCATAATATTAACATTTAGACAGAAAAAATAGTCAATCAAACCTAGAACTGCAAAAGGGAGAACATAGAACTGTCGGTCCCGGAAGGCTCCATAGATTGAATGATTAGCCCCGGACCTAAACTGTTGATTGACATGTACTTTAAAGGTCTCCGAAAAAGGGAATTAGGGGACGAAGGACAAGAGGAAAAAAAATCAGAGAACATGTTGGATGTCTGAGGAACAACCAGCAGGAACGATGAGAGGATCCCGAATCCATTGGTGGGAAAAAACCTGGCGGGAAATCTAAAGCGTTTGATCAGTAAGTATAGGGAGTGGGAGGGGGGGAAAATGATGTTTTGATGTTGATGCAGTGATAGAGGCACGGTGTCAACATACTGCAAACTGCGTCTTTATAAATATGTCCTAGTAATGTTACAAAATGGGTGAGGGAAAAGTAATGGTAAATAATACAGGTTGATTCCCCAGCTGGGTCATTAATTTTCCGCCGGATGTATATCCAGAGGAGCGAAAACTTCGCCTGGCAAATCTCAGAGAGGATTTCAGAAACTCACGAGAAACCAAGTAAAGGATGAGAGAGGAACGGTGGTGTTATATAATCAGAAGCCTTACCAAGGTACAGCGATAGGACATCAGAGAGGAGCTCACCAGGCAGGATTGATACATTTTCATACCAGTTTATATGAAAGTAGGATATTCTAAACCCTAACCTCCACCATAGATCCCTACCTAGCTATGTGTTTATCAAGGGGAGGTAACAAAACGCCATGCTGGTACCAAGAAGGGACCACATTCCTTCTCATGAACACTATCACAATCATCCTTGCGATCAGCTAAAACTCAATATACTAATATTAACATTTAGACAGTACAAGTCAATCAAACCTCCTACAACTGCAGAGGAAGAAAATTGAAGGGTCTGTCAGTACGGCTCCATCAGTGAATGGATTAGCCCCGGACTTAACTGTTGAATGACATGTACTTTGCATGTCTCACAGAGGGAATGACAATAAAGCGAGGAAGAAAACAGAGAAGAGAATCCGGATCAATATTTGTAGAATTGCGGAGACTCGAAAGGCGTATTGATCAGTACAGTATAGAGTGGGACGGTGGGGAAACTGATGTTTGATGTTGCTGCAGTGCGAGAGGCACGTGTCCACAAATGCAAACTGCGTCTTTATAAAATAGGTCCCTTAGTATGTTACAAAATGGGGAGGGAAGTAATGGTAATAATACATGTTTATTCACAATGTGGGTCATTAATTTTCAGGCAGCCTCTGTACCCATGAGGAGGAATTATCCTAGGAAACCCTCAGAAGAGGATTGCAACGAACTCAACAGAAAAACGGTCAGTAAAGATAGAGAGGAAATGTGGGTGTTTTATATAATTCCTGACCTACCAAGGACAGATCGGACATCATAGAGGAGCCACCAGGCAGGATCTGATACATTCATACAGTTTATTCTGGACATGCGGATATTTCTAAACCTAACCTCACCATAGAGCCCTACCTAGCTATGTGTGTATCAAGGGGAAGAACAAACCCATCGATGTACACAGAAAGGGACACATATAAACGTGTATTAATGTTAAACATATAGCAGTAAAAATCCTCAAACCTCCTAGAACGCAAAAGGAGAACATTGTGGAATGTCTCTGCTCCAGTAAGGCTCCATGAGTTGAAATGATTAGTCCCGGAACCTTAAACTGTTTGATTGACATGTACTTTGCAGGTCTCAGAAGAGGGATAGGAGCAAAGGGGAAAGCGAAAAAGAAGCAGAGAATGATGAGATGGAATCATCCAAAGTTGGAGAGCGTGCGGCCAATTGCATAGAGAGGCTCAGTAAGTATTTGAGGGTGGGAAGTAGAGACACGGTGTCACTACACGAGGGCTTATAATATGTCCCTTAGTATGTTTAAAACGGGGAGGGAAGTCGAAAGTAAAGTGGTAAAATCCATGTTTATACACAATCTGTGTCCTGTGCCTGTTCAGGGACAGGATGTCTGCCCAGGAAGAGAAAATATCCTTGCAAGCCCTCAGAGAGAACTTCACTATCTCTACACAAAACCAAAAGTCCGTAAGAGAACCTACCAAAGGTTACAGGTAAGACCTCGCTATGTGTTAATCAAGGGGAAGGAACACAAAACTGTGTACCACAGAAAGGGACACATTCCTTCATGACACTAATCACAATAACCATTGGATCAGCTTGAAACTCACTATTAATAATATTAACATTTAGACAGTAAAAAGTCATTCAAACCTCCTAGAACTGCAAAAGGGAGAACATTGAATTGTCTGTCCAGTAAGGCTCCATAGATTGAATGATTAGCCCCGAACCTTAACTGTTGATTGACATGTACTTTGCAGATCTCAGAAAAGGGAAATAGCGATGATAACAAGGGGAAGAAACCAGAGAACATTGTTGGATGTCTAGAGCAACAATCCAGCAGGAACGATGAGATGGAATCCCAGATCCATCGTTTGGAAGAACTGTGGAAATCTAAAGCGATGATCAGTAAGTATAGGAGTGGGAGTGGGGAAACTGATGTTTGATGTTGATGCAGTGATAGAGGCACGGTGTCACTATACTGCAACACTGCGTCTTTATAAATATGTCCCTTAGTATGTTACAAAATGGGGAGGGAAGTAATAGTAATAATACATGTTTATTCACAATCTGTGTCATTTAATTTTTTTAGGCAAGACGTCTATCCAAGAGGAGAAACTTCTCCTGCAAACTCTCAGAGAGGATTTCAATGAACTCTACAGAGAAACCAAGGTAAAGGATAGAGAGGAACTGTGTGTGTTTTATATAATTCCTGACCTACCAAGGTACAGATAGGACATCATAGAGGAGCTCACCCAGGCCGGATCTTGACACATTTTATACAGTTTATATGACATGACGGATATTCTAACCCTAACCTCACTATAGATCCCTACCTAGCTATGTGTTTATCAAGGGGAAGGTAACAAACCCATTTTGTACCACAGAAAGGGACACATTCCTTCATGACACTAATCACAATAACCATTGGATCAGCTTGAAACTCACTATTAATAATGTTAACATTTAGAAGTAAAAAGTCATTCAAACTTCCTAGAACTGCAGAAGGGAGAACATTGAATTGTCTGTCCAGTAAGGCTCCATAAATTGAATGATTAGCCCCGGACCTTAACTGTTGAATGACATGTACTTTACAGGTCTCAAAAGAGGGAATTGATGACAAGAAAGAGAGGAAAAAACCAGAGATGGAATCGCGGATCCAACATTTGGAAGAATTGCGGAGATCGAAAGCGTTGATCAGTAAGTATAGGAGTGGGAGTGGGGAAACTGATGTTTGATGTTGATGCAGTGATAGAGGCACGGTTCACTATACTGCCACTAGCGTCTTTATAAATATGTCCCTTAGTATGTTCAAAATGGGAGTGGAAGTATGTAATAATACATGTTTACTCCACACTCTTGTCATTTACTTTACAGATAACAAGATCTCTACCACAAGGAGAAAGGAATGCCTGCAGACCCTCAGAGAGGTTCAACCAACAAATATTCCAAAAACCAAGGGTCAGTAAAGGATAGAGAGGACTGTGTTGTGTTTGGATATTCTAACAACCCCTAACTTTACCATAGATCCTATTAATTATTTATTAATAATATTTAACGATTAGCATCAAACAAGTCATCAAACCTAGAACTGCAAAAGGGAGAACATTGAACTGTCTGTCCAGTAAGGGCTCCATAGATTGAATGATAAGCCCCCCCTTAACTGTGTTGATTGACATGTACTTTACAGGTCTCAGAAAAGGGAATTAGGGACGAGGAGAAAGGGAAAAAATCAGAGAACATTGTTGGATGTCTAGAGGAACAATCCAGCAGGAACGATGAGATGGAATCCCGAATCCATTGTTTGGAAAAACTGCGGAAATCTAAAGCGATGATCAGTAAGTATAGGAGTGGGAGTGGGGAAACTGATGTTTGATGTTGATGCAGTGATAGAGGCACGGTGTCACTATACTGCAACACTGCGTCTTTATAAATATGTCCCTTATTGTGTTACAAAATGGGGAGGGAAGTTGTAATAATACATGTTTATTCCACAATCTGTGTCATTTATTTCAGGCAAGACGTCTATCCAAGAGGAGAAACTTCTCCTGAAACTCTCAGAGAGGATTTCAATGAACTCTACAGAGAAACCAAGGTAAAGGATAGAGAGGAACTGTGTTGTTTTATATAATTCCTGACCTACCAAGGTACAGATAGGACATCATAGAGGCTCCCACCCAGGCAGGATCTTGATACATTTCATACAGTTTATATGACATTCGATATTCTAACCCTAACCTCACCATAGATCCCTACCTAGCTATGTGTTATCAAGGGGAAGGTAACAAACCATTTGTTACCACAGAAAGGGACACTTCCTTCATGACACTAATCACAATAACCATTGGATCAGCTTAAACTCACTATTAATAATATTAACATTTAGACAGTAAAACATCGATCAAACCTCGAACTGCAGGAAGGAAGAAAATTGAATTGTCTGTCCAGTAAGGCTCCTAGATTGAATGATTAGCCCCGGACTTAACTGTTGAATGACATGTACTTTGCAGGTCCTCAAAAGAGGGAATTGACAATAAAGAGAGGAAGAAACCAGAGATGGAATCCCGGAATCCAATATTTGGTAGAAATTGCGGAGATCGAAAGCGTTGATCAGTAAGTATACGGAGTGGGAGTGGGGAAACTGATGTTTTGATGTTGATGCAGTGATAGAGGCACGGTGTCACTATACTGCAACACTGCGTCTTTAAAATATGTCCCTTAGTATGTTACAAAATGGGGAGGAAGTAATAGTATAATACATGTTTATTCACAATGTGTGTCATTAAATTTTAGGCAAGACCTCTGCCCATGAGGAGACTTCTCCTGAAACCCTCAGAGAGGATTTCAACGAACTCAACAGAAAAGGTCGTAAAGGATAGAGAGGAACTGTGTGTGTTTTATATAATTCCTGCCTACCACACAGGTACAGATAGGACATCATAGAGGAGCTCACCCAGGCAGGATCTTGATACATTTATACACGATGTTATATGACATGTCGGTATTGCTAACCCTAACCTCACCCATAGATCCCTACCTAGCTATGTGTTTATCAAGGGAAGGTAACAAACCCATCTTGTACCACAGAAAGGACACATAAAACGCTGTATTAATGTTAACATTTGACAGTAAAAGTCATTAAAACCTCCTAGAACTGCAAAAGGGAGAACATTGAATTGTCTTGTCCAGTAAGGCTCCATAGATTGAATGATTAGTCCCGGACCTTAACTGTTGATTGACATGTACTTTGCAGGTCTCAGAAGAGGGAATGAGCAAAGTGGAAAAGCGAAAGAAGCAGAGAATGATGAGATGGAATCCATCCAACGTTTGGAAGCCGTGCGGCAATTCATAGAGAGGTCATCAGTAGTATTTGAGTGGGAGTAGACACGGTGTCACTACACTGCGTCTTTATAATATGTCCCTTAGTATGTTATAAAACGGGGAGGAGTAATGGTAATAATACATGTTTTACACAATCTTCGTGTCATTTTCCTTTTCAGACAGGATGTCTGCCCCAGGAAGAGAAATATATCCTGCAAGCCCTCAAGAACAAATTCAACTATCTCTACACAAAAACCAAAGTCCTGTAAAGAGAAAACCTACCAAGGTACAGGTAAGACCTAGCTATGTGTTTAATCAAGGGTAAGGAAACAAAACCACAGAAAGGGACACATTCCTTCATGACACTAATCACTATAACCATTGGATCAGCTTGAAACTCACTATTAATAATGTTAACATTTAGACAGTAAAAAGTATTCAAACCTCCTAGAACTGCAAAAGGGAGAATTGAACCTGCACAGCGACTCCATACGGTTGATTGACATGTCGCTTTACAGGTCTCAAAAAGGGAAATAGTGACAAGGACAAAGAAGAAAACCAGAGAACATTGTTGGATGTCTAGAAAACAATCCAGCAGCACAATGAGATGGAATCCCGGATCCATCGTTTGGAAGACCTGCAGAATTTACTTTGAGATCAGTAAGTATAGGAGTGGAGTGGGGAAACTGATGTTTGATGTTGATGCATGAGAGGGCCGGGCACTTGTCACTAGTACTGCACACCACTGCGTCTTTAATAAAATATGCTTGGTCCCAATAAGTAGATACAATTTGTAAGGAGATATTGTAAAATACTGTTTATCCACATTCTGTGTCATTTAACTTTTTAGGCAAGACGTCTATCCATGAGAAACTTCTACTGCAAGCCTTACAGAGAACTCTAACGTACTCCATAGAAAATGAAGGTCAGTAAAGGATAGAGAGGAACTGTGTGTGTTTTTATATAATAATCCTGACCTACCACAGTACAGATAGGACATCATAGAGGAGCTCACCCGGCAGGATCTTGTATACATTTCATACAGTTTTATATGACATGTCGGATATTCTAACCCTAACCTCCAACTACTAGATCCCTACCTACTATGTGTTTATCAAGGGGAAGGTAACAACCCAATTTTGTACCACAGAAAGGGACACATTCCTTCATGACACTAATCACAATAATCCTTGTTAGCTTGAACTCACTATTAATATGTAACATTTAAGACAGTAAAAGTCATTCAAACCTCCTAGAACTGCAAGGGAGAACATTGAATGTCTGTCCAGTAAGGCTTCCATAGATTGAATGATAGCCCCCGAACCTTAACTTTTGATTGTACATGTACTTTGCAGATGCCAGAAAGGGGAAAATAGCGATGAGGACAAGGAAGAAACCAGAGAACATTGTTGGATGTCTAGAGAAACAATCCAGCAGGAACGATGAGATGGAATCCCAGATCCACTCGTTGGAAGAAGTGCAGAAATCTGAAGTGATGATCATAAGTATAGGAGTGGAGTGGGGAAACTGATGTTTGATGTTGATGCAGTGATAGAGGCACGGTGTCACTATACTGCAACACTGCCGTCTTTATAAAATATGTCCCTTAGTATGTACAAATGGAGGGAAGTAATGGTAATAATACATGTTTATCCACAATCTGTGTCATTCTTTACAGATAACAAGATCTCTACCCACAAGGAGAAAAAGGAATGCCTGCAGACCTCAGAGAGGGCTTCAACAAAATATTCCCGAAAAAACCAAGGTCAGTAAAGGATAGAGAGGAACTGTGTTGTTTTTATCAATTCCCTGACCTACCAAGGTACATAGGACATCATAGAGGAGCTCACCCAGGCAGGATCTTGTACATTTTTTATATGACATATCAGATATTCTTAACCCTAACCTCACCATAGATCCCTACCTAGCTATGTGTTTATCAAGGGGAAGGTAACAACCCAAATCTTGTACCCAGAAAGGGACCCTTTCCTTCTGACACAATCACAATAACCATTGGATCAGCTTGAACTCACTATTAATAATTTTAACATTAGACAGAAAAAAGTTCTTCAAACCCTAGAACGCAAAGGAAACAGTGGAACTGTCTGTCCATAAGGCTCCATAGATGAATGATTACCCGCCTTAACTGTTGATTGACATGTATTTACAGGTCTCAAAGGAAACGAGAGGACAGGGGAAAACCAAGAACATGTTGGATGCTGAGGAACAATCCAGCATGAAGATGAGATGAATCCCGGACTGTTTTGGAAAACTGCTGAAATCTAAAGCGTGATCATAGTTAGGAGTGGGAGTGGGGAAACTGATGTTTGATGTTGATGCAGTGATAGAGGCACGGTGTCACTATACGCACCTGCGTCTTTATAAATATGTCCCTTAGTAGTGTTACAAACTGGGAGGGAAGTAATGAGTAATAATACATTTTATCCCACAATCTGTGTCATTAATTTTCAGGCAAAACGTCTATCCAACAGGAGAACTTCTCCTGCAAACTCCTCAGAGAGGATTCAATGCCACATACTCTACGAAAACCAAGGTAAGGATAGAGAGGAACTGTGTGTGTTTTTATATAATTCCTGACCTACCAAGGTACAGATAGGACTCATAGAGGAGCTCACCCAGGCAGGATCTTGATCATTTCATACAGTTTTATAACATGTCGGATATTCTAACCCTAACCTCACTCATAGATCCCTACCTAGCTATGTGTTTTCAAGGGGAAGGTAAAAACCAATTTGTACCACAAAAGGGACACTCCTTCATGACACTAATCACAATACCATGGTATCACTGAAACTCACGTTAATATAATTAGACAAGTAAACATCATCAAACCTAGAACTGCAGGAGAAGAAAATTGAATTGTCTGTCCAGTAAGGCTCCATAGTTGAATGATTAGCCCCGACCTTAACTGTTGATGACATGTACTTTGCAGGTCTCAAAAAGGGAATGGACAGAAAAGAGAAGAAGAAACCAGAGACGTGAATCCGGTCCAATATTTGGAGAATTGCGGAAGATCGAACGCGTGATCAGTAAGTATAGGAGTGGGAGTGGGGAAACTGATGTTTGATGTTGATGCAGTGATAGAGGCACGGGTCCACTATACTGCAACACTGCGTCTTTATAAATATGTCCCTAGTATGTTACAAATGGGGAGGGAAGTAATAGTAATAATACATGTTTATTCACAATCTGTGTCATTAATTTTCATTTCAGGCAAGACCTCTGCCCATGAGAGAGACTTCTTCCTGGAAACCCTCAAGAGGATTCAACGAACTCAAACAAAAAGGTCAGTAAAAAGGATAGAGAGGAACTGTGTGTGTTATTAATTACCTGACCTACCAGGTAGAGATAGGACATCATAGAGGAGCTCACCCAGGCAGGATCTTAATACATTTTATACAGTTTTATGACATGTCCGGATATTCTAAACCCTAACCTCACCATAGATCCCTACCTAGCGATGTGTTTTATCAAGGGGAAGGTAACAAACCAATTTGTAACCACAGAAAGGGACACATAAAACGCTGTATTAATGTTACATTTAGAACAGTAAAAGTCACTCAAACCTCCTAAACTGCAGAAAGGGAGAACATTGAATGTCTGTCCGAAGGCTCCATAGATTGATGAATTAGCCCCGGACCTTAATGGTGGATTGACAATGTACTTTACAGGTCTCAGAAAGAGGGATGAGCAAAGTGGAAAAGCGAAAAGAAGCAGAGAATGATGAAGATGGAATCCATCCAACTTTTGGAGACGTGCGGCAATTCAATAGAGGATCATATTATTTTGAGTGGGAGTGGGGAAACGAGTTTGGATGTTTGATGCACTGATAGAGCACGTGTCACTATAACTATGCAACACTGCTGTCTTTATAAATATTCCCTTAGTAATGTCAAAATGGGGAGGGAAGTAATGGTAATAATACATGTTTATACACAATCTGTGTCATTTCCTTTTCAGGCAGGATGTCTGCCCAGGAAGAGAAATATATCCTGCAAGCCCTCAGAGAGAACTTCAACTATCTCTACACAAAAACCAAAGTCTGTAAAGAGAAACCACCAGTACCGGTAGACCTAGCTGTGTTTTAATCAAGGGGAAGGGAACAAACCACCGAGAAGGGACACATTCCTTCATGACACTATTACACATACCAACACATTGGATCAGCTTGAAACTCACTATTAATAATGTTAACATTTAGACAGTTAAAAGTCATTCAAACCTCCTAGGAACTGAAAGGAACATTGAATTGTCCTGTCCAGTAAGGCTCCATGATTGAATGATTAGTCCCGGACCTTAACTGTTGATTGACTGTACTTTTACAGTTCTCAAAAAAGGGAAATAGTGACAAGGGACAAGAGAAAGAAACCAGAGAACATCGTGGATGTCTAGAGAAACAAATCCAGCAGGCACATGAGATGGAATCCCCGGATCCATCGTTTGGAAGACCTGCGAAATTTACTTTGAGGTCAGTAAGTATAGGAGTGGGAGTGGGGAAACTGATGTTGGTGTTGATGCAGTGATAGAGGCACGGTTGTCACTAACTGCAACACTGCTTACGTCTTAGAAATATTTCCCTAGTATGTTACAAACATTGGGAGGGAAGTACTGGTTAATAGTACATGTTTTTTCCACAATCTGTGTCATTTAATTTCTAGGGCAAGCGTCTATCCAAGTGATGAAACGTCTTACTGCAACCTTACAGAGAACTCTAACGTACTCCATAGGAAATGAAGGTCAGTAAAGGATAGAGAGGAAACTGTGTGTGTTTTATATAATGTCCTGACCCCAAGTACAGATGGAAATCATAACGAGAAAGAGCATAATTGGTAAAAAGAAAATAATATGTCATACTATGTTGTATCTATGGGACTAACCTAACCATATGAACCAGGGGACATGGTTATACTGACGGGGAGGCCGGTGGGGATGTGTTAGCAGGTTAGCTGGCTACGTTGTGGTGAGTGGCGTGGCCCGTCTCTGGTACTGGGTACTGGGGGTGTGGCAATCAGGTGATTTTAGTCGTCTCATTACGGTCAGTTGTTTGTGATTCCCCTCCTATCTGGGGGGGGACTGTAATTCGAACCAGCCAGGAGTAGCAGATAGACTGTGGGGGGGATCAAAAGGAGGGAAAGCAGTTATGTAGAAATAAGGTAAAAAGAACTGGGGGGGCCCCTCAAAACATCTTCTCAAATAACCTAACAACACCAGGTGTTCAACCATCAGTTTGGGGGAAAGGAATACAGAGCTGTCTCAGAGTTGGCACCTGTAGTGTTTCACAGTTAGGAACACATTGGAGGAAATGAAGACCATGGGCTCAGTTACAAGTTAGGGCTCGAATGTGGCAGAGAAAATCTAACTTCTGATAGACAGAGCGATGAATGGTGGGTAACGTCTAAGACACCCCCAGAACCACACCAAAGACTATAACATCATCTTGCTGCGGGTGGACGTCACTGTGCATCGTTCAACGCATTCGGCACCTTTACACACAGGAATCGCTGTATGCAGAGTGATCAGAGAACCTTTTCTCTATATCTTCCTCCCGCCACAGAACAAACAGCTCGCTTGATGTATGAATAATACCCATTTGGACAAGACCACTTAATTTTGGAATCGAGTGCTTGTGGGACTGATGACACTAAAAATGCATGGAGGAAAAAGACCAGATGCCAAGAAAAACAACCTGCTGAACCTACAGAAAATATGGTGGTGGTTCCCATCAGCTGTGGGGATGTGTGCCAGTGCAGGTCTCGTGCATGGACGCTGGCCTCACTTACTATCGCAGTTCGGAGATCCACATGTCCTGGCAAAAGCTGAAGCTTGCAAACAACGGGGATGATCTTTCAACAACAGACAACGACCACTGCTGCAAAATCCAATAAGGCATTCATGCAGAGAGACAATTACACACGTTCTGGCATGGCCATCTCCAGTCCCCGACCGATAGAATTGAAAATCTATGGTTGTGAGTTAAGAAGGACTTGCCATGCTCGAAGCTTCAAACTGAAATGACCTAGAGATGTTTTGAGGAATGGTCCAAAAGACCTTCAACAACGAGAATCCAGACTCGTCATTGGAACCTACTGAAGTGCTTTAGAGGCTGTAATTTCTGCAAAAGGATCTACTCAATATGATTTCATCTTCTATTTGTGGTGCCCCAATTTATGCCACCTGCCAAATTTTGTTAAAAACAATTATTGCACTTTCTGTAAATCCCAATAAACTTTATTCACTTCTCAATATCCCTGTGTGTCTCCTCTATAGATCCATATTTAACTGACAATCTTTATCGTAACAACAGACTTATACAGGAAATCATGATTTTAAACAAGGTTGCCCAAACGTTCATCCCACGGTAGGTATGTAAATTTTATATAGCGCCCTGTGGGGACCTGTACAGTATTAAAATACAATAAAGTGCATACAGGCACTGTTACATACATGAGTGTGGATCTCTGCCTGTTTCTCATTCCCCTCTACTAACACAGCCATATATTTGATTTATTACTTCCTAATTGTGTCTTCTCTCTTGTGCCTTTTGCAACATTCCAGGTAAAGTATCCAGGTAATGTATTGGGTGTTTGCTCCTCATTAAAACCTTGACACTAACTTGTCAATTGTTTAGTGATTAGTTCTATTCCCAAGATAATTCCAATAGTTAAGCTGGTATACATGTCGATTTTAATGGACGAGGGCCTACGTACTTTGCGTGCACAACCCTAACGATTAGCCAGTTTCGGGCCACAATCTACAACAAAGTGTTGGCTTCCTCTCAACTTAAATGTCAGTTTTAAGGCCGTTGGCAAGCAGTTAAGGGTGGGGTTTTTTTGTGCTGTCTCCCCTGGTTATAAAGATTTATTGGCTACGTTGAGGTCCCATAGGGATCCATTAAAGGGTAGGTTTATCATAGTAATAACTGTCTCCCCATCCTGTACTGAATTATATGGATATAAATGTCACCCTCGCGTTTTCTTCCACTGTGCCCGTTCTAAATAAGCCTTCCTCGAGTACTTCTAATTTCTTATAATTTATAGTAGGGTGTACATAATCTACTATAATCCAATTAATAGATCAAATTCTTCAAAGTGCTTGTCAAACTAAATCATAAACATCGACATTATGATAAGTGTATTAATTCAAAATTTGTTACTGTAAATATGTTCAATCCTCTTACTAACATATATTAACCTACGTATATCCACTGTGGACAAAATCAATATTCTATTAAAACATTTATTCTATCTTGTTACTTTATTATGTGATATTAATTTAGGTGCATATCTAATGTCATTAAGATGCAATATGATTTATACGTGTAATCTCGTATCATTTCCCTTTAGTAATTTGCGAAGTTCCTGTTAATTACTTTATAAATGCTGTTTAAGATATACATAAACATTTCAGCGAGATTCAAGTAAAAAGTTTTCTTATTGCGGTGGGGTAAAATGGTGCTCATTTTTGTCTCCAACCAATCAGATGTTACTTAACATTTGAAAAGCTAACACTGATTGGTTGGGGCAAATATCACCATTTTAAACCCGATAAGATCTTTTTTATTGAATAACCCTGAGTTATCTTTTTAAAAAAACGGTGATTTACGTGTTCCATAAACTAATGTCTGTATAAAATAACTATGCTCTATAGTAGATATTCAAAATATTAATTTCTCGAAAGTGTCATTTCATTTTAATAATAGAATCCTCTCGGACTGACATATTTACTAATTGTGGATGATCGGCAAAAAACATTTAGCGGTCGTAGATCTATAGTTTAGACCATTTGGTCCCTGCCGATTCTAGTGGGTTTCCTGTCTAAGTAAAGCTTTATATTTCGGATCTCCTTTTGCAATATATTCACTTAAGCTGCTGCCCATCGTGGAGAGTGTTTTTTTTCACATACCATTACGTCCTCTGTGTTGGGTCGTGTACTACGGTTAGAGGAGGCACTCAAGCCCAGTGTTTAACTGTGTTAATAGATCCCATTTAAATATGGCGTTTGTGGGGGTATTTATAGTATGGGGGGAGTAGTTTGGAAAAAACTCTAAACTCTAAAAATTTTTTATTTTTTTTGCCTTTTATCTCAACAGGAATTTTGAGGCTATTCCGTTCCTTGCATGCAGCCAAACCAGTTACTAGACATGTGGGGAGATTGAAGTTTGATTTTTTTGGTTTGAAATTATCACTGGTTTGGGCCAACAAACTCTATGTGAATCTGCCTTTCTGACTCATGTATGAAAGGTTGGCTCTGTTTCATAGCTGAAGGGTTTTAAAGTATTTGAATCTAGTTATGAACAGCAATTCCAACATGAGAGAGGAGGTTTTGATTTCGATATATTTGCACTTACTTACTGCGTTTTAAGACCTATATCCAGGGAATGTCTTCATCTGTGAAACAGCTAAAGAATAGAGGGGGGTTATGTTTAGATATTTTCCACCTTAAAGCCATACATAAAGCCCCAAAGCCAACCCAAATTAGCTAAAAAAGGTACTCAAAGTGTTTCATTGGCATCACATTCAATTAAACCAAAGTAAACACATATCTTTATTTAGAATTGCGGTATGTACTTTTAAAACCCAAACAGCTCTTTTGGCAGCAGAACATCCAAGAGTAAAACGGGGCCAATAAAAAAACCAGTCATTGTTATACCTGGTCCATTGGTTCATCGTGCAAAACTAGGCGAGAGAGATTTGGGGAATGCAGTTAAACGGCTGAAACTATTCACGATGCAATGTATGTCCCCTTGAATTGAATTGTTTCATACAGATCATGTTTTGCTGACATTTTATTAAACAAACTTTAAACAAGAATAAGACATTAGAAAAAAAAAAACAACCGTAGTCATTCCAAGAATCAAGTGAGAAGTATGCTATAAGAAACAAAATGTCTTTATGGGCTGCTATGAAAAGTCAAACAGATGTATTCTCCTAAGAAGGTTGTGACTCGATAACATTTTAAATGTACATATACAAAAACAGGAAGATGCAGTTTACCCCCCTTCAAATAAAACTCAAGATTAAGGCAATGCAGGGCACTTGGTTTTCATAGTCAACGTTAAGAGAAAGTGGTCATGGGTAATGCAATAAAATAAACTGTATTGGCAATGAGGAATACGAGAAACAAAACCACCATTCTAACATTATGTACCGCAAACAAAGGAAGAAATAGAAGAACCAAGCAATTGACGTACACACTAGACTATGCGTCAGAGGAGAACTTAAAATCTAATCTTATGTTTAGAGTTCAAGTACATTCAACCCCCATTAGAAATGCTGTGAGTAGCTTCCCATATCCCCTCATCTTTGTGATATCCATTATATATGAAACACCTTCCAAAGCATCAACTGGGACATGAAAACCTCAACAGCATTAATGCACAAGACATCAACTCTCTAGCTCCTCAGTACCGATGAGAATCAAATCTCTTCTCCGATTCGTGCTCATGTTCCATACCAACTGAACAGCCTGAAGAGTCACTTGTCACATCTCTTTATATTTATTCTCTGTGAAATCGCAGATTAATAAAAACATTTGTTAACCCCCACAGTCTCTCCTCAGTAACATAGGTGTAAATTGTTCCTTCAAGGGGAATCAACATTTACTAATCTCCTGACTTGCGATTCTCTAGTCTTGATCTCTGAGCCAGTCGTCTTTATAAATATGTCCCTTAGTATGTTACAAAATGGGGAGGGAAGAAATGGTAATAATACATGTTTATTTTCAGGCAAGACGTCTGCCCACGAGGAGAGACTTCTCCTGGATACCCTCAGAGAGGATTTCAACGAACTCTACAGAAAAAAGAAGGTCAGTAAAGGATAGAGAGGAACTGTGTGTGTTTGGATATTCTAACCCTAACTTTACCATAGATCCCTATTAATTATATTATTAATAATATTAACATTTAGACAGAAAAATCATTCAAACCTAAACTGCAAAAGGGAGAACATTGAACTGTCTGTCCAGTAAGGCTCCATAGATTGAATGATTCGGCCCCAACCCTTAACTGTTGATTGACATGTACTTTACAGGTCTCAGAAAGGGAATTAGGGACGAGGGCAAGAGAAAAAATCAGAGAACATTGTTGGATGTCTAGAGGACAATCCAGCATGAACGATGAGATGGAATCCCGAATCCATTGTTTGGAAAAACTGCGGAAATCTAAAGCGATGATCAGTAAGTATAGGAGTGGGAGTGGGAAACTGATGTTTGATGTTGATGCAGTGATAGAGGCACGGTGTCACTATACTGCAACACTGCTCTTTTTAAAATATGTCCCTTAGTGTGTTACAAAATGGGGAGGGAAGTATGTAATAATACATGTTTATCCACAATCTGTGTCATTTTTCAGGCAAGACGTCCTAGCCAAGAGGAGAACTTTCTCCTGGAAACTCTCAGAGAGGATTTCAATGACTCTACAAGAAACCAAGGTAAAGGATAGAGAGGAACTGTGTGTGTTTTATAATTCCTGACCTACCAAGGTACAGATAGGACATCAATAGAGGAGCTCCACCCAGGCAGGATCTTGATACATTTCATACAGTTTATATTGACATGTCGGATTTCTAACCCTAACCTCACCAATAAGATCCCTACCTAGCTATGTGTTTATCAAGGGGAAGGTAACAAACCATTTTGTACCACAGAAAGGGACACATTCCTTCATGACACTAATCACAATAACCATTGGATCAGCTAAACTCACTATTATAATATTAACATTTAGACATAAAACATCGATCAACCTAGAACTGCAGGAAGGAAGAAATTGAATTGTCTGTCCAGTAGGCTCCTAGATTGAATGATTAGCCCGGACCTTAACTGTTGAATGACATGTACTTTGCAGTCCTCAAAAGAGGGAATTGAACAAGAAAGAGGAAGAAACCAGAGATGGAATCCGGACGGATCCAATATTTGGTAGAATTGCGGAGATCGAAAGCGTTGATCAGTAAGTATCGGAGTGGGAGTGGGGAAACTGATTTTTGATGTTGATGCAGTGATAGAGGCACGGTGTCACTATACTGCAACACTGCGTCTTTAAAATATGTCCCTTAGTATGTTACAAAATGGGGAGGTAATAATGGTAAATACATGTTTATTCACATGTGTGTCATTAAATTTTCAGGCAAGACCTCTGCCCATGAGGAGAGACTTCTCCTGGAAACCCTCAGAGGAATTTCACACGAACTCAACAGAAAAAGGTCAGTAAAGGATAGAGAGGAACTGTGTGTTTTTATATAATTCCTGACCTAACCAAGGTACAGATAGGAATCATAGAGGAGCTCACCCAGCCAGGATCTTGATACATTTTATACAGTTTATATGACATGTCGGATATTCTAACCCTAACCTCACCATAGATCCCTACCTAGCTATGTGTTTATCAAGGGGAAGGTAACAAACCCATCTTGTACCACAGAAAGGGACACATAAAACGCTGTATTAATGTTAACATTTAGACAGTAAAAAGTCATTAAAACCTCCTAGAACTGCAAAAGGGAGAACATTGAATTGTCTGTCCAGTAAGGCTCCATAGATTGAATGATTAGCCCCGGACCTTAACTGTTGATTGACATGTACTTTACAGTCTCAGAAAGGAATGATGCAAAGTGGAAAAGCGAAAAGAAGCAGAGAATGATGAGATGGAATCCATCCAACGTTTGGAAGCCGTGCGGCAATTCATAGAGAGGATCAGTAAGTATTTGAGTGGGAGTAGACACGGTGTCACTACAACTGCGTCTTTATAATATGTCCCTTAGTATGTTATAAAACGGGGAGGGAAGTAATGGTAATAATACATGTTTATCCACAATCTGTGTCATTTCCTTTTCAGACAGGATGTCTGCCCAGGAAGAGAAATATATCCTGCAAGCCCTCAGAGAGAACTTCAACTATCTCTACACAAAAACCAAAGTCTGTAAAGAGAAACCTACCAAGGTACAGGTAAGACCTAGCTATGTGTTAATCAAGGGGAAGGAAACAAAACCACAGAAAGGGACACATTCCTTCATGACACTAATCACTATACCATTGGATCAGCTTGAAACTCCACTATTAATAATGTTTAACATTTAGACAGTAAAAAGTATTCAAACCTCCTAGAACTGCAAAAGGGAAACATTGAATGTCTGTCCAGTAAGGCTCCATAGATTGAATGATTGCCCCGGACCTTAACTGTTGATTGACATGTACTTTACAGTCTCAAAAGGGAAATAGTGACAAGGACAGAAGAAGAAACGACAGAGAACATCGTTGTGATGTCTAAGAAACAATCCAGCAGGCACAATGAGATGGAATCCCGGATCCATCGTTTGGAGACCTGCAGAAATTTACTTTGAGATCAGTAAGTATAGAGTGGGAGTGGGGAAACTGATGTTTGATGTTGATGCAGTATAGAGGCACGGTGTCACTATACTGCAACACTGCGTCTTTATAAAATATGTCCCTAGTATGTTACAAAGGTGAGGGAGTAACAGTAATAATACATGTTTATTCCACAATCTGTGTCATTTAATTTTTTTTTTAGGCAAGACGTCTATCCAAGTGGAGAAACGTCTACTGCAAAGCCTTACAGAAACTCTAACGTCTCCATAGAAAAGAAGGTCAGTAAGGATAGAGAGAACTGTGTGTGTTTTATATAATTCCTGACCTACCGGTACAGATAGGACATCATAGAGGAGCTCACCCAGGCGGATCTTGATACATTTCATACAGTTTTATATGACATGTCGGATATTCTAACCCTAACCACCTCACTATAGATCCCTACTATCTATGTGTTTATCAGGGGAAGGTAACAACCCATTTTGTACCACAGAAAGGACACATCTTCATGACACTAATCACAATAATCCTTGGATTAGCTTGAAACTCACTATTAATAATGTAACATTTAGACAGTAAAAATCATTCAAACCTCCTAGAACTGCAAAAGGGAGAACATTGAATTGTCTGTCCAGTAAGGCTCCATAGATTGAATGTTAGCCCCGAACCTTAACTGTTGATTGACATTACTTTGCAGATCGCAGAAAAGGGGAAATAGCGATGAGGACAAGGCGAAGAAACCAGAGAACATTGTTGGATGTCTAAGAAACAATCCAGCAGGAACGATGAGATGGAATCCAGATCCATCTGTTTGGAAGAAGTGCGAAATCTGAAGTGATGATCAGTAAGTATAGGTGGGAGTGGGGAAACTGATGTTTGATGTATGCAGTGATAGAGGCACGGTGTCACTATACTGCAACACTGCCTCTTTATAAATATGCCCTTAGTATGTTACAAATGGGGAGGAGTAAATGGTAATAATACATGTTTATCCACAATCTGTGTTCATTTACTTTACAGATACAAGATCTCTACCCACAAGGAGAAAAGAAATGCCTGCAGACCTCAGAGAGGGCTTCAACAAAATTTCCAGAAAACCAAGGTCATAAAGGATAGAGAGGACTGTGTGTGTTTTATACATTCCCTGACCTACCAAGGTACAGATAGGACATCATAGAGGAGCTCACCCAGGCAGGATCTTGATACAGTTTTAAATATGACATTCAGATTTCTAACGCCCTAACCTCACCATAGATCCCTACCTAGCTATGTGTTATCAAGGGGAAGTAACAACGCCATCTTGTTACCACAGAAAGGGACCATTCCTTCTGACACTAACACAATAACCATTGGATCAGCTTGAACTCACTATTAATAATTTTAACATTAATAGACAGTAAAAAGTCATTCAAACCTCCTAGAACTGCAAAAGGGAGAACATTGAATGTCTGTCAGTAAGGCTCCATAGATTGAATGATTATCCCCGACCTTAACTGTTGATTTGACATGTACATTTACAGGTCTCAAAAGGGAAACTCTAGGACAAGGGGAAAGAACCAGAGAACATGTTGGATGTCTAGGGAACAATCCACAGGAACGATGAGATGAATCCCGGATACATTGATTTGGAAAAACTGCGGAAATCTAAAGCGATGATTCAGTAAGTTTAGGAGTGGGAGTGGGGAAACTGATGTTTGTGTTGATGCAGTGATAGAGGCACGGTGTCACTATACTGCAACGCACTCTGCGTCTTTATAAATATGTCCCTTAGTATGTTACCAAAGGGAGGGAAGTAATGAGTAATAATACATGTTTATTCACAATCTGTGTCATTAATTTTCAGGCAGACTCTATCCAGAGGAGAACTTCTCTCTAAACTCCTCAAGAGGATTTCAATGAACTCAACAGAAAACCAAGGTAAGGATAAGAGGAACTGTGTGTGTTTTTATATAATTCCTGACCTACCAGTACAGATAGGACATCATAGAGGAGCTCACCCAGGCAGGATCTTGATACATTCTATACAGTTTATATGACATGTCGGATATTCTAACCCTAACCTCACTCATAGATCCCTACCTAGCTATTGTTTTATCAGGGGAAGGTAAAAACCATCTTGTAACCACAAGAAGGGACACATCCTATGAACAACACATACTGGATCATCTGAACTCACTATTAAAATTAACATTTTAGACAGTAAACATCGATCAACCTAGAACTGCAGAGAAGAAAATTGAATTGTCTGTCCAGTAAGGCTCCATATTGAATGATTAGCCCCGACCTTAACTGTTGATGACATGTACTTTGCAGGTCTCAGAAAGGGAATGAGCAAGTAAAAGACGAAGAAACAGAGATGAATCCGGAATCCAATATTTGGTAAATTGCGGAGATCAAACGTTGATCAGTAATTATGGAGTGGGAGTGGGAAACTGATGTTTGATGTTGATGCAGTGATAGAGCGCACGGTGTCACTATACTGCAACACTGCGTCTTTATAATATATGTCCCTGTATGTTACAAAATGGGGAGGGAAGTAATGTAATAATACATGTTTATTTCACAAATCTGTGTCATTAATTTTCAGGCAAGACTCTGCCCTGAGAGAGATTTCCTGACAAGCCCTCAGAGAGGAGTTCAAACGAACTCAACAAAAAAAGGTCGTAAAGGATAGAAGGAACTGTGTGTGTTTAATATAATTCCTGACCTACCAAGGTAGAGTAGGCATCATAGAGAGCTCACCCAGGCAGGAATCTTAATACATTTTATACAGTTTATATGACATGTCGGATTTCTAACCTAACCTCACCATAGATCCCACCTACGATGTTTTTCAAGGGAAGTAACAAACCATTTGTACCACAAAAGGGACACATAAACGCTGTATTAATGTTAACATTTAGAACAGTAAAAAGTCACTCAAACCTCCTAAACTGCAGAGGAGAACATGAATGTCTGTCCAGTAAGGCTCCATAGATTGATGATTTAGCCCCGGAACCTTAACTGTTGATTGAACATGTAACTTTACAGGTCTCAGAGAGGGAATGAGCAAAGTGGAAAAGCGAAAAGAAAGCAGAGAAATGATGAATGGAATCCATCCAACGTTTTGGAAGACGTGCGGCAATTCATAGCAGAGGATCACTAAGTTTTTTAGTGGGAGTGGGGAAACTGATTTTTGGATGTTGATGCAGTGATAGAGGCACGGTGTCACTATAACTGCAACACTGCGTCTTTATAAATATGTCCCTTAGTAATGTTCAAAATGGGGAGGGAAGTAATGGTAATAATACATGTTTATACACAATCTGTGTCATTTCCTTTTCAGGCAGGATGTCTGCCCAGGAAGAGAAATATATCCTGCAACCCTCAGAGAGAACTTCAACTATCTATCCCAAAAACCAAAGTCTGTAAAGAAAACCTACCAAGGTCCAGGTTAAGACCTAGCGTATTTGTTAATCAAGGGGAAGGGAACAAACCACCGAAAGGGACACATTCCTTCATGACACTATTACAATAACCATTGGATCAGCTTGAACTCACTATTAATAATGTTAACATTTAGACAGTAAAAAGTCATTCAAACCTCCTAGAACTGTAAAGGGGAACATTGAATGTGTCCTGTCCAGTAAGGCTCCATAGATTGAATGATTAGTCCCGGACCTTAACTGTTGCTTGACATGTACTTTTACAGTTCTCAAAAAAGGGAAAAGTGACAAGGACAAGAAGAATCAACAGAGAACGATCGTGGATTGTCTAGAGAAACATTCCAGCAGGCACAATGAGATGGAATCCCGGATCCATCGTTTTTGGTAAGACCTGCGTGAATGTTACTTTGAGATCAGTGTAAGTCGAGTGTGTGCTTAGGTTTTGTGTGAGTTGTGGGAATCTGAGGGTTTGAGTTGATGTGCTTGAGTGTAGAGAGGGTCAAGCTGTTGTTCACTCTAGTATCGTGGCAGTTTGATAACATTTGTTTTGCTCCTTTTGGTTTGGGTTTTTTGGGTGGGGTGTTCTCTTTTTCTTTGTTTATAATAGTTGCTGCCGAGTATGTGGTGTACGATTAAGTGGGGCGGGGAGTAGTAGGTATTAATTTACCGGGTTGGTTTGGACGGCCACAAGGCCTGTGGGGTCCGTGGGTTGTATGAGTTGTGTTTGTTTTTGTGCGTCATGTTGCCTTGCGGTGTTGGTCGTTCTTGATTCTCGGTGTAAGGTGATTGGAAGAGTGGCGTTGTTCGTTTACGGCAAAGCCGTACAGAGAACTCTAACGTACTCCATAGAGAGATGAAGGTCAGTAAAAGATAAGAGTAACGGGGGTGTTTTATATAAGTCGCTACCGAGCCAAGGGACGAAGAGGTAAATCATAGTATTGGTCTTGTCGTAGTGGTGACAGGCATAACTTTAAGAAGAAATAAGAAGGTAAGAAGATGGGGGTAGGTGGGGGTATCGCGTTTTTGGTTTCTTGAGTCTTGAAGCGCGGGCCTAGTGAACCAGGGGAGCAGGGGATCGGGTTACATTACTGACACGGGGGAGGCCGGTAGTGTGTGAGTGGGCAGGGGATGTGCTGGGCTGTTGTGGTGGGGGCGTGGGCGGCCGTGCTCTGGCGACAGGGACGTGGGGGGGGGGTGTGGCTGGCTGTTTTAGGTGTATGAGGTGTTTGTGTTGTGATGTTTCCCCTCTCTATCTGGTGGGGGTGACGTAGAGTTGCGCAACCCCAGCGCACGGGAGAGCAGGCAAGAACGGGGGGGGGGGACAGACAAGGAGGGGAAAGCAGTAGTAGAACATAAGGTAAAGAACGGGGGGGGCCGCAAAACATCTTCTCAAATAACCTAACAACAAAGGTGTTCAACCATCCGGTTTGGGGGAAGGAATACAGAGCTGTTCTCAGAGGGCACCTGTAGTGTTCACAGGTAGGAACACATGAGAGGAAAATGGAAGACCATGGGCTCAGTACAAGTTACGGGCTCGAAGTGGCAGAGAAATCTCGATGACAGAAGCGATGAATGGTGGTAACCTTCAAAGACAACCCCCAGACCACACCAAAGACCTATAACATCATCTTGCTGCGGGTGGCGTCAACTGTGCATCGTTCAAGCATTCGGCACACTTTACAACACAGGAGATGCTTGTTGCAGAGTGATGCAGAGGAAGCCTTTTCTTTTCTCTCTCCGCCACAGAACAAACAGCCGCTTGATGTATGAATAATACCCATTTGGACAAACCACTTAATTTTGGAAGAAGGTGCCTGTGGACTGATGAAACTAAAAATGCATGGAGGAAAAAGACCAGATGCCAAGAAAACAACCTGCGAACCTACAGTAAAATTGGTGGTGGTTCCATCATGCTGTGGGGATGTGTGGCCAGTCTGTTCTCGTGCATGGACGCATGGACTGCACTTACTATCAGCAGATTCGGGAGATACCAATGTCCTGGGCAAAACTGAAGCTGCACCGGGGATGATCTTTCAACAACAAGACAACGACCACTGCTGCAAAATCCAATAAGGCATTCATGCAGAGGACAGTACAACGTTCTGGCATGGCCATCTCAGTCCCCGACCTGAATAGAATTGAAAATCTATGTTGTGAGTTAAAGAGACTTCCAATGCTCAGAAGCTTCAAACCTGAAATGACCTAGAGATGTTTGAGAATGGTCCAAAAGACCTTCAACCAGAATCCAGACTCTCATTGGAACCTACTGGAAGTGCTTTAGAGCTGTATTTCTGCAAAGGATCTACTCAATTGATTTCACTTCTATTTGTGGTGCCCCAATTTATGCCACCTCCAAATTTTTTGTTTAAACAATTATTGCACTTTCTGTAAATCCAATAAACTTTATTCACTTCTCAAATCATCCTGTGTGTCTCCTATAGAATATTTAACTGACAATCTTTATCGTAACACAGACTTTATACAGGAAATCATGATTAAACCAAGGTTTTTGCCCAAACGTTCATCCCACGGTAGGTATGTAAATGTTATATAGCGCCACTTGGGGACACTGGTCACGTATTAAAATACAATAAATGCATACAGGCACTGTACATACATGAGTGTGGATCTCTGCCTGTTTCTCATTCCCCTCTATAACACAGCCATATATTTGATTTATTACTTCCTAATTGTGTCTCTCTCTTGGCCTTTTTGGCACATTCCAGGTAAGTATCCAGGTAATGTATTTGGGTTGTTTGCTCCTCATTAAACCTTGACAACTAACTTGTCCAATTGTTTAGTGATAGTTCTATGTCCCAAGATAATCCATAGTTAAGCTTGGTATACATGTCGATTTTAATGGACGAGGGCCTACGTACTTGTGGCGTGCACAACGCCTAACGTTAGCCATTTCGGGCCCACAATTACAATCAAAGGTGTTGGCTTCCTCCTCAACTTAAATTCAGTTTTAGCCGTTGGCAGCAGTTAAGGGTGGGGTTGTTTTGTGCTGTACTCCCGGTTATAAAGATATTATTGGCTCGTTAGGTCCCATAGGATCCATTAAAGTGGTAGTTTTATATAGTATATACTTTCCCCATCCTGTACTGTAATTATATGGAGATAAGATGTCACCTCGCGGTTTTCTTTCCCACTTTGTGCCCTTTCTAAAAGCACTTCCTCGATGATTCTAATTTCTTATAATTTATATTAGGGTGTACATATCTCTAATAATCCAAATTAAATAGATCAAATTCTTCTTCAAAGTGCTTGTGCAAACTAAATCCATAACATCGACATATGATAATGTAATTAATTCAAAATTTGTTACTGTAAATATTTCAATACCTCTTACATAACATGAATTAACCTACGTATATCCACTGTGACAAAATCAATATTCATATTAAAAACATTTATTCTATCTTGTTACTTTATTATGTGATATTAATTTAGGTGGCATATCTAATGTATCATTAAGAGCAATATGATTTATACGTGTAATCCGTTTCATTTCCCTTTATTAAATTTGATTCCTGTCTAATTATTTATAAATGACTGT
Organism: Hymenochirus boettgeri; assembly: GCA_019447015.1. Classification (NCBI taxonomy): domain Eukaryota; kingdom Metazoa; phylum Chordata; class Amphibia; order Anura; family Pipidae; genus Hymenochirus; species Hymenochirus boettgeri. Next base: position 20,204,417 of record CM033477.1, read on the forward strand.
TTAAGATATACATAAACATTTACAGCGAGATTCAATAAAAAGTTCTTATTGCGGGTGGGGGGGCTTAAAATGGTGCTCATTTTTGGTCTCCAACCAATCCAGATGTTATCTTAACATTTGAAGCTAACATCTGATTGGTTGGGGCAAAATCACCATTTTAAACCCGATAAGATCTTTTTTATTGAATAACCCTGATTATCTTTAAACGGTGATTTACGTGTTCCATAAAACTAATGTCTGTATAAAAAACTGTGGCTACTATAGTTAATGATTATTCAACAATATTAATGTTTCTCTGGAAAGTGTCATTTCATTTTTAATAATGAATCCTCTCGTGACTGACATATTTACTAATTGTTGCGATGATCGGGGCAAAAAACAGTTTAGCGGGTCTAGATCTTAGTTTAACCAGTTGGTCCCTGCAGATTCTAGTGGGTTTCCTGTCTAAGTAAAGCTTGTGTTTTCGGATCTCCTTTTGCAATATATTACTTAAAGCTGCTGCCAATCCGTGTGAGGGAGGTGTTTCTGTTTTCTCATACCATTACGTTCCGCTGTGTTGGGGTCGTGTACTACGGTTAGAGAGGCACTCAAGCCCTTTTTAACCTGTGTTAATAGGATCCAGATTTAAATAATGGCGTTTGTGGGGGTATTTATAGTATTGGGGGAAGTTAGTTGGAAAAAAACTCTAAACTCTAAAAATTTTTTATTTTTTTTTGCCTTTTACATCTGCACAAGGAATTTTGAGAGGCTATTCCGTTCCTGCATGCAGCCAAACCCAGTTACTAGACATGTGGGGAGATTGAAGTTTGATTTTTGTTGAAATTATCACTGTTTGTTCCAACAAAACTTCATGTGAAGTCTGCCTTTCGACTATGTAATGAAACGGTTGGCTCTGTTTCATAGCTGAAGGGTTTCTAAAGTATTTGAATCTAGTTAGTGGAACAGCAATTCCAACTATGGAGAGGAGGTTGAATTTCGATATATTTGCACTTACTTACTGCTGTTTGTAAGAACCTATATCCAGGGAATGTCTTCATCCTGGAAACAGCTAAAGAAAGGAGGGGGTTATGTTTAGATATTTTCATCACCTTAAAGCCGATACATAAAGCCCCAAAGCCACCCAAATTAGCTATGAAAGTAATCAAAGTTTTCATTGGCATACATTCAATAACCAAAGTAAACACATATCTTTTATTAGGCAATTGCGGTATGTACTTTTAAACCCAAACAAGCTCTTTTGTGCAGCAGACATCCAGAGTAAAACGGGGCCAATAAAAAGTCATTGGTTTACCTGGTCCATTGGTTCACAGTGCAAAACTAGGGCGAGAGGATTTGGGGAATGCATTAAACGGCTGACTATTCACGATGCAATGTAATGTCCCTTTGAATTTAATTGTTTCATACAGATCATGTTTTGCCGACTTTTATTAAACAAACTTTAAACAAGAATAAAGACTTAAAAAAAAAAAACAAACCGTAGATCATTCAAAGAATCAAGTGAGAAGTTGCGTAGACAACAAATGTCTTATGGGCTGCTATGAAAAGTCCAAACAGATGTATTCTCCTAGAGAAGGTTGATGACTCGATAAGCATTTTTAAATGTACATATAAAAAATCAGGAAGATGCAGTCTTCAAAATAAAAACTCAGAGATTAGGCAATGCGGGCACTTGGTTTTATAGTCAACGGTTAAGAGAAAGTGGTCATGTGGTAATGCAAATAAAATAACTGTATTGTGCAATGGAGTAATACGAGAAACAGAAACCACCATTCTACATTATGTACCGCAAACAAAGGAAGAAATAGAAGAACCCAATGCAATAAATAGACGTAACACATAGAAACTATGCGTCAAGAGAACTTAAAATCTAATCCATTATGTTTAGATGTTCAAGTACATTAAACAACCCCCATTAGAAATGCTGTGATAGCTTCCCATATCCCCATCATCTTGTGATATCCATTATATGAACACCTTCCAAATCCTCAACTGGGACATGAAAAACCTCAACACGCATTAATGCACAAGACATCAACTTCTAGCTCCTCAGTACGATGAGAATCAAATCTTTCTTCCGATTCGTGCCTCATGTTCCAGTACCAACTGCAGACCTGAAGAGTCACTTGTCCACATCTCTTATATTTATTCTCTGTGAAATCGCAAGATTAATAAAACATTTGTTAACCCCGCACAGTCTCTCTCAGTAACATAGGTGTAAAATTGTTCTTTCAAGGGGAAATCAACATGTTCTAATCTCCTGACGCGATTCTCTAGTGCTTGATCTCTGAGCCTTCCATAAACGTATGTGCTTTCCATCACCCTGTGTAATGGAATAGGAAAGTGCAGTCAACATTGCTGAAACTATAAAGAAAATAAAAAGTTGCTTTTTATTGATTCACCAGTTTTTCTAAGGCTTGGTACGTTATGTATGAATTTTTTTTATTGACATAATGGATGAAACCTAATACATACGAAAGTTTAAAGGAACCGTGTCACTCAAAGGAACTTTCCTTTTACTGCATTAATTACAGAACGGGAGGTAAATGAGCTATGCCTTTCCTCCTAATTCTTCAATTAAGAGGGACCAGGAACAAAGGTAGCATTCCTCATTCAGTGAAACTATAGCGTGCATTATTGTGCATATGCCGCTATAGTTACACTGAATGCGACGTGTTGAGGGAAAACAAAAAAAACCTTGCTAGTGGAGCCTGGCGTTTGATCACGCGAACTATTTTCCCTCAAAAATTCATTGACCCTCTTAGAATTAAATCTCCAAAAATAATCACAAATGATATAAACGGAAACAGAGAAAGGGACTAGGGGCTACAGTTCATCCCACCCGCCTTCCCCCCCAATATATTGCATGTCCTTGTAAAGCTGAAACTGAAAGAAACTGAAAGTGCCCATTGTTTAGTAAGTAAGCTTCTCACAAATTGGACCTATGATTGATTAGACCATTTGAAGGTATCACAGAAAAAAACCAAAGGCTTTTTATTTGACCCTACTTGTTTGGTAAACCACGTTACCCTTTGATTAGATATTTGTCCATAAATGGCTGAGGTTCCCTACATTGACTCTCATATTCAGCCAATTGGGGTAGTCACGGTAATCTTAATAGAGAAAGTCACATTAATAAAAGTCGCCAGCCAGACTTAAACAACCCAGTTTTAACAGCGTCCAACTTGTTACTTCCTTGCTGGCTGGGCGTAACTCCCAGGGGTGCAGGGGAGGCGACCGCGCACCAGGGCCTTTGGCCAAGAAGGGCCCCATTTTGGTGCCAGCTTCTTCAAATACCAGTCGGTGGGGCCAACTGTTTTACCAGTGGTCCTTGTGTACAAAGAAATTTTTAAACCTGTACCACAGAAAGGGACACATTCCTTCATGACACTAATCACAATAACCATTGGATCAGCTTGAAACTCACTATTAATAATGTTAACATTTAGACAGTAAAAAGTCATTCAAACTTCCTAGAACTGCAAAAGGGAGAACATTGAATTGTCTGTCCAGTAAGGCTCCATAGATTGAATGATTAGCCCCGGACCTTAACTGTTGATTGACATGTACTTTACAGGTCTCAGAAAAGGGAATGAGCAAAGTGGAACAGCGAAAAGAAGCAGAGAATGATGAGATGGAATCCATCCAACGTTTGGAAGACGTGCGGCAATTCATAGAGAGGATCAGTAAGTATTTGAGTGGGAGTGGGGAAACTGATGTTTGATGTTGATGCAGTGATAGAGGCACGGTGTCACTATACTGCAACACTGCGTCTTTATAAATATGTCCCTTAGTATGTTACAAAATGGGGAGGGAAGTAATAGTAATAATACATGTTTATACACAACCCGTGTCATTTAATTTTCAGGCAAGACGTCTATCCAAGAGGAGGAACATCTACTGCAAAGCCTTACAGAGAACTCTAACGTACTCCATAGAGAAATAAAGGACAGTAAAGGATAGAGAGGAACTGTAAGTTTCCCTCCTCTTTTAATTCTCTAAAGTGTAGCAACATGGGGTTCTCAAAACATCTCTCAAATAACCTAAAGACAAAGATTGTTCACCATCATGGTTTAGGGGACGGATACAGAAAGCTTTCTCACAGATGTCACCTGTCTGTTTCCACACTTAGGAACACATTGAGGAAATAGAAGACCACAGGCTCAGTTGAAGTTAAAGCTCGAGTTAAAGTGGCAGACCAAGAAAAATCTCGGATAGACAGAAGCGATGAATGGTGGTGGCAGACCAAGAAAAATCTCGGATAGACAGAAGCGATGAATGGTGTGAACAGTCAGAGACAACCCACAGACCAGCACCAAAGAACATCATCTTAACATTTATACCCTACCCATAATGTCTGTATAAAACCAGTTACATTAGTAACAATGTAGTGGAGGTGTATAAAGGACATACGTCAATCTAGTCCAACATTTTAATCCTAACCAAAGTCTGTATAACAGGTGACATAGGAAATGTATTGGAAGGGTATTGAGACATTACGGCCATCAAGTCCAACCTTATACCCTAAACCAAAATGTCTGTAAACAGTTTACATAGTAACATAGATGGGGTTGTATAATAAAGACATACGTCAATCTAGTCCAACCTCTTATACCTACCCATAATGTCTGTAACAGTACATAGAAACATAGTAGGATTGGAGGTTTTAATAAAGACATAACGTCCATCTAGTCCACCTTTATACCCTACCATAATGTCTGCTATAACAGTTAAATTAGGAAACATAGTATTTGGAGGTTGTATAAAGACCCACTACCCATCTAGTCAAACATTTTATACCTTACCCATACATGTCTGTCTATGAACATGTTAATATCGTACATATTATTAGAGGTTGTAAATCAAGACTAGTCCCTCTAGTCAACCATTTATACCCACCCATAAGTGATAACAGTTACATAAGTAACATAGTATTGGAGGGGGTTAAAGACATACGCCACTAGTCCAACCTTTATACCTACCCAAATTTCTGTTATAAAACAGTTGCTAGTAACATAGTATTGAGTTGTATAAAAGCACTACGTCCATCTCGTCCACAACTTTATACACCTTTACCCATAATGGTCTTGTCACAACAGTTACATCAGAACTAGTATTGGAGTGGGGTGTATTAAGACATACGCCTAGCCAACCTTTATACTCCTACCCAAATGTCTGCATAACAGTCTACACTGTAACATAGATTGAGGGTTGTATAATGACAATACGTCCATCTAGTCCACACCTTTATACCTACTCCTCCCATATGTCTATAACAGTGCATAGTAACGTAGTTTGGAGTTGTAAAAAGACATACGCGCGATACTAGGCCAACCTTTATACCCTACCCATATAGGTCGGCTAACACCGTTAAATAGTAACATAGTATTGGACGGTTGATATAAATACATACGTCCATCTGTCCAAACCTTTATACCCTCCCATAATGTCGGTATAAAGTTACATAGTAAACATGATATAGGTTGTATAAAGAATCCATCGATCTAGTCCAAACCTTTACCCTACATAAGTGTCTGTATAACAGTGTAGATAAAGACATAGTATGGAGGTTGGTATAAAGACATTCATCCTTAGTCACCTCTTATACCCTAAACCAAATTGTCTGTTACACAGTCTACCTATTACTAGTATGAGGTTGTTAAGACATACTCCATCTAGTCACCTAACGTACCCTACCCATAATGTCGTATACAGTTTACATATTAAACCATAGTATGGGAGGTTGTATAAAGACATACGGCCATCTGTCCAACTTTATACCTATTCTACCCATAATGTTGTCTCATAACCAGTTACATAGTCAACGATGAGTATTGGAGGTGTATGAACTACGTCCATCTAGTCCAAGCTTATAAAAATTTTCCCTCCCAAATGTCTGTCACACAGTTCGCTAGTACGTAGTATGGGGTTGTCATATAAGACATAGTCCATATAGTCCAACCTTTCTACCCTCCCTATGTCTGGCTAACAGTTATACGAAATAGTATTGGAGGTTAAGTATAAAGACATATCGTCCATACTAGTCCAACCTTAGTACCCTACCCATATATGTCTGTCTAACAGTTCTTATAGGACATAGTAATTGGACGGTGTTTATAAAGACACACGATCCACTCTAGTCAGCTTATACCCGACCCATAATGTATGTCTAACAGTGTACATAGTAACATAGTATTAAGCGTTGTATACAAAGACATAGTCCATCTAGTCAAACCTTGATACCCTACCCATAATGTCCTGGTCATCAAACGGTTACATAGTACGTAGTATTGGAGGTTGTATAAAGCTACGTCCATCTAGTCCAACTATAATTTATACCATACCCATATGCTTCTGTAAAAGTCATGTTACACAGTATTGGATGGGTTGTAGAAAGGACATATGTCCTAGTCCCACCTTTATACACCCTACCCATAAGGTCGTCTAACAGAACATAATAACAGGGAATTGGAGGTTGTATAAAGACATATGTCCACCTAGTCAACCTTATACCCTACCCATAATGCCTGGATAAAAGTCATATAATACATAGTACGGAGGTTGTATAAAGGACATACTACCATCTAAGTCCACCTTTATACCCTACACATAATGCCTGGTCTAACACTAACATAATAACATGGAATTGAGGTGTATTAAGAAATGTGTCCACATCTGATTCCCTACAAATAATATTTGTCTATCAATACCTAAAAAATAGTATTGGATGTTGATGAAGACATAGGTGCATCTAGCCGACTTTCACCTTACCCATAAGCCTGTCATTAGTATACTTTACACATACACCAACTGGCTGTTTGCTTAGCTTATGGCCGCACTCACGGATCACAATTTTATAGACCCACCACGCTGAAGACTACAGGTCTATGTTGGAACAAGGCTGTGAATGGACCATCTTCTGAACATTGGTATTACGTATGCTTTTGTGCATTCCAGTGCAATGTCAACAAGCAGATTGATTCTTTTTATACCAATCTGCTACTTGCAATAATAATATCAGGACTGGATGCTCTATATACCAATGGGGAGATATTAAACCCACTCTACCCAATGTATTATATAAAACCATACCAAAAAATGTTCGTTGCTAATCTTTTTACTAACTATATACGTCAAGGGCATTGATAAATTATTAAACGTTTCTCCCCTCCCAATGATTAAAAGTACAGGGGAAGCCGTACCCCTAAACAGGCATGTTGAAGATCCTTTTTGTCCCTCGGTCGGCCCCCCACCTCTACTACAGTCTGGGGATTGCAAATGGGAAGGCTTTTGACGGTAGGCTTTTAACGAACTCTTTGGGTTGACCATCTTTCTTTCCTTTCCTTTTGACCTTTGTTCCCCCGAGGTTTAATATTTAGAAGTAGGAAACATAGCTGAACATTCATTGACATTCTGCTGGTCCCTGTAGAGCTTGCAATCTATGTACCCTGCACCACAAACAATCATTTTACTGTAAACAATATGATTATTTACATTACTATGTGAGGATTTATATAGCCCAACACTCTTCGTGGCGCTTCACAATTACATTCACATCAAGGCCCTGCCCGAAGAGCTTACAATCTAACACATTTATTTGACACATGACACCTATCAGTATGTCTCTTAGATGTGGGGGAACCAGAACCATACAAACTCCTTGCAGAAGTGTCCAAGGGTGGATTCGAACTCAGGACTTCAGCACTACAAGGGATCAGGGCTAACCACTGAGCCACCATGTTTGTTTTAAAGGAAATTTTCAATTGATGCTACGTGTGGATTTATACGAGTTGTAGAATACAAATTCTGTCTGGTCATGGAAAGGTAGTGGCCAAGCCATGTCTTTGTAATGACAGTGATGATGGTTTCAAAATCTCACCGCAGTTTCTAGCAATGGGTGGGCTTTATTCGAGTGGCGTGTCAATTTTCCTTTAAGTATTTGTTGGAATTTATTTCATAGGATGGTGTTTATGGTGTCCATTACATTTAATGAGTGAGAAGACCATGTTTTTCTTTTTTAACCACAAGCTTGATTTTACATTCCAGCACCCACCAGTGTAATGACGTCCCTTCACGGACGTTGCCTTTTGTCGGGCTTTATGGAAGGCGGTTTGTTTAGCACTGTGCCCCCCCCCCTTCCACCCTAAAGCCCCCCAAAACCTATGTAACCCCCCCAGAGAAAGCTGTTTGGGGAGAAATTAGGAGCAGAAAAGGGTGTACAAGCACGAACGGTGGGACCCGGGGTAGCTATCTCTGGCACATCGAGGAATTTATGAGCCGGGAATTCAAAGGAACCTGCCCCAGACGACTGTCCTAGTACTGACCGTAGATCAAACAAGGAACAAGGAATAAAAGGAGCCAACGATGGCTATGACCCACGCACTAGGAGATTCTCAACCCAAAAGCCAATGCTGATGCCATATGGATTGAGAGTTGAGGAAGAAGGCAACAACATGAAGGGGAGAGAACCGAAGGTATTCGGATTTGGGTGCCGAAATAGAATCGGGACCGAATGACGTTAGCCCACATATCTCAAGGTTACACGAGCTAAAAGGAGTCACTGATTTCAGTGCCACTGACCGACAAGATGAGGCGGGGAAACCCCGGCCGACAGAGCTTTTTCCAGCAGGGAGATACAGAAGAATTCTTTTTTCAAAGTTTCCAATGAAGGAAATATGAAGACTCTCCTTCTATGGCGATCAGGGCAGTGCAGATATGACGATAATTTTGTTTTACAGATTTGCCTTTGTAAATGTAAACAAATAGCAAGCTCTGCGGAAACCAATCAGCTAGACACCGTATCCACTTATAACCCTTGGTAGGGTATAAAGGTTGGACTAGATGGACGTATGTCTTTATACAACCTCCAATACTATGTTACTATGTAACTGTTATATAGACATTATGGGTAGAGTATAAAGGTTGGACTAGATGGACGTATATCTTTATACAACCTCCAATACTATGTTACTATGTAACTGTTATACAGACAGTATGGTCTGGTAGAAGGTTTGGACTAGATGGATGGATGTCTTTATACAACTTCCTATATATGTTACTCATGTAACTGTTATACAGACATTATGGGTAGGGTATAAAGGTTTGGACTAGATGGACGTATGTTCTTATACAACTCCAATACTATGTTACCTATGTAACTGTTATACAGACATTATGGGTAGGGTATCAAGGTTGGACTAATGACGTATGTCTTTATACAACCTCCAATACTATGTTACTATGTACTGTTATAAGACATTATGGGTAGAGTTAAAGGTTTGTGACTCGATTGGACGTATATCTTTATAAACCTCCAATACTATGCTTACTATGGTACTGTTATACGCCAACTTTTTGGGTAGGGTATAAAGGTTGGACTTGATGGACGTATGTCTCAATACACCTTCCAATACTATGTTACTATGTAACTGTTATACAGACATTTTGGGTAGGGTATAAATGTTGGACTAGATGGACGTATGTCTTTATACAACCTCCAATACTATGTAACATCATCTTGCTGCGGGTGGAGTCACTGTGCATCGTTCAAGCATTCGGCACACTTTACACAAGGAGATGCTGTATGCGAGAGTGATGCAGAGGAAGCCTTTTCTCCGCCCACAGGACAAACAGAGCCTCTTGATGTATGATAATACACATTTGGACAAGACAGCTTAATTATGGAATAAGGTGCTGTGGACTAATGAAACTAAAATGCATGGAGGAAAAAGAACACAGGATTCCAAGAAAAACACCTGCTACCTACAGTAAAATATGGTGGTGGTTCCATCATGCTGTGGGGATGTGTGGCCAGTGCAGGGACTGGGAATCTTGTCATAGTTGAAGGACGCATGGACTCCACTTACTATCAGCAGATTCTGGAGACCAATGTCCTGGCAAAAGCTGAAGCGTGCACCGGGGATGGATCTTTCAACAAGACAACGACCACTGCTCAAAATCCACTAAGGCATTCATGCAGAGGAACAAGTACAACGTTCTGGAATGGCCATCTCAGTCCCCAGACCTGAATAGAATTGAAAATCTATGGTGTGAGTTAGAGAGAGCTGTCCATGCTCAGAAGCCTTCAAACCTGAATGAACTAGAGATGTTTTGAGGAATGGTCCAAAATACCTTCAACCAGAATCCAGACTCTCATTGGAACCTACTGGAAGTGCTTAGAGGCTGTAATTTCTGCAAAAGGATCTACTCAATATTGATTTCATTTCTTTTTGTGGTGCCCAAATTTATGCACCTGCCAAATTTTGTTTAAACAATTATTGCACTTTCTGTAAATCCAATAAACTTAATTTCACTTCTCAAATATCCCTGTGTGTCTCCTATATATTGCGGTCCATAGTTTTGCGGTAAAGTTCTGTGTTTATGTGGTTATCTTGTATGGAAAGGGTTATGTCTAAAAAGTTGACCTGTTTTGAAGGTGGGTCAAAAGTAAATTTGATTGTAGGATGTGATTTATTAGCTCTGTTCATCATTTCGTTAAATTCGGACGGAGTACCGGCCCAGATTATGAAGATATCGTCAATGTAACGCCAATATTTAAAGATAGGTGAAGGCTGAGAAGAGATGGGAAATATTTGATGTTCTAGGGCATGAACAAATATATTAGCGAAGGCTGGAGCTACTGCGGCACCCATGCTGGTACCTATGGTCTAATACACCTCAGAAACACAGATACAATGTGTCACATAAAGAATTTAATGCTATCTCTACACTTAAAGGTAGATCCAACCTGGTGATCAGACCAGCAGGTACCAGCATGGGTGCCGCAGTAGCTCCAGCCTTCGCTAATATATTTGTTCATGCCCTAGAACATCAAATATTTCCCATCTCTTCTCAGCCTTCACCTATCTTTAAATATTGGCGTTACATTGACGATATCTTCATAATCTGGGCCGGTACTCCGTCCGAATTTAACGAAATGATGAACAGAGCTAATAAATCACATCCTACAATCAAATTTACTTTTGACCCACCTTCAAAACAGGTCAACTTTTTAGACATAACCCTTTCCATACAAGATAACCACATAAACACAGAACTTTACCGCAAAACTATGGACCGCAATAATCTACTCCATGCAAGTAGCTTCCACTGTCCTAACATTATCAGAGCAATCCCAAGAGGCCAATTCCTCAGAGCCAAACGGATTTTCTCAGACCTACCTAAATACAATAATGCGGCTAAAACACTGTGTACACGGTTTAAAAATAGGGGCTACAATATGAAAGATGTTCATAAACATGCCCAAGAAGTAGGTCAGATTCCACGTACAGACTTGCTTACCTATAAAGATAGGACCAGGAACAGCAGAACTGAGAAGAGACCCATTTTTGTTTCTAAATACAGCTCAAACAGCAAAGCAGTAGAGAGAACTGTCACTAAATATTGGCCCATTCTCATGCAGGATCACAAATATGGGTCCATGTTCCATAATCGCCCTCTATTTAGCTACTCAAGGGGACGCACATCAAGGGATATCCTCTGTCCCTCAGACATCTTCTCTACACCTCAAACAAGATTCATGGGTAAAGCTAAAAAGGGAACCTATCCCTGTCTCAATTGCAACTGCTGCACTTTGGTTATCAAAGGGGACACCATTTACCATCCCAGTAAAGGGATCCCTGTTAAACTTACTAACTATGCCACATGTGACACTCCATCTGTCATCTACATGTTGAAATGCCCCTGTGGTATGGTTTATGTTGGCCAGACCACTAGACCAGTCAAAAAACGAATACAGGAACACAGGGGTAATATTAAAAACTTTGTGGCAAATACTAATTCAGATACTGCTGTGGCTAGACATTTCCACACGATGGGCCATAACCTTAATCAACTAAGATGGGCAGTGTTAGAAGTCGTTGAACTTCCTAAAAGAGGGGGGGGACATGGTACGTTCCCTCCTACAGAAAGAGACCATTTGGATAAAGAAATTAAACTGTCTCACCCCTAATGGTCTAAATGAGAACATCAACATTGGATGCTTTGTCTAAAATTATATTCTCTTTTCTTACAGATATTGACCGTCTGCCATGAAATTTATAGCCTTGGATGGGTAAGCCCAACTGTAGTCGATATTGCTAATGTTACATATACTGGCAGACATAGTACCTCTAGAATTTATAGTCTATTATCTTGCTACTATATTTTATTCCTCTGGCCCTTCTGCCCCTAGGGGCCCGCTCATCTGTGTTGTCCTTATTATGATATCTCTGTTCTGATAGGCCATTTGGCAGTGTCAGATATTTTAATATATTCACTTATGTTGTTGTATTGTCATTATATCATATATTGCTTACTCTCTTTTTTTTGGATGTTCTCTTCACTGTTTGGATTCCACCCTAGGATTGGATTCCCCACCTGGGACACTTATTGGACATTGACCAATGGCTATTGGTCTTGGACACTGGGGGGTGGGACTTGGTGATATGATGTCACTTCCTGTGATATTGCTATATAGGAGTGTTTTCAGCACTGTGTGTTACACTTGATAAAGGGTGTTTGGACCAGTGTTTTCAGCACTGTGTGTTACACTTGATAAAGGGTGTTTGGACCCGAAACATGTTGTGTTTAATTTGCTATTAAAGCACCTTTGCAACCTGCAGAATCTGGTCTGTTTAATTTGCTAATAAAGCACCTTTGCAACCTGCAGAATCTGGTCCGGTCTCTACCTACTTTCTGATACGTTAATATTTTTGTGCTCTTGGACCCCCCCCATGGCTGCGGGGGAGGGGGGCGGTAACGCCACTGAATCGGAGCCAAGGTAACCTCTCTTGCCTCCATTAGTCACCCTGTAAAAGTATATACTTGTAAAATGTATACTTATCTTTTAGGATTCAGATAATAAAGCGGACCCAGGGGAGACAGAGAGACCAGGTAATATTAGAGGTACAGCCACATGGGGGAGACCGGGACCAAGCAACCAGACGAACGAACCAGATGTGCCGCCTGTTTGCTGTATGGACTTCTAGCGGCCCAAGACAGCGTGGTTGTGCACTCCGGCGTCCGGACCAGTACCTGCGGACTGGTTTGCCTTGGAACGGTGCTTCCCACTAGTTTGTGCTTCGTTCACATGAGCAAGATTTCTCAATGGCATGAGAATACTGTACTTCTGTTTCCAATGATAAAAGAGCTCCAAACATGGCGTGCACCATCGTAATGTGATGATGTCATCGCCAGGCAATGTATAATGGAGGAATGCAGCACCATGTTGGAAAGTGGCTTACCAGGAATGTGGGCCAGTGTTTGGATTGTGTAATGTACATATTTAGTAATTGTTCTCATGCTGAGTTTAATAAAGGGATTTTACTCATATAAACTGCAAGTGTGCCACAGGTTCTTCCTTTCTTATATGGTCTTAGCGAGTAGCACGCTTGCTGCGCTCTTCTCTTTAAATAACGATGGGTTAACTGCTTGCTGCAGAGGTTAATAGTGGAAGCAGTGCTACAGAACAACATGTGCGCAAAAAGAATCTGAATGTAGGAAGCCCTATGGAACAGAGATCGAGCTAAGGGCAGTGTGTGTGTGTTCCCCCGGACAATGCCTTCCATATGTGTACACAGCTCAGGCGGGGGGTTTCATTCTGATTCCCATGTGGGGACCCCTTCATATCCCTCCCCAGAGCAATGAGATTACACCCTGACCCCCTCGGCTTATGACTAATTCCCACCTGCCTCATGCAGATGGAACCCTATTAGAATATTACCACCCTGGGATCGCAGCCCTAAATACACAGAGTATGGCCACACACACCTCCAATCTATTAATTCTTTACACCGTCAGTGGGATCTGCAAAGATTAACACTGCCAATCTCTGCAATAAGGTTAATCTCACCTCACACGTCCACAGGGACGAACGAATTTCCCAAAATGAGGGATTATTTGTGTGTGTACTGGGTACGTTTAGTTCTATACCAGAGTAACAATTTGTTTTCTCACTGCTCAGTCAAATATAGAGTGGAGAGAGGTAGGACACCCAGTAGTTACTCTAAAGCTCTAACTGGGGAACAGACAACAACTTACAATAAATAGATCCAGTGAATGAAGAGGTGCACAATATGCAAACAGGTCAGTGCTTTATTGCCCAAACTCATCATACAATTCAGGGCTGGCCTTGGGATAAATAGCATCCTGTGTAAGATTTGTTACTGGTGCCTAGCAACCCCTCCAAAACACCCACCGGGCACACAATACGCTGCTGAATGCTCCTTGCCGTGGCCTGCTTCAAATCAAGTCCGCCACCTTTGCTTAATGTGTTTCAGTTTCTGAAGTGCGTGCTGCTTGTATATCATGAAGACATTATTATGTACGTTACGCACTACAGGGTTATTCAATAAAGGTTCTCATTGTTAAAAATGGGTGCTAAGGGTGCTAGGCACCCGCGAGTGGGCGGGGCTTAGGCACCTGCGAGTATGGGGCTGTAAGGGAATGGGCCAAGGGTGGCCTGCAACTGAAGGGACCATGGAGTCCATGAATGGGAGGGACAAGGGGGGCTGCAAAGGGGAGGAGACACAGGGCAGATTGACTGACAGGTTTCAGAGCAGGAAGCAGGAAGTGCAGGGGACCTGGTGATGCTGCTGCCAAATCACACACAAAAATGTAAATATCTTCAAAACTATGTATAATAAACAATGGAAATAAATTGCAAAAACTCTCAGGACAGCAATTCCTATCAATTTACCTAAAGTCATTTAGTCTTTACCTAAAGTCATTTCCTCTTTAAGATGGAAAATGAAAACTAACGGAGTATGTGCAACTATGTACCCATACTGGAAATGATAGAATCCCACAGAACCAAAAAGAATTCTGCTGATTTCAATGGGAAGAGATACAGCTATCTGTTAGTAAGCAAATCTAATTATATATAACCCATGAAGGGTCATTTACATTTTAGCTTTAAGGAACAGAGAGAAAAAAGGCAGTACTGTGCCTAACAGAGCAGCAGCTTAAACTTAAGGCTCGTACACACGCTCGATTTTCAAGCGAGGCACGACCCCTGATGGCAGAGCGGTACACCCGACGAACGGCTGTTTCGGGCGAGAACCGTCCGTATGTATACGGTCGGTCGAGGGTCGTTCATTGATCCTCCTGGCGGCTCTGCCATCGGGGGTCGTGCCTCGCTCGAAAATCAAGTGTGTGTACGAGCCTCAACTGTATTCGCTGCAGCATAGGATCTGTAATGGACTGCTTCTTCACTACCTCCCCTCCATGCGCGATACCCCTACTGCTTGCCCAACTAGTCAGCTACAGGCCCATGACAAGAGTTTGGATCTTGGGTTGGACCATCAAAACATGTAGCACTTCATCCACGAGGCACAGTAACAACTGAACTAAAGAAACAAACCAAATAAAACAGGTAGACACTAGATTGGCAGTGCCAAGTCCATTGGCATAACTAGGATGGACCGGGTCCCCCAACAAAACTATGATGGGGCCCCTCTCCTTGTTTCATCTACAGTCGTTTTCTGGGAAGGCTATATCTGCCATAGGAAAAATAAGATGGGGTACCCCTGGCTTCCAGGCCCCCCAGTTGCAGGGTCTTCTCGCCTGGTAGTTATGCATCTGAACAAGTCACTCACTGAAGATAAAGGAGCCTATGAAAAAAAATGGTGGGCACAGAGATCCACTAGAAGAGACTAGCTACATAGAGCCCTCTCCTTAACGGACAACTTCCAGGTGGCATCGCCAAGGGATTTCTGCTTTAAACATATCAGCTGGTGGCTCATAAACAAGACAATACGAATACCAAAACATCCCTGTTGATGTTCTCTGCTGATAATCACATTCATCTCTTATATTGTGATATCTTAAATATTATTAATACCTCCGTTAGTTTAGAAACATATGGTGTTTCTCCCCATAATGTGCGGTTTTATGGAGTCTAAATGCCATTAGTGGGATCTAAGATTCTCTTTTCTCCCCTGGGATGGTAAAATATGGAAGATCTCAGCTTGTTTCATCCTTCCATCTGGGTTGCCACCCCCATTAAACCTGATATTTCCCACGCTCCTGCAAAAGCCTTGAAAGGTGCACTCGAAAGATAAAGCAGGTGAGAGCACCCCATGGGCCAATTCGTGCAGCTTCTGATAACCAGAAGTGTTTGTATGACAACTATCAAGTGAAATAACAAAGGCAGAGAGGAATCCTGAAGGCTCGCAGACTGCACTAAGCCACAGAGCTGTTTGATTCGGTGCCAACTAAACCATAAAGTGTTGGCAATCTGCAAGCGACCCTTCGTCCGAGTTACCATCTCCAAAATGTTTAAATAAACTTCAGATGTTGTGCATAATAGATTGCTTTTGATTTCTTGTTTTCCTAAGGATATATACAAAGAATCAAATTAGCTCTGTAAACTACTTCAATGCAAGTCTCTCTCCCCACCCATCCAATGCAAATCTCATCTTGAAATAATCTAGTCAATCCTGCTCTGATTCTCCCTCATGGCATACGTTGTGGCATTCGTGGCAAAAAATATTAATGAAACGGACGCGGTTTAATTTAAAAGACTGGGAAAATGGGCAGCTCAAAAACAGACCAAAATACGGGCATTCTGTTGTGGTCCATTTTGGTCTGTGTTTAGTGTCAATGAGACTTAAGTCCTCAACCCTGGGTACTTTACCTAACAGCTGTCTCCCTCTGCGCTGTGGTTCGTGTGTGTCTTTTCATTGGCTACATTGCAGACTGCGGAAGAGGAATGGAACACTGCTGGGAAACTTAATGTAAGTACAGCCGTTAGGTAAAGTACCCAGGGGTGAGGATTTAAGTTTAGGTCCTCACCCTGGGTACTATTCATCTATGGAAGAAGAGGAATGAGGGGAGGTAAGTATAATTGTCCTTGGCCCCCACACACCTTAGGTTTACTCCAGCCTTGTATATTTCAAAAGGATCAGCCCAGTTTTATCCTTAACATCATCCAACGCTCCCACGGTGAGTTATTAGAACTTACAGAACAAGGATCCCTTGCCAGAAGTCCCTCTATCTATTCTCCTGTTGCGAGCTGGTCACAACCACTCAATCCAACACTCCAACACTCAAAATGTTGGCTGTGACATCACTGTCACTGCCATAGCTGACATCATCCGGGAGACCAGCAAAGGACTCTTGTTCTGTACGTTCTTATAACTAACCGTGGGAGTGTTGGATAAAGGTAAGGATAAAATGCAACTGGGGTTCTGGCGGGCAATTCTTTGATATATACAACATTTTTGGAGGTTTGAGTTATCCTATAAAACGTCCCAATTGCCAGATTAATACGTGGGTGGCCGGCCTTAGTTCAAAACAAAACTTTAATGATTACAAAATATAGATGAAACACAAATACTTGCCTACAGTAACTCCCTGGCTTATGTCACCAACAAAGAATCTGAGATAAGTCACTAGCATAGCAAAAGACCAGGAATCAGTTTTGGAGAATCTTATCACAGCAGAGGAAAAGGGATCTATAGGCCAAACCAGCAATATGGCTGGGTACATGGACTAGGAATTCTATCAGCCAACAGATTTAAAACACAATAGCCCACTGGGTGTTTTCATATACTGGTGGTCCAGGGTAAATGTCCAATGAGTCAGAATTAAAAAAAACTAGCTCTGGTCCCCCCAAACATCTGTTAGGAAATGCTGCTTAGAGAAAAAAAGGGGCTGATGCAGAAGTGTGCCAATGCTATTAATCAGCAGCGACCAATCGGAAGTTAGCTTTTTACTGATTACTGGAGTTACAAAACATCTGATTGGTTGCTGCAGATTAACAGCACAGGCAAACTTTTGCCCCTTTGTTAGTTTAAAGGCTATGTCCACCCTAAAATTGAATATTTAATATGTTGTTCCCCCTGGTCCCCCAGCCCCAACCGCATAATTTTTAATTTCAGAAAGCCCCCCCAAACTCTACTTACCTCCCCTCTTTCCTTCGCTGCGCTCCCGGCCCTCTGCTTGTGAGGAAATGCAAGCAGAGGGGCGGGACCGGCAGCTGCGTCTGTGATTGGCTGAGCGGCAGCCAATCACGGCCGCGGCTGCCGGCAGCTCACTTCCGCGTAGGAAAGCGGAGAGGTAAGTAAAACATTGGGGAGCTTTCTAAAAATAAAAAGTATGTGGTTGGGGCTGGGGGACATGGGGGAAGGGATAGCAGAAGGGGATTAATGCTAGGGGGAGGGATAGCAGAACGGGAGGGAGAGGGAGGGTGAGGGAGAAGGGCTGCAGCACGCATGGCAGGAATCTCCGGGAGGCCAGGTAGCAGGCAGTGTCCTATATGGACCTGCTAGCCTCCTGGTGGTCAGTTTTTGGAACTTTGGGGGGGGAATACAGGAGAACCAGATGGAGTTGGGATGTGAGGTAAGGATTAAACTACACTACATGGTGGGGCCAGTAGTTGGGGGGATTATAGTTTTGGGGGTGGACATGCCCTTTAAGGAGGAAATAATGCAAGCAGAGAAGTTTAGTCTTATTTAAAGGACAACTAAAGTCATTAAGAAAATGTTTTAGCTTGTTGCACCAGTGTTTCCACATCGAACGGCCAATCAGTGTCTGTGTGAACACGTGCAAAGTGATCAGGACATGACTACTGGAAGTTCAATGCCCTTTACAGAAAGCTTCAGTGTCTACTCTGCTTTGCTTCATGCCTTTGTGTTCCAGCGCGATTAAGTTGACACTGTCTATCCCTGCCAATCAATACTTACTCTGAAAGAGAGGCACTGGGATTTGTAGTTTATGGTTGCAGATCTTTGGCTGTGAAGGATGCTGGGAGTTGCGGTACAACAAAATATGAAGGTTTGCAAGTTGAGTATTCACTGTTAAAGCTTAAAAATAATTTTCTGCCCAAGTATGGCAATTATTAGTTTTATTCTCTAGTGTACATATTATTTTACCTTACCTAGTGTTAAATGTTTATCAGCTGTAGGGTGGAAATCATATAGGATTGAATTCCTCTGGCAGTTAAAGTGTTAAAGAAAACAGAGGCCTTTTAAATGAAGGTGTCCCATGTGACACAATCTGGGGCTCTCGCTCCCCTGGTGTTGAATCGGATGCCTTACAACTGGCACCAGTCTGAACCACAAGTGGCCATTAAAAATAAACATCCCCAGGCTTTACTGACAGGCGGGATCCTGGGGAGAGGCCAGGTCTGCTACAAGAGGGAGGGGTGATGGAAGCTCAACGGCTGTGTATTAACCTGGCTGCTTTAAAAAAACACTCCTCCCCTCCCCACCTCATACCGGCATTAACCACCACCCTCAATGGGAGCAGTGTCTGGATCGAAGGCGTTGGGCTCGCCCTGGGACTATGGGCTGTTACGCATCATCCATCTCTAAAGGGGAACAGAAGCCAGTTCTGCCAGCAGCCTCCCCCTTATACTGTTTCATTTATGAGGACAGCACCTGATTATGTGGAAAACAGGTTGACCGGCCGTGAATGGAGGAGAGGTGAAGGCCAGTGGTGCGGCGAGGGGGAACGGCGACTAAAGTGAAATGCTCTTTGGCGCTGCCCTTCTTTCCAGCATTTCCTATAGACTATAATGGCAGGGGTGGGCGTTACCTTGAGCATTTTTCTCAAATTGCCTCATAGGCACAGCATCCCTGGTGAGGGTCTAGCCACATTGTCAGTTGTCTCTAGCCCTTTGTATCTCTCCCCCCACTTGTATCAGAATGTTGTTCCACTAAGCTCTTCAGGGCAGGGATCCCAGTCCTAATGTGTCAGGGCAAACAACGCTCCTATCAATCCATCCATAATTTCTATATATGTATTTCTAACCTATGTAGGGAACTTTATTTATGTGACTTTTATTTATCTGTTTATTTGGTTGCACTTATCGCCTTGTTTGTACAGCGCTGCGCTTTGGAAATAAAATTTAACATACACACATCTATATTTATTAGGTGGGGACCTGGTCTTATTGATAACCTTATCTAAAGGAGTACCTGACATTATTACAGTTCCTTAACCATCTCTCATCCAAAGGGTTAAAGGGGAAGTTCAGTGCAAATACATATACTTAACCTGCCCATTCAGCATTGTGTCTGTGTATGAATAAATGCTTCTGAAATACTGACTTCCTGTTTGCAGGACCCCTAGTAGAGACCGTTATGGTCTTGCCCTTGACCCAGCGCCTGGGTGGATTCAGTTGCTCAGTAGAGATCTGAGAATGTTCGACCCATCCAACAGCCAATCAGTAGAAATTACTGTTAGGAACATTCCAAAGATGTGGTGCATTCTGGGAAGAAGAAGGGCCATTAGAACCTGAAATGTCAGCTCACTAATGTCAACAGCAGGGAATATTCAACCGATTTTTCAAAATGGAAGAGAATATGTAAAATAACCAGGTGTGCTGGTTAAGGCAAGTTATAGGTTGAGTGAGCAATGGCTATTGGCACGTGTGTTAAAACGGGCTGATGCGGCCTAGTCCTTATAATCTCTAATGCTCAACTAGTCCGCTTTACACATTGCTGTCTATCATAAGTGGGAATGACTCCTGCCTTGTTACCAGAATTGTTCCAGTCTCGGTAACTAGTGCCTAGAAATATGGTCTATCACAATGCATGACATTACTCGTTGTCCCAGGCACAAAGAAAACACTACTTTACTCCGTAGCCAATAGCGCCGGACCAAGGTCTGTGGGGGGCCCCTGGGAAAACACTCTATGGGGGTCCTTTTCCAACCTTTTGTCGCTTATTTCCTTTGCTTTGGATGCCCCCTGTACCAGTCAACATAAGAACATTTTGCAAGCCGCCCAATAAACTACCTGGATGAGTGAAAGCCTGGTCTGTAGAGTAAGATCTGGACAGGAGCCAGTAGAGGGAGGTGGAGGAGGAAAGGTGGGGAACAGGAGACTCGGCAAACACTAGATTTCCTTTAGAAATTCCATGTCAGAAAATGTAACCTAACAAGTCACAGGCTCCAGTTTCAATAAATCACCAGTAGCCCAGCCCAGTCCCCCCGCCACTCCAGTTAAAGTCACCGTGAAGCAAGTATTAAACCGGTTTCTCCTCTACAGTGCCTGGCATGGAGACAAGACGCTTTCTGCACCTCTATGGGTCAAAAGCAGCTTTACCTTAACCCCTGTTGAGTCTGTGAGTGAGGTTTAGACCCTTTTACCAATAGAAAACACAGTGACAAAGCGAGAATGAGTGATTGATGTAATGGGGGTTGTCAATGAACTACAACTCATGTCATCTAGTGGAAACCAGGCCAGGTGGTGAGACTCTACCTAGGCCGGGACTTTAAAGGGCAACTATTGTCAATTTACATTCCACAACAGAGGCTCAGTGAAAGTTTGCTTTGCCTGACTGGGAAAGATTTGGGGATGAAGTGTTTAGACCAATGTGGGTCAGTTACTATTCAAAGGGCTCAAACTCACTAATCGCTTATGCAATAGACAGAGTAGTACTGGTACTGATGTGGCTTAGGATTCTGGGATATGTAGTTCAAAATATGTGCCAATGTAACCGTCATGAAACCGGCTCCTTTTCAAACTACATCAGACATTGGAATTAACTACTGTCTGAGAATCCCAGAGATCAGTATATCCACCTACCTGTACCAAAATCTATTAGGGTAAAATGGCAATTTAGAACCATTACTGAAGACACAAGCAGTGGCATCCCAGAAGTCTTAGCGGTTAATTTGAACTTAAAGGACAAGTCCAGCCCTAAAATGAAAACTTACATACAGGTAAATCACCCCCCAAAACCCTAAATGGTAATAGTTTGAAATGTGAAATATATAAGTCTAACCTGAAATCCTGCACAATGTCCTGTTCCCCTGTTTCTGCTTCATGGTTCTTCCAGTTAGCAACTGTCAGTTATGGATTTGACAGGTAACATCACAGCCAATGACTGAATGTTAATCCTCTGTCTGCCTCTTCTGAGCATGCCCAGGCTCAGTACAGGCTTCTAAATTGCTCAGTTTCCATGAGGCATCCAGAACCATAGCAGGCATACAGTAATGAATTCATAGGACAAACTATGATATATCAACATATTTTAAAGAGGCCGTTCTCTTTCTAAAAGATGTTCTTATGAGGGTGGAGTTGTCCTTTAATCCATCTCTGGCCAGGGAACGCCAGAAGGTAGGATATGCTAGTGCGTGGGCTCGAGTTCCTCCCACAATGGTACCATTACACACATGTGCAGGGAATACCCATACAATCATCCTAATGAACAGAAGCATTAACAGAAGTATTAAAACTTAAAAGAAGAATTTTTAGTAGAAGTGAAACAATTGTTTTTACCATGCACTGCATCATTTCTCCTACAGAGGTCAGTGTTGCATTCTGTGGTTTTGCAGAAGATGCATGTCAGAGACATACAAAAGAATTTCAATGAACACAGCGTTCTATAGCTTGTAGCAATATCTCCAGATTAGTTACATGGGGGGATTTATTTGATACAGTTTTAGGTCTATGAAGGACATTTCCTTCAGTTACAATTTTTTAATGCAGATCTCTGTTTTACTGGGATTCAGTCATCTGCGGTTTTGCCATGTTTCACTGTAGGCTTTCGGTGAAGTTAAAGGGCAAGTTTTCACATTTAATGGCTAAAGGACAGGGTTACTTCCCCTTTACCCTTTCTGTGCAGAACAGAGTCAAAGAGTTTTGACAACTAGTATTCCAGAAACAATAAACTATTTATGGTTTAGTATTCCTATTTATTAAATGATGGATCTACTGTCAGTTGCTGCGATATCTCCCAGGGGGTCAATTTTTGCATTTCTTGAAAACAATCCCCCCCTCGCAGGGATTCTGGGAAGTAGTATAGTCCTAGTCAGGCACTGATGGATTTTCTAACACATCTAATTGGTCAATAATCTAATACTGTTAACACTTTCAATTGATAGACCTCTGATTTCTCACAATTTACCAATCACCAATCACGGCCCATCCATTGCACCAGTAGTTTCAGCATCTTGAACAGATTTCAGCTAGATGGTAAATACATTGCAACCTCTAAGTGGATTTTCGATCAAGAAGTTTTGATTGGGTCCATCACTAAGTAACCAAATGATCAGTGTATAGCCGGCTTTGGAACTATTTAAATCTATATACATGGGTAGACAATCAACCCAAAATGTATTTTTATTTCTTGCATTTGATTGACCAAAAGGAATTCAAACCTCGACTGGTAGATTGGGAAATCAAATTCGATATTATTGTTTTTCTGGGCCCCATATACTATCAAAATATCTGTGCTAGTGCAAACAGTAAAACATGGGGGGTTTAATTACAATTTTATGCAGTTTCTCTGCAGGAAGATAGGCCAAGCTTCCATGTGGTAGTAGCACCCCCAACACGTCCCTTTAATTGGAGGTTTTACACCTTGAATACTAAGCATTGGATGGCAGGCCTCTTCCATCCTTGTTAAAAGCCAGTAGGCAGGGGGGAAGAGATAGCCTTCAAAACTAATCCATTGCAAGGTCAGGGAGACAATCTTCCCACGAAAATGCAACCAAGCCGGGAGTGTCAGCCCAGATAAATGACCCAAGGTAAACTGTTAGGACCTTCCATACTGGGGTTACCTTGACGTGGTTGGAAGGCTTTTCACTTTTATGCATAAAATTGTAACTAACCCCCCCATGTTTTACTGTTCGCACTAGCATAGATATTATGATATACGGGGCCCAGGAATGTGCATTGATCATCTCTTTTCTTGTTTGTTCTAATGTTTTGGTCAGATCAGTAGCACTTCTACTATTTGTTATAATAATGTTGCTATAGGAGGCTCCCACAGCCCCCATTTATGATCCTATTGGTTTCCAACAGATTCTCCGTTGATTGATTGAATTAAGAAGTAATTGAAGAAAATTACGATCCAAGATGCATTGATCACCGTGTGTGGTCCATTTCGATATATATACATATATTTTTTTTTACAATGATCAGTCATTCATTTAATTGAATATTTCCTTTGAAACCCAGGTTGATTCGTGTATGGGCTAACCTAAGCCAATAGAGCAGAACAAATAAATTGGGGGCTGTCCTATTCATGGTATAGGTTTCCTTTAATCCGGAACTCTGCTTACAGTTTCCAAATATCCATAAATAATTTTTGAAACCCAAAACAATAGGTGCCTGGGGGCCCCCAGGAAGGAGATCAGAGGTCACTGAAAATGTCCTCAATCCTCTTTAATACAACTCAACAGAAATGTACGAGCCGCTTAGCTGTGCAAAAATCTACTAATTAATGTGTTTCGAGAGTAATCCTTCCATCCATACTTCCTGGGTCTGTGCTGAGCTCTGATTAGGGGGGGCAGAAAGAAAGAGCTTTAGCTTGGGTGATCTCTTTAAAAAGTCAGCTGAATGCTGATGTCAAAAAAAAAAATGATGACTAACACAGCACCTTGCAACTAGGTGAGAGCTGCCATACTGCTTGCCTAAGAGACAAGGTTTTCATTTTAATGTGGAGTCAACAGCATACCCCCTTTGGTTTATAATATTTAATGAGAATACAGAAGAGCATCTCAGTCCATGCAAGTAATATGGCAACTCCCACTCACTAATGGAAACTGATGTTCTGTGGATGATGCTAATGTATCTTATTATACATTTTTAAAAAGTCTACATACAGGGGTCTTGGTAATTTTATTAAAATGAATATAATGTTAATATAAACCTGGCAGTGATGTAGTATTCAGGACTAGTACACATTTGAGTCTTTTATGCGTCTGCACTGTTCTCACTTATAGGAACTAGCTCAGGGATGTTCAAGCTGTGGCCCTTCAGAAGTTCAGAAGGCCATTCAGCTACCGCAGCCAGGGAATGCTGGGAGTTCTATTTTTTTAAACATCTGGAGGGCTACAAGTCACCTACCAGTGCATTCCTATTGGCCCACTGGATTCTACCACATGACACAATGGAAGGTCACATAAAAAGTAAAAATACCATACAGCATACAGTGTAGAAAATGTACCTGCAGAGGTAAGTTCACTGCTTGGGGTAAGGTTGCAGTCATTGCAAAGCTGATCACTGTCCCTGTATTAGGAGCAGGTAAAAACATCCCTGTTCTCCATCTGGGATTATGACGCTCCTGACCAATCAGAAATCTGCTTTGATATGTGCCAGAACAGGCTATTAACCAGTTAATTCCACATGAGGTATAATGGGCAAGTACATGTTTTTTACTGCCAAATTATAACCAACCGAAAGCTATTGGTTTTAAGAGACTCCGGGTCTCAGTGTACCAGAGGCTGCAGGCTGTTCTTTCATACAGAATTCAGGTCCTCCTGCTGAGTTAAAGGACCTGCAGGCTTGTAAGAAATGGAGGGCAGACTAGTCGGAGTCTGAGCCCCATTGCAGGCGAAGGAGAGAAGAGGTGTCGGAGGACGAGAGCTGACACCCGCGTACAAAGGACCCACCTAACACAAACATTAAACAATTAGACTTTATTGGGCTTAAGGAAAATCCCAGATCTCTCCTAAATCCCAACTGCTACTGCTCTATTGCTTTATATCCAAATAAAAATAAATGCCAGTCGTGAAATCCCCTGCGGTGTCCAGTTTTAAGAATTGATGGCCCGACAGCCTTTGATTAGGCAATGTATGCGAGCCTTGAGAGGCTTTCTACACGTGCCTTGGTAGAAAAGGACAATGGAATCTTTAGAAATGTCATTTGGTCTCTCTTAGCTTTGTTTACAAGTTACCAATAGATTTCGGTTGATTTAATCCCATATTAAATTTGGTTGATTTGGCTGAATTTTTGGTTGATTTAATCCCATATACAAAACAGACATCTTGGAAATGGAAGTAGTTCAGAGAAGGGCAACTAAATTAATAAGGGGAATCTAGGGGCTTGAATATTAGATAAGTTAGGGCTGTTTACATTAGAAAAGCGACGTTTGTGTGGAGATATGATCACTTTATACAAATATATTAATGGGCCATACAATGAACTCTCTGGTGCATTGTTCACTAATAGGTCATATCAGAGGACACGTGGACATCCTTTAAGGTTGGAAGAAAAGAAGTTTCATCTTCAGGTTAGGAAAGGTTTCTTTACAGTGAGAACGGTGAAACTGTGGAACTGTCTTCCAGCAGATGTGGTAATGGCAAGTTCATTAAATAGCTTTAAAAAAGGCCTGGATAAGTTTCTAAAACTAAAAAATAGTGAGAATTACTGGTATTAATACATATACTGTAGATCTGGTTGGTACGGGGATACTATATAATATTGAGAATTACTGGTATTAATACATATACTGTAGTTCTGGTTGGTACAGTAATACTATATAATATTGAGAATTACTGGTATTAATACATATACTGTAGTTCTGGTTGGTACTGGGATACTATATAATATTGAGAATTACTGGTATTAATACATGTACAGTAGTTCTGGTTGGTATGGGGATACTATATAATATTGAGAGTTACTGGTATTAATACATATACTGTAGTTCTGGTTGGTATGGGGATACTATATAATATTGAGAATTACTGCCCCCCCATGGCTGCGGGGGAGGGGGGCGGTAACGCCACTGAATCGGAGCCAAGGTAACCTCTCTTGCCTCCATTAGTCACCCTGTAAAAGTATATACTTGTAAAATGTATACTTATCTTTTAGGATTCAGATAATAAAGCGGACCCAGGGGAGACAGAGAGACCAGGTAATATTAGAGGTACAGCCACATGGGGGAGACCGGGACCAAGCAACCAGACGAACGAACCAGATGTGCTGCCTGTTTGCTGTATGGACTTCTAGCGGCCCAAGACCGCGTGGTTGTGCACTCCGGCGTCCGGACCAGTACCTGCGGACTGGTTTGCCTTGGAGCGGTGCTTCCCACTAGTTTGTGCTTCGTTCACATGAGCAAGATTTCTCAATGGCATGAGAATACTGTACTTCTGTTTCCAATGATAAAAGAGCTCCAAACATGGCGTGCACCATCGTAATGTGATGATGTCATCGCCAGGCAATGTATAATGGAGGAACGCAGCACCATGTTGGAAAGTGGCTTACCAGGAATGTGGGCCAGTGTTTGGATTGTGTAATGTACATATTTAGTAAATGTTCTCATGCTGAGTTTAATAAAGGGATTTTACTCATATAAACTGCAAGTGTGCCACAGGTTCTTCCTTTCTTATATGGTCTTAGCGAGTAGCACGCTTGCTGCGCTCTTCTCTTTAAATAACGATGGGTTAACTGCTTGCTGCAGAGGTTAATAGTGGAAGCAGTGCTACAGAACAACATGTGCGCAAAAAGAATCTGAATGTAGGAAGCCCTATGGAACAGAGATCGAGCTCAGGGCAGTGTGTGTGTGTTCCCCCGGACAATGCCTTCCATATGTGTACACAGCTCAGGCGGGGGGTTTCATTCTGATTCCCATGTGGGGACCCCTTCATATCCCTCCCCAGAGCAATGAGATTACACCCTGACCCCCTCGGCTTATGACTAATTCCCACCTGCCTCATGCAGATGGAACCCTATTAGAATATTACCACCCTGGGATCGCAGCCCTAAATACACAGAGTATGGCCACACACACCTCCAATCTATTAATTCTTTACACCGTCAGTGGGATCTGCAAAGATTAACACTGCCAATCTCTGCAATAAGGTTAATGTCACCTCACACATCCACAGGGACGAACGAATTTCCCAAAATGGGATTATTTGTGTGTGTACTGTGTACGTTTAGTTCTATACCAGAGTAACAATTTGTTTTCTCACTGCTCAGTCAAATATAGAGTGGAGAGAGGTAGGACACCCAGTAGTTACTCTAAAGCTCTAACTGGGGAACAGACAACAACTTACAATAAATAGATCCAGTGAATGAAGAGGTGCACAATATGCAAACAGGTCAGTGCTTTATTGCCCAAACTCATCATACAATTCAGGGCTGGCCTTGGGATAAATAGCATCCTGTGTAAGATTTGTTACTGGTGCCTAGCAACCCCTCCAAAACACCCACCGGGCACACAATACGCTGCTGAATGCTCCTTGCCGTGGCCTGCTTCAAATCAAGTCCGCCACCTTTGCTTAATGTGTTTCAGTTTCTGAAGTGCGTGCTGCTTGTATATCATGAAGACATTATTATGTACGTTACGCACTACAGGGTTATTCAATAAAGGTTCTCATTGTTAAAAATGGGTGCTAAGGGTGCTAGGCACCCGCGAGTGGGCGGGGCTTAGGCACCCGCGAGTATGGGGCTGTAAGGGAATGGGCCAAGGGTGGCCTGCAACTGAAGGGACCATGGAGTCCATGAGTGGGAGGGACAAGGGGGGCTGCAAAGGGGAGGAGACACAGGGCAGATTGACTGACAGGTTTCAGAGCAGGAAGCAGGAAGTGCAGGGGACCTGGTGATGCTGCTGCCAAATCACACACAAAAATGTAAATATCTTCAAAACTATGTATAATAAACAATGGAAATAAATTGCAAAAACTCTCAGGACAGCAATTCCTATCAATTTACCTAAAGTCATTTAGTCTTTACCTAAAGTCATTTCCTCTTTAAGATGGAAAATGAAAACTAACGGAGTATGTGCAACTATGTACCCATACTGGAAATGATAGAATCCCACAGAACCAAAAAGAATTCTGCTGATTTCAATGGGAAGAGATACAGCTATCTGTTAGTAAGCAAATCTAATTATATATAACCCATGAAGGGTCATTTACATTTTAGCTTTAAGGAACAGAGAGAAAAAAGGCAGTACTGTGCCTAACAGAGCAGCAGCTTAAACTTAAGGCTCGTACACACGCTCGATTTTCAAGCGAGGCACGACCCCTGATGGCAGAGCGGTACACCCGACGAACGGCTGTTTCAGGCGAGAACCGTCCGTATGTATACGGTCGGTCGAGGGTCGTTCATTGATCCTCCTGGCGGCTCTGCCATCGGGGGTCGTGCCTCGCTCGAAAATCAAGTGTGTGTACGAGCCTCAACTGTATTCGCTGCAGCATAGGATCTGTAATGGACTGCTTCTTCACTACCTCCCCTCCATGCGCGATACCCCTACTGCTTGCCCAACTAGTCAGCTACAGGCCCATGACAAGAGTTTGGATCTTGGGTTGGACCATCAAAACATGTAGCACTTCATCCACGAGGCACAGTAACAACTGAACTAAAGAAACAAACCAAATAAAACAGGTAGACACTAGATTGGCAGTGCCAAGTCCATTGGCATAACTAGGATGGACCGGGTCCCCCAACAAAACTATGATGGGGCCCCTCTCCTTGTTTCATCTACAGTCGTTTTCTGGGAAGGCTATATCTGCCATAGGAAAAATAAGATGGGGTACCCCTGGCTTCCAGGCCCCCCAGTTGCAGGGTCTTCTCGCCTGGTAGTTATGCATCTGAACAAGTCACTCACTGAAGATAAAGGAGCCTATGAAAAAAAATGGTGGGCACAGAGATCCACTAGAAGAGACTAGCTACATAGAGCCCTCTCCTTAACGGACAACTTCCAGGTGGCATCGCCAAGGGATTTCTGCTTTAAACATATCAGCTGGTGGCTCATAAACAAGACAATACGAATACCAAAACATCCCTGTTGATGTTCTCTGCTGATAATCACATTCATCTCTTATATTGTGATATCTTAAATATTATTAATACCTCCGTTAGTTTAGAAACATATGGTGTTTCTCCCCATAATGTGCGGTTTTATGGAGTCTAAATGCCATTAGTGGGATCTAAGATTCTCTTTTCTCCCCTGGGATGGTAAAATATGGAAGATCTCAGCTTGTTTCATCCTTCCATCTGGGTTGCCACCCCCATTAAACCTGATATTTCCCACGCTCCTGCAAAAGCCTTGAAAGGTGCACTCGAAAGATAAAGCAGGTGAGAGCACCCCATGGGCCAATTCGTGCAGCTTCTGATAACCAGAAGTGTTTGTATGACAACTATCAAGTGAAATAACAAAGGCAGAGAGGAATCCTGAAGGCTCGCAGACTGCACTAAGCCACAGAGCTGTTTGATTCGGTGCCAACTAAACCATAAAGTGTTGGCAATCTGCAAGCGACCCTTCGTCCGAGTTACCATCTCCAAAATGTTTAAATAAACTTCAGATGTTGTGCATAATAGATTGCTTTTGATTTCTTGTTTTCCTAAGGATATATACAAAGAATCAAATTAGCTCTGTAAACTACTTCAATGCAAGTCTCTCTCCCCACCCATCCAATGCAAATCTCATCTTGAAATAATCTAGTCAATCCTGCTCCGATTCTCCCTCATGGCATACGTTGTGGCATTCGTGGCAAAAAATATTAATGAAACGGACGCGGTTTAATTTAAAAGACTGGGAAAATGGGCCGCTCAAAAACAGACCAAAATACGGGCATTCTGTTGTGGTCCATTTTGGTCTGTGTTTAGTGTCAATGAGACTTAAGTCCTCAACCCTGGGTACTTTACCTAACAGCTGTCTCCCTCTGCGCTGTGGTTCGTGTGTGTCTTTTCATTGGCTACATTGCAGACTGCGGAAGAGGAATGGAACACTGCTGGGAAACTTAATGTAAGTACAGCCGTTAGGTAAAGTACCCAGGGGTGAGGATTTAAGTTTAGGTCCTCACCCTGGGTACTATTCATCTATGGAAGAAGAGGAATGAGGGGAGGTAAGTATAATTGTCCTTGGCCCCCACACACCTTAGGTTTACTCCAGCCTCCAAAAAAACTTGTATATTTCAAAAGGATCAGCCCAGTTTTATCCTTAACATCATCCAACGCTCCCACGGTGAGTTATTAGAACTTACAGAACAAGGATCCCTTGCCAGAAGTCCCTCTATCTATTCTCCTGTTGCGAGCTGGTCACAACCACTCAATCCAACACTCCAACACTCAAAATGTTGGCTGTGACATCACTGTCACTGCCATAGCTGACATCATCCGGGAGACCAGCAAAGGACTCTTGTTCTGTACGTTCTTATAACTAACCGTGGGAGTGTTGGATAAAGGTAAGGATAAAATGCAACTGGGGTTCTGGCGGGCAATTCTTTGATATATACAACATTTTTGGAGGTTTGAGTTATCCTATAAAACGTCCCAATTGCCAGATTAATACGTGGGTGGCCGGCCTTAGTTCAAAACAAAACTTTAATGATTACAAAATATAGATGAAACACAAATACTTGCCTACAGTAACTCCCTGGCTTATGTCACCAACAAAGAATCTGAGATAAGTCACTAGCATAGCAAAAGACCAGGAATCAGTTTTGGAGAATCTTATCACAGCAGAGGAAAAGGGATCTATAGGCCAAACCAGCAATATGGCTGGGTACATGGACTAGGAATTCTATCAGCCAACAGATTTAAAACACAATAGCCCACTGGGTGTTTTCATATACTGGTGGTCCAGGGTAAATGTCCAATGAGTCAGAATTAAAAAAAACTAGCTCTGGTCCCCCCAAACATCTGTTAGGAAATGCTGCTTAGAGAAAAAAAGGGGCTGATGCAGAAGTGTGCCAATGCTATTAATCAGCAGCGACCAATCGGAAGTTAGCTTTTTACTGATTACTGGAGTTACAAAACATCTGATTGGTTGCTGCAGATTAACAGCACAGGCAAACTTTTGCCCCTTTGTTAGTTTAAAGGCTATGTCCACCCTAAAATTGAATATTTAATATGTTGTTCCCCCTGGTCCCCCAGCCCCAACCGCGTAATTTTTAATTTCAGAAAGCCCCCCCAAACTCTACTTACCTCCCCTCTTTCCTTCGCTGCGCTCCCGGCCCTCTGCTTGTGAGGAAATGCAAGCAGAGGGGCGGGACCGGCAGCCGCGTCTGTGATTGGCTGAGCGGCAGCCAATCACGGCCGCGGCTGCCGGCAGCTCACTTCCGCGTAGGAAAGCGGAGAGGTAAGTAAAACATTGGGGAGCTTTCTAAAAATAAAAAGTATGTGGTTGGGGCTGGGGGACATGGGGGAAGGGATAGCAGAAGGGGATTAATGCTAGGGGGAGGGATAGCAGAACGGGAGGGAGAGGGAGGGTGAGGGAGAAGGGCTGCAGCACGCATGGCAGGAATCTCCGGGAGGCCAGGTAGCAGGCAGTGTCCTATATGGACCTGCTAGCCTCCTGGTGGTCAGTTTTTGGAACTTTGGGGGGGGAATACAGGAGAACCAGATGGAGTTGGGATGTGAGGTAAGGATTAAACTACACTACATGGTGGGGCCAGTAGTTGGGGGGATTATAGTTTTGGGGGTGGACATGCCCTTTAAGGAGGAAATAATGCAAGCAGAGAAGTTTAGTCTTATTTAAAGGACAACTAAAGTCATTAAGAAAATGTTTTAGCTTGTTGCACCAGTGTTTCCACATCGAACGGCCAATCAGTGTCTGTGTGAACACGTGCAAAGTGATCAGGACATGACTACTGGAAGTTCAATGCCCTTTACAGAAAGCTTCAGTGTCTACTCTGCTTTGCTTCATGCCTTTGTGTTCCAGCGCGATTAAGTTGACACTGTCTATCCCTGCCAATCAATACTTACTCTGAAAGAGAGGCACTGGGATTTGTAGTTTATGGTTGCAGATCTTTGGCTGTGAAGGATGCTGGGAGTTGCGGTACAACAAAATATGAAGGTTTGCAAGTTGAGTATTCACTGTTAAAGCTTAAAAATAATTTTCTGCCCAAGTATGGCAATTATTAGTTTTATTCTCTAGTGTACATATTATTTTACCTTACCTAGTGTTAAATGTTTATCAGCTGTAGGGTGGAAATCATATAGGATTGAATTCCTCTGGCAGTTAAAGTGTTAAAGAAAACAGAGGCCTTTTAAATGAAGGTGTCCCATGTGACACAATCTGGGGCTCTCGCTCCCCTGGTGTTGAATCGGATGCCTTACAACTGGCACCAGTCTGAACCACAAGTGGCCATTAAAAATAAACATCCCCAGGCTTTACTGACAGGCGGGATCCTGGGGAGAGGCCAGGTCTGCTACAAGAGGGAGGGGTGATGGAAGCTCAACGGCTGTGTATTAACCTGGCTGCTTTAAAAAAACACTCCTCCCCTCCCCACCTCATACCGGCATTAACCACCACCCTCAATGGGAGCAGTGTCTGGATCGAAGGCGTTGGGCTCGCCCTGGGACTATGGGCTGTTACGCATCATCCATCTCTAAAGGGGAACAGAAGCCAGTTCTGCCAGCAGCCTCCCCCTTATACTGTTTCATTTATGAGGACAGCACCTGATTATGTGGAAAACAGGTTGACCGGCCGTGAATGGAGGAGAGGTGAAGGCCAGTGGTGCGGCGAGGGGGAACGGCGACTAAAGTGAAATGCTCTTTGGCGCTGCCCTTCTTTCCAGCATTTCCTATAGACTATAATGGCAGGGGTGGGCGTTACCTTGAGCATTTTTCTCAAATTGCCTCATAGGCACAGCATCCCTGGTGAGGGTCTAGCCACATTGTCAGTTGTCTCTAGCCCTTTGTATCTCTCCCCCCACTTGTATCAGAATGTTGTTCCACTAAGCTCTTCAGGGCAGGGATCCCAGTCCTAATGTGTCAGGGCAAACGACGCTCCTATCAATCCATCCATAATTTCTATATATGTATTTCTAACCTATGTAGGGAACTTTATTTATGTGACTTTTATTTATCTGTTTATTTGGTTGCACTTATCGCCTTGTTTGTACAGCGCTGCGCTTTGGAAATAAAATTTAACATACACACATCTATATTTATTAGGTGGGGACCTGGTCTTATTGATAACCTTATCTAAAGGAGTACCTGACATTATTACAGTTCCTTAACCATCTCTCATCCAAAGGGTTAAAGGGGAAGTTCAGTGCAAATACATATACTTAACCTGCCCATTCAGCATTGTGTCTGTGTATGAATAAATGCTTCTGAAATACTGACTTCCTGTTTGCAGGACCCCTAGTAGAGACCGTTATGGTCTTGCCCTTGACCCAGCGCCTGGGTGGATTCAGTTGCTCAGTAGAGATCTGAGAATGTTCGACCCATCCAACAGCCAATCAGTAGAAATTACTGTTAGGAACATTCCAAAGATGTGGTGCATTCTGGGAAGAAGAAGGGCCATTAGAACCTGAAATGTCAGCTCACTAATGTCAACAGCAGGGAATATTCAACCGATTTTTCAAAATGGAAGAGAATATGTAAAATAACCAGGTGTGCTGGTTAAGGCAAGTTATAGGTTGAGTGAGCAATGGCTATTGGCACGTGTGTTAAAACGGGCTGATGCGGCCTAGTCCTTATAATCTCTAATGCTCAACTAGTCCGCTTTACACATTGCTGTCTATCATAAGTGGGAATGACTCCTGCCTTGTTACCAGAATTGTTCCAGTCTCGGTAACTAGTGCCTAGAAATATGGTCTATCACAATGCATGACATTACTCGTTGTCCCAGGCACAAAGAAAACACTACTTTACTCCGTAGCCAATAGCGCCGGACCAAGGTCTGTGGGGGGCCCCTGGGAAAACACTCTATGGGGGTCCTTTTCCAACCTTTTGTCGCTTATTTCCTTTGCTTTGGATGCCCCCTGTACCAGTCAACATAAGAACATTTTGCAAGCCGCCCAATAAACTACCTGGATGAGTGAAAGCCTGGTCTGTAGAGTAAGATCTGGACAGGAGCCAGTAGAGGGAGGTGGAGGAGGAAAGGTGGGGAACAGGAGACTCGGCAAACACTAGATTTCCTTTAGAAATTCCATGTCAGAAAATGTAACCTAACAAGTCACAGGCTCCAGTTTCAATAAATCACCAGTAGCCCAGCCCAGTCCCCCCGCCACTCCAGTTAAAGTCACCGTGAAGCAAGTATTAAACCGGTTTCTCCTCTACAGTGCCTGGCATGGAGACAAGACGCTTTCTGCACCTCTATGGGTCAAAA
This sequence comes from Hymenochirus boettgeri, assembly GCA_019447015.1. Taxonomy (NCBI): domain Eukaryota; kingdom Metazoa; phylum Chordata; class Amphibia; order Anura; family Pipidae; genus Hymenochirus; species Hymenochirus boettgeri. The sequence goes on from CM033477.1 coordinate 20,239,168, forward strand.
GCAGCTTTACCTTAACCCCTGTTGAGTCTGTGAGTGAGGTTTAGACCCTTTTACCAATAGAAAACACAGTGACAAAGCGAGAATGAGTGATTGATGTAATGGGGGTTGTCAATGAACTACAACTCATGTCATCTAGTGGAAACCAGGCCAGGTGGTGAGACTCTACCTAGGCCGGGACTTTAAAGGGCAACTATTGTCAATTTACATTCCACAACAGAGGCTCAGTGAAAGTTTGCTTTGCCCGACTGGGAAAGATTTGGGGATGAAGTGTTTAGACCAATGTGGGTCAGTTACTATTCAAAGGGCTCAAACTCACTAATCGCTTATGCAATAGACAGAGTAGTACTGGTACTGATGTGGCTTAGGATTCTGGGATATGTAGTTCAAAATATGTGCCAATGTAACCGTCATGAAACCGGCTCCTTTTCAAACTACATCAGACATTGGAATTAACTACTGTCTGAGAATCCCAGAGATCAGTATATCCACCTACCTGTACCAAAATCTATTAGGGTAAAATGGCAATTTAGAACCATTACTGAAGACACAAGCAGTGGCATCCCAGAAGTCTTAGCGGTTAATTTGAACTTAAAGGGCAAGTCCAGCCCCAAAATGAAAACTTACATACAGGTAAATCACCCCCCAAAACCCTAAATGGTAATAGTTTGAAATGTGAAATATATAAGTCTAACCTGAAATCCTGCACAATGTCCTGTTTCCCTGTTTCTGCTTCATGGTTCTTCCAGTTAGCAACTGTCAGTTATGGATTTGACAGGTAACATCACAGCCAATGACTGAATGTTAATCCTCTGTCTGCCTCTTCTGAGCATGCCCAGGCTCAGTACAGGCTTCTAAATTGCTCAGTTTCCATGAGGCATCCAGAACCATAGCAGGCATACAGTAATGAATTCATAGGACAAACTATGATATATCAACATATTTTAAAGAGGCCATTCTCTTTCTAAAAGATGTTCTTATGAGGGTGGAGTTGTCCTTTAATCCATCTCTGGCCAGGGAACGCCAGAAGGTAGGATATGCTAGTGCGTGGGCTCGAGTTCCTCCCACAATGGTACCATTACACACATGTGCAGGGAATACCCATACAATCATCCTAATGAACAGAAGCATTAACAGAAGTATTAAAACTTAAAAGAAGAATTTTTAGTAGAAGTGAAACAATTGTTTTTACCATGCACTGCATCATTTCTCCTACAGAGGTCAGTGTTGCATTCTGTGGTTTTGCAGAAGATGCATGTCAGAGACATACAAAAGAATTTCAATGAACACAGCGTTCTATAGCTTGTAGCAATATCTCCAGATTAGTTACATGGGGGGATTTATTTGATACAGTTTTAGGTCTATGAAGGACATTTCCTTCAGTTACAATTTTTTAATGCAGATCTCTGTTTTACTGGGATTCAGTCATCTGCGGTTTTGCCATGTTTCACTGTAGGCTTTCGGTGAAGTTAAAGGGCAAGTTTTCACATTTAATGGCTAAAGGACAGGGTTACTTCCCCTTTACCCTTTCTGTGCAGAACAGAGTCAAAGAGTTTTGACAACTAGTATTCCAGAAACAATAAACTATTTATGGTTTAGTATTCCTATTTATTAAATGATGGATCTACTGTCAGTTGCTGCGATATCTCCCAGGGGGTCAATTTTTGCATTTCTTGAAAACAATCCCCCCCTCGCAGGGATTCTGGGAAGTAGTATAGTCCTAGTCAGGCACTGATGGATTTTCTAACACATCTAATTGGTCAATAATCTAATACTGTTAACACTTTCAATTGATAGACCTCTGATTTCTCACAATTTACCAATCACCAATCACGGCCCATCCATTGCACCAGTAGTTTCAGCATCTTGAACAGATTTCAGCTAGATGGTAAATACATTGCAACCTCTAAGTGGATTTTCGATCAAGAAGTTTTGATTGGGTCCATCACTAAGTAACCAAATGATCAGTGTATAGCCGGCTTTGGAACTATTTAAATCTATATACATGGGTAGACAATCAACCCAAAATGTATTTTTATTTCTTGCATTTGATTGACCAAAAGGAATTCAAACCTCGACTGGTAGATTGGGAAATCAAATTCGATATTATTGTTTTTCTGGGCCCCATATACTATCAAAATATCTGTGCTAGTGCAAACAGTAAAACATGGGGGGTTTAATTACAATTTTATGCAGTTTCTCTGCAGGAAGATAGGCCAAGCTTCCATGTGGTAGTAGCACCCCCAACACGTCCCTTTAATTGGAGGTTTTACACCTTGAATACTAAGCATTGGATGGCAGGCCTCTTCCATCCTTGTTAAAAGCCAGTAGGCAGGGGGGAAGAGATAGCCTTCAAAACTAATCCATTGCAAGGTCAGGGAGACAATCTTCCCACGAAAATGCAACCAAGCCGGGAGTGTCAGCCCAGATAAATGACCCAAGGTAAACTGTTAGGACCTTCCATACTGGGGTTACCTTGACGTGGTTGGAAGGCTTTTCACTTTTATGCATAAAATTGTAACTAACCCCCCCATGTTTTACTGTTCGCACTAGCATAGATATTATGATATACGGGGCCCAGGAATGTGCATTGATCATCTCTTTTCTTGTTTGTTCTAATGTTTTGGTCAGATCAGTAGCACTTCTACTATTTGTTATAATAATGTTGCTATAGGAGGCTCCCACAGCCCCCATTTATGATCCTATTGGTTTCCAACAGATTCTCCGTTGATTGATTGAATTAAGAAGTAATTGAAGAAAATTACGATCCAAGATGCATTGATCACCGTGTGTGGTCCATTTCGATATATATACATATATTTTTTTTTACAATGATCAGTCATTCATTTAATTGAATATTTCCTTTGAAACCCAGGTTGATTCGTGTATGGGCTAACCTAAGCCAATAGAGCAGAACAAATAAATTGGGGGCTGTCCTATTCATGGTATAGGTTTCCTTTAATCCGGAACTCTGCTTACAGTTTCCAAATATCCATAAAAAATTTTTGAAACCCAAAACAATAGGTGCCTGGGGGCCCCCAGGAAGGAGATCAGAGGTCACTGAAAATGTCCTCAATCCTCTTTAATACAACTCAACAGAAATGTACGAGCCGCTTAGCTGTGCAAAAATCTACTAATTAATGTGTTTCGAGAGTAATCCTTCCATCCATACTTCCTGGGTCTGTGCTGAGCTCTGATTAGGGGGGGCAGAAAGAAAGAGCTTTAGCTTGGGTGATCTCTTTAAAAAGTCAGCTGAATGCTGATGTCAAAAAAAAAAATGATGACTAACACAGCACCTTGCAACTAGGTGAGAGCTGCCATACTGCTTGCCTAAGAGACAAGGTTTTCATTTTAATGTGGAGTCAACAGCATACCCCCTTTGGTTTATAATATTTAATGAGAATACAGAAGAGCATCTCAGTCCATGCAAGTAATATGGCAACTCCCACTCACTAATGGAAACTGATGTTCTGTGGATGATGCTAATGTATCTTATTATACATTTTTAAAAAGTCTACATACAGGGGTCTTGGTAATTTTATTAAAATGAATATAATGTTAATATAAACCTGGCAGTGATGTAGTATTCAGGACTAGTACACATTTGAGTCTTTTATGCGTCTGCACTGTTCTCACTTATAGGAACTAGCTCAGGGATGTTCAAGCTGTGGCCCTTCAGAAGTTCAGAAGGCCATTCAGCTACCGCAGCCAGGGAATGCTGGGAGTTCTATTTTTTTAAACATCTGGAGGGCTACAAGTCACCTACCAGTGCATTCCTATTGGCCCACTGGATTCTACCACATGACACAATGGAAGGTCACATAAAAAGTAAAAATACCATACAGCATACAGTGTAGAAAATGTACCTGCAGAGGTAAGTTCACTGCTTGGGGTAAGGTTGCAGTCATTGCAAAGCTGATCACTGTCCCTGTATTAGGAGCAGGTAAAAACATCCCTGTTCTCCATCTGGGATTATGACGCTCCTGACCAATCAGAAATCTGCTTTGATATGTGCCAGAACAGGCTATTAACCAGTTAATTCCACATGAGGTATAATGGGCAAGTACATGTTTTTTACTGCCAAATTATAACCAACCGAAAGCTATTGGTTTTAAGAGACTCCGGGTCTCAGTGTACCAGAGGCTGCAGGCTGTTCTTTCATACAGAATTCAGGTCCTCCTGCTGAGTTAAAGGACCTGCAGGCTTGTAAGAAATGGAGGGCAGACTAGTCGGAGTCTGAGCCCCATTGCAGGCGAAGGAGAGAAGAGGTGTCGGAGGACGAGAGCTGACACCCGCGTACAAAGGACCCACCTAACACAAACATTAAACAATTAGACTTTATTGGGCTTAAGGAAAATCCCAGATCTCTCCTAAATCCCAACTGCTACTGCTCTATTGCTTTATATCCAAATAAAAATAAATGCCAGTCGTGAAATCCCCTGCGGTGTCCAGTTTTAAGAATTGATGGCCCGACAGCCTTTGATTAGGCAATGTATGCGAGCCTTGAGAGGCTTTCTACACGTGCCTTGGTAGAAAAGGACAATGGAATCTTTAGAAATGTCATTTGGTCTCTCTTAGCTTTGTTTACAAGTTACCAATAGATTTCGGTTGATTTAATCCCATATTAAATTTGGTTGATTTGGCTGAATTTTTGGTTGATTTAATCCCATATACAAAACAGACATCTTGGAAATGGAAGTAGTTCAGAGAAGGGCAACTAAATTAATAAGGGGAATCTAGGGGCTTGAATATTAGATAAGTTAGGGCTGTTTACATTAGAAAAGCGACGTTTGTGTGGAGATATGATCACTTTATACAAATATATTAATGGGCCATACAATGAACTCTCTGGTGCATTGTTCACTAATAGGTCATATCAGAGGACACGTGGACATCCTTTAAGGTTGGAAGAAAAGAAGTTTCATCTTCAGGTTAGGAAAGGTTTCTTTACAGTGAGAACGGTGAAACTGTGGAACTGTCTTCCAGCAGATGTGGTAATGGCAAGTTCATTAAATAGCTTTAAAAAAGGCCTGGATAAGTTTCTAAAACTAAAAAATAGTGAGAATTACTGGTATTAATACATATACTGTAGATCTGGTTGGTACGGGGATACTATATAATATTGAGAATTACTGGTATTAATACATATACTGTAGTTCTGGTTGGTACAGTAATACTATATAATATTGAGAATTACTGGTATTAATACATATACTGTAGTTCTGGTTGGTACTGGGATACTATATAATATTGAGAATTACTGGTATTAATACATGTACAGTAGTTCTGGTTGGTATGGGGATACTATATAATATTGAGAATTACTGGTATTAATACATATACTGTAGTTCTGGTTGGTATGGGGATACTATATAATATTGAGAATTACTGGTATTAATACATATACTGTAGTTCTGGTTGGTATGGGGATACTATATAATATTGAGAATTACTGGTATTAATACATATACATAGTTCTGGTTGGTATGGATACTATATAATATGAGAGATTACTGGTATTAATACATATACGTATTTCTGGTTGGTACGGGATACTATATAATATTGAGAATTACTGGTATTAATACATCTACTGTAGTTCTGGTTGGCACGGGGATACTATATAATATTGAGAATTACTGGTATTAATACATATAGATCTGGTTGATCCAGGGATACTTTCCGATTGCCATTTGGAGTCAGGAAGGAATCCCCCCCCCCTTTTAAGCTGTTTTTTTTTTTTTTTTTGCCTTCCTCTGGATCAACTATTAGGTAGGGTAAAAATAGGTCGGAACTTCCCATCAACCCCATCCTTCAATTTCAATAGATTTGGCCCGAATGATTTTGCAGTACTTTGATGGCTGTAGGGTCATGCCAGATCACTGACCAACTGCTTCGGCTAAAAATTAGTCAGGAACAATCACCCCAGGGAGCAATCTACACGAATCAACTTTATCCTGTTTTATACCTTTATAATATGCAAGAGAGAGCCTGGCAGAGGGGTTACTCCCTACCAACAGTAGTTTTGAGACCGTTTCCCTTTAGCAGTCTCGGGCCTATCTAACACAGCAGGGGGGGATCTGTGTCACATGGCTACTACAACATTTTACTCTTAGTGTTTGGACATAATTGTCAAAACACAATCGAGACGCAAATTAGGCAGCGCAGACTATCACTCTCAGTTCCTCCAGTCAAAAGCAATTAACAGAGAAGTAGGTAAGAGCAGGCTTTGCTGGCTGCACATGTTTTTAATAATTCAACTGACTCTATTGATAATAATTAAAAACATTTTTTCTTGGTTAAAATTTAGTATATATTTATTCAACAATCTTCTTCTCCTGGGCTGGCCCGAGGCGATGTGCTATGGTCGAGTGAATTTCTCCATCATTACCAACACCCTACTGCAGACTATATACTAGGAACTAGGGCTGTTTGTTATTTGTGGGCCGACGTGGGGAATTCAATGTCTTCAGAAACCAAAAAACGTTTCGTGGGAATGTCCCTCTTAATGTGAACACCAATAAAGGGACAGAGCCACATATGTGTATATCCACCAATATGCAGATGTGTATCCTTATACAGGGATCCAAAGAACTGCTATAAAACTAGTCCCCAGTATTTTAAAGGAGCGTTCCACCATAAAAACACATTTTCCCAAATTTAAAAGACAATTAAACTCACCTCCCCCTTCCACCTATTAATAGTACCCAGGGTGCGGACTCTGGTCCTCATTTCTGGGTACTGTACCTATTAGATGGAATTTCCCCTGCCGCTCTGGTCCCCTTTCACCTTGTCTCTACATTTTGTGATGTAGCCAACGGGGAGACACACTCTGCAAAAAAGCGTGTCTTCCCATTGGCTACATCACAGACTGTCATTGACACAGGCAGAGGGGCAGAGCGGCCCAGCAAAGGAAACCTTAAATAATTATTCTGGGTGATTGGTTAAGTACCTGGGGGTTGGCTTAGCAGTTTAGGTCCTCACCCTGGGTACTATGCAGGTATGAAACCGAGAAAAGGCGAATATATTTGTCCTTTAAAGGCAAGAAACTGCTGATTAAAAATGTTGTCTCTCTTATTTAGCCCTAACTGAAGATGTACCTAGATTCTTTCACTACAGAATCTAGTGGGGTTAAAACTATTTCACATCTAAATTTATACTCTTGGGGAAAGTTCACATCCATGTGGCTTCATTTTGATGTAAAGAGGGAAATGGAAAGGAAGAGAATGGCATTTAAAATCTTTAAGTCGGAGGGAACGGAAAGGGTCTATGAAAACGGTAACAAGGATTGTAAAAAAAGCAATTAAGCTAGCTAAAATAAATACTAAAGTTAGGAGATTGCTGAACAAAGCAAGACTAACCCTAAACAATTTTTTAAGTATATTAACAGTAAGAAGATGAGGACTGAAAACATTGGGCCATTAAATAATGGGGATACTATAGTTACAAAGGTTGCCAATAAAGCAAAGCGAATGAGTTTTTGTCCTAGGTAGACACTATAGAACATCCAAGTACAGACAGCATAGCCTAGAGTAGTAATAATGGTATAAAAGATGCAATTGCACTTTGGTTAACTGAGGATATGGTGCAAAAACAACTAAATATTAATAAAGCTCCTGGACAGGATAAAATACATCCTTGGGTCATTAGAGAACAAAGTTCAGTTTCATGCAGGCCATTGTTTCCTATTTTCTCAGATTCCCTTGTGCATCTGCATTGGAAAAAAGAATTGAAGCCAAATTTAAAAGAAGAGATAACTGGCGATATGGATGTTAAAGTGGAGGCAATATGGGTGGAATTAGGCAACAGGAAAGGGGGTAATCTGCTATAAGCTGCCAAATGCTATCAGAGAGGAGGTGAGTCAACTTCATATGCAGTTGGCAATGGCTGCAAGTTTGGGGAGTGTGCTCATTATGGTGGACTTTAATTACCCTGACATTAATTGGTGGAGTGGAACTGCCATCACACTGGATCTTGTAATATCTAACACTGTGGAGCACATTATAGATATAAAGGTAACTGGAGGCTTAGGGAATAGTGACCATGAAATAGTGGCGTTTGGAGTATGTTATCGAAAGGAAAAGTGCGCTGGGTTAACAAAGACTTTTAATTTCGTGAAGGCAAATTTTCCCAGGTTAAAAGCAACTCTTAGAATGTCAACTGGGATAATGTATTATCAAGTAAAGGTACTAAACAGAAGTGGACTGTGTTCAAGGGGATTTTAAGCCAGTTAACATCTAAATTTATACCCTTGGGAAATAAATGTAAAAAAAAATAAATCTGCGCCCATGTGGCTGAATTCTGCTGTAAAGAGGCAAATGGAAAGGAAGAAAAAGGCATTTAAAACCTTTAAGGCCGAGGGAATGGAAAGGGCCTTTAGGGAATATAAAAACTGTAACAAGGAGTGTAAAGCTAGGTACACACCTAGCGATTTTTCCTCTTGACCAGGAGGAAGGACGGCAAAAGCAGCCGCACCCGATAGTTACCGCGACCGATCGTGCGGTCCATAGAGGACTGCACGATCGGACAAGGTTTTCCACCATGTCCGATCGTCCTTTCGTCCGATTCGGACAAACGGTCGGACATGGGCGCATTCGGATGCGATAATTTCGGTCCGATCGACCGATACACTGAACTATCGGTCGATCGGACCGAAATATCTCATCGTGTGTACCCAGCTTAAGAAAGCAATCAAACTAGCTAAAATTAATAGTGAAGTTAGGATAGCTGAACAAAGGATCACTTAGGGCTAGGCCACACTGCTGCGCTTTTTTTGCGTTTGCGCATGCGTTTTTTCCATATCATTGAAAACGCGTCAATGCATTGAAAGCGTGCGTTTTGGGTGCCTTGCGATTTGCGTTTCGCATTTTAATTCGCAATCGCATTGCGTTTGCGTTGCAGTGTGGCCTTGCCCTAAGCCTAAAATTATTTTTAAGTATATTAATAGTAAGAAGATGAGGACTGAGAATGTGGCACCATTAATTAATGGGGATAAGTTAGTTACGGAGGATGGCGATAAAGCAAATGTCTTGAATAATTTTTTTTCCTCTGTATACACTATAGAAGATCCAAGTACAGATATCATAGAGTATAGTAGCAATAAAGGTATACAAGATTCAAGTACACTTTGGTTAACCAAGGATATGGTACAGAAATAACTAAATAAGGTTAATATTAGTAAATCTCCTGGACCGGATAAAATACATCCTCGGGTACTTAAGGAGCTAAGTTCAGTTTTATCTAGGCCATTGTTTCTTATTTTTGCTGATTCCCTCATGTCCGGTGGTGTGCCTCTGGATTGGAAAAAGGCTGATGTTATTCCAATATTCAAAAAGGGTAGTCGTTCACAGCCGGGTAATTACAGGCCTGTAAGTTTAACTTCAGTGGTGGGGAAGATCCTGGAAAGTTTAATAAGGGATCATGTTCTAGAGTATGTTTCAAGGACTGACATTATAAGTAGTAACCAGCATGGATTTCGGAGGAATAGATCTTGTCAAACTAACTTGCTTGGCTTTTATGAGGAAGTAAGTAGAAATTTAGACTCTGGTATAGCAGTAGATGTAGTTTACTTGGATTTTGCAAAGGCTTTTGATACAGTCCCCCATAGGCGACTAATGTATAAGCTAAGGTCTGTTGGTCTGGGGAGTCACATTTGTACATGGATAGAAAATTGGTTAATGAATAGGATGCAGAGAGTAGTTGTTAATGGGGCTTCATCATTATGGACTAAAGTGCTAAGTGGGGTGCCACAGGGTTCTGTGTTGGGGCCGCTTCTATTTAATCTATTTATTAATGATTTGGAAGTGGGTATTGTCAGCAAGGTTTCTGTGTTTGCTGACGACACAAAACTTTGTCGACCATTAAAAACTTCAGAGGATGTGCAATCATTGCAGGGGGATCTAGATAGATTGTCACATTGGGCTGCTAAGTGGCAGATGAGATTCAATGTTGATAAATGTAAGGTGATGCATTTTGGACTTAAAAATCCTTGTGCTGCTTATACTATAAATGGCTCTGTGTTAAGTGAATCCCTGTTGGAAAGGGATCTTGGAGTTTTGGTGGATAAGAAACTTAAAGGTAGCAAGCAGTGCCAGGCGGCAACAGCCAGAGCCAGCATGGTATTGTCTTGTATAAAGAGAGGTATGGATTCAAGGGAGGAAAATGTAATTCTTCCTCTTTACAAAGCATTTGTAAGGCCTCATTTGGAATATGCAGTGCAATTTTGGAATCCTGAGTACAAAAAGGACATCTTTGAAATGGAAAGGGTTCAGAGAAGGGCAACTAAATAAATAAGGGGATTGGAGGAGTTTGAATATGAAGAGAGACTGAAAAAGTTACAATTATGTACGCTGGAGAAAAGGCACTTGCGTGGGGATATGATTACTGTGTATAAATACATTAACGGGCCATACAATAAACTATCTGGGGCATTGTTCACCAATAGAGCATGTCAGAGGACACGAGGACATCCCTTAAGACTTGAAGAAAAAAGGTTTAGTCTTCAAGCTCAGAAAGGGTTTTTCACTGTGAGAACGGTAAAGCTATGGAACTGTCTTCCAGTGGACGTTGTTATGGCAGGTTCATTGGTCAGTTTAAAAAAAAAGCTGGATGACTTTCTGCAAACAAGGAATGTTGCAAGTTACTGGTATTGATACATAAAGTAGAGTTGTTCCAGGGAAATTTCCAATTGCCACTTGGAGTCAGGAAGGAATTTTTTCCCCCTTCATAAATTTGGTGGTTTTTTTTTTGCCTTCCTCTGGATCAACAGTTAGGCAGGAAATTAGGATATTGCTAGATGGGTTGGACTGGATGGACGTATATCTTTATTCAACCTCAAATACTATACTATACTATACTGATGTAATTCCACAATTCAAAAAGGGTAGTCGTTCCCAGCCTAGTAATTACAGACCTGTGAACTTCAGTGGTGGGGAAGATACTGGAAAGTTTGATACAGGAACATGTTCTAGAGTATGTTTCAAGGACCGAACTTGTATGTAGTAATCAACATGGATTTATGAGGAACAGACCTTGTCAAACAAACTTGCTCGGGTTTTATGAATTTTGCAAAGCAAAAAGGGCAACAGTAATTCTATAATGTATTCATTTGTCTCTATTTCGGATTTTGAAAATCTGGCAATTCTGCATAATATCTATGCAGCAATTTTTTTTTTTTACAGTGAAATAGCAGCACTTAAACCTTAGCGCCACCTTCTGAGGGCGGTCCCTAAATCCTCATTGGTTAAAAAATAAAGTGCAAACATACATCATAAAGTACTATAAATATCAGTGTGATATAAACCATATGATAAAATTACACAAATTAAGACAAGGTGGGTGAATATGTACAAATATCATGTGTGAATGTATGTTATAAATTGCTTTCTGCATAAAAGAACACAATACACAATAAAGGATTTTCATAAAATCCTTCATTATCAACCTGCCTTCTTATTTCAAATTCATGAAGACTTGAAAACGTTTGTGAGTCTGAAATAAGGAGGCAGATGTTTTATTGTGTGTTCTTGCATTGGATGTCTTTCCTGCATGGTTTTAGGAGCAATATTCCAAGCACAAAAGCAATGACTATACTATATACATGTGACAGGTGAAACTCTACCCAGAGATCTTATCCAATCAGAACTATACTCATCCCATAAGTAATGCAACTTTAATCCAATACCGGTTACTGTGACAAGGGACCGAAACATTTTTGAACAAATACGTAAAAAAAAAAAACATTGTAACTGTAGTTCCAACCTTGACAGCTACTGCAAAGGAAGATATACAAATATAATTGTCTAGATCTAAAGACATATTAGGCTTTCTAGAAACAAGTCTAGATCTCATGTTATTTACTCCTCATTGCATTTTCTCAAAAGCTACAAATAGTCTCGATGTCACAAGACCCCCCATGTAATTGAACCCTCTTAATGAATTAGTTCTGGCGAATGCTTGGCATAGTTTTCTATAAGCAGGAAAATGGATTCTATTGTCTTGTATAACCTGGGGGTAAGAAGCACTAAGCACCACATGAAAGACCCCAGGCCATATGGACACTTTGACAGTCGGTAACACTGACCAGTTAACACTTTACTAATAATGTGTAACAACATCACAACCACCAAATAAAGTGGTTTTTGCACAATAAGACGCAAAGCCTCCCACCAAACATGGATACACAAGATAACATTATTTATCCAACAGTACAGGGAGACACAATAGCAAAAAATGTACACTAATGGACCCCATAATACATGTGTTTTACAGCTATGTTACTATTTGTGATGGTTTAAAGGGTATGTCCCTCAATTTATTTATCTCTTTAACTGAAGAACAGGATGTAAATGTACTAGGTCTTACCTCCCGTTCTTCATTTAAACTCGCAGGAGAAAAACTTACCCACAGATAGCTCCAGTGCCAACTTCTCTGACAGTCTCCAACGCATCCACGCTCCTTTGCACTGCGTCAGTGGCGTCCTTCAGTGGCGCTGGAGTCAGGAAGGAATTTTCTTCCCCCTTCATAAATTTGGTGGGTTTTTTGCCTTCCTCTGGATCAACAGTTAGGCAGGAAATGAGGATATTGTTAGATGGGTTGGACTGGATGGACGTATGTCTTTATTCAACCTCAAATACTACTACTATAGATCCGGATGAGAATGGGAGAGAAGACATAGCCCATTAACCTCCCGTTCTTCAGTTTAACAGCAAAAAAGTTAAATCAACATTTATTATTCCCAGACTTAGGCAACCCTGCTGTGTTTTCCAGTCCTTTGCATTTCAGTTTGCGATCTGCAGACAGTTGGTTTTAATGGGAAACGGAGGTACTAAGACACACGGTGCGTGTGCGTCATACAAACTTATTCACCAGATTGCACTTTAACGCAAGTCTACAGAATGGCAAAAAAAAAAAGAACACAATTGCACAAATATAGTACATGCATGTTTTTGTATACATTTTTGCCCACAATGCCTTACGCACAAAGGAGACCCCTAAATAGCTGTATAAATAACCACAAATGCCAAAGCAATCGGGTCTAAGAGGTACCGTGATACGTGGGGCAGGGCAAGAAAATTTGCATAGAAAAGTCCATGTAATGTACCTTTATAAACAAAAGTCCCTTCCAGTTTGTGTACATAATTACAGTACATGTTACCTCACCCCCCAATAATCATTTTTACAAATATAAAAAAAATAAAATAAAAGCTCTCTGCTGTCCCCCCCCTCACCTCCTCTGAGTGCAGCCAAATTTCAGAGAGCTTCCACACATGCTCAGAGAAGCCGGTAGATTGTGTGCAGGGGCGCTAGCCAATGGCATGAATAAATCCTTCAAGAAATGCTGACGGTTACTGATTATTATGCTTTTAGGTTTTGGGGGTTCTTTGCGATTTTTTTTATTGTTTTGGGGGGTGCCCTTTAATATTCTTGCATTTTACGATATTTTGTTTCGGAGCACACTTTTCTCTCTCAATATATATAACACTTACAGTACTAGATATTCTTATTACAGTATAGTACTATTATATAGTTATATATGTTATTTTAATAATTTTGTGTGGCTATTTAAATATAAAATGTAAATCTAACCTATGTGTATAGAGTTTGCATAGAGCTCCTGCACATTGGAATCACAGTATTTGATGTATGTGGCACCTCTCACGCCCCTATGGGAGAAGTGGGAGACATAGCTTGGTTTATGGATCTCTGGTTTAGGGTCCTGGGTTCCAACTCAAACAGGTCCATTTGTTCCAGGCTCTATGTAAAATATGTCATTAAGCTGGGACTGACAATATGTAGTGACCTAGGCCAGCGCAAGTGGTATTATGAATACTGTGGGTTTTACAGGAATATGTGTGTTTACCATTAAAGGTGCTGCTGAGTCTACAAGCTTCGGGGTGACCTTAGGCAGAATTACTCATGTGACAGAGAGCAGCAATAAACTGCTGTGCTATTGTCTGTATCAGTGGGAGACCTACAGTCACTTGAATATTCCCTTTTACTGCTATAGCTGGAAGACAAATTAGTTCCCCTTTACACTGCTAGAGGTGACCTTTGGGGGTAATAATTAAACCTGCTAACGGAATGTTGTCAACCAATCTTCCTTGCAGCGGGGACATTTGCAACATGTGTCAGGGCATCCTAGACTTTAGCACACTGGAGGCAGGTCAATTGGTATGGCAGCATTCCTTAAAGCCGAGGAGTATGGGAGAGTTATACTCTTAGAAGAAAAAATCTTGACCAAGGCTAAGGCCAAACTATGACGGATGTAAACTTGTGTGAAAAGTGCGTTACCATCCGTTCGCGCTCCGATCCGCACAATAGGAGCTTGTGCAATCTGCAAAAAAATTGTGATTGCATACCATCTGAAAACAGCAGATTCAATATGGCCACCCACATTGACATAAACTGTACTGCAATGCTCACGCACTAATGGATCGCGATCGTTAGTGTGTCAGAAATCGCGCTGGTGTGGCCTAGCCCTAAAGGTTGTTTATGGGCAGAACATGCCAAAGTCTTCCTGGTCTAAATAATTAAAAAGCTTTTATTTTCTTTCCAATGAAAACATTGCAGTTTTACAGTTTTGTATAAAGAGCTAAGTGGCATCCCATGCGCTGCTGTCTGCACTGCTATCTGGTCATAAAAAGGTCCAGAAGTGACCAATCACCTGAATCTGCACAGTGATTGTTAAAGGCGGCTAACTGGTCAGCCCATAATAAGGGAATGAGTTATTAAACGGTTAGTGGATTGGTTTATTTTCCCAGAATACAATGCACACAAAGTGCAATAGCCCTGGGCACTCTCCATGGTACTGAACTGAATTATCCATTCTCTTCATTACCATAGTGGTGCTACTAATGGGTTAAACCCCTTTCAAATGGTAAAAAACCTTAAAGCATAATAGGCATTCGCCAGGTCCAATTCGAATATTAATACAAAACTTTATAAATAGAATCTGGAAAACACGGTCTTTTGGCCTGTATTATAAATCTACAGCAAATATACCACAGACCAGTTCCATTATCAGACAATGTTCCACGGACCAGCTTTTGTATATATACAATACAGTAAAGTACATATAGAGGGATCACAGTCACAGCAATGTTAAGTATAGAGGGATCACAGTCATAGTAAAGTTAAGTATAGAGGGATCACAGTCACAGCAATGTTAAGTATAGAGGGATCACAGTCATAGTAAAGTTAAGTATAGAGGGATCACAGTCATAGTAAAGTTAAGTATAGAGGGATCACAGTCACGCAATGTTAAGTATAGAGGGATCACAGTCATAGTAAAGTTAAGTATAGAGGGATCACAGTCATAGTAAAGTTAAGTATAGAGGGATCACAGTCACAGTAAAGTTAAGTATAGAGGGATCACAGTCACAGCAATGTTAAGTATAGAGGGATCACAGTCACAGTCAATGTTAAGTATAGAGGGATCACAGTCACAGAAGTTTAAGTATGAGGGATCACAGTCAAGAAGAATGTTAAGTATAGAGGGTCACCAGTCTAAGTAAATTTTAAGTATAGAGGGATCACAGTCAGAGCAATGTTAAGTATGTAGAGGGATCACAGTCACAGCAATGTTAAGTATAGAGGGATCACAGTCATAGTAAAGTTAAGTATAGAGGGACAGTCATAGTAAAGTTAAGTATAGAGGGATCACAGTCACAGCAATGTTAAGTATAGAGGGATCACAGTCACAGTAAAGTTAAGTATAGAGGGATCACAGTCATAGTAAAGTTAAGTATAGAGGGATCACAGTCATAGTAAAGTTAGTATAGAGGGATCACAGTATAGTAAAGTTAAGTATAGAGGGATCACAGTCATAGTAAAGTTAAGTAAGAGGGATCACAGTCATAGTAAAGTATAAGTATAGAGGATCACAGTCATAGTAAAGTTAAGTATAGAGGGATCACAGTCACAGCAATGTTAAGTATAGAGGGATCACAGTCACAGCAATGTTAAGTATAGAGGGATCACAGTCACAGCAATGTTAAGTATAGAGGGATCACAGTCATAGTAAAGTTAAGTAAGTATAGAGGGATCACAGTCACAGCAATGTTAAGTATAGAGGGATCACAGTCAACAAGTTAAGTATAGAGGGATCACAGTCACAGCAATGTTAAGTATAGAGGGATCACGTCACAGTAAATGTAGTAAGAGGGATCACAGCAGCAAGTTAAGTATAGAGGGATCACAGTCACAGCAAGTTAAGTATAGAGGGATCACAGTCATAGTAAGTTAAGTATAGAGGGATCACAGTTCATAGTAAAGTTAAGTATAGAGGGATCACAGCATAGTAAGTTAAGTATAGAGGGATCACGTCATAGTAAAGTACAGTATAGAGGGATCACAGTCATAGAAAGTTAAGTATAGAGGGATCACAGTCATAGTAAGTAAGTAAAGTAAAGTATAGAGGGATCACAGTCATAGTATAAAGTTAGTATAGAGGGATCACAGTCACAGCAAGTTTAAGTATAAGAGGGATCACAGTACAGCAATGTTAGTATAGAGGGATCACAGTCACAGAATGTTAAGTTAGAGGGAATCACAGTCATAGTAAGTTAAGATAGAGGGATCACAGTCACAGCAATGTTAAGTAAGAGGGATCACAGTCATAGTAAAGTTAAGTATGAGGGATCACAGTCACAGCAATGTTAAGTATAGAGGGATCACAGTCACAGCAATGTTAAGTATAGAGGGATCACAGTCACAGCAATGTAAGTATAGAGGGATCACAGTCACAGCAATGTTAAGTATAGAGGGATCACAGTCACAGCAATGTTAAGTATAGAGGGATCACAGTCATAGTAAAGTTAAGTATAGAGGGATCACAGTCACCAGCAATGTTAAGTATAGAGGGATCACAGTCAAAGTAAAGTTAAGTATAGAGGGATCACAGTCACAGCAATGTTAAGGATAGAGGGATCACAGTCACAGCAAGTTAAGTATAGAGGGATCACAGTCACAGTAAAGTAATATAGAGGGTCACAGTCACAGCAATGTAGTATAGAGGGATCACAGTCTAGTAAAGTTAAGTATAGAGGGATCACAGTCATAGTACAGTTAAGTATAGAGGGATCACCTCATGTAGTAAGTTAGTAAGAGGGATCACAGTCACAGCATGTTTAAGTATATAGAGGGATCACAGTCATAGTAATGTTAAGATAGAGGGATCACAGTCACAGCAAGTTAAGTATAGAGGGATCACAGTCACAGCAATGTTAAGTATAGAGGGATCACAGTCAAGTCAAGTGTTAAGATTAGAGGGATCACAGTCCAGCAATGTAAGTATAGAGGGATCACAGGCACAGCTATGTTAAGTATAGAGGGATCACAGTCATAGTAAAGTAAGTAGAGAGGATCACAGTCATAGTAAAGTTAAGTATAGAGGGATCACAGACATAGTAAAGTTAAGTATAGAGGGATCACAGTCACAGCAATGTTAAGTATAGAGGGATCACAGTCACAGTAAAGTACATATAGAGGGATCACAGTACAGCAATGTTAAGTATGATAGGGATCACAGTCATAGTAAGTAAGTATAGAGGTCACAGTCAAGAAAGTTAAGTATAGAGGGATCACAGTCATAGTAAAGTTAAGTACAGAGGGATCACAGTCACAGCAATGTTAAGTATAGAGGGAAGGAGGGATGAAGGGGGAGGAAAGGGAAAGAGGGAGAAAAGGAAAGACAGGGAAAAAAGGGCAAAAAAAAGAAAAGGGAAGGGAAAGGGAGAGGGAAGAGACGAAGGGATACAAAGGTAGAAGGGATAAAAATAAGGAAAGGGAGAAAAGGAAGGGAAAGAATAGGGAGGGAAAGGGAAGGGAGGAGGGAAGAAAGGGGGGAGGAAATAAGCAGTTAAAGGGAGTAAGGGAGAATAAAAAGAGGAGGGAAGGGAAAAAGAGAAAGGGAGTGAAGGGGAAAGGTAAAGATGGAAAATAAGAAGGGATCACAGTCATAGTAAAGTTAAGTATAGAGGGATCACAGTCACAGCAATGTTAAGTATAGAGGGATCACAGTCATAGTAAAGTTAAGTACAGAGGGATCACAGTCATAGTAAAGTTAAGTTATATAGAGGGATCACAGTCACAGATAAAGTTAAGTATAGAGGGATCACAGTCACAGCAATGTTAAGTATAGAGGGATCACAGTCACAGCAATGTTAAGTATAGAGGGATCACAGTCACAGCAATGTTAAGTATAGAGGGATCACAGTCACAGCAATGTTAAGTATAGAGGGATCACAGTCACAGACAAGTTAAGTATAGAGGGATACAGTCACAAGCAATGTTTAAGTATAGAGGGATCACAGTCACAGCAATGTTAAGTATAGAGGGATCACAGTCATAGTAAAGTTAAGTATAGAGGGATCACAGTCACAGCATGTTAAGTATAGAGGGATCACAGTCATAGTAAAGTTAAGTATAGAGGGATCACAGTCACAGTAAAGTTAAGTATAGAGGGATCACAGTCATAGTAAAGTTAAGTATAGAGGGATCACAGTCACAGTAAAGTTACATATAGAGGGATCACAGTCACAGCAATGTTAAGTATAGAGGGATCACAGTCACAGCAATGTTAAGTATAGAGGGATCACAGTCACAGTAAGTACATATAGAGGGATCACAGTCACATGTAATGTTAAGTATAGAGGGATCACAGTCATAGTAAAGTTAAGTATAGAGGGATCACAGTCATAGTAAAGTTAAGTATAGAGGGATCACAGTCACAGCAATGTTAAGTATAGAGGGATCACAGTCACATGTAAAGTTAAGTATAGAGGGATCACAGTCATAGTAAAGTTAAGTATAGAGGGATCACAGACATAGGAAAGTTAAGTATAGAGGGATCACAGTCATAGTAAAGTTAAGTATAGAGGGATCACAGTCATAGTAAAGTTAAGTATAGAGGGATCACAGTCATAGTAAAGTAAAGTATAGAGGGATCACAGTCATAGTAAGTTAAGTATAGAGGGATCACAGTCACAGCAGTAATGTTAAGATAGAGGGATCACAGTCACAGCAATGTTAAGTATAGAGGGATCACAGTCACAGCAATTGTTAAGTATAGAGGGATCACAGTCATAGTAAAGTTAAGTATAGAGGGATCACGTCACAGCAATGTTAAGTATAGAGGGATCACAGTCATAGTAAAGTTAAGTATAGAGGGATCACAGTCACAGCAATGTTAAGTATAGAGGGATCACAGTCATAGCATAAGTTAAGGATTAAAATACAGGGATAAGTTCTATAAGCAAAAACATGGATGTGCTACGGGATCTCCAGTTTCACCCATTGTGGCCAACCTTTACATGGAGGAGGTAGAAAAACAGGCGCTTAATACCTTTAAGGGCATAGCACCCAGCCACTGGTTCACTTAATTTACTATGACTGTGATCCCTCTATACTATACTTTACTATGACTGTGATCCCTCTATACTTAACTTTACTATACTGTGACCCTCTATACTAACTTTACTATGACTGTGATCCCTCTATACTTAACTTTACTATGACTGTGATCCCTTATACTTACTTTACTATGACGTGATCCTCTATATTAACTTTACTTGACTGTGATCCCTCTATACTTAACTTTACTTGACTTTGACCCTCTATACTTACTTTACGTGTGACTACTGTGATCCCTCTATACTTAACTTTACTATGACTGTGATCCCTCTATATGTACTTTACTGTGACTGTGATCCCTCTATACTTAACTTTACTATGACTGTGATCCCCTATATGTACTTTACTGTGACTGTGATCCCTCTATACTAACAATTGCTAGCGTGATCCCTCTATATGTACTACTGTGACGTGGCCCTCTGATATTAACATGCTGTGACTGTGATCCTCTATACTTAACATTGCTGTGACTGGATCCCTCTATATAACTTGACTATGACTGTGATCCCTTATGACTTAACTTTACTATGAACTGTGATCCCTCTATACTTATTAACTTTACTGTGACCTGTGATCCCTCTATATTAACTTTACTATGACTGTGATCCCTCTATACTTAAACTTATATTGACTGGACCCTCTATACTTAACTTTACTATGACTGTGATCCCTCTATACTTAACTTTACTATGACTGTGATCCCTCTATACTTAACTTTACGTGATGACTTGTGACCCTCTATACTTAACTTTACTATGACGTGATCCCTCTATACTTAACTTTACTAGACGGTGATCCCTCTATATAACTTACTATGACTGTGATCCCTCTATACTTAACTTACTATGACTGTGATCCCTTATACTTAACTTTACTATGACTGTGATCCCTCTATACTTAACTTATATGATGTGAGCCCCTATACTTAACTTTACTAGACTGTGACCCTCTATACTTAACTTTACTATGACTGTGATCCCTCTATACTTAACTTTACTATGACTGTGATCCCTCTATACTAACTTTACATGACTGTGATCCTCTATATCTTAACTTTACTATGACTGTGATCCTCTAACTTAACTTTACTATGGACTGTGATCCCTCTATACTTAACTTACTATGAGTGATTCATATAACTTATGTGATCCCCTATACTTACTTACTATGACTGTGATCCCTCTATACTTAACTTTACTAGACTGTGATCCCTCTATACTTAACTTTACTATGACCGTGATCCCTCTATACTTAACTTACTATGACTGTGATCCCTCTATATAACTTTACTATGACCGTGATCCCTCTATACTAACTTACTATGACCGTGATCCCTCTATACTTAACTTTACTATGACCGTGATCCTCTTATACTTAACTTTACTATGATGTGATCCCTCTATACTTAACTTTACTATGACTGTGATCCCTCTATACTAACTTTACTAGACTGTGATCCCTCTATAATTAACTTTACTATGACTGTGATCCCTCTATACTTAACTTTACTATGACTGTGATCCCTCTATACTTTAACTTTACTATGACTGTGATCCCTCTATACTTAACTTTACTTGACGTTGATCCTCTATATTAACTTTACTTGACTGTGATCCCTCTATACTTAACTTTACTATGACTGTGATACCCTCTATACTAACTTTACTATGACTGTGATCCCTCTATACTTAACTTTTACTATGACTGTGATCCCTCATACTTAACTTTACTATGACTGTGATCCCTCTATACTAACTTTACTATGACTGTGATCCCTCTATAACTTAACTTACTATGACTGTGATCCCTCTATACTAACTTTACGATTGACCGTGATCCCTCTATACTTAATCTTACTATTTGGACTGTGATCCCTCTATACTAACTTTACTATGACTGTGATCCCTCTATACTTAACTTACTTGTGACTGTGATCCCTCTATACTTAACTTTACGATGACGTGATCCCTCTATACTTACACTTACTATGACTGTGATCCTCTATACTTAACTTTACTTTTGACTGTGTCCCTCTATTAATTTACCTTACTGAGCACCCGAGGCTGTCGCGACATCACTGTAGGTCCCACTTCCTAGAAAAACATAAATACAGATATATAATATGTAAAGTGCAGATTTGACAATACATTAATGTGCCATAAATAAATCTGGTGTTGCATTTGTTCACAAATAGAACACTGGAAAAAAAGAAGTAAGTTTCTAGTATGGAAGGGAGTAGGATTTTTTCACTGTGTGAAAACAGTAAAACTATGGAAAAAACTGTCTACCATGGAACGGTGATGGCAGGTCATGGATAGTTTACAAAAATAAATTAAAAAGCTGGTAAGTTTCTAAAAAAAAGAAGGTTGCATGGTACGGTATTAAACATCGAGTTGGAGTTGATTCATGGATCATTCAGATTGCCACTTGGGGTCAGAAAGGGAATTCTTTTTTTTTTTTTTGCCTTTCTTTGGATAAACTGTTAGGCAGAAAAGTGGTTCTCTTACTGAGTGGCCTTAAAATAACTCTAGGATCATACTTCTATCTTCAGTATCCAAAGTTAACAGACAGTCAGTTATAAGAAGAGTCTTTTTATTACTAAAAATTGTGCTTTCCGATTTCAAGTGTAACGGTTGGGCATGTTTAACGGGGGAGGGGAGCCTGAGCATCATCAGATGCATCATAAACCCGGTCAAACCCTAATTATTTGTATAAGCTAGCCACAATTCCTGAAAAGAAAGGCCCCCCCCCCCCCCCTCCCCCCCCAAGGTTTTGTATATGGTAGAATGGTTGCAGGTCTGTAGCGTACTAGCTTCAGAAAAGATAATTTTTTTAGGGGTGGGGATTCTACGAGAACATCATGTGACTGCCACATTAGTAGACCGGCAGGACAGACAAGGAACTGTAACCGGTACAACCCTAGACTAAAATCGAGAAGAAGGCTAGAAGACATCATAATCTTTAATTTTAATCTTAGCTCCCTAACAAATCTTGAAGGCTCTATTCAGTTTCAGCTGAAGTAAATCACTCGAAAGTATGAGCTGCCTCTACAATACTTTTTATGTGGGTATTTGTCGGGTAATTGATTTACTGTGCTGATTTCTTTTTGTACCTATATGTTAAACTTGCCATATATAGTTTCAACCTTGGCCTCATCAGACTAGTTCATGCATTTTTGCAGGAGAATGGATACCACATTTTTTTAAAGTTGTTAGGGTTACTACCCTAACAAACAACCCAGATAAATGAAAAAAACAAGGAAATGAGTGTGTCACTGAAGGAGCCATCAGTAGTAATACAGCTCCTTTAATTTTGCTTGTAGGCTATTAAGGGCACTGCCACCCCAAAACTATAATCCCCCCAGTTTACTGGCCCCCCCCTCTCCCACCCCACCATGTAGGGTTAGTGTATACTCCTACCCACATCCCAGAGCTCCAATGGTTCGCGTGTAGACCCCCCCTCTAAAATAGTCCCAAGAACAGGGATCTGCCTGCTACCTTGCCCCGGTTTAGATATTTGTCATGCGTACTGGCGCCCTTCTCCCAGCTAACGATACAGCCTCTGCACACTACATCTACATGGGTTCACGTTCCACTATCCCCTCCCGCCTAGCAAAACCATTTTAATATGCTGCTCACCCATGATGGTAGCCCCAAATCCGCATGTTTGTATTTTCAAAAAGCTCCCCAAAACTCTACTTACCTCTCCTCTTCCTCCGGCTGCAATGAATGACCGGCAGCCGCGTCCGTGATGGCTGCCACTCAGCCAATTCACAGACGCGACTGCCGGTCCGCCCCTATGCTTGCATTCTCGCAGAGCAGAGGGCCGGCAGTTTGCAGGGAGGACGAGGGGAGGGGAGGTAATAAGAGTTTGGGGAAGCTTTTGGAAATACTAAACATGCGGTGGGGCTACCATAATGGGGGAGCAAAACATTTTTAAGGGTGGGACATCCCTCTTTCCTTTAATGTCTTCTTGACTAGTTTTCTCATTAATCTTAAAACAAGATTATCCTGGTACAGTAACTGATGAGATTATATTTATGCTATTGGCGATGACCGTTCTTCACTGTGAATGCTTACTGATTTGGATATTAATTGTATCCCTGTCCTGACACTTTAATTGATGTCTGTAAATACTAACACATATTTGAGGGGAAAAGGAAAAAGTACAGTTATTATAACATTTCTGAGTGGATCAGATATCTAAATGCTAAGAAATGCCTACCTATCTGAAAAAATGCTGTTGTGTGAAAAACGAACTAAAGATGTGACTAGATTTCAATGCGTAGGTGGCATCCTTGATTATTAAGCATGTGCACCCACTAATGCAACGGGGTAATGGTATGATGTATTTTTTCCCTTTTTTTCATAAAACTGATTTGATTCTTGTTAAATTACTTGTATACAGTATATGAACAATTTTCAATAAAAGGTGGTTTAAATCAAACAAAAATCTTCCCTAACAAAGGTATTTGAAGGTTGACAGATTTGACACTATGGCCTTTTGGAAATACAAGGCTCGGAATTGAACATAAATATACAGTATAATTTTGGGTGATGAAACATTTTTTGTAATCAGTTTATATTTACTTGCTTGAATTTAAAATGTCTCTTAACGTTTTTTTTAACCAAACAACTTTCAGGGCAGCAATGATTGTCCCATGTTTGTTTTGAATGTTTGGCAACAATAAGTGATTCTAAATGTAATAAGGAGCAGAAACACTTAGATAAACTAAAATGCTATTTTCTTACCTAAATGATGGTGATACTCCTGCCTTCTTCCTACGTTCCTCTGCTGCTGGTAACAATTTTCAGCCAGCCCACTCACCAGATGCAGAGGACCATGGGAAATATGAAGAGAAGCCAGTATCATGCCACTGGTATTTATTAGAATTGTTAAAGGAAACAAAATAAACTGTCATAGGAGACTCATGAGCCTTTAAACATGACTGATGATGGTGCAGCTGACAGATTGTCTTCCATCTTGAAACCCCCCCCGCACTCCTTTTCTGACATAAATATAATGGGGATTGCTGAACGATGGCAAGGAAGCAGAAGGTAGGAGGTTTGTCTCCTACCTCCCTTAAAGATATTATTTTCATTAAGACACAACTCAAAATAATGATTATACTTTATTTATATATGCGATACATATCATGGTTGGTATTATATTATTTTTGACAGTACTAGCCAGTAAGTATAAAATCTGCAGTGCCAGTGTAATGTAAAAACAATGAAGGTAGCTAGTTCCATAAATATCAAGGAAACTCTTTCAACAGCTAGTCACAGGAGGCCATTTCTAGGTGCAACTGGCTCTTGGATATGTCCAGCCCTGATGGTGCCAAAGTGTTCAGTGCTCTGAATAAAACAAAACTTACCGTATCCTACAACTCCAATAAACACCGAAAATAAAGATCCAAAATAACCCCAGCTGTGTGAATCTCAGAAGTATGAGGAAAAGTAGGTTACAACCATGGCATAAAAAAGCACTGTAAAGAAAAAAATATTTATTTTAAATATCTATTACAGTGACGGTAAAAAAATAAAACAATAAAATTAAATGATAAGTCACTTAAAATTGAAAATCAGATAAATTGGATTAAGAAATTCCACGTTTATTGTTTTGGTTATTTTTCTGCCTAAAGTCCAAAAGGTTTGTTAAAAATGAACAATTTGTGGTAGTCTTTTACTAGCAACATGTGGATAATTCAGATTAAGACCAACATATCCTGCTTTAGCCAGAAGCAGAAAAAAAAAAAAATACGTACATCAAGATCCAAATACCAGGAACAGCAAGTCCTCAAAATCTTCATTCCAACAGATCTTGGCCTCATAGAGATTGTTACGACCACTTGCATTGGGAACAGAAAAGATTACAGTTTTTAGGACAAACACAGAAGCTTGCAGCAGAAAAAATTAATTTGTTTCATATACATAATGTCGTCTCTCAAATTTGAGTTAACCAAGGCACAGAGTTAAAATTGCATTAGTGCAGTATCCCATAGTAACAGCACATTTGCAATCAGAAGTTATATTAAGATTAAGAAAGGGAAAAAAAAAAAAACTAATCAAAAACTACTTTTGTCTAGTATATGGTCATTTTTTTAGATTAAACAGTTAATTAAATAAATAAAAATATGTAATATTAAAAATATTCAATCCCTCAAAATATTTTGGTACTATAAATATTTGTATATCTTACATTTCTGTTAGGCTTTTTAATGCAGTATCTCCTGATTTCTTCACTTGTTTAAGACTTTTTTTATATGTGGTATATCTACCTTATTAAAAAAAACATGACCTGTACACGATCTATAAAACATGTTTATTGAAAATATTATATTGTGTTGGGTATTTATAAGAATTAAAAACTTTCTGTGCAGGATCAAGAACAATCACTAAACTTAAAACAAAAGACATACTTTTTATATGTTCCTTATAATTAAGTATGTAAATATGAGAACAGTAGTGAGTTCAAGTATCAGAACTTTGAACATTTCCTTTGATCAGATTACTTTAGCTTAGAAAATAAACCACATTCATCAATGACATTTCTTTTGTGGAAATGGTCTTAGCTAAAAAAAATTTTGTCAATATAAAAAGCTAGGAGGATAAAGAAATGCCTAGCAAGCTTCCCTGGTGTTGTGTGTATGTGGGTGTGGGGGGAGGGGGGTTGAAAAAAAGTAATATGCAACAAGCCACAACATTGCAAAAAATGACATAATTAGTTGCTGATGTATTTCCTTGACTCGGGATGCAAACACATAAACAGTTGTTTTTATAAGTGTATTCCTAGAAGAATAGTTAATCATCTGGAAAGTCTCATGCTATCATGCAGTCGGCAAAATATCAGAGCTTGCAAAACAAAAACACAGCAATAACTGTACGTGTGCTGCATAAAAGAAGCCCCTAAAACATATTAATATACTGCTATGGCCTTTGGTAGCTGAACGTGCAGCAGTCTGTCTCACAGTGTTCGTTATGCCTGGTTGGTGGTTCCTAATCTAAAAATGTATTTGAAATAGAAAAGTGTTGTAGTCTGCAGAAATTAAGTATGTTTGCAAACTATTATTGTTACAAGATTTTAATGGTTAAATATTGAATGATTGAACACTCATATTATATCAATCGTAAATATGTGGTACAGGTAAATTATATAACATATTATTTTTGACAGATGTGCATCCAGGTCATGGGTATATCTGTAATATCATTCATCCAGGTCATGGATATCTGTAATATTCATCCATCCAGGTAACTCATGGTATATCTGTAATATTCATCCATCCAGGTCATGGTAGTATCTGTAATATTCATTCACAGGTCATGGTATACTGTAATATTCATCCATCCAGGTCATGGTAATATGTAATATTCATTCATCAGGTCATGGTATATCTGTAATATTCAATCCATCCAGGTCATGGTATATCGTAATATTCATCATCCGGTCATGGTATATCTGTAATTCATTCATCCAGGTCATGGTATATCTGTAATATTCATCCATCCAGGTCATGGTAATCTGTAATATTCATCATCCAGGTCATGGTATTCTGTAATATTCATCCATCCAGGTCATGGTATATCTGTAATATTCATCCATCAATGGTCATGGTATATCTGTAATATTCATCCATCCAGGTCATGGTATACTGTATAGTCATTCATCCAGGTCATGGATATCTGTAATATTCATCATCCAGGTCATGGTATATCTGTAATATCATTCATCCAGGTCATGGTATATCTGTAATAGTCATTCACCAGGTCATGGTATATCTGTAATATTCATCCATCCAGGTCAGGTATATCTGTAATATTCATCATCCAGGTCATGGTATATCTGAATATTCATCATCCAGGTCAGGTATATCGTAATAGTCATTCATCCAGGTCATGGTATATCTGTAATATTATCCATCCAGGTCATGGTATATCTGTAATAGCATTCATCCAGGTCATGGTATATCTGTAATAGTCATTCATCCAGGTCATGTATATCTGTAATATTCATCCATCCAGGTCATGGTATATCTGTAATAGTCATTCATCCAGGTCATGGTATATCTGTAATTAGTCATTCATCCAGGTCATGGTAATCTGTATATTCATCCATCCAGGTCATGGTATATCTGTAAAGTATCATCCAGGTCATGGTATATCTGTAATATTCATTCCAGGTCATGGTATATCTGTAATATCATTCATCCAGGTCATGGTATATCTGTAATTCATTCATCCAGGTCATGGTATATCTGTAATATTCATCCATCCAGGTCATGGTATATCGTAATATTATCCATCATAGGTATACAGTTGGTATATCTGTAATATTCATCCATCCAGGTCATGGTATATCTGTAATATTCTCATCCAGGTCATGGTATATCTGTAATTTCATCATCAGGTCATGGTATATCTGTAATATTCATCCATCCAGGTCATGGTATATCTGTAATAGTCATCATCCAGGTCATGTATTCGTAATAGTATTCATCAGGTCACGGATATCTGTAATATTCATCCATCCAGGTCATGGTATATCTGTAATAGTCATTCATCAGGTCAGGTATATCTGTAATAGTCATTCATCAGGTCATGGTATATCTGTAATATTCATCCATCCAGGTCATGGTATCTGTAATAGTCATCCATCCAGGTCATGGTATATCTGTAATAGTCATTCAATCCAGGTCATGGTATATCTGTATATTCATCCATCCAGGTCATGGTATATCTGTAATATTCATCATCCAGGTAATGGTAGATTCTGTAATAGTCATTCATCCAGGTCAAGGGTTATATCTGTAATATTCATTCATCCAGGTCATGGTATATCTGTAATATTCATTCATCCAGGTCATGGGATATCTGTAATATTCATTCATCCAGGTCATGGTATATCTCTAATAATTATCCATCCAGGTCATGGTATATCTGTAATATTCATCCATCCAGGTCATGGTATATCTGTAATAGTCATTCATCCAGGTCATGGTATATCTGTAATATTCATCCATCCAGGTCATGGTATATCTGTAATATTCATCCATTATATGCAGTCGGCATGGCTGCAAGTTTGGGAGAGTGTGCTATATTGGGGACTTTAATTACCTTTCTGACAGTTAATTGGTGGAGTGGACTGCCATCACACCACGAAGGATCTTGTAATATCTACACTTGGAGCACATTAGTAATATAAAGGTAACTGGAGGCTTAGGGTAATAGTGACCATGAAATAGGGCGTTTGGAGTATGTTATCGAAGGACAAAGTTGCGCTGAGTTAACAAAGATTTTATATTGTCGTTGAAGGAAATTTTCCCAGGTAAGAAAACTCTTAGAATGTCAACTGGGATAATGTATTATCAATAAAGGTACTAAACAGAAGTGGACTGGTGTCAGGGATTTTAAGTCCAGGTTAACATCTAATTTAACCTTGGGGGAAATAAATGTAAAAAAAAAAATACTGCGTGTCGCCCATGTGTGGCATTCTGCTGTAAAAGAGGCAAATGGAAGGAAGAAAAGGCATTTATAAAACCTTTAAGGGCCGGAGGGAAATGGAAAAGGAGCCACTTGAGGGAATATAACACTGTGTTAACAAGGAGTGTAAAGACTAGGGTACACCACCTAGCGATTTTTCCTCTGTGACCAGGAGGAAGTGACGCGCAAAAGCACCGCCGCACCCGATAGTTACCGCGGAACCGATCGTGCGGTCCATAGAGGACTCAACGATCGACAAGTTTTCACCATGTCCGAATCGCTCCTTTCGTCCGATTCGGACAAACGGCACATGGGCGCCATTCGGAGCGAGAATTTCGAGTCCGATCGACCGATACACAGAACTATCGGTCGATCGGACGCGAAATTATCTCATCGTGTTGTGAACCCAGCTTAACAGCATCAAACTCGCTAAAATTAATAGTTGAATTAGATAAGCTGAACAAAGATCACGTAGGGCTAGGCCACACTGCTGCGCTTATTTTTTGGTTTGCGCATGCGTTTTCCATATCATTGAAAAGCGTCAATGCTTGATTTGAAGCGTGCGTTTTTGGGTTGCCTTGCGATTGCGTTTCGCATTTAATTCGCAATCGCATTGCGTGTTGCGTTGCAGTGTCGCTTGCCCTAACGCCTAAATTATTTTAAGTATATTAATGTAAGAAGATGAGAGACTGAGAATGTGGCAACCATTAATTAATGGGGATAATTTAGTAGGCGAGGATGGCGATTTAAAGCAAAGTCTTG
Organism: Hymenochirus boettgeri; assembly: GCA_019447015.1. Taxonomy (NCBI): domain Eukaryota; kingdom Metazoa; phylum Chordata; class Amphibia; order Anura; family Pipidae; genus Hymenochirus; species Hymenochirus boettgeri. Next base: position 20,268,822 of record CM033477.1, read on the forward strand.
AATAATTTTTTTTCACTCTGTATACACTATAGAAGATCCAAGTACAAGATATCATAGAGTATAGTAGGGCAATAAAGGTATACAAATTTCAGAGCATTTGGTTAACCAAGGATATGGTACAGCAATAACTAAATAAAGGTTTATATATGAAATCTCCTGGACCGAATTAAAATACAATCCTCGGGTACTTTAAGGAGTAAGTTCATTTTTATCTAGGCATGTTTCTTATTTTTGCTGCTGATTCCTCATCTGTCGGTGTGTGCCTCTGGATGGACAAAGGATGCATGTTATTCCAATATTCAAAAAGGGTAGTGTTCACAGCGGGTAATACGGCCTGTAAGTTTAACTTCAGTGGTGGGGAAGATCCTGGAAAGTTTAATAAGTGGATCATTTCTAGAGTATGTTTCAAGTGACTGACATATAATAGTAACCAGCATGGATTTCGGAGGCACGTAGATCTGTCAATAACTATGCTTGGCTTTTATGAGGAAGTAAGTAGAAATTAGACTCTGGTATAGCAGTAGATGTAGTTTACTTTGATTTTGCAAAGGCTTTTGTATACGTCCACCATAGGCGACTAAGTTAAGCTAAGGGTTGTTGGTCTGGGAGTCACACCTTTGGTGTACATGATCGAAAATGGTTTAGGAATAGGATGACAGATGAGATAGGTGTTTAATGGGAGCTTAATCATTATGGACTAAGTGCTTAAGTGGGGGGGCCACAGGGTTCTTCTGTGTTGGGACCGCTTCTATTTAATCTATTTAGTTAATGATTTGGAGTGGGTATTGTCAGCAAGGTTTCTGTGTTTGCTGACGACACAAAACTTTGTCACCATTAAAAAAACCCCTCAGAGGATGGGCAATCACTGCCCAGGCGGGAATCTAGATAGATTGTCACATTGGGCTGCTAAGTGCAGATGAATTCAATTTGATAAATGTAAGGTGATGCATTTATGATACTTAAAATCCTTGGTGTGCTTATAACTATAAATGGCTCTGTGTTAGTTAATTCCCTGTTGGAAAGGATCTGGAGTTTGGTGGATAGAATAACTTAAAGGTAGCAAGCAGTGCCAGGCGGCAACAGCCAGAGCCAGCATGGTTGTTTTATAGAGAGAGAACGGTATGGATTCAAGGGAGGAAAATGTAATTCTTCCTCTTTACAAAGCAATTTGTAAGGCCTCATTTGGATATGCAGTGCAATTTTGGAATCCTGAGTACAAAAAGGACATCTGTGGAAATGGAAGGGTTCAGTAGAAGGGCAACTAAAAGTAAATAAGGGGATTGGAGGAGTTTTTGAATAAGAGAGACTGAAACAAGTGTATCCAATTGTACGCGGAGAAAGGCACTTGCGGGGGAATATGATTCTGTGTAATAATACATAACGGGCCATACAATAAACTATCTGGGGCATTGTTCACAATAGCGAAGTGTCAGAGACACGAGGACATCCCTAAGACTTTGAAGAAAAAAGGTTTAGTCTCAAGTCAGAACGGGTTTTTACTGTGCAGAACGGTAGCTAGGAACTGGTCTTCCAGTGGACGTTGTTATGCAGGGTCATGAGTCCAGTTTAAAAAAAAATGTGGATGACCTTTCTGCAAACAAGGAATGTTGGCAAGTTATCTGGTATGATACATAAAGTAGAGTTTGTTCTCAGGAAATTTTCCAATTGCACTATGGAGTAGGAAGGATTTTTTACCCCCTTCATAAAAGTTGTGGTGGGGTTTTTTTGCCTTCTCGGCATCAACAGTTTAGGGCAGGAATTAGGATCAATTGCTAGATGGGTTGGACTGGAATGACGTATATCTTTATTCAACCTCAATACGATACTATACTATCGTGATGTATTCCACATCAAAAGGGTAGTGTTCCCAGCCTATAATTACAGACCTGTGAACTTCAGTGGTGGGGAAGATACTGGAAAGTTTGATACAGGAACATGTTACTAGATATTTTCAAGGACCGAACTGGTGTATTGTAATAATCACATGGATGTATGAGGAAGACCTTGTCAAACAACCTGCTCGGGTTTTTATGATTTTGCAAGCACAAATAAGAGGCAACCGTAATTCCTATAATGATTACATTTGTCTCTATTTCGGTATTTGCCAAATCTGGTCAATTCTGCATAAATCTATGGGCAGCAATTTTTTTTTTTACAGTGAAATAGCAGCACTTAAACCTTAGCGCCCACCTTTGAGGGCGGTCCCTAAATCCTCATTGGTTAAAAATAAAGTGCAAACATACATCATAAAGACTATAAAATATCAGTGTGATATAAACCATATGAAAAATACAAATTAGACAAGGTGGGTGAAATGTACAATAATTCATGTGTGAATGTATGTTATAAATTGCTTTCTGCATAAAAGAACACAATACACAATAAAGAGTTTCATAAAATCCTTCCTTATCAACCTGCCTTCTTATTTCAATTTCATGAAGACTGAAACGTTTGTGAGTCTGAAATAGGAGGCAGATGTTTTATTGTGTGTTCTTGATTGATGTCTTTCCTGCATGGTTTAGGAGCAATATTCCAAGCACAAAAGCAATGACTAACTATAACATGTGACAGGTGAAACTACACCCGAGATCTTATCCATCAGAACTATACTCATCCATAAGTAATGACAACTTTAATCCAATACCGGTTACGTGACAAGGGACAAACATTTTTGAACAATACGTAAAAAAAAAAAACATTGTAACGTAGTTCCAACCTTGACAGCTACTGCAAAGGAAGATATACAAATATAATTGTCAGATCTAAAGACAAGTAGGCTTCTGAAACAAGTCTAGATCTCATGTTATTTATCCTCATTGCATTTTCTTCAAAAGCTACAAATAGTCTCGATGTCACAAGACCCCCATGTAATTGAACCTCTTAATGAATAGTTTCTGGCGAATGCTTGGCATAGTTTCTTATAGAAGGAAAATGGATTTATTGTCTTGTATAACCTGGGGTAAGAAGCACTAAGCACCACATGAAAGACCCCCAGCCATATGGAACTTGACAGTCGGTAAACACTGAACAGTTAACACTTTACTAATAATGTGGTAACAACATCACAACCACCAATAAAGGTTTTTTTGCACAATAAGAAGCAACCAAGCCTCCCACCAACAGGATACACAAGATAACATTATTTATCCAACAGTAAGAGGAGACACAATAGCAAAAAATGTACACTAATGGACCCCATAAAACATGTGTTTTACAGCTATGTTACTATTGTGATGGTTTAAAGGGTATGTCCCTCAATTTATTTATCTCTTTAAACTGAAGAACGGATGTAAATGTACTAGGTCTTACCTCCGTTCTTCATTTTAACTACGCAGGAGAAAAACTTACCACAGTAGCTCCAGTGCCAACTTCTATGACAGTCTCCACGCATCCACGCTCCTTTGCACTGCGTCAGTGGCGTCCTCAGTGGCGCTGGAGTCAGAAGGAAGAATTTTCTTCCCCCTTCATAAATTTGGTGGTTTTTTGCCTTCTCTGGATCAACAGTTAGGCGGAAAGAGGATATTGTTAGATGGTTGGGACTGGATGGCATGCGATGTCTTTATTACACCTCAAAATCTACATAGATCCGGATGAGAAGGAGAGAAGACATTAGCCCATTAACCTCCGTTCTTCAGTTAACAGCAAAAAAGTTAAATCAACATTTATTATTCCCAGACTTCGAACCCTGCGTGTTTTCAGTCCTTTGCATTTCAGTTTGCGATCTGCAGACAGTTGGTTTAATGGGAAACGGGAGTACATAAGACACACGGTGCGTGTGCGTCATACAAACTATTCACCAGATTGCACTTTAACGCAAGTCTACAGAATGGCAAAAAAAAAAGAAACACAATTGCACAAATATAGTACATGCATGTTTTGTATACATTTTTGCCCACAATGCTTACGCACAAAGGAGACCCCTAAATGCGTATAAATAACAAAATGCCAAGCAATCGCAGGTAATAAGAGCTTGGGTGGTACCGTGATACGTGGGGCAGGGCAAGAAAAATTGCATAGAAAAGTCAATGTAATGTACCTTTATTAACAAAAGTCCTTCCAGTTTGTGTACATAATTACAGTCATGTTACCTACCCCCCAATAATCATTTTTACAAATAAAAAAAATAAAATAAGCTCTCGCTGTCCCCCCCCTCACCTCCTTGGAGTGCAGCCAATTTCAGAGAGTTCCACAATGCTCAGAGAACGAAAGGGTAGATTGTGTGCAGGGCGCTAGCCAATGGAATGAATAAATCCTTCAAGAAAATGAGGCGGTTACTGATTATTATGCTTTGGTTTTGGGGGTTTCTTGCGATTTTTTTTTATTGTTTGGGGGGTGCCCTTTAATATTCTTGCATTTTACGAATTGGTTGCGGAGCACACTTTTCCTCAATATATAAACACTACAGTACTAGTATTCTTATTACAGTATAGTACTATTATATAGTTATATATGTTATTTTAATAATTTTGTGTGGCTATTTAAAATAAAATGTAAATCAACCTATGTGTATAGAGTTTGCATAGAGTCCTGCCACATTGGAAAACAGTATTTGATGTATGTGGCACCTCTCACGCCCCTATGGGAGAAGTGGAGACATAGCTTGGTTTATGGATCTCTGGTTAGGGCCCTGGGTCAAACCGGTCCATTTGTTCCAGGCTCTATGTAAAATATGTCATTAAGCTGGGACTGACAATATGTAGTGACCTAGGCCAGCGCAGTGGTATTATGAATACTGTGGGTTTTACAGAATATGTGTGTTTACCATTAAAGGTGCTGCTGAGTCTTCAAGCTCGGGGTGACCTTAGCAGAATTATCATGTGGACAGGAGCAGCAATCAAACTGCTGTGCATTGTCTGTATCAGTGGGGAGACCTACATCACTTGAATATTCCCTTTTACTGCTGTAGCTGGAAGACAATTAGTTCCCCTTACACTGTAGAGGTGACCTTTGGGGTAGAATTAACCTGCTAACGGAAGTTGTCAACCAATCTTCCTTGCAGCGGGGACATTTGCAAAATGTGTCAGGGCCATCCTAGACTTTAGCACACTGGAGGCAGGTCAATTGGTATGGCAGCATTCCTTAAAGCCGAGGAGTATGGAGAGTTATACTCTTAGAAGAAAAAATCTTGCAAAGGCTAAGGCCAAACTATGACGATGTAAATGTGTTGAAAAGTGTAGTTACCATCCGTTCGCGCTCCCCGATCCGCACATAGGAGCTTGTGCAATCTGCCAAAATTGTGAGATGATACACATTGAAACAGCAGATTCAATATGGCCACCCCACATTGACATAAAAATGTACTGCCAATGCTCACGCACTAAGGATCGCGACGTTAGTGTGTCAGAAATCGCGCTGGTGGCCTAGCCCTAAAGGTTGTTATGGGCAGAACATGCCAAAGTCTTCCTGGTCTAAATAATTAAAAAGCTTATTTCTTTCCAATGAAAACATTGCAGTTTTACAGTTTTGTATAAAGAGCTAATAGTGGCATCCCATGCGCTGCTGTCTGCACTGCATCTGGTCATAAAAGGTCCAGAAGTGACCAATCACCTGAATCTGCACAGTGATTGTTAAAGGCGGCTAACTGGTCAGCCATAAAAGGAATGAGTTATTAAACGGTTAGTGGATTGGTTTATTTCCCAGAATACAATGCACACAAAGTGCAATAGCCCTGGGCACTTCTCCATGGACTGAACCGAATTATCCATTTCTTCTTCATACCATAGTGTGCTACATGGGTTAAACCCTTTCCAAATGGTAAAAAACCTTAAAGCATAAAGGCATTCGCCGGTCCAATTCGAATATTAATAACAAACTTTAAAATAGAATCTGGCAAACACGGTCTTTTGGCCCTGTATTAAAAATCTACAGCAAAATAACACAGATCAGTTCCATTATCAGACAATGTTCCATGGACCAGTTTTGTATATATACAATACAGTAAATACATTAGAGGGATCACAGTCACAGCAATGTGTAAGTATAGAGGGATCACAGTATAGAAAGTTAAGTATAGAGGAACATTAGTAAAGTTAAGTATAGAGGATCACAGTCATAGTAAGTTAAGTCTAGAGGGATCACAGTCATAGTAAGTTAAGTATAGAGGGATCACAGTAATAGTAAAGTTAAGTATAGAGAGGATCACAGTCATAGTAAAGGTTAAGTATAGGGGATCAAGTCACGAAGTTAGTTAAGGCACAGTCATAGTAAAGTTAAGTATAGAGGGATCACCAGCACAGTAAAGTTACGTATAAGGGCATCCAAGTCACAGCAATGTTAAGTATAGAGGGACACAGTCATAGTAAAGTTAAGTATAGAGGATCACAGTACATAGTAAGTTAAGTATAGAGGGATCACGTCATAGTAAAGTTAAGTATAGAGGGATCACGTCATAGTAAAGTTAAGTATAGAGGGATCACAGTTCAGTAAAGTTAAGTATAGAGGGATCACTATAGTAAAGTAGTTGAGATCCACAGTCAAGTAAAGTAAGTATAGAGGGATCACAGTCAAGTAAAGTTAGTATAGAGGGATCACAGTCATAGTAAGTTAAGTTATGAGGGATCACAGTCATAGTAAAGTTAAGTATAGAGGGATCACAGCATAGTAAAGGAAGTATAGAGGGATCACAGTCATAGTAAAGTTAGTATAGAGGATCACATCATGTAAAGTAAAGTATAGGGATACAGTCATAGTAAAGTTAAGTATAGAGGGATCACAGTCAATAGTTAAAAGTTAAGTATAAGAGGGATGCACAGTCATAGTAAAGTTAGTATAGGGGTCACGGTCATAAAGTTAGTTAGAGGGATCACGGCATAGTTAAAGTTAAGTATAAGAGGGATAACAGTCATAGTAAAGTTAAGTATAGAGGATCACAGTATGAGTAAGTTAAGTATAGAGGGATCACAGTCAATAGATAGAGGAGTTAAAGTATAGAGGGATCACAGTCATAGTAAAGTTAAGTATAGAGGGGATCAGTCATGTAAAGTTAAGTATAGAGGGATCACAGTCACTAGCAATGTGTATGAGGGATCACAGTCATAGTAAAGTTAAGTATAGAGGGATCACAGTCACACCAGTAAGTAAGTATAGAGGGATCACAGCACAAGTAATGTTAAGTATAGTAGAGGGATCACAGTATAGTAAAGTTAAGTATAGGGGATCACAGTCATTAGTAAAGTGAAGTCTAGAGGGATATTACAGGTCATAGTAAGTTAAGATAGAGGGATCACAGTCAGCTAAGTTAAAGTATAGAGGGATCACAGTCATAGTAAAGTTAAGTATAGAGGGATCACAGTCATAGTAAAGTTAAGTATAGAGGGATCACAGTCATAGTAAAGTTAAGTATAGAGGGATCACAGTCATAGTAAAGTTAAGTATAGTATAGAGGGATCACAGTCATAGTACAGTTAGATAGAGGGATCACCAGTCATAGTAAAGTTAAGTATAGAGGGATCACAGTCATAGTAAGTTAAGTATAGAGGGATCACAGTCATAGTAAAGTTAAGTATAGAGGGCACACGTCACAGTAAAAGTTAAGGTAGAGGGATCACAGTATAGTTAAAGTTAAGTATCGAGAGGGATCACAGTCATAGTAAAGTTAAGTATAGAGGATCACCAGGTCATAGTAAAGTTAAGTATAGAGGGTACCAGTCATAGTAAAGTTAGTAAGAGGGATCAGTCTATAAGTTAAGTATAGAGTTCCATTCATAGTAAGTAGAAGAGGATCACGGTCAAGTAAGTTAAGTTAGAGGGATCACGGTCATAGTAAAGTTAAGTATAGAGGGATCACGGTCATAGTAAGTAAGTCATAGAGGGGATCACAGTCATAGTAAAGTTAAGTATAGAGGGATCACAGGTCATAGTATAAGGTTAAGTATAGAGGGATCACGTCATAGTAAAGTTACAGTATAGAGGGAATCACAGTCATAGTAAAGTTAAGTATAGAGGGATCACAGTATAGTAAAGTTAAGTATGAGGGATCACAGTCATAGTAAAGTTAAGTATAGAGGGATCACAGTCATAGTAAGTTATCTATAGAGATCACAGTATAGTAAAGTTAAGTATAGAGGGATCACAGTATAGTAAAGTTAAGTATGAGGATCACAGGTTAGTAAAGTTAAGTATAGAGGGATCACCGTCATAGTAAAGTTAAGTATAGAGGATCACAGTCATAGTAAGTTAAGTATAGAGGATCACAGTCATAGTAAAGTTAAGTATAGAGGGATCACAGTCATAGTAAAGTTAGTATAGAGGGATCACAGTCATAGTAAAGTTAAGTATAGAGGGATCACAGTCATAGTAAAGTTAAGTATAGAGGGATCACAGTCATAGTAAAGTTAAGTATAGAGGGATCACAGTCAGTAAAGTTAGTTAGAGGATCCCATCGTATTAAGTATAGAGGATCACAGTATGTAAGGTAAGTATAGAGGGATACAGTCATAGTAAAGTTAATAGAGGGTACAAGTATGTAAAGTAAAGTAGTAGAGGGATCACAGTCTACATAGTAAAGTTAAGTATAGAGGGATCACAGTCACAGTACAGTTAAGTATAGAGGGATCACAGTCATAGTAAAGTTAAGTATAGAGGATCACAGTCTAGAAAGTTAAGTATAGAGGGATCACGTCACAGAAGTTAAGTTAGAGGTCACAGTCCAGAGTTTAAGTATAGAGGGATCACAGTCACCGTAAAGTACATATAGAGGGATACAGTACAGCAATGTTAAGTATAGGGGATCACAGTCCAGTAAAGTACAGTATAGAGGGATCACAGTCATAGATCAAAGTTAAGGTTATAGAGGGATCACAGTCACAGTAAAGTACATATAGAGGGATCACAGTCATAGAAAGTTAAGTATAGAGGGATCACCGTCACATGTAAAGTACATCATAGAGGATCACAGTACATAGTAAAGTAAGTAGAGAGGGATTCACCGTCACAGTAAAGTTAAGTATAGAGGGATCACAGTCATGTAAAGTTAAGTATAGAGGGATCACAGTCATAGTAAAGGTAAGTATAGAGGGATCACAGTCATAGTAAAGTTAAGTATAGGGATCACAGTCATAGTAAAGTTAAGTATAGAGGGATCACAGTCATAGTAAAGTTAAGTATAGAGGGATCACAGTCATAGTAAAGTTAAGTATAGAGGGTTCACAGTTGAGTTAAAGTACGTATAGAAGTTTTACAATCTGGTATTCCTAGTCAGAGGTGCATTACTCCAGTTCCTTGGCTGGGCATCTTAGAGAACTATAGTACATGTAAATTATTATTTTTTAAAGGGCATGTCCACCCCCAAAACTATAATGTAACCCACTACTTGACCCACTGTGTAGTGTAGTAAAATCCTTACCTTAAATCCAAGCTCCAAATAGTTCTCCTGTAATCCCCCCCCCCCCCCCCACTCCAAAAAACTGCCCACCAGGAGTACTGCAGAGTCCATATAGGACTCTGCCTCCTGTCTCTCCTCCGGGAGAATTTTGCCATGCGCAGTTCAGCCAATCACAGACGCTGCTGCCGGTCCCGCCCCCTGCTTGCAGTTCCGTGTAAGCAGAGGGCCGGGACAATGCCGCGGAGGAAAGAGATAAGCAAAGTAAAAGATCAGGGGAGTTTCTAATGATTCTATTATAGCGGTTGGGGCTGGGGGAGGAAGCCCTACTATGTGTAAAAAGTTTTTTGAAAGGGTGGACATGCCCTTTAAAGTTAAAATGAAAAGTACTGTACCTGGGGTAGAGAGGTAGGATACGTAATTTCTACCTCCTAATACCGTTTCTGTGAGGAGCTCCAGATGAAAACTGCTTCTGCCAGGCTTTCTCTGTGCTTCATCACTATCTTTAATACAGGAAGGCTCAGGACACTAACCTGACAGATGTAAATTGTATCAACTAAATTATATTGGGTGGTAGGAATACTCAAAACTGAGAAGTCATAATTACTTAAAACTGTAGTCGGGTTAAAGGATTTATGTATGGACTCCACTGTCCTGTCGATAAGGCTACTACACAGTGGCTCAGTGGTTAGCACTGAAGTCCTGAGTTCGATTCCACCCTTGGACACATCTGTAAGGAGTTTGTATGTTCTCCCCATGCTTGCGTGGGTTTCCTCCGGGCACTCGGGTTTCCCCCACAATCATAAAGACCTACTGATAGGTTGTATGTGTATTGTAAGCTCTTGGGGGCAGGTTCTGATATGAATATGTACATGTAATTATAAAGTGCTACAAAAGTTGTTGGGGCTATATAAATCCATAATAATAATACTACTACAAAAGACATATATAAACGCATGCAAAACCACCCTTCCCCAGTAGGTTTTTATGTGTTTGCACTGTGTTTTGTAGTGCACACGTATGCAGTTTACTATGATTGTAGATTAAATGCCAATAAATGCACACAACAGCAAACGCAGGAGCATTTCTAAGCAGTTTTTATGTTCCCTATAGACGTGAATTAAGCGCATTATCCCCCTGTACACCAACCATGGTAATTAAAGGCAAAGGCTTGGTACACACTGGCAATTGTTATATTGATTGTTATATTTGTACGTTAAGATTAAAGCCGATTGACCGTTAGTTCAGTGCATCGGTAGATTGGGTTAAAATAATTGCATGGTATTTCAGATCAGACGCGACAGACCTTTCGTCCGAATTAGACGAACGCATGATCGGACATGTCCAAAAACCACAGCTGATCGTGCGGTCCTCTAAGGGAGCCGAACAGTTGGTCAGGAGAAAATATTGCATGATATGTACAATGCTTTAAACGTAAAAAGACAATATTTTGTCCAAGACAACCGAATTTAGTATAACAAATGGTTGGGAGCGGCTGGTTGGGTTCTTTCAAATGATGGGCCTGTGTGTACCAGCCCTAACAGTACAAGGCCTTACAATGCCCTTTAAGATTTCTGGCACACTAAGGGGGGGGGGGCAATCTGTGCCATGAAAGTGTTAATGGCATGATGTGTAGGTTATGAGATTCTGTGCCAGCTTTGGAAGGAGGGAGAGTATAATGTGTCGGCTTTTTGTTTGCTACTACTTGGAAAGTCCAGGCTATAAATTAAATTAGCAGTAGACAAAGGGGCCTATTGTGCCTGTGCAAGGCTGGAGAATTTTACTTATAATGGGCTTGGAAGGTGATTTATGTGCCTAGATGAGAGGTCAGCTCCAAGCACACGACACTGGTGTAAGTGGAGGGGTGAGAGTGGGTGCTGGATACAAGGTTTCTGGGTTAACCCTTTGCTTTGGGGCAATTCAGGACAACTACAGAATGAAGTGAATCAGAGTTTGTTAGCAGTTAACAAACAGTAAATATAGAATTGAGCTGGGACTGCCGGACATTTGGAGGATGGGCCAATTAAATGTTCCCCTATAACATGGACCTTTCATCCAGTTCACTGATGATAATGTTTGCAATGCAAACCACTGTAACCTTACAGCAGTACAAGGAAAGCATCATGCATTTTATACGGCATTAATACAGGTTTGGATGGACAGGCAGATTATCCAGGGATACAGATAGCTATGTGTACTCATAGGTGTATACAGGTTTCTCTACTGAGCTTGTGTGTCTAGCTACAATGGGTGTTGGTGGGAGGTCAGGGTGACACAGACCATTATTACTGATCAATGGATTGGTGGAATTTTAAACAGAATGGTTGATCTTGATGGGCAATTGTCTGTCAAATTAAAAGTCACTACTCTTACTTCCCATTCTTATGCTCTTAAATGGAAGCAGCAAATTTAAGCCGTGTCCAACAGCTTGACAGCTCACCCACCCTCTGATAATGCCCTGCACGTATGGTACAGGGGAGCAGACAACCTGCTGTACATGGCTAAACTTTGCAGCTTCACTTAACAAGTCAGCAGTAAGAATGGGATGTAGGGTGAGTGACTCCTACCTCCAAGAGAATAGAACAACCCAATAAATAATTATATACATTAAAGGGCATCTATACCGAAATTTTTTAAATTGACCATAACTGGAAACAATAATTCTTCCTAACCACCACTGTAACTTATTTTGTTGATCTGACCCCTATTTCTAGATCCAATCTAAAAGTTCTTATATTTCAGCTGTCGATCAAGTTCCTTGCTCTCAAAAACTCTTCTTCTGTGAGTAGTGTTACTGTAGCTGGAATGGTGACAGAGTTTTAACAGATGGAATGCTGTGTGCAGGCTTGATAGTTGGTTAGTGGGAAAAAGTCAGGTCAGATGGAAGTGGGAGTGGTTAAAAGAGAGAGATACTGCTCCTAAACAAAATGTTTGCTGGATTGAAGGCATGCAGCAACACACGCAAATCAGAGTAAGTGCTACTTACATGTATTCAATTATAGATTAGGATGAGGCAAAAATCATTGTTTCAGTATAGTGTCCCTTTAATTTATTCAGTAGTGTTCCTTTAACACTGTCATAGTTATCAACCACAAATGGGCCCCAATACCCCAGTCCGACACTGCGTTTTGTGAACCAAGTGTAAGAACAGAAGAGAGAGAAGTGAGTTGAAATGGTTATTTCTCTATAAAGCAGAATGGAAATGAGAGAAGGAGCCACAGACAAAGCAGAGAATCCAAGCCCCCCAAAGCTGAGGAATAAAGGTTACTCTGGGATAGGATACCCCACAATATTCTCCAATGGCTCTTGTACTTCCAAGACATCCAGGCAGTTGTGAGACTTTCAGTCCCGGAATGTAGAATAAACATGGAACTGTGACCTGGTAGTTAAACAGGAACATGACTCCCAGGCAGAGACAGTGGAGCTGTGTACTGAAAGATTACCGAGCAGCTCATAGGGAGATAAAAGCAAATTAGAGGCTTTAAGTGAAGAGCTGATTAAGTGACTGTAAAGTGGGACTAGAAGGCTTAACCTGATTAGTGGAGACAAATCCCAAGCCTTGAACCCTGCAGGCAGGTGACGAATGCTGCAGCTGACTTAAGAGCTGTGTAAAAAAGTGAAAGCACAAGGCTAGGAATGCAAAAGGTGTTTAACATGCTCAACAGGTGCCAGATTTAAAGCGTATTCCAGTGTAACAGTACAGTCTTCTGTTAACGATCTGCCTTGTGTTTGTGTACAGTCATGGCCAACATGTGCTTTCCTGTTTAAATATTTGAATTTGCATTTTCTGTAATCACAGATGCCAAGCAAATACCTACCCACAGTGTAACAAGGAAATATATTGGATTAGCTGTATGCAGTTCAACTATCAAGCAGCCAATTGGGAAAGCTTCTTCCTAAAAGAACGTTGTGGGGAAGTTTGAAAAAATCTTAAAACAATTTACAGGTGTCCCGTAATCTTCAAGGAAAATGTAAATAAAGCTTTACAAATAAGTAAAGGGAAAGTAAAGTAAAAATGCACCCCTCTCCGTAAAACTGTACCCAGGGTGACTGGGCACTTAAAGGGAAAGTTCAGTGGAAAATATCATTATTCTTAAAATTCTTACAGGGTTATTCAATAAAAGTTCATATCGTTTAAAATAGTGCTAATTTTGCCCCAGCCAATCAGATGTTAGCTTACAAATGTTAAGATCTGATTGGTTGGGGCAAAATTAGCACCATTTTAAACGATAAGAACTTTTATTGAATCTCCCTGTATGTTTATATTACACACACCTAGTTATTCTATGTTCTCTTCCATTTTGGAAAACCAGTTGAATTTATCCCCCTTGCTATTTCCTGCTGTTGACATTAGTGTGCTGACATTTTAGGTCCTTTTCCTTCCCAGAATGCACCACTAACGTGGAATGTTCCTAACAGGAATCTTATATACTAAGCGACAGGTGTCGATATGCATGTCTCACAGACGCCTTAGCTCGAGCTCCGCATCATCAACCCTCTGTGCGCCCCTGCCGTTGGAGAAGCCGCCCAAAAGTGTGCACAGACCCCTAATTGCATGCGCACCCGAGACCTCAATGCTGTTTCCATAGGAGGAGGGGGAGAGAGTGTTAAGGTGGCCATACATATGAACGTTGTTCCACAACGGGATTTACCCATTATCGTTCAAGTGTATGAGCTTTTCCTGACTGATTGTAGTGCCGATGAACGACTGTAGTCGCCACTACGGTCGGTCGGGAAAGACAGAACATTTCCGTTGATCGTTATTACTAAAGCAAAGGGAGCCAATACGACCGTAACATGTATGGCCGTAACATGTGTGCAGGTTCCCTTTGCAATGTGCCGACAGATACCAATGTGATCTGTCGGCACATTGCGATGGAAATCGCAAGTGTATGGATACCTTAAGAGGAGAGAGAGAGAGAGAGAGAAAGAAAGAGAAAAGAGAGAGAGAGAGAGGGGAGAGAGAGAGACAGACAGAGAGGGGGAGAGGAGGAAAGTGTAAAAGGAGGGAGAGAGAGAGAGGGGGGGGAGAAGGGGGAGAGCGAAGGGAAAGAGGGAGGGGAGAGAGAGAGAGAAGGGAAAGAGAGAGGTGAGAGGTCTATAAATGCAGGGTTGAATGATTCTTTAAAGAATTGGGGTTTGCTAGTTTTTACTGATTGGCTGTTGGATGGGTCGAACATGCTCAGATCTCTACTGAGCAACTGAATCAACCCAGGCGCTAGGTCAAGGGCAAGACCATAACGGTCTCTATTAGGGGTCCTGCAAACAGGAAGTCAGTATTTCAGAGGCATTTATTCATACACGGACAAAATGCTGAATTGGCAGATTAAGGTAATTGGGATGAAAAAATACTGCTCTTTTTTCTGAAAAGCATATGTATTTGCACTGAACTTCCCCTTTAACTTCTAGGTAACCTTGCAACTCCTTTATGGACCTGCCCCCTTCCCACGGCAGTCAATTCATCTAATACACTGACAATAGGAGGACCCTCTGTGCAGAAGATATACCCCCCGTTTATCTACATAAAACGTCTGTGGGTATTTAGACTTTTTATCATTAAAAAATACTTTTTTGGCCAGATCGCATAATGAACAGGAAGACAGGGAACTCCAGAAGGTGAAAGCTCCTTCGTACCTGAATGAGAACATTCATGAAAGTTACAGGTAGACAGTAAAGAAATGTAGTGGATTCCCTTGGGTCCCCACAAAGTAGGGAAATACCTGACCTCTTTCTTCTTATATAAAATTGTACAAAAACAAAGAGATATAAAGTCCTTCCTCCTAGTAAGTTAATAAAAAATCCAGTTTTTGTAATGTGTCTGCTGTTTCCTTACAAGTAAAACCTCAGTGAAATTTCTAATAGGGGAAGTAATCTTCCTATCTGAGAACTCCAAATAAGATCCAAAGCTTATCAGCTCAGCCCATAATGTATATTTAATCCTGCATGATATGTTGTTAAAGGGAATGTCCATCCTCGTAACTTAGGCTTGAATGAGACAAATTCAGGTTCTTTTTATTTTTCTTCTCTTTTATTCTTCTGCTTATTTAGACTGCATCTCCTCCCTCAGTTTTCGAACTAGAGACACACAATTCAATGTGGGGGGACACATAGGAGAAGTGTGATATTACCTAACTAAGGAGTCAGTGAAATGATTTCTGGTTTATCTGTGCACAGATTTTAATGGATGTGTGTCGCAGGCACAATCAACACCTGTTTCTTGATTACATCACCTGTGAGCAGAGGTAATCAGTGCTGATTACCTCTGCTCACAGGCAAATCAAGACGTAGCTAATCAGCACTGATTACCTCTGCTCACAGGCAAATCAAGAGGTAGCTAATCAGTGCTGATTAGCTACCCCTTGATTTGATTCACCTGTGAGCAGAGGTAATCAGTGCCTGTGAGCAGAGGTAATCGGTGCCTGTGAGCAGAGGTAATCGGTTGCGTGAGCAGAGGTAATCGTTGCCTGTGAGCAGAGGTCATCGGTGCCTGTGCAGAGGTACTCGTGCTTTGTGAGCAGAGGTAATCGTTGCCTGTGAGCAGAGGTAATCGGTGCCTGTTGAGAGAGGTAAGCGTGCTTGTGAGCAGAGGTAATCGGTGCCTGTGAGCAAGGTACTCGGTGCCTGTGAGCAGAGGTAATCGGTGCCTGTGAGCAGAGTAATCTGTGCCTGTGAGCAGAGGTAATCGGTGCCTGTGAGCAGAGGTAATCGTTTGCCCTGTGAGCAGAGGTAATCGGTGCCTGTGAACAGAGGTAATCGGTGCTTGTGAGCAGAGGTAATCGGTGCTTGTGAGCTCAGAGGTTTAATCGTGCTTGTGAGCATAGGATAATCGTGCCTGTGAGCAGAGGTAATCGGTGCCTGTGAGCAGAGGTAATCGGTGCTTGTGAGCAGAGGTAATCGGTGCCTGTGAGCAGAGGTAATCGGTGCCTGTGAGCAGAGGTAATCGGTGCCTGTGAGCAGAGGTAATCGGTGCCTGTGAGCAGAGGTAATCGGTGCCTGTGAGCAGAGGTAATCGGTGCTTGTGAGCAGAGGTAACGGTGCTTGTGAGCAGAGGTTTAATCGTGCTGTGAGCATAGGTATCGTGCCTGTGCGCAGATGTAATCGGTGCCTGTGAGCAGAGGTAATCGGTGCCTGTGAGCAGAGGTAATCGTGCCTGTGAGCAGAGGTAATCGGTGCCTGTGAGCAGAGGTAATCGGTGCCTGTGAGCAGAGGTAATCGGTGCCTGTGAGCAGAGGTAATCGGTGCTGATTAGCTACCTCTTGTTTATACTTAAACTTTCTGTTTCTAGTATTACGGTACATACTGCTTAAGCCTGAAGCTAGGTACACACCATGTTGTTAAAGCCCCGATACCGTCAGTATCTTCAGTGTGCTTAGCATCTTTCCGTAACGAGCATGCAGACACCAAACGTTCCAGTCGGCCTCTGGGTTGTATGGATCAGACCGAAAATTTCCCACTGCTGCGGTAGTCTCCATGTAGGGGAGTGGGAAACATGCAGTCCTGAACTTTTCCCCTATGTTGTCTATAGAGAGAACGCCCAGGACTATGTGTTTCCTGATCTATGAAAAATGACAGACAGGATCTGTAGGTCTGGCATGTGTGTACCCAGATTACTACAGTAATTGCTGTTATCTGTCCTTACCCCTTTCTCTCATTTACGGCCTAGCAGATACTATGGTCTAAAGGGAGAGGAATGAGGGAAGATTTTTATTAAAAGGGGAGAGATGCCGTTTAATGATTTCTTTAAATATCTGCAAGTATGAAAAAAGAATGCCCTTCTTTAAAATGTAAACGGAACCAAACAGGAAGAAATAGCATCAGAGGCCTGGATATGACATCATAGACAATGGAATTGGATAGAACATTAGATCGGAGTGGACAGAAGACTAAGCTTAGCAATGAGATGTAAAGTCCTGGAATGTGCAGTGATATAATTAAATCTGGCCCTCCAGGCCTCCTTTACTCAATTAGCTGCTCAACAAGATATGTGTTTGTGTCTTCATTCTCGTCCACCACCACTAGTTAAAGCTCCGGGCAACAGTTCCCCAAAACATAAAAGAATCCTAATTTACTGCATATTAAACGAATAATAATTAAATTATAACCCAATTTTGTTATTGTTGTTTTTTTATTTTTTGGCAGACTTAAATGTTTCTGCTTTCTATTAATACTGATCATTTTGTGACTCGTTCTGAGTGCAATGTCTATTGCAAACCAACGTTCATGTTCATGTCTTAATCAACAGGTCAGTGTATTTACCATTCTAAGATCAGCTGATTAACATGCTTAAAGGGCATGTCCACCCTTAATATATCATTTGGGGTTTGGAGCAGGTAACTGACATACGTCCAGTTTTATGTTTTAAGGGTGAACATGCCCTTTAAACTTTCCCTTTCCACTCCTTTTCCCTTCCTCCTTCTTTTCTTGCAGAGCGCTTATTCTTATTGGTCTATTGGTCCTTGTTACCAATGGACAGAGGGCAGAATGGCAAGGAAGGCTTTAGGCGAGTTAATAAATTTATCGAACCAAGAGGTTTAGATCCTCACCCTGGGTACTATTAATGTTAATATAAAACAGCGAAACGCGTAGGAACTACCTCACAAGCCACGACTTAAAGGGGCCACACCATAGCAGAGAGGTGCAACTTCAAAAATTGCTAATGGACGTTTTTTGCAAGGTTTTTTAGTGCTTTTTATTGTTTTTAATTGCTATAATAAAGTTTGTTGGCAACCTTATTCCTGTGTGCAGAGGTTTTTGGGAACTATACAGACCAAGCAAGCATCAGAACAGCACAGAGTAAAGCCTGCATTACCCCTAGTGGTGGATAGACACAAGTGAGTGGTTGAAGTTTAATTTTAATATATGGAAGTGTCATTTTAAACTGGTTTGTTTACAGAGATCTTGATCTTAACCTATTTATTTTTTACTTCTTGTTTTAACCCTTCCCCTACCCATACCCCCAAGCGCAAGCAAGATACTTTTAAAGATTAGAGGTAGGGGCCCCTTTAAATCATGTACTGGGCAATTTAGTGCCCTCAATAAACATTTCTCTAAATTTACTATCATGTTGTGCTGAAGATAGACAGGTGCCAAGAACAGACCATGTGTCTTTCACACCTGGTTGACTTTCACCCCAGTAAAACATACACACGCATGTCTTGCAAAGTTCTAGTTAACTGGTCACGACTTCAGATGCTCACATTCTGATAGCGGATTATTGAAATGACATAATGGGTTTTAAAGGGAACATTATGACAACAGGCTGTGTGTGTGTGTGTGTGCCAGGGTCATTGCATTTAAATACATGTGACTTCAGGCCTTCCCCCTGCAACTGGCTGTGTCCGCTGCACCTGGGATTCATTAAACATTCGGTAGGCCATTCCAGAGAGCTATAAAGCCGAATGCTAACTCCAGACGCTGGTTAATTAGCTTTTGATGGTGCACTGACATTTATCTGCTGCCTTTGCCTCTGGCCTGCGCTGCAAGAGGCAGAGATATGATAATCGTTCACATGTGGGTTGGTGGTTTACAGCTCCTCCATGAAAAAACTTCACATAGTATAATTGCTGCTCTGTCCCAGATGACCAGACTGGGACAGAGCAGCAATCAGCCTGAATTGCTCTCAATAAAGCGAATATGCACTGGTTATCACTTGCACTTGATGGGTGGTTATAATACAGTAGGCGCTGCCCACCTGAACAGCCCTGACAGAAGGGGCCATCTCTCTTCTCTCTTTTAAGCCCATTGTTCGACTTCTTGAAAGGCAAATTACCAACTAGATTAACCACACCTCCGCCCACTAAGAGCTATGAATATCGAGCAAACGATTTCATTAATGATGTCAGAAATTAGCTTTGGTGTTTATCAAGGTCACCAGGTGTTTATCAAGGCCACCAGGTGTTTATCAAGGTCACCAGGTGTTTATCAAGGCCACCAGTGTCATGTGACTTACTGCAGTGTTCTCCCTAGAATTTTTTTCCAGCCGGGTGGCATGAAAAAGTAGCTGGGTGGGGCGTGACGGGGAAATTTGGTGGTGGGGGAAATGTGCACTATTATTACTAGTTAAGTATTATTAATTATTTTCAATTAAGGTTTGACGTGCCTTTTAAACTCATGCAGTGACTTCACAGACCGTTGGCCAATATCACTGCTCAGACTGCAGATTTCATCACAACAGATAGTGTGGTCCATTGAAGGCTGTATGATGAGATTACATTTACTGGTCCATCACAACAGAAACATTACTGGTCGACCAAGATTTTGGTTGCGACGGAAGATTGGGCTGAAATATCAGGATGCGTGTACATTGATTTCGGATTGGTACATGGCCAGATTTTATACTGACATTCTAATGACTTATAGTAATTGGGTGATATTTTGGTCCAATCGTCCAGCATGTTTAAACTGGCACAACCAGTTGCAATTTACCAAATCCAATCATCCAGACTAGAATGGTCGAAAATGATTGGGCAACATCAGGCCAAAATCTGAGCCCATGAATACCAGATTGAATACTGGTCATACACTACAGATCATACCTAGGAATGTTCCCTCAAAGTTTGGACAACCGCTTGATCATTAAATCCCATAATGAATTCGCCAGGACAGGGAACTTAAAATCACTAAAATGTAAAGTTGCCCATACACTATAAGAGCTAGGCCACAGAAGGAAATGCTTAGTGTGTGCTTAGCCTAACTGTACCTTCCAATGTCCCTATGATGTCCAAAAACCTTCTGTGCCAATCTTTTCAGATCACAAAATGAATGGGCCCAGACTGAGAACAATTAGGGAGCATTAGAAGGTAAAATTGTCAGGTGGCAAACACTGTATTTAGCCATTTGATAGGTTATCAAACATCTGTATAGCATATGGCCAGCATTATTCTGTATTAGGTATTAGACAGACTCAACAATCAAACATTGAATCTATGGTATATAACTTCTATTAAGTCAATGGCCAGCTTTAGAGCTGCATGCATGAACTGTTTCCAGTAGGGACAACACTGCTCTGCTGAAACAAGCAACCAACAAGGCAGCACCGACCCTTTAAAATTAATTTAAATGCGGGGAGATTAAATGCTTAAGGCACATAGTAATATACGCTCATATATTCTACTGTCTCGGGGGTATACAAAGCATTAGAGTGTTTTTCTACATATTCATATTTGAAAAGATTTCCCAACACTTGGGTTTCCCAGTCTAGTGCAGGGTTCTGGGATTTTTAATTAGACCAGATCAGTAATTATTGTTTCTGATGTTTAAGGTCTTATTCACCACGGCCCATTGTAACACAGCATGGCCTCTCATTTCTTCCAGCAATTACAAGAGGATGGCTAATTAAGGACGGCGCTTTATATGCCCCCTTTAACCCCGTGTTGGCCGATGGGTACGTTCAGGAGCTTTGAAGAGACACAATAACTGAGGCTTTTCAAGTTTATGCAACTTTCACAAACGGGACCATTGCTTTTAATGAAAATTTTGATTGGAGACTTTATAGGCTGGTGTAAGTCATGTATCCCCTGCACTAATCATCTGTGTCTATGTAGGTTACATTCAGCAACCTAGTACAGTATGTAAAACATGAATTAATTCAAACCATGAATTATTTTAACCATGAAACTAAAGCCTCTACAACAACACTAAGGTTGGGTACACACAGGACGAGAGTTGTCCCAATTGACTGTTCGCCACTAGCAATCGGTCGGCCTGGTTACAGCAAAAGCAGGGGTGGACGTACATTCTCTGCCAACAAAGACACATTCCTATAAAGAGCCACACGATCTGCCAAGATTTACCAACATACCCCCATCACCCATTTGTCCGATGTGTCTTCACAATCAGCCATGTAAAAATCGTCGATCATACAATACCGAAATATCCTGATACCGTAGGAACCGGGATTGGTGTGTGTATGGGTCACATTAGGCAATTGGAAAACTACAGGAAAAGTAATTAATAAGGCTATCTTACAAATAAATATAATGCAACTTTGACTTTACACCAGGACTAAAGTAAATGTGTCATTTTTAGTGCTGTATATTACTATTAAAATGCAGTTTCAAAGTGCTGATTTTACAACAATTTTTGTTTTTTGTGATTTCATACAAGTTTGGAATGCAGCAATGCTTTTTCAGGGGATAATATTCCTATTTTTAATTTTACCACTCTTAATGCTGGGAGTTGTAGTTTTCAAACATCTAGAGGGATGCAAGTTTGACATCCATAGTTTAGACAGACATTAACACGACAGCAGATTTCCAACCCTCCGGTCCAAAGCAACTTGTGATCCATAAAATGTTTTACTTTACCAATAAGTGGTATTTTTTTAAAAAAATGTATTTAAAAAAATATATATATTTATAGTGAGCAGTGGCCAGTTGTCGTAAGAAATGTTCAGATTTTCATGCTGTCACAAACTCTCCTTTAAGTATATGAGAAATGTACTCTGCCTGTTACATATCAGATGAGTAATAAGGGAAAGATCCTTTTTGTCTTTCAGCGAGCCGATAATAAGAAAAGACCATACAAACGAAAGGCTCGATGTACCAGCTGGGAGATAATGTACAGAGATGTCGAAAGACAAGACCAGACCTGCTAATTCTCACCTGACTTTATGTTCTATTAAAATATGAACCAAGCTATGGTATCCCATCATTCAAAATAAAATACAGTTCAATGGTCTCTATCCAGCCATAGGGAGAGACTCCTCTGATATTCCATCTATTACAAAGTGCAAACGTGCTATCCCATAATTCCCTTATTTAGTGTGTCCTGTGAGCAAAGGCTTTTTTATTCTACTTCCAAATAGTAACATAGTAATTAAGTTTGAATAAAGACATACGTCCATCAAGTCCAACCTATAAAAATTTAAATAAAAACTTTAAATACATTTTGGCCTTATTGCAAATATCTAACAATGTCCCATTCAAATTGTACCCCAATATATAATGAAATGACAATCATTGTAAAAAAAATGGAGGTTCTAAAGCCAACCTGGACGGGAGCTTTAAGGATCCACAAAGAGAAGGATAAGCGAACATTTATATTACTGGAGGGAGAGGGACTGAACTTTATATGTAAAGCAGCCGTTATGTGCCAAGTTACTCATATCTGCAAACACACCTGAGTTTGGATATTGACAAAATATTTGCATAGTGAAGAGATAGGCATTCCAGCAAGCAACGGCCCTTATTTGAATAGATTACTGCCCTTCAAGGTAAAAAGAAATGTGCATATGACAGCTCGAGAAAATAAACATCGACTCTTTATCTATCCATTCACCAGCACCATATTAGATAGAGATTACCAGCAGAGCATGGTCCTAACTAACAGAAAGTATTTATATTGCATCATGTGCACTGAATATTCTTTCCCTGTGTAGTTAATGTTCACACCCACAATGATGTACCATCAGCTGGTGCATTTTAGCTAAATATACCCCTTTGCACTGCAGGGGTTGAAATGCCCCCTTACCTAGGCAAAAGGTATACGCCACTGCGCACGCATTAATGGCTAGGCCACGTGTTCCTTACACGCTTACTATCGCATTTTGGGATTTGTTAGCACATGAGAAATGCATGTCAGTGCATGACAATGCGGACAATGCGGGTGGACGCATGCAGTCCGATAACGCAATATTGCGCAAATCACAGCGCAAAACGCATGGTAACACGTAAAACGCGTGTCATTAAACGTACAGGGATTTCTTTCTTTATTGCATTTATCTCTAAAGTGATGCTATTAGATGCAATTGTCATTTTTGCCAGGACGGGAAGGGTGTTCAGCATTTATCACCACTTGGGGCGCTATTGGGAATAATAAAGAATTCAGAGCATTATACACGCACCTACACAGAGATGGATTGATACAGGTAATATACAGTAAGTCATACTCGATATTTAAGGGACTTTAAAATGGGAGATTAATCTGCAGTTAAACAGAGGCATCAGATGTATTAAGGTGTACAGAGTCAGATTTAAGGTTCATTGCACACAGGCGAAAATTCCCTACCGTGCACAGCCAAACTTCTAAAGTTACATTACAGAAGAAAGAGACAGATGCCGTCTCCAGCAGTATAAGGAATACACATGTTACAATAAGGCCCAAATTCCCCTTTCTACCCTCTAACCACACGCCACATTTCCCCATTTGTTTCTCTTTCTTCATTCAGGGAAATTTCAGACATTGCTGTAGTTAATTTTACCAACTGAAATGCTGCAACGTTGGGGTTGGAATTAAACCCGATTTAAAAATATTACCATATCCCCATCACAGTACAGTCTCTCTGCTGTTAGGAATCTGCAAAGGATTTAGGTATCAGGCCACACAGGCAGATTTTTTTTTTGCCCAATCGATACCCCATCTAATTTTGTCATGAACGGCCACTCGGTCAGACGGGGATCAACCCTGGTGTTTCTGGTCACATTTTATTTTAATGGATCCGATTGACCCGGCTTTGCTGCACACATTTCAGTCTGGAAACTGATCCATTTTCAATAATAAGGGCTAGGCCACACTAGCGCGTCTTTCGCGCGTTTGCGCACGCGGTTTTCGCTAAAATGGAAATCGCGGGAACGTGAAAATTCCCGCAATTACCGATGCGCATGCGATTGCGCGTCCGTTCGCGTTTTGGTAACGCATGCGTTCACCATTTTTGGTGCGTTAACGCACCGTTTCCTTAATGCGAAATGGCGAACGCACAAGAAAAGCGTGCGATAACGCTCGCGATTTTGTGCGCGATTCCTGTGCGTTCCAGTGTGGCCTCAGCCTCAGATAGGAAAAATAGACTGCTTTGTTCATTTGTAGAGTAAACAAGGCCTTACAGATTGGTATATGGTTCTGTAAGTTGGTAGGGTGGAGTACCAGGCCTTACAGATTGGTATATGGTTCATTAGTTGGTAGGGTGGAGTACCAGGCCTTACAGATTGGTATATGGTTCATTAAGTTGGTAGGGTGGAGTACCAGGCCTTACTGATTGTATATGGTTCATTAAGTTGGTAGGGTGGAGTACCAGCCTTACTGATTGGTTATTGGTTTTCATTAGTTGGTAGGGTGGAGTACCAGGCCTTACTGATTGTACATGGTTTGGTAAGTTGGTAGGGTGGAGTACCAGGCCTTACTAATTGTACATGGTTCGGTAAGTTGGTAGGGTGGAGTACCAGGCCTTACTGATTGGTATATTTGTGTGTAAGTTGGTAGGGTGGAGTCCCAGGCCTACTGATTGGTATATGGTTGGTAAGTTGGTAGGATGGAGTACCAGGCCTTACTGATTGGTTTAGTTGTTTTGGTCAATGGTTGGTAGGGTGGAGTACCAGGCCTTACTGATTGGTTATGGTTGGTAAGTTGGTAGGGTGGAGTACCAGGCCTTACTGATTGGTATATGGTTCTTAAGTTGGTAGGGTGGAGTACCAGGCCTTACTGATTGGTATATGGTCTGTAAGTTGGTAGGTGTGGAGTACCAGGCCTTACTGATTGTTCATGGTTCTGTAAGTTGGTAGGGTGGAGTACCAGGCCTTACTGATTGGTATATGGTTCGTAGAGTTTGGTAGGGTGTAGTACCAGGCCTTACTGATTGGTATATGTGTCTGTAAGTTGGTAGGGTGAGTAGTCCAGGCCTTACTAGTTGTACATTGTTTGGTAAGTTGGTAGTGTGAGTACCAGCCCTTACTAATTGTACTGGTTCGTAAGTTGGTAGGGTGGAGTACCAGGCCTTACTGATTGTACATGGTTTGGTAAGTTGGTAGGGTGGAGTACCAGGCCTTACTAATTGGTAATGGTTCTGTAAGTTGGTAGGTGGAGTACCAGGCCTTACTGATTGTACATGGTTCGGTAGGTTGGTAGGGTGGAGTACCAGGCCTTACTGATTGTACATGGTTCGGTAAGTTGGTAGGGTGAATACCAGGCCTTCAAATTGTACATGTTTTGGTAAGTTGGTAGGGTGGAGTACCAGGCCTTACTGATTGTCATGGTTCTGTAAGTTGGTAGGGTGGAGTACCAGGCCTTACTGATTGTACATGGTTTGGTAAGTTGGTAGGGTGGGAGTACCAGGCCTTACTAATTGTACATGGTTCGGTAAGTTGGTAGGGTGGAGTACCAGGCCTTACTGATTGTACATGGTTTGGTAAGTTGGTAGGGTGGAGTACCCAGCTTTACGTTGTACTGGTTTGGTAAGTTGTGTAGGGTGGAGTACTGGATTTGTATATGGTTCGTAAGTTGGTAGGGTGGAGTACCAGGCCTTACTATTGTACATGGTTTGGTAGTGGTAGGGTGGAGTACCAGGCCTTACTGATTGTATATGGTTTTTAAGTTGGTAGGGTGGAGTACCAGGCCTTACGATTGTACATGGTTGGTAGTTGGTAGGGTGGAGTACCAGCCTTACTGATTGGTATATGGTTCTGTAGGTTGGTAGGGTGGAGTACCAGCTTACTAATTGTACATGGTCTGTAAGTTGGTAGGTGAGTACCAGGCCTTACTAATTGTACATGGTTTGGTAAGTTGGTAGGGTGAGTACCAGGCCTTACTAATTGTACATGGTTTGGTAAGTTGGTAGGTGGAGTTCCAGCCTTACTGATTGGTATATGTTCTGTAAGTTGGTAGGGTGGAGTACCAGCCTTACTGATTGTACATGTTTCGGTAAGTTGTAGGGTGGAGTACCAGGCCTTACTGATTGTACATGGTTTGGTAGTTGTAGGGTGGAGTCCAGGCCTTACTGATTGTATATGTTTCTGAAGTTGGTAGGGTGGAGTACCAGCCTTACTATTGGATATGGTTTCTGTAGTTTGTAGGTGGAGTACCAGGCCTTACTGATTGGTATATGGTTCTGTAAGTTGGTAGGGTGGAGTACCAGGCCTTACTGATTGTACATGGTTCTGTAAGTTGGTAGGGTGGAGTACCAGGCCTTACTGATTGTACATGTTTCGGTAATTTGGTAGGGTGAGTACCCCGTGCTATACTGATTGGTATATGGTTCTGTAAGTTGGTAGGGTGGAGTACCAGGCCTTACTGATTGGTATATGGTTCTGTAAGTGGGTAGGGTGGAGTACCAGGCCTTACTGATTGTATATGGTTCTGTAAGTTGGTAGGGGTGGAGTACCAGGCCTAACTGATTGTATATGGTTCTGTAAGTTGGTAGGGTGGAGTACCAGGCCTTACTGATTGTACATGTTTCGTAAGTGGTGAGGTGGGAGTACCAGCCTTACTGATTGTTCATGGTTCGGTAGGTTGGTAGGGTGGAGTACCAGGCCTTACTGATTGTACATGGTTCGGTAGGTTGGTAGGGTGAAGTACCAGGCCCTACTGATTGTTCATGGTTCGGTAAGTTGGTAGGGTGGAGTACCAGGCCCTACTGATTGTTCATGGTTCGGTAGGTTGGTAAGGTGGAGTACCAGGCCTTAGAATGGCAACTAAATTACATTTTGGACTGGGTAGATAGATAACCACAGTGAAGATTTCTAGAAAATAACAGATTCCAACAGAAGCTGTCTGCCATTACCTACAGATTGTGCGGTTCATAGGGGGATTTACGGAAATATTGTTCGGTCAGCCGATAAATCTGCTCCTGTGACCCCAGCCCAAAGCACCTAGGGACAACTAGGAAAACAAATTTATAATACAGAACAATAGTACAATTATCCAAAGTAAACAGTATTGCGCATTACAGATCCTGTAACTAGTTTTCATTTTTGAAAGGTCTGCAATGTTGTCTGGAGGCTTTGGTTACTTTGCAAATTGATGTTCTGTGCCTTTATCTTGTCCAATTAATATTGCAGCACAGGAGCAGTGAAACTAAACACTACATACAGGTACTAGAGCCCCATCCTGGCATAAATAAAGAGGAAGGTGCATATACCAAGGGAGAAGATGGAGAAAAGTGATTGTGCAGAAAGGTTTATTATTTTAACGAATCAGGTTATTGTGTAACTCAGTGCTGGGAGCAGAAACACGAGTTACACAGCTAGTTTATACATGAAAGCCATCTATAGTTATTACATTAACATGATGCTGGACGGTAATTATTCATCAGTTCTGGTTGGAAACTAGCAGTAATCCGCAGGTTGGGAAAGTGTCTTCCCTACTGTGACTCAGTAGCCTGTTGGCTCATAGGCAGCCTTCAGGGTCAGCACAGCAGGTTTACAGCAGCAGGGCAGCATATCAGTAGGCACCAAATGTAGACATTAGAAGTAACTAAGTGCAAGAAGTTAATCTGTGTCCTTATAGTTTATTAACTCTGGGAAAGGGCTAAGGGCACAAAAACTGTTTATTTTCCAGCTGCTTTTCTTTTTTGAAGGAAAATGTGGATATAAAAAACTTTAAAAGGAATATTGGTACATTTGTCTCCTAATGTTGACTTTCTTAAAAGGCACAGTAACAATTTCTTTAGGACACACTAGAGGAATTGGTCAGTGTTCCTTTAATAATTGTGGCAAAGATTTTGTAATGTAATATGATATACATGGAGTTTCAATGTACATTTCTTTGTTTCCTAACAGCCCTGAAAATAATTATTTGACTTGTGTTTGTATTCTATTACAGCTGCAGAACACCAAATGTTTATATTCTACTTATATGGATGAAAATACCCTTTAAGTCATTTACAGGGTTATTCAATAAAAGTTCTTATCGTTTAAAATGGTGCAAAATTTGCCCCAACCAATCAGAACTTATTTAACATTGGAAAGCTAACATCTGATTGGTTGGGGCAAAATTAGCACCATTTTAAATGATAAGAACTTTTATTGAATAATCCTATTAGTGTTAAACTCTGGATATTAAAGGGTATGTCCACCCCCCAAACTAAAATGTAATATGTTGCAGGAAATGGCTTCGACCTTCACTTCACAAGCTTTATATAATTCAAAGCTGTCCCCAAATGTACTTACCAGCCTTCATTCCCTCAATTCCTTCTGCTTGTCTTCCGTGCCTTTTCCATGCATGGAAGACAAGCAGAAGGGGCACGACTGGCATCCGCTTTTGTGATTGGCTAAGGCGCGACATCTTAGCCAATCACAGGAGCAGATGCCGGATCAAGCCCCTTCTACTTGCTTCCATGCATGGAGGCAAGCATGGAAGGCAAGCAAAAGGCAGTGAGGAAACGAAGGCTGGTAAGTATTTGGAGACAGCTTTGAGTTATATTAACCTCGCGAGGTCAAGGTTTCGGCCATTTTCTGCAACATATTACATTTTTGTTTGGGGTGGACATTCCCTTTAATTAATTCTGCTTTAAGAATAATGTTTTTTCTGACAGAGAGACCATTTCACACTGATGAGTTCCCTGGATCTGGACCTTTTCAATGGAATAAAATGACGATATATTGAATTTTTTTATCTGTACCTCATAATGATAGTCCATACAGGTGAGGTCTCTCCAGCAGCGGTCTCCTCTGATTTTGATCAGGCCCTGCAAAGAGAAGGAAAAAAACATTTAAGACTTTTTTTCTTTAAAGGACCAGTAAAATGAACAATATTTTTCCGACGTCATAGTCAAGCTGGGTAACACATTTAGTTGCCTGAAGATGAAAATGTTCTTTTACAATGAATGTTCGATTGTTAAAAAACAAGTATATAGTGATTTTCTATGAACTGTTCTCTGCTTTATCGAAGGGCACGCTGCCTATTTTGTAAAATCAAAATCGAAGAATAAATCAGCTGTGACAGCTATTAGCCCATACGTGGCATTCTGTCCAATAGGGATCAACCCTGAGCAACATAACCTGCTCACAACCAATCATAACAAATAACAAGTGATGCAATCAGATGTGAGGTCACAAAATAATTTGACTACCAGCCAATTGGCTTCCTTTAATTGGATTATAAATAAAGACTGCTAAAGCCCAATGTGAATGAAATAAAGGAATTTTTATTTGCGAATGCCTTCCAGTTTAGAAAAGACACATGTAAGCAGGGCTTGAAGGAAGTTAAAAAATAATAGGCACGAAGGGTTTGAGGGCACTAGCTCACCAGCAATGTGGCCATCTGCAAGCCATGCTCATGGCCCCAGGCTGCAGCAATGTCTCCTGTCTGCTTTGATCCTCTCACTTAAAAGGCTTTGTGATTAGGTTCACAATTTCCCTGATGAAAGAAGAACTTAGCTGGTCAAAAAAGGCAGCACCAGGTCGGAGCACATGTGGACAGTTCTAGAGCTATGTCTTCACCTCTTCATATGGTCGGCCCTGTGTCATCAGGTACAAAAGGACTAATAAGATTTGTTCACCAGGCAAATTAGAACTTGGGCCCAAAAGGGACATGAAAGGCATCTGGGATTGATTGCTTATACATTGTCCTGTACCCGATAAAAAGGGGTCTTGTTCTGCTTAACCCACCTGTGCAATAACCAATATAATAACACACAGGGGAATCTCTAATAAACTCTAAGTTACATTTTGGTAAAGACGAGTACATATGAATCAGGTCTTATTCCTTTGGCTAATCCATTCTAATCATAAGAAGAAACCTAAACAGAAGAAGCCCTATAGGGAGAACAGATACACACACCTGGCAAATGAACACCTGCCCACACCTATGAAGAATGCACACGCATCCCAAAGGGTTAAACACATGCATTACAAGGTTCACATTGCGTTCAACTGAATCAAATGGAATGTTTATTACATCACTTTACATCCACCATTACCGTCTCTTTAAATCGGAAGATACCATTCATTTTCCCCCAATCCATAGATGTGATTTCCGTGCCAAATGTTTAGGCTACGTTCACAATAGAAACGGACAGAAACGTACAGCATGTGTTTGTCAGTTTGTATCCAGTTTTTCACAATGTGTATTCCATAGATTTCTAGAAAAAAAAATGCGTGAAAAAACGGATAGAAATGCTGCCTGCAGGGCGTTTTTTAAACGGAATATAACGCAGCAGGTGTGAACGATGTTATGAAATCCTATGGGGTTTTACTATCTGTCCATTTTTTTTAAACGCACCTGCGTTTGATGTAGTGTGAACGAGCCCTTACAAATGACCATATCTTTACTAGATAGGATAGACTAGCGACATTATAATATTCAAGTGTCTTTCAATACTCCCATGGAGAAGGGAGGAAGGAGTACCAGAACACAGTATTGTTGCATCTGGCAGGTTACACATGTATGTATATGTCTGTATGTATAACTTTATTTATAAAGCGCCACTTGGGGACACAGCGCTGTACATTATAAAATCAAACAAGGGGATAAGTGCCATTATACAGATGGATAAAAATTAAATTAAACACAATTTCATACATTGGTTAAGAAAGCATATATATAAATTATGTATAATAGATATAAGTGCAACAAGCCTCGACACATTAGGAATGAGATCCCTGCCCTGAAGAGCTTACAATCTAAGTGTAAACATAATGCACCCTTCTAGTGTAATATAAATATATACTAAGGAGTGTCCTGTGTTACTCAGAACACTAGGAATTAAGG
Source organism: Hymenochirus boettgeri (assembly GCA_019447015.1). NCBI lineage: Eukaryota > Metazoa > Chordata > Amphibia > Anura > Pipidae > Hymenochirus > Hymenochirus boettgeri. Next base: position 20,299,558 of record CM033477.1, read on the forward strand.
GGCCAATACACACACCAATCCCGGTCGTACAATCCAGTTATCTTATGATCCGCATTGGTCCAATATATATTGGAATATCCCTTTAATACACTTATAATGTACATTCTTGAATCAAATAGTTTGTTGTATTGATATTACAAGTATCACTTTTTAAACTCCATTTTTTTGTTTGTTTAAACGGAGTACATAGGTACAAAGAACAGAATCGCCATGAAAATCGCAAGTTTACATTGCATAACAATTAGTATTTACCAAGTCTGATAATCAACAAAGGAAGAAAAAAAAGAGGAAGTTACCGGTATTAAGGGGGGAGGAAGGTCTTCCGTATCAGTGCAGTCCTCTCTTTAGCATCGTTAACCCCTAATGCAGTTATATTACTGCACCCATATAATCGTACCATAGGTTCCATATTTTTTTTAAGGGCATGTCCATCCCGATACTTGCCCCAATGCTGAGCCCACTGTGTAATGTTAAATGACCCCTATTGTTCTCTTCTGCTGCATATGGTTCTCCTGCATGGAAGTAATACAGACCAGGAAACTGAAGAGTAGGAGCCTTTCCCTGGTGCAATCCGTTTGCATCTCTGTTTCTCCTAGAGGTTTCTGGCATGCGCAGTGGATTTCCCCTCATTCCTCCATCCTGCCGCTCGTCCGTGCGAGGATTTTTATTTAGTATAGTATTGTACTTGCACTGCCCCATAACTTAGACCTCACTAGGTCTATATGACCAAATCACTGAGCGGCTTCCGGACCAGCCCCTTGGAACAAGGGCTGGTACAGTAAGTAAGCTTAAATTCCGAATTTGGGGAAATAGACCTAGTCTAGGTTATGGTGCATTGCGAGATCAATACTGTGGGGGGTGGAGATGCCCTTTAAAGAAGAACTATAGTGCGTACAAACTTTTTTTCAAAAAAAGTACCTGGGAAAAGGAGGTAGGATTGGTACTTTCTACCTCCCAAAATAATTTCCATGAAGAGCACAAAGTAAAACTGGTTCTGCCACGCTTCTTGAGTGCTTCATCTTTAATACAGGAAGGCTCAGAGCCATAACCTGGCAGATAAAAACTGTATGTGCTGTAGCTCCTTAAAGGGCATGCGCATTGAGTACTAAGTCTGTCAAGACCTGTCAGAGGATGCAACGGAGGAGCGAGAGATCGGGTAAGTTCCGAATCTTCTCTCCTGGCTCCTGTAGGAAGAACAGGAGGTAAGACACAGCTCCTTTACCTCCTGTTCTTCTATAAAACTGAATGGGGAAAAATTATTTTACCAGTGGAGATACCCTTTAATGAAACAATATTGGGAGGTAGGAATAATCAATCCTACTTCCCTGTCCCAGGTACTTTTCATTTCTAAATAGTTAATTTTTCCAGCATAGTTGTCCTTTAAATTTGTCTACCCCACCTCTGTTCATATAAATCAAGTATATATACAAGTTTTCGCTTTCCCCATCTCCATCCATTTCCTAAGCTGGGGGGGTCAACTCCCTTTTCTTCGCCATTAAATCTTTACTTTCATGTAATTATAAAAAGGAAACCGTATTTGGCACATTACTGTGATTAAAGGAATTAGACATTTCAAAGGGAATAATGGGCAAGAAAAACAGTTTACCTAATGATAACTGCCCACTCTACAAGCAGAACTAAACAAACTTAAATGGATGCTAATATGAAAATGACCGTCCTTGTGTAATAATCACTGAAGTTTCCATTACATAACGGAACATTTCTGTTTTGTTCGGTGCCCGTAATGCTGAAACCCTCTCTCTTCAATTGTTGTAAACCTCAACTCCCATAATCCTCTTTTAGCCACGGAAGCTGGACATATGAAAGTCAGCAATTGGGGGATACAAATACAAATGTGCTGAGTGATGGCAGGGATCACATGCTGCCAATTATTTATACTTATGGATTTAGAGTTTAGTTCTAATTTGTTGCAAATGTGGAAAGCACATGGAATAATTAGCGCCCAAGTGAGAGGTTTAAGGATCTAATCCACTTTAGGAATGCCTGCAAACTGCAATACATTTAACTGTCTCGATACCTGCAAGGTCCAGAGCAAAAAAAAACAACACCTTGTTTACAGATCTTAGGGCTAGGCCACACTGCACCGCTTTAATTTTGCACATGTTCTTAATCTGCTGCTAATTTTGCACCTCATATTGAATAAGACCCTAATTAATTTTAAACTATACATTCTGTGGATAGGCAACCATTAGATCTTCAGATATTTTTTAAAAAAAATAAAAAATTCAGCATTCCCATACAAGCACTCTGCAGCCAGGGAATACTGGGGGTTGTAGTTTTTAAACACCCAGAGATCTAATGGTTGCCTATACATGCATTTAACTATTCATTTTCCTTCTAAGTATATTTAGGATCTGCAATGGGATGTACACTGACCCCCATCAGGAGTTTGTGTGGTTGCAAAGAAGGGCACTACATGCTTTGGTACACCCTATGACAGTGGTCCCCAATCACTGGACAGTGGATCAAATATATTGTAATGGCCGGTCTGAGGGAACTTGTCTAATAATACAAAAGAAAAGTTGGAGCTCAATGTCCTACGAGCATCAATCATTTTAATATAAACTGTCTAATGAATCTATTCTGTTTATATCCAGGTCTACGCTGTCTGCAACCTTCTATTTAGTGATCACTATAAACAGAGCCCAATAGAACTCCTGCTGAGCTTTGCTTGTTGTTCTTGTTTTGCATTCCTGGTCTAAAACTGCAGATTTTCCTTTTTATGAAAACAAAATCTTATTAAGAAACAGCAAAAAAAAAATTGTAACCAAAATAACATGTGATGATCATTCTTCATCTTGCTCAGCAGAATAAACTCAGATGAGATTCCTGGATTCTGGACAGTGATGTATCAAGGTTCAGAAGGTTAAGTTTGTTTGACTCATCAAACAGACGGAGCTAACTGCCACCCCATAGCTACCAGAATGCAAAAATATAACACACCTGAATTTGCCGCTATTCTGCAATTGAAGAATTCCAGGTCAAGTTAGGGGCAGTAAAGACTAAACAGATGTAATTTAAAGGAATAGTTTAGTTTGCATTAATTGAAGAACAGGAGGTAAAGGAGCTATGTCTTACCTAACATTCTTCAATCAATCTAACAGAAGCCAGGAGCAAAGATACAGAACATACACACATGCCTGATCCACCGCTGGCTCCTGACAGGTCCTGACTCTTTCCGGTTTTAACTTAACTATGGTGGGCATTAGTCATAGCTCCTTTACCTCCCTTTCTTTAATTAAGGCAAAAAATGATAGGTTTTCTGAGTGAACCTATCCTTTAAAAGGACATCTATATGCAAATTAAGGCCCCCCAAAAATATTTAGAATCTTGAAGTCTTTTTTCCCCTGGGAAATGAATGTCAAGATGTCAAAAATCCCCTCGTTCTAGGTGCTGACAAGTCACCAGTTCTTGCAATGCACAGGCGTGGATACCTCTCCTAATGTTAGTGACAGGAAAGATAGTCAAGATCTTGACAAGGAGCTGCTTGCATGAGCGGAAATTTGACAGTACATTACTCGTGTTACTGGCCACCCAGGGATGTAGGAATAGGATTTCTTACTTTCTTAGAAAAAAAAAAGGTTTTAAAATGGTTAAAGTTTTTTAAGGGGCATAGTTTCCCCTTTAAGGTAGTTTGTGCACCAGACCACTTTCAGACTGGTATTTCACTGCCTTCCACTATACTATGAAAGAATAGCTTCTGTAATTCCTAACCAAAGTTACACAGTAAAAACTTTCAGTGCAGATATCTCTGCAGTTCCTGCCCACTACCACAGCTCAGTGAGCTCAGATATATTCAGTGTGATGTGCACAGGGTAAGAGAGAAACGACTTCTCCTTTCAGCTACTTTGTATCTCCCTGCCCTAAAGGGATTAGTGAGTAAAGCTAAATGTATATACTGTAGTGAACAATTTTCTCAATTTTAACAGGTATATGAACTACATGGCAAGACAACGAATACCTTGTTTTGGACTACAATTCAAAGAAACAGTGTTTTACTCTGGAGATCACCTTTAATAACCCTGCATGGTCGGACATGTACATGCATAAACAGATTGAAATCGCTGCAAGGAATTTGAAATCTCTGGCCATTTATTTACTGAAAGGTCTTAGCGTTACTCGACTGTCTTCATACAGTAAGACGGGAATCTGGAACTAGTAAGAATAAAGCGATTAGGACTTTTATTTTTCTATTAAATCAGGTCCATTTACTGCTACAAGACTTGGGTTTTAATGTATTTTTTACTTCTGCCAACCAATGTGTCAGTTTATTGGGGATGAAAAGAACATCAGAAAGTACAATGCCCATGATTATTGATGGGATTAGCAACCAAACCTCCCTCCGATTGGCCAATCAAATCCTAATGGCGTCATTTTCTAAGCTGCTTCCAAGAAGTGGTCTACAGGATGCCATACTTCTATAAATCAAAAGTCAATGAGATGAATGGAGGCCTAACTAATTGGCTCAGGGTTAATTACAAACTGTTGCTGCAAAGCAAACAGCTGTTTTGGTACAGTAAGTCAGTCCAAATTGCCTTGGTATGGCGTCAGCCGCTCATATTAATCACAAGCCTGTACCTCCACCCAAGGGATGCTGTGTGGATTGTGTTTATAAAAGACTGAATGCCATAACACAACAGGGAAAGCAGAAACTAGAGAGTCTGGTCTGTAATCTGCAAAGAGACAGTAGGTAAATTGAAATGGTAGTTTTAATAACCTTATATATATATCCAAAATAATAATATGCAAGTGATAATCATTGGGGCTTATTCAGTAACAGGCGCTAGATTTTCCATGTGTTTTAAATTTGCAGAAACCAATCAGATGCCATCAGATGTTTTCTAATTGTAGCAGGCCAGTAAAAAGGTAGCATGCGATTGGTTGCGGCAGAAGAGCACGGACAATTTCCCCTCTTATTAAATAAGCCTGATTGCGTTTTCTCTTTGAATGAATTAGGCTAATTAAGGTGAGGTATCTAGAGGTCTAACTTGGATTCAATTCAATGTCGCATCCTGATTGGCTGTTTTTGAGCCAATTAGGAATGTCAGTAAATAGTATGAGAGTACACAGGTCTTTTAAAGGACAAGTTGAAACTAAATGTTTAGAATAATAGATTATGTTTTGACACTAGCATCACTTTCTTAAATTAAATGGTGTTCTAGAAATACTGAATGTTCGTCACATACAGAACATACTGTTTCTTTTTTCTGCCTAAATTGTGTGTGCATGGGGAGGGGGGGTGTGTGTGCGGTGTGTATGTGTTTGTGTGTATATCCTATTACTTACCCCAATGGTCTCCAAAGTCTTTCAGAATTTCAAATATTCTGTTTTTTTTTTTATTATTTAAAGAGACATCGCAATATCAAAACAATATATAAGGTGAAACTTTCTCAAATGAGCCGTGGCTGATTGGCTGAAGCTGTTAGTAAGTCATTGAGACCTTCTCAGCAAGCTGGTCACATGTCACCTGACCTGTGACCCTAAAGGGATGCTAATTATGCCATCTAAAAGTGCAAATGGTGACACAGGTAAACCCAATGAATGATCATTTAACTTATTTGGGGGCTTCTGTAATAAGAAAGTTTGCCTCTGCTAGTAATCTGCAGCAACCAATCAGATGTTAGTGTCAACTGGTCAACTGCATTTAGATAGCATCTGATTGGTTGGTGCAGTTTAGTAGCACAGGACACCTCCTTTAACATAAGCCCTGATAAGTCAATCCATCATAAGCAATGGGCTATCCAAAGACCATTACTTTGTCAATGCAGTCAGGAAATGGGGTCTGTATTCCCTAAAAGGCATGTCCACCCTTCAAATAAAAAAATGTTACATGCATTTCTAACTAAATATTTAACAATAAGGATTTCCCCCCCATTCTCTCCCTTTCTGGAAGAGGTTTCTGCCTCCTACCCCTTCTCAGCTTTAAGGAACTTTAGCATGCGCAGAGTAAGCACCAGAGGAAAGAGCAGTCAATCATTGGCTGGGACAGTTTTTTCCCACTTTTGATTGACTGCATGGAGGGAGGAGCTCTCTGCCAGAATATAATATCTTGTTAGCAATACATCTAATAATGTTCTGAATATATTAGTTGGAATTGGGGGCAGGTAACTGTCAAGTGACCAGATTTTTGTTTTAAGGGTGGACAGTATCTAAACATTATTTTAGCCAACATTATTTGCACGTGCATATACGATGTAATACCCCAAAACAATCAGAGCGCTCCCTATTTTTTTCCAATTAAGCTTTAAGTACATTTTTTAGTAAGACCAGCCTACAAGATGGCGGGGATGAGTTCTCTTAAAAATTCTCTACAAAAATGTAGGAAATCTCTCAGAAGACAAATCAAATAAAGGACAGGAAACAGGTGCTTTAAATGGATTAAGCCCTTGACCTTTAACCCTCCGAAAAAAGAAAAAAAAAATTCCTCCTAACGCAATTTACGGAATAAACCACTGCACAGCCCCTGGCATGTGTTCCCACAGATCTTCCCATCAGGAAGGTCACCGCTATGAAGAAAAAAATATTCAAAAGAGTTGTCTGCAGGCTGTAACTCTGTAATGTTATCAAGCGGTGCCTCTTGCAATGTGAGATGAATTAGTTTAAGAATGGACTGCATTTCGGAGATTGGATACCCAGCTAAGATTCTTACCTTCCAGCCACACTAAGGCTTCAAATTTTTATCCAAGAAATCATAAGTGGAAAAAATGATTCCCTAAAGTTCAAAATGAGTTTATACATTTTATAAGACGGGGGGGGGGGGGGGGATGTGGGTAAATATAAAATGATAGAAAACCCCATCATTTGTTCTGTTCTGGGGGCAGGTGTGTCAAAACCTGTTCATCACTGAATTGAATAAAAACTATCACTGGCCAATGCATTATATTTATTTGTTTTCCTATAATGCAAAAAAAAAAAAACACAATTTCCTGCAAGTTATATATCCTTATTAAGAAGCTTAGCTTCATCATCATTTACAATTGGTGCTCAGCAATGTCATCATTTATAAATCGGTGCTTAGCTAGGTCATCATTTATAATTGGTGCTTAACTAGGTCATCGTTTATAATCGGTGCTCAGCAATGTCATCATTTATAATCGGTGCTTAGCTAGGTCATTATTTATAATCGGTGCTCAGCAATGTCATCATTTATAATCGGTGCTCAGCTATGTCATCATTTATAATCGGTGCTTAGCTACGTCATCATTTATAATCGGTGCTTAGCAATGTCATTGTTTATAAACCGGTGCTTAGCAATATCATCATTTATAATCGGTACTTAGCTATGTCATCATTTATAATCAGTGCTTAGCAATGTCATCATTTATAACCGATGCTTAGCAATGTCATCATTTATAAATCGGTGTTCAGCTATGTCATCATTTACAACCGGTACTCAGCGATGTCATTTATAATCAGTGCTTTGCAATGTCATCATTTATAAATCTGTGGTGCAGACTTGTCATCATTTACAACCGGTACTCAGCGATGTCATTTATAATCAGTGCTTTGCAATGTCATCATTTATAAATCGGTGTTCAGCTATGTCATCATTTACAACCGGTACTCAGCGATGTCATTTATAATCGGTGCTTAGCAATATCATCATTTATAATCGGTACTTAGCTATGTCATCATTTATAATCGGTGCTTAGCTAGGTCATCATTTATAATCAGTGCTTAGCAATGTCATCATTTATAACCGATGCTTAGCAATGTCATCATTTATAATCGGTGTTCAGCTAGGTCATCATTTACAACCGGTACTCAGCGATGTCATTTATAATCGGTGCTTAGCAATGTCATCATTTATAATTGGAGCTTAGAAATGTCATAATTTATAATCGGTGCTCAGCTATGTCATCATTTATAATAGGTACTTAACTAGCCCATTATTTATAATTAGTGCTTAGAATGTCATCACTTATAATCTGCTGAGAAACAGACTGATTAATCTGCTGATTAAAATGACTTGTTATTCCTAAACAATATATACCTATATGAAATAAACAACAGTTCATTTCACTCCCATTTTATATCACAGGATGAAGTAGATAATGGGGCGGCTCTTTGTTTTCCCTGGAAGCACACTAAACATGTCTTTCCCACTGGGAGAGTGGAAGGAAGTAAAGATTGTACCTACTTCACACAGGTGTACATTTGGATAGCAGGTATCCCACCCCTCCCGCATCTTGCGGGAGTCTCCCTCATTCTGGTGTGGTCTCCCGCACACCAGCGAGACCACCCCAGACTCCCGGATTAAGTCACGCCCTCTTTTAGTGGCCATGCCTCCGGCATGCCCCTAACCCCTCCTCCCACCACCCCTAGAATGGTGGGAGTGGGATACTGCTTCTAAACAAATAGTGTGCTGGATTGAAGGCATGCAGCAACACACACAAGTCAGAGTAAGAGCTACTTGTAATTATAGATTAAGATGAGGCAAAGTAGTTTTTTTCAGTATAGTGTCCCTTTAAGCCAAGTACAGACTAGCAATTGTGCACGCGATTGATAACAAACAACAGCCGTACTGCACGATAATCATATGTGTATGTTCAGTCTGGCACCGTTGGTAGTATGACTCAGTAGATCCATGAACGATGCCCGCCCAAGCGGCCATACACGTACAGTTATCACGCAGTGTGCGAAATTGCACTTCTGTACTAGCCTTTAGAAAAACAATTGATCTATCATTTGGTTTGGAACTTTAGGTTCATTTAGAGCATTGTTTTCCTTTCAGAATTAGACGTGCGTGATAAGGCTGTGTATCCATATTTTGTATGGACATGTTACTAAAAAGAACTTCACCTAAAGGAATCCCTAGATTTCTGCTTTAAACCCCAATTTGCCCTTGGAGTCCCTTCCCCGAGAAGCGCATCTGTAAAGCCGATAGCACGCTTTGTTTCACGGCGGGGGGAAGCAAGATAATTAAAACGTCAGTCAGGCTCTAAGTTGATAGGAGACACTTAACAGAATTCCTCTAGAGCGGGGGATAATTCTATTCCTCCTAATCTATTGATTTCTTCTCCACAATGCAGATGTCAGATTTTCCACGGATCTGTCTTTTCTTTTTTTCATTTATTTTCTCTTGTGACTGAGCGGCGAGGAAACAAAGACGCCATTCAGTCTTTTTCAGCCCAAACCGAATATGGGTGTGTGGTGGTTGTGGGGGTTAAATGCCACCAACTAGCCAATGGTGAGGGAAAATACAAAAAAAAAACCCCATTAACGTGGGCTTGGGAAAAAGGCAAAGATCTGAGGAATATGACCCCAGATCACATCTACTTATTCAGAATGTAATAGACACATTCATTTTCCCTGAAGCTCGCAGACTTGGTACGTGATCTCTACAGCTAAGACGTTGCACAGAGCAGATGGTACCACGCCAGGATGCGCTATCTCGCCTTTAATAAAGCAGCCTTAGCTTCCCCTTTTGGTTCTAGTTAAATAAAGGCAACCTTTGCAGTTGGCACGTACCCTAAAAAAGGAAGTAATTGGTACTGTAGGAATTCTGATTATACCTTTAAGATTTTGATACAAAAGGAAAGAGCGATGATGAGCCATGAAATAATACATATCGCCCTTCATATCCTAAAACTATTTTTACAAGCTTTTACATGCTCAGAGGGGAATACAGTCATTGGCTGTGATGTCATTGGTTACATCCGTAACTGACAGATGCTAACTGGATGATCCAGAAAGCAGGAAGAGTGGTAATAGAACAGTTTTTCATTTGAACTTGCCCTTGATCTTGGAAACAAAAAAACTTTTCATTGCCTATTAATGTAAACTATAATTCTTCCCAACCACCACACATTTTTGTTTATCTTTCCCCTATTTCTTTAGATCTTTAGAATCTGAAGCATCTACCTTTCTAGCTGTCAATCAAGTGCCTTATTATAATAAACTCTTCTGCAGTGTGCATTTAGGGGTAAAGGTTGGTATGTGTGAAATACATTCTGGTAAATTCCCAGATTACAGAGCATGCTTGCTCCCACAGTGAGTCGTGCCTGATAAAGTGGGCATTGGTTAAGATTGGGAGGGGGAATGCTTAGCCTGAGCAGAACAAATGGATTGAAGGCATGATGCAATATACACATCACAGTAAGGGCTAATTAATTAGGCCAAATTACTGTTCTTTCTATTTCTTCTTCTTCTTTTATTTTTTATTTTTATTTTTAATTCTTTTTTTATTTCGTTTTATTCGTTTTATTCTTCCGCTATTTTGGACCGTATCTCCTCCCACAGTTTTTGAGCTAGAGACATGAAATTTGGTACAGACATGTCGGGCATATAGGAGAAGTGTGCTATCTTCTAGCTAAGGAATCCGTGGAAGCGTTACAGTGTTATCGTCAAATTTTGGGACAGTTTTTTTCATGGTCATAAATCCAAAACGGTGATACCCCCAACCCCCCACACAGACACAGGTACACCCACCTACTGACCTACCTTTCCATTCCCATGGAAGCCATACTTAAAGGGTAACTATAGTCTACTAATTTTGATCAATCATCAATAAAAGTTAGTTATATAGTCATACATGCAAAAACACATACCCTCAACCTCATATGGGTACACACACTTACTGACCTACCCTTCCATTTCTGTGGCAGCCATACTTAAAGGGCAACTAAAGGAAAAAAAACTAATTTTGATATATCCTCAATAAAAGATAGTTTTATGGTTGTAAACACAAAAAAAAGACATACCCCCTCAACCAGACCCAGGTAAACACACCTACTGATCTACTTATCCATTACTGTGGCAGCCATACTTAAAGGGTAACTAAAGTCAAAAAAACTAATTTTGACCAATCATCAAAAAAGTTAGTTTTTTTAACCCCCAACCTGAAACAGGTACACACACCTACTGACCTATTCTTCCATTTCTGTGGCAGACATACTTAAGGGTAACTATAGTCAAAAATACATTTTGATCAATAATCATAAAAGTTTGTTTTTTTAACTTCCAACCTGACACAGGTACATACACCAACGGCGGTACCCATTCATTCATGTGGCAATCATATTTAAAGGGTAAGTATAGTAAAAAAAACACATTTTGACCAATCATCAAAAAAGTTAGTCTTTTATCCTCCAACCTGACACGAGTACACACACCAACTGACCTGCCTTTAATTCATGTGACAGCCATATTTAATGGGTAAGTAAAAAACAACAATGTCCTCATCATTGGCATTATTGAGTTTTAAAATCTGCAGCACAAACACACACATTCCCTTCCAAAATGCAGTCTTGCAAGACAAATTCAAAGTTTATACCTAAACTTTCTATTTCTAGTTACAGGTGTTCATTTATAGATTAAGGAAGGATGAGGAAAACCTTTTTTTTCATAATCTTTAAGTCTGTACCAACTAAAACTCACGCAGAGTTAAAGTTTTACAGCCAGAAAGCAAAAGGCCTATGGGTAAACATATGGGTAGTCTAGATAAAAGACTGTAATATTCCTTAACCTATTTGCGAGAAGAAGAAAAAAAAACCCATTGTGGACCAGTTCTGCCAATCAAGCTTTTACAGAACATTCTGTGATTCTATCATATGACAGCAGGACTGTTGTAACAAAATACTGGTACACAAGGCAGATATCTACATCATGTGCCATCTACTCATTTGGATTGGGGCCCTCTGCATGAGGGGCCAAGTTGAACACTGCTTTTTACTGGAATGAGAAAACTGAAATTAATTGTAGTGATATATATTGAATGTCATGGAAGATCATAACTGGGAAAAATGCTGGGATAGCTTTACATAGTGGGAACCCATTTTCAAAATGTCCCTTTAAAATTCAAAAGTGTTAAAAGGGCATGTCCACCCCCAAAACTAAAATTGAACCCATTACTGGCCCCACTCTGTAGTGTATAAAAATCCTTACCTTACATCCCAGCTCCAAATGGTTCTCCTGTAATGTCCCCGCCAAAGTTAAAAAAACTGACCACCAGGAGCCTGGCCATCAGGGAAATTGTTTCCGCCTCTGAGCTGTCCTCTCAGAGGTTTTTGGCTTGCTCAGAGCAGCCCCTCCCTTCCTCTCCCTCCCGTTTGTTCTCCCTCTTCCTAGTGTAAATCCCCTTTCCCACATATTAGGGATAGTTCCCCCAGACCCAACCGCAATAAAATATTTGTAAGAAAGTCCCCCGATCTTTACATACCTTCCCTCTCTCCTCCGGCGTTCTGAACTGCCGGCAGCTGCGTTTGTGATTGGCTGCCTCTCAGCCAATCACAGATGCGGCTGCCGGTCCGGCCCCCTGCTTGCAGTTCTGTGCAAGCAGAAGGCCGGGCATTGCGGCAGAGGAGAGAGGAAAGGTAAGTAACGATAGGGGGACTTTCTTGAAAATATAATATAGCGGTTGGGTTGGGGCTGGGCGAACTACATATCAAAAATTATCAAAAGGGATGGACTTGCCCTTTAAGATCTATATAAACTAAAGGAAAGCTATAGCCTAAAACATGTTTACCTATCTTATAGCATCTGCTAATTAAAATGATACACCCTTTTGCTTTTCTAAGAAATTCCTTACCAAACATTATCAGGGTTATACAATAAAAGTTCTTATCGTTAAAAATGGTGCTAAGTTTGCCCCAACCAATCAGATGTTAGCTTTCAAATGTTACAGAATATCCAATTGGTTTGGGCAAAATTAGCACCTTTTTTAATGATAAGAACTTTTATTAAATCTTCCTGTTAGTCTATACCCCACGTCTCACCTTTCCCAGTGGGACAGACATGCTCAGTTTGCTTCATCCAGTTTAAAAGCTGCCTGTGTTTCTACTTTGTAGTAGAAGAAGCAAATTTAAAAAATAAGTTTAAATCTTGTGTAATGAAAGGATTTTACCAACTTTACACCATTATCTCTAGAATTAGAAATCTATTAGCCTTATATCTCAGAAACAACTTTTTTAAAGTTCTCACTAGAGTAATTTTTTTCTACCGACAGACAGACTGTAACGAAATGTCCTGTATATGTTAACATTTTTCCATCTGTTTTCAATCTTTGAAATAAAGGAAAGGCTTGCGTGAACATGCATGATTGGGAATAAAAAGGCCTGCAAGCCAAGCTATGGGGACAGAACTCTTGCAAGCTGCTTATCTGCTACAGACTGTACAATGGCCTGTACTCTATAGGGCATGACGAATCCTTTCTTTAGAAACCGCAGTAAGCAACATTTCTCCTGAAACTTTGCTAAATTGTGTTCTCAGTCAAACTTGCAGCCCAAAATACAACTCCCAGCATTCTGTGGCTGCAGTAAGCAGTAAATAGCTCCTGTAATTTGAGAAGCCTATAAGCTAAACAAACAATATAACATACATTATTATCTATCTAAAGCAGCCCATACACCGATAGATGAAAGAATTGTACCTGTGTATGACTGTCTTAAAGGGTATGTCCACTCTTAAAGGGTATGTCCACTCTTAAAACCAAAAAATGGTGAGACCGTTACCTGCCCACAACCCCAAATGCTGTTTTTATCACCTTATTACATGCATCTGTAACCAGATATTTAAGAATCATTTTTGCCTCCCTTCTGGCAGAGTAAGCTGGCCCCTCCCTCTATGCAGCCAATCAAGGCTGTGACTGTTGGCATCACAACCAATGATTAACTGCAGTTTCCCCTGCTGCCTCCTCTGCACATGCTCAAGCATATAAAAAGCTCATTGAGCACAGCGAGGAGGCAGATATGTAATAAAGGTATAAAGATAGTGGTTGGGGTTGCTGACAGATAACTGAAAACTCATCAGTTTTTAGTTATAATGAAGGATATACCCTTTAAGTCAAAGAAATGTCTGTCAAACCTACAAATATGGCAACACCTACAGCCACTTCCTATTTTCTCTCATCTAGCTAATACAAGAGTCCCAAGACTGTCACGTAAATTCTCATTTTCAATTAAAAATAGTTTCTGGGTTTTGACAATAAAAATTTAATTCAGCCTGAACTTCTACTTTAAATGCTGTTACATGCAATAGCTTATAAAGTGCACTAAAACATTCAATGGGCAAACAAAGCAACATATAGACAGATGAATAGATATAGACAGATAGACAAACAGATATATAGATATAGAGAGATAGATATATAGAGAGATGGATGGACAGTGATAGAGAGATAAGATAGATATAGACAGACAAGCAGACAAAGATGGACAGATAGATAGATAGATATAGATAGAAATAATATATAGATAAATAAAAGATAGATGATAGATAGATAATAGATAGGTGACTGATAGATATATAGATAGATAGATAGATAATAGATAGGTGATAGATATATAGATAGATAGATAGATGATAGATAGATAATAGATAGGTGATAGATAGATATATAGATAATAGATAGATAATAGATAGGTGATAGATAGATATATAGATAGATGATAGATATGTGATAGATAGATATATAGATAGATAGATGATAGATGATTGATAGATAGATAGATAGATAGATGATAGATAGATAGATGATAGATAGATGATAGATATATAGATAGATGATAGATATTCAGAGAAGGATATACCAACATAAAAAAAGAGAAATAGAAACAAACAAACAGATAGACAGACAGACAGTAGATAGATACAAAAATAGATTGAAAATCAATTGTTATCTTCTAATCTATCTATTAAATTATCTGCTTCTAGAATGACATGTGTCTACTATAACCCCTATTTATTATTGTTGGAAGGACGAGCAGAGAGTGGTTTACGCCAAGCCCCCGATAAACACAGCGAGTCTTATTTCCGCAGTAAATGGTAAAGTAAAACTGCCAAGATCTGGCTTTATGGTCCTTTTGGGCCTACACAATAAATCATGTCCCTGTAGCCTGACAGACCTCCTGTGGGATAATTCCATATGACCCTTCGAGTTCCCAAAAAGTAGACGGACTGTCGAGTTTTAGAATTATAAAAAGAAGGGGATACGGTAAGTCCGAAAAGCTGCTCTCCTGGACCAAAGGGAATGAATCCTTTGGACCTTTGCTATTTGCTCAGTGCAGTCACAGAGGGTTTGTCAGCCTTAGGGATAGTTCTGGGAGGGTGAAGGTGGTTTATAAAGAATCACAATCGGATAGAATCATGAACAGGGCAGTGTGGAGTCTCTGGCATTGGCAGTTTTGCCTCTATCCAAGTCAGTGGGGGGGAAACAGGTCGTCCTGCCAAAGGGAAATTCGGAGATAAATAGAGAGAGATCAGAAGCACAAAAACAGGGTTGCTAAGGAGTCAAGTATGGGACCCCCAGAGGGGAAAGGGAGGTTCGCAGCTGGAGGATCTTTGGTTGATACATTGTAGACACTACCCCCCCCATAAATTCCCATGACTTGCCCTGTTAAACCCCTTCATAATTATAATGCTGCGTTTCCACGTCTCTAACCACACCAACATTGTAAAGCAAATTAAATTGGGTGCACTCCATATTGGCTGTCGTGTCAGGGAAAAGAATAATGAGATAATAGGGGTTTAATCCTAGAGGGATTAATGCATTCTGATGCTTTTAGCCGCTGAGTATAATGTCAGAATGACATTTCCAAGAGCTGACCAGGGCAGATAGACGTATCTTTGACCCTACTATGGCAATGTGAAAATGATGAGCCCATAGTTTTCTGCCTCCCACAATACTTAGCTTACTTACCTATACATACTTAAAATGGCAGCCTATTAGTGATACTTTAATTGACCAATCAGAACATGTATAAAGATGTAAAGCTTTATTCTTAAACCACCTGACAGTTACTGTTGCAGTGTATCCACAACGTCTTGTAAATGCCAGTTTTTACATCTAAGTAAGCTTTTTTCTTTTATAAATGCAAAACATTCCCTTTAAGGTACAATAAAGACAGAACAAATAGCTATTAGCAACCCATGTAGTTTGCAATGAAAACTCAGAAATGTTTTGTACTAAGAAAAACATAAACATGTGCATGTTAGATAGCCTAGCAGTTGCTAGTAGAGATGGACTAGAACTCGAACCCGAGTAGATCTTATCAAGTCTGAATGGACTCAGACTTTTCGAACTACCCCGGATTTCTCAGACTTTCCGGACTCGCAGCCGTATTTTTGATAGTTATCGTAAATTTGATAATTATCGAATTTAGTAAGAATTGTTTAAACAGGTTTTGGTGATAGTGACATGTTCCCCAGACCATTTCCCAGGTCCCACAGCCATTTACAGTAAGTTACCATTGTTATTTTATCTGTAAATCATCCAAACTTTTTGAACTATCCTTCCATTGACTTTAATGGGTCCGAATTCAAACTTTCTCTGAATTTTATGAAGTTCAGCCATCTCTACTAGCTAGTAGGAAGGGTGGTAGAATCTGTCTAGAAGGCACGAAAATTATCATTTGGGATGGGCAATTTAACGGACGCTGGATGACGCACTGTGCAGGGATAGCGCATTAAAAAAAGAAAGGGCATGGAACAAGACAACATAAACTTGTGAAGGTTCTCAATCATCCAGGTCATGGTCTATCTGTAATATTCATCCATCCCGGTCACGGTCTATCTGTAATATTCATCCATCCCGGTCACGGTCTATCTGTAATATTCATCCATCCAGGTCACGGTCTATCTGTAATATTCATCCATCCAGGTCACGGTCTATCTGTAATATTCATCCATCCAGGTCACGGTCTATCTGTAATATTCATCCATCCAGGTCACGGTCTATCTGTAATATTCAATCCTCCAGTTCACGTCTATCTGTAATATTCATCTCCAGCCGGTCAACGGTCTATCTGTAATATTCAATCCATCCCGGTCACGGTCTATCTGTAATATTCATCCATCCAGGTCACGGTCTAATCTGTAATATCATCCATCCAGGTCCCGGTCTATCTGTACTATTCATTCATCCAGGTCACGGTCTATCTGTAATATTCATCTCATCCAGGTCACGGTCTATCTGTAATATTCATTCATCCAGGTCACGGTCTATCTGTATATCATTCATCCAGGTCACGGTCTATCTGTAATATTCATTCATCCAGGTCACGGTCTATCTGTAATATTCATTCATCCAGGTCACGGTCTATCTGTAATTCATTCTCCAGGTCACGGTCATCTGTATATTCATTCATCCAGGTCACTGTTATCTGTAATATTCATTCATCCAGGCACGGTCTATCTGTAATATTCTTTCATCCAGGTCACGGTATCTGTTAATATTCATTCATCCAGGTCAGGTCTATCTGTAATATTCATTCATCCAGGTCACGGTCTATCTGTAATATTCATTCATCCAGGTCACGTCTATATCTGAATATTCTTCATCCAGGTCCGGTCATCTGTAATATTCATTCATCCAGGTCACGGTCTATCTGTAATATTCATTCATCCAGGTCACGGTTATCTGAATATTCATTCATCCAGGTCACGGTCTATCTGTAATAGTCATTATTTTCATCATCCAGGTCAGGTTATCTTGTATATTCTATCATCCAGGTCACGGTCTATCTGTAATATTCATCTCATCCAGGTCACTGGTCTATCTGTAATATTCATTCATCCAGGTCACGGTCTATCTGTAATATTCATTCATCCAGGTCACGGTCTATCTGTAATATTCATTCATCCAGGTCACGGTCTATCGGTAATATTCATTCATCCAGTCACGGTCTATCTGTAATATTCATTCACCAGGTCATGGTCTATCTGTAATATTCTTCATCCAGGTCATGGTCTATCTGTAATATTCATTCATCCAGGTCATGGTCTATCTGTAATATTCATTCATCCAGGTCATGTTATCTGTAATATTCATTCATATCAGTCATGGTCTATCTGTATTTTCATCATCCAGGTCATGGTCTATCTGTCAATATTCATTCATCCAGGTCATGGTTATCTGTAATATTCATTCATCCAGGTCATGGTTATCTGTAAATCTTCATCAGGTCATGGTTATCTGTAATATTATTCATCCAGGTCATGGTTATCTGTAATATTCATTCATCCAGGTCATGGTAATCTGTAATATTCATTCATCCAGGTCATGGTATATCTGTAATATTTCATCCAGGTCATTATCTGTATATTCATTCATCCATTCAGGTATATCTGTATATTCATCCATCCAGGTCATGGTATATCTGTAATATTCTTCATCCAGGTCATGGTCTTTCTGTAATATTCATTCATCCAGGTCATGGTCTATCTTTAATATTCATTCATCCAGGTCACGGTAATATCTGTAATATTCATCCATCCAGGTCATGGTATATCTGTAATATTCATCCATCCAGGTCATGGATGTCTGTAATATTCATCCATCCAGTCATGGTATGTCTGTAATATTCATTCATCCAGTTCATGGTATATCTAAATCATTCATCCAGGTCATGGGATATCTGTAATATTCATTCATCCAGGTCATGGTATATCTGTAATAATTATCCATCCAGGTCATGGTTATCTGTAATATTCATCCATCCGGTCATGGTATATCTGTAATAGTCATTCATCCAGGTCATGGTATATCTGTAATATTCATCCATCCAGGTCATGTATATCTTAATATTCATCCATCCAGGTCATGGTATATCTGTAATATTCATCCATCCAGGTCATGGTATATCTAATATTCATCCATCCAGGTCATGGTATATCTGTAATATTCATCCATCCAGGTCATGGTATATCTGTAATATTCATCCATCCAGGTCATGGTATATCTAATATTCATCCATCCAGGTCATGGTATATCTAATATTCATCCATCCAGGTCATGGTATATCTAATATTCATCCATCCAGGTCATGGTATATCTGTTGTATTCAATTAGATCAACTGGACTTGAAGTTTAGTACTTCACGTCTTCAAGAACTAAACTTCAAGTCCAGTTGATCTAATTGAATACAACATATCAGACAACATAAAATCTATATTATTGCAGCGAGAGCTCCTTGCAAAGCCATAAAAGACTTGTCCTCCCCAGCATTTCCCTTTGCGTAGAGCGCGGAGGTTAGAAGCCTTGCATTCTATAAACCAGTTATGTAAACAATCTCCTTCATTTGTTACGGCTAATCCCAGCTACAAATGCCTCCCCTGAGAAATGGGCTCTAGGTGAGAGAATTATGGCTTCCATGTTCAAGGTTGAGGCCAGTTCATTAAATAAATGAAAGCTCTGGTTACTTTTCTGGAAATATGTTTTTGTTAAATTTTATTTGCAGACACGAGGTGTAAAAAAAACCCAATAAGATGCACAAAAATGCTAAATGTAGAAATCGTCAGGCCGGCTGTGTGAACAAACATCAATACTGTGTTATGGATCTTACAGGATAGTGTGTGGCAATACACTAGAAGGGTTATTCAATAAAAGTTCTTATCGTTTAAAATGGTGCTAATTTTGCGCCAACCAATCAGATGTTAGCTTTGAAATGTTAAATAAGTTCTGATTGGCTGGGGCAAATTTAGCACCATTTTAAACGATAAGAACTTTTATTGAATAACCCTGTAGATTGTCTAGACAAACGTCTAATCTATCTAATGACTGCATTTTACAAGCAGCGGTTCCTGAGATAATGGCATCTGGCCCATTTATTTTGTGATCTCAATTTAAAGGGAATGTCCACCCCTCTAAGCAAAAAATCAGTATCATGTGCAAAGCTGGACTTCGTTTGGTTTCCAATCATTAATTCTGCTCCCAGCAAGAGATTTTGTACTTACAAGCTCCTCGATCCACCGCCGCTTCCTGTCTCGCCACTGCGGCTGCTGTGTTCTTTTTCTGTTCCCGAGCAGCTGCAGTGGAGACTGCTCCGGGAATGGCAGTCAGTGATTGGCCGTGAGGTCACTGTGACGGCCGACACTGACTGCCTTACCCGGAAGTTTAGAGCAGAGTGCAGAGGCGCGGCAGTGGATTGAGGAGCTTGTAAGTATAAAATCTCATGCTAGGAGCAGAATTAATGATTATAAACAAAACGAAGTCCAGCTTTTGAGGGGGTTTTGCACAAGATCCTGATTTATGCCCAAAGGGGTGGGGAGTTTTTCTGCCTGGACTGATCTTCGTTTTCCCGATAAACTGCTCAATATTGTTGAGCGGTCAATCAGAAAAAACTGAAAATACTTTTAGGTGTTTTCATTTCGATTAAAAATATCGACCCCATGTTTAGACTATTAGCAATGAGTTGATGGCTCGTATGTTAATTAATCAACCTGGAAATTAAATATGTCTGGATGTATTTATGTATTTTAGTTCTTTTATATCGCTACATGTTCTGCAGCGATTTACAATTATTTAATCCATACACATCAGGCCCTGCCCCGAAGAGCTAACAATCTAATCCCTTTTATCTTACACACAACCTATCAGTGTGTTTTACGATTATGGAGGAATCCCACATAAGCACAGTTAGAACATTACAACTCATTGCAGATTCAAACCCAGGGCTTTATGTGCTGCAAAGCATCAGTGCTAACCACTGGCTGGTTGATCCAACTATTTGCATGATGTCATGATGTATGCAATATTTTCAATTCAGGCCACACCCCAAACCATGCCCAATTTTACTTGGGGGGGGGGGGGCAGAATTTCTATGCTGAAACTTGTCACCTGCAAAACAAAACCTGAAATATTAAATTGTACAGCAAGGGGGTGTCACATGCTTTTGAAGTGCTGCAAATTAAAGTGCCAACAAGGGGGGGGGGGATTAAACGGGTAGCGAGAGGGAGTAAAAGTTAACTATAAAAGGAAAACTACAGTATAATAAACTTCTCCTGCTTTGTACTACAGCATTTGAGTGGCAGGAAAAAAGTAACAAAACTAAAGTGTAGAGAAACAAATTCCTCCAATCAGCACGCAGAAGTAGAAGCTCCAAGGTACAAATGGTTTGCTTAGCATACATTCAGCATTAAGGCTTCGTTCACACTATGGAGCGTATTGGTGGGATTTCCTGTGAAAACATTGCACCAAAACGGTGTGTGAACGGCACCACTTACACCTATGTACTTTGATACAGTGTGCTGCATGCAGCAGTTTTGCGAGTTAACATACAGAGGTGCCATTGAAAATAATGGCCTCCGCTATTCGTTAAAGCACCGGTACATTGCACTAAATCACACGCACAATGTTGCACTGCGTTAAAAAAAATGGATTGTGGGGACGTAGCCTAAGGAGATAACATGCCTGTGTCTTCCTACAGGGGGATGGGCCAGCTGTGGGCCAGCTAGCCACAAGACAACCGTATTTGAGCTTTATAGTAGGAAGCTCACCCATATCACATGTTAACAAGGAGAAAAACACATTCTGGTCCCATGATAAATCTATATAAACAATCTTAACTATGTAAACAGCTTCTCACTGTAAATGTGGCGCTTCCTGGAGCCTTGTCAAAAAGGAAACCTTCGGACCTGCAGACAGATATATAAACACACACATTGTATCATTGGATTGTTATTGTATTATTTCTATATTGTATTGATTTGTTTGTTGGTAATAGCAACTAGGTGTCAAAAAACTAGGTGACTGCAGTTCTCCATTAAGAAGAATTAGCTGCTAGATATTGAATACTCCTACGTATTGAAGGCACGCAGCAACACACACACCTCAGAGTAATTGCTATTTACATGTATTTAATTATAGATCGAGATGAGGCAAAGAAGTGATGTCTCAGCCAATCACAGACAACGCTGCCAATCCGGCCCCTTCTGCTGCACAGAAAAAAGACACAGAGCAGCAGCAGAAGACAACAGAGAAAACGGGTCTCGGTAAGCAAATAAATAGGTCACGCAAGGAGCTTTAACCCAAGGTCTAGGTTTGGAGGGTGGTAAAGCTATGTACACATTTTTTGGGGGTGGACATGCCCTTTAAGGTTTAGTTCTCCTTTAAGAGAGGCAACTGGCAATGTTGGTCAATTTGGTTTCACAGGGTTAATCTTCATCGTTTAGCTGCAGGAATGAGTTTAACCGATACCATGCCACACACATTTGTGTACAGTCAGTTGCGGTGGCACCAGCAATTTCATAAACACAAAATTACCATTTAAACAAGCACTAGCAAGTACGATAAAGTGGGTACGGCACTTCTATTCCTTGGGAGCTCTGTAATGAACAATATATTGTGGGAAAGCTTACAGAAAGGGAGAAGTGGCTGGAAACCACAGCAAACAGCCCACAAGAAAATCTGATCTGGGCCCAACCAATCAGACAAACAGGGATGCTCCTCCGCACTGCCAGTTACAGATAAGATTTACAGTGCGGTCTGTGGTTTACCATGGCATCCTGTTATTTTCCGTGCTGTCCTCTCAGTGGGTTACGGTAAAAAAGGAGAAGAAAGCCCAGTTCACAGGGAAACAGGCCAAGTTAACCATTGCACGCCGGTGGCAAATGCTTTCTGGGTGTGGACTAAAAACTGTTTTTTATACAATGTTCTGGGAGTTGTAGCTGTTTGGACCATTTCCGCAAACCTGGCCCAAGTGTGACAATAAGGGATTACAGGTATTACCGCAAAAAGACTTACGGAATGTATGGGAGCCTACTAAAACCTAGATAAAGATCATGTCAACGCTAACAAACAACGGTCATTTCTCATTTATTTCCCCCTAACCCCAATTGCTATTTTTAGTGCTTTATAACACACATTCTCTATGGAAAAGGTTCCCACCTCCTGCTCAATGAGCTTTTAGGAACTTGAGCATGTGCAGAGCAGGCACCAGGGGAAATAGAGGTCAATCATTGGTTGTGATGTCAGCAGTCACAGTCTTAATTGACAGCATGGAGGGAGGATACGGCTTACTCTGCCAGAATGGAAGTAATAATAATAATCCTTAAATATCTGGTTAATAATACATCTAATAATGTGTTGGATATATCATTTTGGATTGGGGGTAGGTAACAGAAAAAATGATTTTTTTGTTTCAAGGATGACAAAACTAAGGGGTCCAAAGTTAGCCACTACTAAAAGGGTTTGTTCTGATCCAATAGGATAAGCAGAAATTGGCCTTTAGACAAGAGATGTAAGATCAATGTTCCCTGGGTGAACTGCACACACAAGCGGAAGTGTAATGACACTTTGTGATGTCACAATGACTGCCAAACTTTACCCCCAATACTTTATTAAACTATGATCTATTTGATGTGTCAACACTGTACAATAAGAAATATTTATACAAAATATACAAGTGCCAATAGCCATGTTCCCCAGACTTTATAATACACTCATTGTGCTTGCTGTTTATTAAACATTAATGACCAAATTAGCACAACTAAGCCCCCCCCCTACCTCTGCTGTGTGGTGTTTATCTGCTTCTTGAAGTCAGGTGGGTTAAAACATTGATAACAATGATGTTATAATTAAATAAAGCGTCATAAACAGAATTACGTTCGTACTAAGTGAAAGAATAAATATCCTATACTAGTCCCACCTGGAAACTGATGCCTATTTTAGAACATGAGGTTTAAAGAAAATGAGGTTTAAAAAACAGTTTTCGGTTATTGCAAATATCAAACGTATGCACAGTCAGTCTTCTAATGACTGTTGGAGTTGCAAAGTAACTTTACTGCTGGGACCAAATAAAATTTCATTGAAATCTTAGAACATAAAATACTCCCTGTAAAGCTAGCCATGCACCCGTCAAGGTTTCTACTTTTCTGCAATTAAAAGTGATTGATATTGTGTGGACAACAGATCGAACATTGATTGTCCAGGTCGTGACATTTCAGTTGCTTGCACTAGTTATCTGATGGGTTTCAAGTACTTTTTGGATAATTAGTAAAGAACTAGATCAGTAAAGAATTGGATCAGTAAAGAACCCGATAAGTAACAAACCGGATACGTAAAGAAATGGATCAGTATAAAAATGGATCGGTGTATAATCGGATCAGTTAAGAATCGGATCGGTAAAGAATCGGATCGGTTAAGAATCTGATCAGTAAACAATCGGATCAGTAAACAATTGGATCAGTAAATCAGATCAATATAGAATCGGATCAGTAGCGAGCCGGATCCGTAAAGAAATGGATCAGTATAAAAATGGATCAGTCTAGAATCGGATCGGTAAAGAATCGGATCAGTAAATAATCAGATCAATATAGAATCGGATCAGTAGCGAGCCGGATCCGTAAAGAAATGGATCAGTATAAAAATGGATCAGTCTAGAATCGGATCGGTAAAGAATCGGATCGGTAAAGAATCGGATCGGTAAAGAATCGGATCGGTAAAGAATCGGATCGGTAAAGAATCGGATCGGTAAAGAATCGGATCGGTAAAGAATCGGATCGGTAAAGAATCAGATCAGTAAACAATCAGATCAGTAAACAATCAGATCAGTAAATAATCAGATTGGTAACAAATCGGATCAGTAAATAATCAGATCAATATAGAATCGGATCAGTAGCGAGCCGGATCCGTAAAGAAATGGATCAGTATAAAAATGGATCAGTCTAGAATCGGATCGGTAAAGAATCGGATCGGTAAAGAATCAGATTGGTAACGAATCGGATCAGTAAACAATCAGATGAATATAGAATCGGATCAGTAGCGAGCCGGATCCGTAAAGAAATGGATCAGTCTAGAATCGGATCAGTAAAGAATCGGATCGGTAAAGAATCGGATCGGTAAAGAATCGGATCGGTAAAGAATCGGATCGGTAAAGAATCGGATCGGTAAAGAATCGGATCAATAAACAATTGGATCAGTAAATAATCAGATTGGTAACGAATCGGATCAGTAAACAATCAGATCAATATAGAATCGGATCAGTAAAGAATCGGATCAATATAGAATCGGATCAGAATAGAATCGGTAAATAATTGGACCGGTAAATAATCGGATCAGTATAGAAATGGATCGGTAAGTAATCGGATTGGTAAATAATCGGACTAGTAAAGAATCCGATCAGTATAGAATCGAATTGGTAAAGAATTGGATTAGTATAAAATCGGATCAGTATAGAATTGGATTAGTATAGAATCAGATCGGTAAAGAATCGGATCAGTAAAGAATTGGATCAGTATAGAATTGGATCAGTACATAATTAGAGGGCTGCCTTGACTGCTGAATGACACAAGGAGCTGCTACTCTCATCTTCCCTCCATTTCTGTGACAGCTAAGAACCTGCCACACAGCTCTGTTGCTGTCAATCACAGGCAGCTCTTTGCCGCCTTTCGCTTGCACACTGTGTGTGACCTGTTAACCCTAAAGCTTGTGCCACATGTGTCTTCAACGTTCTTCTTCATCTGGGATTCTCATTTCACATTATTGTAACATGATGTATCGTTTACAAAACAAAGTTCGTATTGTTAGTGTCGATACAAGGAGTATCCATGTATTTGTATGGGCAGGACATGTGGATACACATTGCAGTTTTCACCAGTGAACAGCAGCAAGGTAATCAATGTGATTTTTAATTTATTTCGAATGCAAAACCAAGGAGACACTATTTAACCTTATTATATCCGCAACTGTTCAGTACAATTTATGGCTAATGCAAAAAGAGCAAACATTGGTCTGTGCCATTAATCAGCAAAAACCAATCATATTTCAGCTTTACACAGCAGTTTGGTAACATTTGATTGGTTTGTTGGTTTCCCCTCTACCCCCTGTTTTTGTTATGATCTGCTTACAACATGGCTGCAGAAGACTTTTTCTCTCAATGAACAGGTTCATTTGGATATATAATCCCCAGGGTTAGTGTGGTGCTCACTGTGGGAAGGAAAGCCAAGGTCTGTATGCATTCATCAGCTGGTTAAGGCCACAAATCAAATCGTCCTTTTGACAGGTGCACTTGTGCCTTGGAGGAAACTTTGCTTTCACGCACCAGACCATACTTTATAGCCTCCTGTCAGAATCATTATCCTGTTCCAGAAGAAAATGTGCAAGTGTCTGGCCTAGCGGTGACACAATGGCAATTAATCACTAACTTTTAACGTGCAAGGATTACAGAGGAAGCCTAACGTTCTTCCTATTCTGTAGCCTGAGCTGAGAATGGGTATCTGGTGGCCCTCTAACTGCTGCAGAGCTATAAATCCCTTGAGCTCTCTGGTGGAATCTTGGGAGAAGCAGTTGGACAACATCTAGATGACCTGTAACTCCTTTCAACAGGTGTGTAGGGACCCGCAGGGTCTGTTACCTGCATGGATCCTATTAAAGGGCATGTCCACCCCCAAAACTATAATCCCCCCCACTACTGGCCCCATTGTGTAGTGTAGTTTAATCCTTACCTTACATCCCAGCTCCATCTGGTTCTTCTGCTATCCCCTCCTAAAGTCCAAAAAAATGCCCACCAGGAGTACTGCAGAGTCCATATAGGACTCTGCCTCCTGTCTCTCCTCTGGGAGAATTTTGCCATGCGCAGAAGAGCCCACCCCCCCCTCCCTCTCCCGATTAGGATTCCCTCCCCCTAGTGTAAAAATCTTTTTACATAACATTCCCCCTGTCCCCCCAGCCCCAACCGCTATATTTTTATTATCAGAAAGTGCCCCAAACATTACTTACCTTCCCTCTTTCCTCCGCCGCACTGAACTCCCGGCAGCCGCGTCCGTGATTGGCTGAGCGGCAGCCAATCACAGACGCGACTGCCGGTCCCCCGTTGGCAGTGCGGCGGAGGAAGAGAGGGAAGGTAAGTAAAGTTGGGGCACTTTCTGATAATAAAAATATAGCGGTTGGGGCTGGGGGACATGGGGAATGTTATATATTTTTAGAAAGGGCGGACATGCCTTTTAAATCAACATTTTAAGGAGAAGCGGCCGATGCCTTAAAGTTGTCCAAAACCCAAGCTACCCAATGCAATATCGGGTTAGAGTGGGCTTTGTGCTACTTTTGCACTGGCCGCGCCATTACCAAGAAATAGCATGGCGTAGCCAATGTAGTAATGGCTAAGTTTACAACGTGGCAATTTTGTGCCATTATCTGTGGGGTACGGACCTGATGCTGTAAAAAACAAAATTGCATCTTACCAGACCGGGATCCTGTGATGCAATAAATCTGGCAAGAGACTTTAAAGCATCACAGGATCCTAGTCAGGTAAGACGCAACAAAGCCCTTTAGGTTGCCTGCATGTGAAACAATGGCCCCCTGCCTGCTTTATCTACAGTGGTTGTCTGGAGGAGGCAGTATCTGTCAAAGTAGCAGGGGCTGCTCCCGTGATAGTTACGCCCCTGACTATAGCCTCAATATAAAGGTTAAGTCCTTGTTGCCAAACAATCTGCCATTTTATATGGAACCTGTCAATCATTTTTTTTAGGAGGAAGGGAGAACACCCCCCCCCACCCCCAGTAATCCGTGCTCTGTTTGTGTTCCTGCCCTGTTTCTTTTAAACAGCGGATTTTTCTCCTTTTACACCTAAAGAAAGCAATTGGATTACACATCTGCTTGCATTGATACCGAAACAGCCAAGGGAGATAAGGTGAAGGAGCAGTGCCAAGCAAAGCAGCCTGGGACAAATGCTCTGTATTCTCCAGCTTTATTATTTTATAGGGTAATCACTTCTTATCTTGGAACAACATGTACGTACAACATATGGGATTAAAAGCCTTGCAATATAAACATTGATATGGATTGTTCTTCACTGCCCAAGTGTGAACTCAGAAGATAAAACCCTAGTTTGTTTACACTGGTGTACAGGCACTCAAACTGACTAACGGTGGCTGGGATGTATGTTGGCATGCGATTGGCCGGAATAAGAAGCACATTTATGATCTACAACAAAGTGGGCAACCTGTGGCCTTCTAGGGCTCTTTCTACATGGTTCAGCATTTCGACCCAACAAAACACAACCGTCCAATTTTTCTTCAGAATGAAATAATAACATGATTTATTGAGCGATAGTCTGTCAGGCTGATAGTTCGGAGATAGTTGTAGACCATCAATATCTATGCTGACGACAGGTTCACCATGCACAATATTTACTAACAGTGATTACCCAGGTCTCATAACAGCAGATTACAGTCACTTAATAGGACCTATAACCACACCCCATGACATCAAGTATCATGAAAAGCCGTACTTACCGCCCCTAACATGATTCGGAAAATAAGCCAACGAAACGTCCAGATAACTATACATGAAGGTGGACTGTGCTCCGGGATTCGGGAAAGAGTCAAGACTGGGCACAAAAAGATCCCCAGAAATCCAGTCTCCAGTACCTGAGATTCCCAACCTAGAAAAAAAAGGGGTTAAAAGACATTCCATGTTGGCAACAAAACATACTTTTATTAAAGATAGTCAAGCTTATTTATTATTATTAATAACAATAATAATAATAATAATAATAATAATAATAATAAACTGCTACATGAGGACTATGGCCTAAACCACATTGTATCCTGACCTATCTCCTAGAAACCTACAATTAAAATCATATATCATTTGTTATTTCTAATTTAAGGTACCCCTGTCTGAAATAAGTAAAATCTTTTTCCAATCTCCTAGTGGGACAGACATGCTCAGTGTGCTTCATCCATGAAAAGGGCGAGGAGCTGTCCAACTACTGTAGCTACTTTGACTCTTTTTGTGCTGAGCATAACTGACTTAGTAAAAGATTTAACTGATTGAACAAAGGTATGGTTTGGAAAAACATACAAAAGCAGGTACTATATCATTACAGCAGGTACTATATCATTACAGCAGGTACCTATATATAATCACCAGCAAGTTCTGGTTGCGTATTTTGATTTAGACCATATTTTGCCTTTAAAGGGGAACTGTGGTCTCCAAACAAGTTGAGTTTAAATGAAAGGCCAGTTCCCTACCTTTAAAACGAGCCATCAACCACTTCTCTACGTGCTACACAGCCCAAGATATAAAGAAATAACTGACCATAAAGTTAATGGGCGGGAGGCTGACATGTGACATTCCTCCTCCTTCTCCTCCACCTCGCTGCCGCCGAGCACAGCCTCAGACTTCAGTGACAGGACAGGAGACAGGAAGTCCCTCCCCCTCCCTGCTGTGTGAAGTGAAGATCCTCACAGTGAAGGTAAGGGAGTGGGGCGGGGCCACAGCACCCGTGAGTGGGGGGGGGCCAGAGGGGGCCTGCAAATGGAGGGGCCATGGGGTCCATGAGTGGGAGGGACAAGGGGGGCTGCAAGGGGAGGAGGAGACACAGGGCAGATTGACTATCATCTATTGACATGGTTTCAGAGCAGGAAGCAGGAAGTGCAGGGGACCTGGTGATGCTGCGGCCATATCACACACAAAAATTTAAATATCTTCAAAACTATGCAAAATAAACAATGACAATAAATTGCAAAAATTCTCAAGAGAGCAATTCCTATCAATTTGCCTAAAGTCATTTTTGGACCACAGTTCCCCTTTAAATGTCCTCCCCAAACATAAAAATCTGGGGGGGGGGGGGAATATATTTTCTAAATATAAGCAGATATTACTTGATTGTAAAAAGGTTTAAGAGGCCTATAGAATAAAGGTAAGCATCAAATATAAATTAAAGAGAACTATGCTTGATTTTTTTAATCCTTATGTAAAAGCTTTTATCCCAGAACACCTATACATTGAAATAAACCTCAAACAACGTTATATATAGTTTTTGTATATGAACCAAATTATTTTTAACTAACGGTTTATGTTAGTAAGTAGTGGCTAGGTAAGTAGGGAATTGGCTTACCAACACAAACGATAGTTCAGAATGAACATACATTCCTAAATATATATGCAGAAAAATTATTTGAGTTGCATATATACAGTAACAAAGAAATGCTTGCTTGCTACACACATGCATGTGTGCTGTGTGATTGGTCTGTGTCAACCAATTACACATTACAAAATGGGCCAATCGTGAAGGTGAAAGCACACGAGAGCAATGCCCACATATACCGCCTCTCTGTACATAGGACTTTTCCTGTTACCGTCTGATTAAGACCATCATTGTGGTGGTGTTACAAACGCTCTAAAATATCACATTGCATTCAAGCATTAATGGTCTTAAAATTTGGTACATTACTTGTGTTGTCTAGACATGCAAAGTTAACGAGAATAACGCACGCATCGGAAGTTACATCTAAAAGTCACGTTAAGTGTTGATAAATCCCCGTTAAGACATTAACGGAACGTTAAGACCCAATTTTGCGATATCGGCTCTCGGTACATAGCCCCATAAGTTTCTAAATCTAAAACAATTCTATATATTAGTTCTGGTGGGATAGTGGTTTAATGATCTGCTTTTAGCAAGAAGGACTACATGAGGTGACAGGCTCATTTTAATACATTTTTATTTATTTAGTTTGTTTCTTACAATCATACTAGCTAAGAAATAAACTGCCAAATTGGGTTGGACTTCCACCAAAAAAAAGAATTGGGTTATGAGAGCAGACACCTAGTACCCACAGAAAATGGAGAAGAGAGACAACATGTTAAATCTTTATGAACGTGCTTGGTCAATTGGGACAATGAAGTATGGTGGCTTTAATAGCTCTTTAAGGCTCAGCTCTGTGTAAATCTAATTTGACATACACAGGTTTATTCAGATACAGGATATGAACATTTCCTCTACATCTATTGATGTTCTTCAATTAATCCCAATAATTTTCAGCTTAAAACAGATGAAATGTCAGATTACTCTCACATACGACTCATTGTTACTGGGAAGGAGGGGGGGTGTCTTATCTTATATTTAGATTAGTGTTTGTATACAGCTTAGGAGGTTATGTTTCCCGCAGGACCTGTTCAGCAACAATCCCTACAGTATGTCTTGGAAGGAGTTTTTATTCTTATGGTGCCCATAAACTAGCTTTTACCTTGTGACGTTTCGCAGAATTATGCCCTGCCCCATAATTTCTAACCGTAAAAGGTTATCCGTATGGGGAACAATGAGGAAACTGCAAAGTGAATCTCTATTGGAAAAGGATGTATACATTCTAGCAAACCATGTCAGGTGACAAAAGCTAGAGCTCGGAATATGCAGTTTGGCATAACTCCCAACCCAGTGGGACTGGATCTGGTACAGGGATAGAGCCTATTGGATGCTATACCACAGAACGCCCTGCTAGACAAAGCCATGGAATGGGGGAGCTATGTCAGGGTTACTTCAAGCATGTTTGCATCCTACCCAAAGACCACCAAACCCTTCCAGTGGCCTCCAAGCTCCAACTGCTCATAGGACAAGTTTTTTTCCAGATCAGTGAGACTTTTAGAAACAGGGCTGTGTGCAGTAGGCAAAAGGCAATATAGCAAGCATTTGACTAATGACCATTTTGTCACCCATCATGGCCACAACCTTAATGGCTGTGTGGGTATTAAAGTTTTTTAAGCTTTTGAGGGTTGCTCTACCTGTGTGCAAACTTTCCTTTTGCGGGTGGACATGCCCTTTAAAGCACCAAGGATATAGTTTACAAGATACTAACATGGGCTGTCACAGAAAAACATGGGGTTACAGTACAGGGACATGGCAGTACTAGGTAATGCAAAGAGGTTGAGACATTTCCCGGTTATATGGCAGCATAATAAACTTCTTCATCTACAGTTTAGAGAAAACATATGGATACACCAGCACTTCCAGGAAATTCCTTGTATGCAAACAAATGCTTTGCATTTTATATTTCGGCAGAAGTTGATAACAGAAGCACAGCTACTTTGAAATGCAAAATAATGTTACGGATAAAGTAGAGGATATTCTGGTCACCTGGACCTATTCATTTTCTTAATTATTAACCTCCTGTTTTATTAGAACTTAGAGGATTTTATTACTAAAACTAGCAAAATACCCGCGCTTCGCAGCGGAGATGTATTGAAATAACGTTTTTAAGTAAGAAAGCAATAATGTATCAAGATTGCTGTAATCACTCGGCAGTTGATATATTAAAGAAAGACAATTCAATAATCTTTACGATAATGCAACACTCATTAACTTTAATTTAATATTATATTTTTTATTCAACTATGAAATTTTGGTGAAAATAACCCCCACCACCCCTCCCCGTCCGCCCCTAATACCCCCCACTATTTCTCTCTGTCCACCCTCCAACCCCTTCCCCTTACACCTCAGCCAGTCCCCGCACACACCCTGAAATTTTTGGTAAAAATCGGTCCAGCCGTTAGTGTGCAGGAGTTCAAAATTCTATTCCCCCCCCATTCACCCCCACCCTAAAAAAAATATTTCGTTAACCTTTTGCTGGTAAAGGAGCATATGCATACAAAATTTGGTTGAAATTGGACCAACCAGTCTGTGCAATGTCAGATACTCACCGTTACAGGTGCAATGTCAGATACTCACCGTTACAGGTGGAATTTCGAAACGAAACCTGCTTAACTTTTGTAAGTAAGGTGCAATGAATGAGCCTGCCAAATTTAAGCCGTCTGCCTCCACGGCAAGTTGGAGAATTAGTGATGAGTGAGTGAGTGAGTGAGGGCTTTGCCTTTTATTAGTATAGATGATACCAAAATGTGATGAAGACTTAAAGGATGGTTAAAGCCTCAGAACAAAACTAAATAAGAAGGTAGTACTTAAATGCAGTATCCCTTATCATTTTGAGGTGGATGCTGGGAAAATTACCTTACCTACATGGGGCTAAAGCTGGGTACACACCTGAAAAGATCTTAGAAAGATGACAGACAGGATCTGCAAAATTCTGTTTGTTATTTTTCAAACGACGGGCTACACACAGTCCGGAGCGTTCTCTCTATACACAGCATATACACATCATATACACAGCATATACACATCATATGCACAGCATATACACAGCATATACACAGAATATACACATCATATGCACATCATATGCACAGCATATACACAGCATATACACAGCATATACACAGCATACACACAGCGTACACACATCATACACACATTATATACACAGCATATGCACATCATATGCACAGCATACACACAGCGTACACACATCATACACACATTATATACACAGCATATGCACATCATATACACAGCATATACACAGCATATACACATCATATACACATCATATACACAGCATATGCACATCATATACACAGCATATACACATCATATACACATCATATACACATCATATACACAGCATATGCACATCATATACACAGCATATACACAGCGTACCACAGCATACACACATATATACACAGCAATGCACATTATATGCACAGCATATGCACAAGCTATACACTCATATACCAGAAATATCCACAGCATATACACACCATATACCATCATCACAATAACACATCATATACACATCATATACACAGAATATACACAGATATACACATCATATACACATCATATACACAGCATACACACAGCATACACACAGCATACACACAGCATACACACAGCATACACACAGCATAGGGAGAACGCTCGGGACTCTGTGTTCCCTTGGCTGTGGCCGACTCCCCTATAGGCAGTTTACTGCTGCCAAGAGCTCATTTGGAAAAGCAAGGTACACACAGTACCGATAAAGCCCCGATACTGTCGGTATCGAGTTCTTGCTCAAAACGTGCTCAGAACAGGAGAAGGGCGCACGGGACCAGGTCATGTAAGTGCCTTCAGGGGCATCTTTGGCAATTATGTATACAGCAAAACTGGGGTTTGAGGAAGTGCTGTACATTACGATAACAAGTATTTTTGAGGCTGGACATGCCCTTTATGTAAATGCTACCTCCTGAAGAAATGGATTTAAGTCCCTTCAGGGGCATCTTTAGTAATTATGCATAATGTGAAACTGGGGTTTGGGGGGATGCTGGACATTACAATAAAAAAAAAATCTGTAGGCTTGACATGCCCTTTAATGCCATTTACTGGAGTGGTATTGTACAGTTTATTGGTGTTTTGAGGGGGATGTTTTCAGATTATGGAAAATAAAATATATTATTGGTGAGACCTGTAGCTATGACATTCTCATAACTTAACTTTCCAAGCACCTTAGCTCCCCCCCCACACACACAAACTTCACTGTACTTCAGCAAAAATGCTTCCATCATTACTTACACAGCAAGTTTCACCAGCTGGTCGAAGCCTCCTCTGCTTCTGTATGTGCTAACCAAGTGCAGGACAGCAGCAGAGGAGGCTTGTAGGCTTGTCTCCTGCAGCTTTGGGAATGGAATGCATTCTTTGACCATGACGTAAGAGGAGAGGAGCTAGGGCGAGAGATCAGGCATAGATCAAAAAGGTGATTACATTCTATAAGTATATTCAAAATTATAGTAAATTACTCGGTTAGATTGACTCAATCACAGTTATATGCAGCATCGTAACACCTGTTCAGAGTCTCAGAGAAAAAAACAATTACAGTATAATTTACTAATAAAGATCCCAGAGCTTAGAAGCCAGCATTTTTGTACTCTGGGCTAGTGAAAATGACCAACTCAAAATCTTTTACCCAGCGGCCCTTGAGTTAAAACACCCAGCATTCCGAGAAACAATATATAGTAAGACATGACAAATCATTCAGTGTTTGCAGATAAAAGGCTAAGGGCACATTCAACAAACCAAAGGGAACTAAAATGAAAAAGTTTGGGTGTGTTGGCTTTTCGCACTGCGAACAAGGCCTAAATCTGTGGATTAGGTAGGCGGGAGGCGAGGGTAAGTGTAGATTCCCATTAAGAAATGTTTAACAGAAGGAGATGACATTTATATCTGACTTTTCGGAAATCTGAAAATATCCATAAACACACCTAATAAGTGAACAGTTTGAGTTCTCAACCCATCTCAGCTCGTTTCCTTTTGCCAAGACACTTACTTAGGTTACGCCAGTCTACGCAAACTGGAAACTCAGGATAAATTTTAAAAAAACTCAAAACCCTGCTATAATACCAAGTAATATATTATTTATCAATCTTATATTGGGTTTCTTTTCCTTCTAATCTGTGTTATGCTGCACTCTAAACATTTCTGCAAGATGAGGAACTTGTCTTGTGCTATTCTTGTTTTTTTTACAAACTCGCGCCTAATAGAAAAAATACTTTTAAAAAAGTATGCTGAGACTATTAAGGGAAAAATGAGAGTCCTCCGAGACTCCCCAGATATATATATATAAAACTTTTCATTGTTCCAATAAAGCTATTTAAATGCATTGGCATTTCCATAGAGCCACAGACATTGCTTGAATAAAGCCGGGCCTGTTCTATCTCAACTGCACTTAAAGAGCGTTCTGCAATGGGATCCACTATGACCCCCTTTAAAAACGCAAAGACATGTCACTTTCTGCCATCAAAGTATGCATGGATATGTGAGGAAAATACACCAGAGTTTGTTATAGAAAATATTAGAAAAAAATGCTGCCAGAAAAGTGATAAATTCTCATTCATAAATAATGAGGCATTGTGAGTTTACCACAAAACATTGTTGAATTCAACAATTGTTTCACGTGTATTTTTATGCATTACTTGTCAGGTTGAAAAACACAACTATAGGAAAACAAGGTGCAAACCTTGGCCCAGGTAGTAAGTCTAAGTTAGTAGACCAATTAAACATCCTAAGAAAGTTAAAGTTTTTGTAACTTTTGCATTTATTAACAAGAAGCATAAAAAGCAGGACCAGCACATTACAAATGATGACCCTGTGCCCATTGCAGGATCCGAATTGTCTGCATTGATTTAGGTAACAAAGCAATAGCTGGAAAGGTATAATCTAAACTAAACAATTTGTTCTACATGATCCTATATATATACGCCCAGTTAGCACTAACATCAGTTTCCCTCCAATTACAATGAGGCCGTGACCAGTGCGGTCAGATACTTCTGGGAAGCTAAGGGTCTTGCTATTGACCCACCTGCTCCTCTCTGCTGCAGTTGCATGGAAGGCCAATCCAGGCAGCTGCACTGAGAAGCACAAAGCTTCCTTTTGTGCCTTTCCCTGGTGCACTGCTAGATTTGGGCAAAGGGAGATATAAATATAAGAATCACCAGGCGCTGGATGACTCTGCTTCCCTCCACAATGCTATTTAACACTTTCTATGCCGAGCAGTGAGCCATCTGACTTAATGCTCTTCCGTTCCCTTGATCTGTCTGTAGGCTTCTTGCTTTTAACTTTAAAGATCTTTGCGGCAATTCATATCAATGGAAACGTGTGCTTTGTTCCCTGTTACTACTTATTATGAAGCTTAAAATAGCAGAAAAGGTTTCGGAAAAGTTCAGTTTCCATATCTCAGCAGTTTTTTTTAAAAAAGTAAAAGCCGAACTTCCCCTTTCATACAATATTATAAACACCATTTACTAGTTAATTATCTATCTTATTTAAACACATTTAGGATTTTGAGAGGTGCCAGTGATGATCGCCTGTAGCAACCAACCAGATGTTGTTATCTAACTGCAGTAACCCAGAAGAAAAGCTAACATTCGATTGGCTGCTGCAAATTACTAGCATGGACCAATGTTTTCATGAGTAACAGAAGCACCAACTGCTCCAATGCTTCTCTGAAAATCTTCTCAGACAACCTGATCCATATCCCCAATGTTCTATCAATGGTTTCCACCCCTCTCTCTGGTTTTACATTCTACAGCAGGCACCCAGTGAGGTGCTCGAGCTTAAGTATATATACGCAGATGACAAGCTTGGGAAAACCTAGTCATTGACTGTGATGTAAGTGTCACAGCCATCAATGGCGGCAGGGAAACACAGGGTCTGAGGACATTGTGGGGATGGATCAGGCTTCCAGAGAAAATTTTAAAGAAATGGTGGAATGGTTGGGGTTCGTCTCTCAATAAAAGGTCATTTTTAATCAGCATATGGGCATGCCCTTTAATATATAAATGCACGGGGCTGCAGGTCAACTTTATTAACAGAAGGAACTCTCCTTTTGGTCAAACAAATTAATCTTGACTCTTAGCCAAGAAACTGTTAATTAAAATGATTTACAATTACCCCTGTAGTACCCGTTTGAAATAAGTCTTAGAAAGTAAAATGAGATGTGCAAAAAGTCGCCCAAGCTGTCAACTTGCCTCAACCAATCAGATGATACCTTTTTTGCTGGTCTGCTACAATATGCAAACATTTGATTGGTTGCTACAGATTAAAAACATGGGCATAATGTTGCACCTCTTATTGAATAAGACCCAAAGTATCTGGATCGTTATTCACCTGTACGAAGCACACAGAAGCATTTCTCGTCCCACTGAGTGAGATGTGTCTTTGGTTAGGAAAGACGTCTACATTTAATGTGAAATTAATTGGAGTAAAATGTGTTTTAAATAATCATTGTAATATAAATCGATGTCAAACTGCTTTTTTTTAATTCTTCATTGCTATTTATTTCATACAATTGTTTTCTATAGATGTAGATTTTTTATGCTGATGTTGCACAAACATTAAGTGTGACTGTCTGGGGACACAGTGAGGGTATTGTAGTTCCATCTTGGGGCTAATACAGGCCCAAGACAAGCAGGTAGCCTTCCAGCACTGGGACAAACACAGGACATTGTGATACTCGTCACATAAACAATACGCTGTGATTTTTTCTTTTGAACTGTGTTTCGTTCCTGCGTCCTCCCTGAGTTTCTTTCTGCAGCTGTGGGTCAGATCTAAGGCTCTTCTGTTCTCCATTCAACGCCTTCACAGCTGACTTGGCCACCGAGCTGCTTTGTGAAGTACACGACCCGTTATTTCCTTCCCACAAACAATGACCACTCTCGCTGCCTCGAACCCTTTATACCAAGGTGGGTTTTTTATGAACAGTGTGATGTGATGAAAGAGATGGGGATGGAAACCCTAAGTCTTTGCTGTTTCTCTGCAGTTTTGATCTAAGGAGGCTTGGGCTGTGGGGGCGAGAGGGGTCTCGAGACCCCTCAATTCATGGATGATTTAAAGGGCTGGCAGCTTCTCCTACTAAATGCCAGTTCATTTTGATCTTCACACAGTTGACATTCTATTGGCCCATCAATCTTTAGAGAAAGGTCAAATTGTGAATTTGCACAAGTGGTTTTTATTTTGTACAACTGTGGAAGAAATGGGTATTAGTAAATGATATAAAAAAAAAAAGGTCTCTGTATGCTGGTTTGTCGTGAAGTGAGGAGAACCTTGGATGGTCTGTGATGCAACAAATGTACTATATATGACCTCCAAAATCCATGGGGAAGTAAATATCATACACCAGACACGTTTGCAGATCATTTCTGCTCTCGGAAACTGTTGCATGCACAGAGCATCCCTCTTGACTGGCAGTCCGATTAGAGTGTGGGTGGGGTGCTGAACAAGGGGGTGAAATCAACTATACTGTACTTGTGGACATTTCATAGAATTTTTTAATAATAAAACATCAATCCACTGTGCTTGGATTCAGCATTACTTTATAAGAAAACTTATACCTAAAAGCCGATGAGTAAAACCATGTATTACTATTCTTTATAAGTCATCCCTAACCAAAGATACACAATTTATTTTAGTTGAGATAAATTACAGATTGCAGATAAAAACTGCCTCCTGCCTTAGCTCTGTGAACTCCAGACATGCTCAGTGCTATTTATACAGAGAGAGAACAAGTGCAAAACAGAGGGAAAAGTAAATCTAAAATTAAAATGTTTTTGATTTTAGACGGGCATATCTTTAATTCGGAATAGGCGAATATTAGGGCACAGACTAAAAAAAGGTACATAAACCCTAAATAGGGGAGGTGCTAGTCTAGACAAAAATAGCTTTAAAAAAAAGGATAAAGAAAAAAAAAGGAGACTAGACTCTAGAATAAAGCTGGTAAAGCAGTAATAAGTATATTATAAAAATCCTTTAAAGGGCATCTATAGTGAGAAAATTACCTTTTTTTTCCTTTCCTTCCACGAGTTCTATAATTCTCCATCCCCCAGAGTGTCTTCACTTTTTTCAGATTCCCTCTCTGTCCTGAGATACACAAGTTAGAAGAATATGTGATTGCATTCCTCTACACCTATACAAATCTGTGAAATGACCCTCTTCCCTGCTCAAGTACCTCCCTCCTCCCTGCTCTGTTTGCACAAACATAGAGATAAGAACATTACCAGGAGGAGAGAGGTAGCTTTGATGGCAGAGATAAGGCAGCACTTGACCCCCCTTCATAGCTTTCACTGATTGATGATGGGTCACAAAGAGAGAGATCGTATTGCAGTAGTAACTGTACTGTTCTGCCTTCTCTTCCGTCTCCCCAGGACAGCTTGCTTTCTATTGGCCACTGTGCGTGGGTGTCTTTTTCAGGATGTTGAACTTTAAACTCCTACTGCACATGATAAGCTTGTTGGGTAGCCGGAGTTGAGACATGGGGGAGGTAACAGACGGGAGGGGGAAGGGGGGAGTGTTGTACAGAGAGATCTGACACCATGGAAAAACAAAGTCACTAACAGAGGTAGGAGAAGGGCAGCACAGAGTACATGAATTTAACTTTGCAATAGGCCAATGTGTTCTTTTCACTATAGATGCCCTTTAATAAATCCCACACATAGAAAGCATTAAAGGGGAAGTTCAGTGCAAATACATATGCTTTTCAGAAAAAAAGCAGTATTTTTCCATCCCAGTGTCCTTAACCTGCCAATTCAGCTTTTTGTCTGTGTATAAATAAATGCAACCGAAATACTGACTTCCTGTTTGCAGGACCCCTACTAGATACCATTATGGTCTTGCCCTTAACCCAGCACCTGGGTTGATTCAGTTGCTCAGTAGAGATCTGAGCATCTTTGACCCATCCAACATCCAGTAGAAATTTCTGTTAGGAACATTCCAAGGATGTGGTGCATCCTGGGAAGAAGGACCGTTAGAACCTAAAATGTCAGCTCACTAATGTCAACAGCAGGGAACAGCAAGGGGTATGAAATCAACTGATTTTTCGAAATGGGAGAGAATATGTAGAATAACTAAGAAGGCATTACACAAACTAACAATTTAACAAATATTGATCATTTCCACTGAACTGTCCCTTTAAAAACCTTTGTACCACAAACCCTTAGTATTCCTAAAGTGCATAGTCAAAAGCAGTAAGTAATAAAGTGCAGCGCAATATGTATATAGTCACTAGAGATGGCAAAACTTCATAAAGTTTGGTCCGTTTTAAATTCAGACCCATTAAAGTCAAGAGGGGATTGACAGTTCGAAAAGTCTGGGTGATTTCCAGCTAAACTAGCAATGGGAACTTACTGTAAATGGCTGTGGCACCTGGGAAATGGTCTGGGGAACATGGCACTATCACCAAAACTTGTTAAAACACTTCTTAAACATGAGTGGGCAATTGTCGGGTTTTGTGCAAGCTACATTAGAGGGTTACGGCCAATTAGAGGGTTACTGAATGATACTTTCGAGGGTTAGCGGAAACAGAACCATAAATTCGAGGGTTACCGAAATCGAACAATACTTTCGAGGGTTAGCGAAAACGATCCATATATTCAAGGGTTACCGAAAACGAATAATACTTTCAAGAGTTACTGAAAATTAAAGGCTACATTTGAGGGTTAGTGAACGATATATTCTAAGCTTAGCGAATGGTCCGTAAATTCGATAATTATCACGATTATTATTACGATAAGAATAGAAAATACAGCCGCGAGTCCGGAAAAACGAAATAGTTCGAAGTGTTCGAATAGTTCGAGTTTGTCCGAACTCCATCTCCAATAGTCAAAAGTCACTGAGCATCATGGGTAAATCCATACTCATGGCCCATAGGTATATAAGCATTCTGCAAAGGGTAAATGGCACATTAAAAGGTCCAAACAACAATCTTTAATTTGGAAATCACACAGGACAATCATTTTCTCACACTACAAAAAATAATCCAGGACTGCTTTAATCTGTATTAATCTGTGAAGGGGGGATTACATTTAAAGAAAAGAAAGAAAACTCGGGAGACATGAATTTAGGCATTAAGTCTATTTGGAATCTCTACGAAACGAAGCCTGTGAATCAGTAAAGAATGCTCTTAATCAGCTTATTATATATATTTTTACACTTATCTGGGTTGTGCCATGTTATAGGAGACAAGGCGGTGTTTACAATTGGGTCTAGAGTAGCTGTAAACAGTGTGACATCACTGATGGAAGATTAACGTTATACAAAGTCCTGTCTGGGCGCAAAGGATTAACAGCAGGCAGCCTTCCGCTAGTATAAGTTTACTGATGGATCTGCAAGATGGTTTAGCACCTGTGAGACAGAACAGTTCTCCGCAGGGGGTCTTGCAACACATTGGATGCTTGCCAATCACGTTCCAAGAAATGCAGTAAGGATCTGCAAACAGACTGACATCATCTGTCAGGGGAAGAGGTGAACGGAAACCGCAAAGTTTCGGTCCGAGAATGGATTTTCGGGGGGAAAAACGAACCCATAGAAGAGCCGATCGTGAAAACGAACCTATAGAAGTCAAAGGATTTTAAAAAAACCTGAAAGTTCCAATTGTGTGGGGAACGCACACAAACAACCAAAAGATTTCCCTCCCGCACAAACCAGTTCCGCTTAAAACCAGTCCAGTCGTGTGCTCCTGTAGGGAAGAGGGGTAGTAACCCCTCATTAAGCATTAGGTCTTGTTGCCTTATTGGTCAAATAAAATTGCCAACAGATTCTTGTACAAGTCATTCTGAATTGAGAGATCCAGTCGGACGAGTAGCGAAATGTCATCAAGAACTAAACTTTAATCCCAGTTGATCTAACGGAATACAACGGATATGTTAAATAAAAGGGTTACTAACCCTGTGTTTGTACCATATATTAGAGTTGCTTCTGCAATCTGATAATCCATGGCTGAAGCTTTATCCTGGTTACACACACATACAGGGAGATACAATAAAAGTTCTTATCGTTTAAAATGGTGCTAATTTTGCCCCAACAAATCAGATCTTATTTTACATTTGAAAGCTAACATCTGATTGGTTGGGGCAAAATTAGCACCATTTTAAACGGTAAGAACTTTTATTGAATAACCCCCATAGTGTTCAACAAAGTGGGGTTTCCACAGAATCAGACTGGCTACTAATTACTTAAAGGGGAAGTTCAGTGCAAATACAAATCATTTTAGGGAAAAAGAGTAGTATTTTTCACCCTTATGTCCTGCTCATTCAGCATTTTGTCTGTGTATAAATAAATGTTTACGATACAGCCTTCCTGTTTGTTGGACCCCTAATAGACACCGTTATGGTCTTGCCCTTGACCCAGCGCCTGGGTTGATTCAGTTGCTCAGTAGAGATCTGAGCATGTTTGACCCATCCAAGATCTACAGATCTTATTGGCCTAAGAAACCCCACCCCATTTCCACTTCATGCTGCCTATCAACTGTATAATGATCGGGCCAGGTAAGTTTGTAGTTTAGTGTTTGTTATAACTGGAGAGCTTTACACTGCTCAGTTCTGACCCTAGGTTACTTGATAGCCCTAGCAGCAATAACCCTACAAGCAGAACATAAATACTGTATCAGCAGCGAACTGTCTTGCCTCTAAGTGTTTCTACAATCAGAAATAGACAGTTCAGTGCGGCAGTGATGTCACCCCAGTTACACGTACCCGTATTCTTGCCAACGGTGTAATTAACTTGATATGGATTTGTCAAAGTGACAGACGTCTTCATCAAAAGAAAAAACAAGACAGACAAGAGTGAATCCATTAACAAAATAATTAAAGAGAGTGAGTAAAAAAACGGATCGCTTTAAAGATGGGGCACGGCACCTGTATATTCCCTTAACGTCACAGACTAAAAGCATTTTTTATGATGGAACGAGGAAAGGATTTTAATGCACTTTTATGATTAAAGGGGAACCTAAAATTCATTTAAAGAAATAAAAGTGTTGTTATAAGAACCTTCACAAATCTCTATAGTTGTACAATTACCATTATTCTTTTTCTATTGATGTCGAAATATCACCTTTCTTTTAATTATTCTCTGTAATAAAGGAAGGAAGTAGTAGTAGATTGGACTCATCCGATTGCCACTACGTCGGATTCAGGCGAACGAACAGTCGGACGCCGCTCACGGACAGCCAAAAACTGGTGCAATCTTTTTGGTCCAATTGACCGATACTATCGGTTGATCGGCCCGAAAAATTGCATGGTGTGTACACATATTCCCTTTAGTCTTCTCTAATCTTTATCTTGGACAATATGACACCTAATATACTATTCCCTGTTGTCACAACGTATTGTGGTCTGCAAACTCTGTCTAAAGGCTCGTACAAACACATGGTGTGCGTCCCAAGCCACGTCCCCCGAACCCTAACCGATAGCATACACATGGACGATTCTCGGCCGAAACGGACGTTCGTCATGTGTAGCGTTGGTGTCGGGGGTTGTGGCTTGGGCACATATTGAGCTTGTGTACGAACCTTAATGATTCCTTCTGTGTAGTAATCTGCATTAGTATCTGAAAACCTCCATTAACATTATAGTAATGTCTATAAAGCAAAGATATGATGTTGTAAATAGTTTTTATTGTATATTTAATACGTTTCCCCCATAAGCAATTAACCAGGACGGGCAGGACTTAACATAGACATCTCTGCTGTATAAGGGTGAAAGGCAGATCAGGAAATGACCTTGCCGACCTCTACACCCACTGCACTGACCCCTTGTCCTATTCAGCTTTTGTCATGGTGCTTGTTAAATGTTCAGCTGCCGTGGCAACCCCAACTTCCTCCGCACAGATGGCTTAAATCCATACAGGTGCCACGGGCACTTGGCTCTGAAAGAAAAAGTTGTGGTAATGACCTTGCTGAGTCTAATAGAGTTTGGATGGTCGGGAGCATGTTTCCCTTCTGCGGAAGTTGGACCTAGCAACACAAGGCCATTTGGTCCCGATATTCTGAATATCTGAAGGGGGGGGGGGCTGCTCTAGGGCTCTAGACAAATTAGCATTTCTGCCTTGAATTCCAGAATGTGGAGCAGCTTTCCGACGCCTATTTGATACATGGAAACAACCGATTGATAAAAGCACAATGCACTTTTCACATGGAAGATTCGAATATTAAAGGGAAAGGATTCTAATTCTACTAACCATAAAATGCTATTACACTATTACTTAACCTTCCGACATGACGTTTCACCGACATTCCAGCGATGTTTAAAAGAACTGCCTGGCCTCATCTCTTTTACAACTGACTCGCGATTGAAAAAATGTATGTACGAGGCATGGAAAGTCGCAGGAACTTGGAGGGTAAAACCGCCAGCAAATACTGTATTTAGACAATGGATAGATTCCACAATCGAAAGTTGAGTCTATCAAGCTTTAATGTGCATGGCCAGCAGTACATTACTGCCAAACCAACAATTTGACTGTGCCTAAATAAACATTTTCAAACACTTCCTGTAGCCAGGAGCACCTAATAGTGTCCAATAGTGTCCCTGTCCCTTGGATCAGCCCACTGGGTGACCAGATACTCAGTAGAAACCTGAGCATGTTTACATCACCAACAGCCAATAATGCAGAGAATACAATTAGGGCTGGTACACACAAGCCAACTAAGGCCCAATTTTTCCAATGATAGACCGACCAATCGGGGTAGTCAGAAGCAAAAAAAAAAATCTTAAATGAAATTTTGACCTGACAAATCTAACTGCAGGATTAGATGCAAATTCCAGACATGCCATTCAAATTAACTCTATTTAGCCTAAAATTCACCAAAATATCAGTTCTGGCAGCAAACTGGGATGAAATATTGAACCTGTGCCTCCTTCATCCTGGGAAGAAGGATGCACAGAACCAACTGCATCAAG
This sequence comes from Hymenochirus boettgeri, assembly GCA_019447015.1. NCBI lineage: Eukaryota > Metazoa > Chordata > Amphibia > Anura > Pipidae > Hymenochirus > Hymenochirus boettgeri. The sequence continues at coordinate 20,344,109 of CM033477.1, forward strand.
TGGTGTTAGATCTACACATCCCACCCTCATGTACCTAGTCTATCTGTGCGAATATAAAGACTTACTGCACATAGTGCACAACGTGAAGGGCTGGATGGAGGTTGCAGTTGGCACAGACCTCATGGTCTCCTGTATACAAATAAATAATAATATTCAAAAGCAGCAAGTGAACTAGAAGGTAATTCGTTAATGTCTGAGAGTTCCTGGTACATTTCCCATTCCATACATAGGCAAGAACAAAGAACTGAATGAATAGGGGGGGAAACTTTGGCTTCTCTGCAGTGTATGTTAAACAGAAGAGGGAACAGAAGCCTGCATGTTGAGTCTTATAGTTCCACAACAGTTGGAAGGGCCGAATATTCACCTGTTTTACTGAATAGAAAAACTCTTATCTACCTAGACATACTGCTTTAAATATTGAATAACCTGAACACCCTCTCTTGAATTTGGTTTATTCCATTTGAGGCACATGGGAATGAGTGGCACAAGAGCAGCTCCCCATCTCCCACAGGTTATAAATTACCGCAATCTTATTTTATGTGGAGTCTGACCAGGTCATCAGACAGGCTAATCAGAGACGCATATAAATCAGCATGATGGGAAGTGACTGAATGTCACATAAGGCAAGAAAAGGACTGGAAATGGAACATTTTTCTCCAGCACAGACTTTTGGAAAATATCCACCAACAGAAGAATGAAAGTGAACTTTACTATTTTACAACAACTGGGGATCAAGCTGGGAGAGCCAAGAGATCGCTGCAGGGATAAGGGTGAATATCTATTTTTAAATGCTTTTTTGGTCTTTGTAGGTATAATGGTTTTAGGTGTGTGTGTGTGTTTGGGGGGGAGGGGGGGTTCTACATGTATACAACAGATCCTTTCGGGGGAGGACATAATCATAAAATGGTCTCCCTACCTCCCCTTTTATTTTCTTAAAGAGTAACTGGGGTCTCAATTCCAGTGCCCTGTCTCTGTGTCAGGCATGTGTCACATTCCACATTAATCAATGTGCAGTCCTGTGGCTAGCTTTAAAAATAATAAAAATGTATGGGGTGGGGTTTATGATGCAGCTGATGCTCTGTCCCAGCAGTAGGATACAAGTGGGCATGCTCAAGCCAGGGGCTTGCTGGTGCTGGTGATGTCAAAGCTTACATGTGCTGTATTTCTGTTGTTCACAAGGCAACATAAACTAGAATGCAAATTACAATGCAAGCAAAAGGAAACTATATTCGAATGGTAAGATGTACATTTACTTATTGTCCACCACCACCCTGGACCAGTAAGACGCTGGTTTGATGTCACTACAAGAAGAGTTTTTTTGTTTTTTTTTACTTATTTGAAGTCATTATTTGTGCAATTAGCAGCATTGAGTATTCAGTGGCCCCAACATGGTTGTTTATCTACAATTCCCTTTAAAACATTGCTTGGCAACAGCCACAACCAATAATTATCAGATAAAGGCCGTTCCACCTTCCTACTTTGTTTGTCAGCAATACAATTCTGAGTATCTAGGAGCAAAATCACAATAGACCTGGAACAGAATAATCACTAGAAAGGACATCAAATCCAGAATAATCACTAGAAAGGACATCAAATCCAGAATAATCACTAGAAAGGACATCAAATCCAGAATAATCACTAGAAAGGACATCAAATCCAGAATAATCACTAGAAAGGACATCAAATCCAGAATAATCATTAGAAAGGACATCAAATCCAGAATAATCATTAGAAAGGACATCAAATCCAGAATAATCATTAGAAAGGACATCAAATCCAGAATAATCACTAGAAAGGACATCAAATCCAGAAATATCATTAGAAAGGACATCAATCCAGAATATCATTAGAAAGGACATCAAATCCAGAATATCACTAGAAAGACATCAAATCCAGAATAATCACTAGAAAGGACACAATCCAGATGAATCACTAGAAAGGACATCAAATCCAGAATAATCACTAGAAAGGACATCAAATCCAGAAATACTCACTTAGAAAGGACATCAAATCCAGAATATCATTAGAAAGGACATCAAATCCAGAATATCACTAGAAAGGACATCAAATCCAGAATAATCATAAAAGACACAATCCAGATAATCATAGAAAGGACATCAATCCAGAATAATCACTAGAAAGGACATCAAATCCAGATAATCATTAGAAAGGACATCCAATCCGAATAATCATTAGAAAGGACATCAAATCCAGAATAATCATTAGAAAGGACATCAAATCCAGAATAATCACTAGAAAACCATCAAGTTCCTTTCTGTAGTGTTGGGCTCCAGACTACTGCAATTAGAAGTTTAGTCTTTCTTGGTCACAACCCAGAAACCCAGAGTATTAAATTAACCTATCACCTGCCTTTCAAAGTTATACCTGTTTTAACGCCCCGCCCCACCAACACACCTTAACGCAGACCTGGGCAAAGTAAGGCCCGGGGGCCACATGCAGCCCGTTGGTTACCCCTGACTGACCCCCTGCTACTAGACCTGTACCCAAAACAAAAATACAAAATAATATTAATTGGATTGTCTCAGGCTGGATAATTGATTTATTTTTAGATTAGTTTTATTTTATACAACAAAATAATAGTGTGATCAATTGATAGATTGAATTTGATGGAAGGATCTAAAGTATTACATACCTTCTATTCAAATTGCAGCTAATAATAAAAAAAAATCCAATAAGCCAACAGCGAGATGTAATCAAAGTTCTTATCCTTAAAAATGGTGCTTATTTTGCCCCAACCAATCAGATATTCGCTTTTAAAATGGTAAAGAACATCTGATTGGTTGGGGCAAGTATATTAACTAATTAATCTGTTTATGAAATGCTTTTTTGCAATTGAGTTGAGAATTGAGTTGAATCTATTGGTTCGGCCCTTCACAACAGCCTCTTATGCGGCCCCATTGGAAAAGTAATTGCCCACCCCAGCCTCAGCGTAAAGACACAAAATAGTTTAACGTACAGCTCCCCCTGTCTCCCTGGGTATAACACATTGAGCGCGCCTAAACCAATGGTTTTAAAAGGAGGAGGAGTTAAAAATAGTTTGTCTAGTGTGTGTCTACACAGCTGTATTTCTTGTGAGGAATTAAATATTAGTAATTAGGAATATAGTATTAATTAAATCATTATTTTTTGGACTGTCAAAACATTTTTAAACTTGACTCATTTAAATATGCACTTACAAACTGTTGTAAACATGATTTAGTGTTGAATTAATACAGTGTATAAGACGAGCGAGGAAAGATTTTCATACTGTTAAATGTATGAGACTTTCCATCATGGTCCTGATATGGAATTAGATGCGTCTGGAATAGTTTAAATGGCGGTTGGTGGGGGGACAAATCCACCCATTTGTAACTAAGGGGAAACTCGGAGCTGATTTACTTTTAGCTAATTGCTTCCTTCAGGCGGGCCGCTTCAGCGCACTAATGGGTTTTAATAAAAACTTCCAATTGGGCCAGTAAACCCCTCATTAACCTGTTTTGAAAGCATGAATTTAAAGGAGCAGAGGGCAGAAGGTCACTTGGAATATGGAACTCTATAGTGCCGGTGAGCGATGCTCTCCAGATTAAAAACATGTAAAGGAGAGTGTCCTCGTCAAGTAACAGCTCTAAAATAAAGTGACTTGGGACAGCAGTGGTTGTTCGAAATTCTTGTAGCACTTCCATTTCATATAAAGAAATCACATTGCAACTAGAATTCAATTTCCCTTTACTTTACCTTATGAACTATTGCATATTATAGCTAATTATTAGAGGCAATCTGAATGCTTCTTGAAATCTGGTCCTAACTAAAGACAGAAAAACCTACAGTCTTACCTTTACAATCTGCCCAGTATCACATCTCCGACTGCAGCCCATGAGAAGTTATATTGCAAAAAATGTTAACAACTCCTGATTCCAGTAGCCTGAGTGACACTGACTGCATCCTCTGCATCTTTATGCTCACTGAAGGCTTAATGCTGATGAAAAGGGGCTGCAGTTACAAATGCGATCTAGTGTTCCTTTTAAAGGTAAGACTGTAAGCATCCATTTTAACCTAACTTGTATGGAGACCACAGTTACCTTTTAATTAACAATGAGGTGCTACTGAAATATTTCTACATTAGTGGCTGAAGATTGGCCATTTAAATTCCATGTCCCTTAAAGGGATACCACCTCAAAACACAAAAAAAGAGCCCAGTACCGGACATACATAATGTAACGCGCTGGAACATCCCTTCAGGGTGACTGTATTTATGACGCATATCTTTCACTCGCATTCATTACCAATGCATAGGTCGGCTCATTTGGCTTGGGTGTATGAAACATTGAACATGGACAAATGAGCAGAATAAAGTTGGAACGGGGAGAACGTGGGGAGAATGGAGATGAATTATCAGATGAACAGTTTTCAGCATGAGAAAAAGTTAAAAAAAAAAAAGGAGGAAAAAAAGAAAAAATACATATCCAACGTGACAAGAACTAAAAAAGAAATCCATTTCAAAAGACCATGTTCCTGCGGAGAGCAGGAAGAAAGAAAGGCTTACAAAGCTAGACTTTAGATTCTAGATTTTTTTTTCTTAAAGCAATTGTTCTTTGAAGTTATCGTCGATTGCTTTTCAAAGCTCAAGGAGACCGAATCCTTCCCTTAGATAAAGGAAAAAAAGAATAGAGTAGTTGTTCCAAATATATTATTAAGCAAAAAATATTGTGGTTTTCCTGTGTTCTAGAACAGCCAGCAAAGCATTTACATCTTATTTATCCTTCATCTCTTGGAACATCTTATTCAAGGACAAAAAGAAAAGATCAGGGGGGTCCTTCTGGCTACAAAGATCGACAATGAGTAGGGGTATTAGTTTAGGCAGAGGGAGGGGGGACAACAAGTCACTGTACTTTGTTTGGAAAAAGGAGAGAGACATCCGGAGACCAGGTGAAACTGCAGAAAATTAATAAAGTCATAAAGGGGCAACAGCAGAATTATAGGATAAGTTCTACTATACCAATCGCCCAAATGAATTCTAATAGCCTTATTAATTACAGCAGAGAACACACAATGTCATTATATCCAATATGTTCATTTTATATATAATGAAAATGATATATAATTTGCATTGAGTCAGTTATTAAATGCATAGATGTTTATTTATATAGTCTACGGGTGTATTACATTTTTTCAGGTGTCTTAGCTTTTTTCCCCCCTTTATTTATCATTGTTGATAAAACGATGATAAATAATTTAACAAAATTATCTCCAGTTCACTGCTTGTTCACACTGCGATTTTTTCCTATAAACAATTTGCAGTGTCACTATGAAATTTTGGATGAATCTACAATGAAATTGTTATTATAAGAAGCCAAGGAGTAACTAGTGGTTCCTCCTATTGAAATTACCTTGGTCTAATAAAACCAAGAAACTGATTCTCTAAATGAGATATCTGCATTTTTCCTACAACAAAGCTGTAGTAATGAAGTTTTGTCACCCAAACCTGTAAAGAACAGGTCCAACCAAGCTGGGCTGACAACATATCACATCATCCTCAGCAGGTGACATGTACTTTAGCCTCAGGAGCTAAAACTGCAAAATCTCTTTTCAGGACCTTTATTTCATTATAAATTAGATCCATTATGAGGCAACCAATTAGTAATTAGGTTTTAGCAAGTATTACAGTAATGGCAGCCGTGTTACCAAATAAGTTTAACATGAGCACAGTAAAAGGAGTTTCCATGTATTAAGGCAGTATTATTAAAAAGAACAACTACAATGTATATTTTCGTGACTTACAGTCCATAAGTAAAACGATTTATCAATTCTCAAAGTAATTCCAATAGCCAAATATACACTGTAATTGCTTTCATTACCGGAATCCCAGCAGTTACTGCCCCCTTCCCTATGTTAGTGAGTTTAGACATGCTCTGTTTGATTCACCCTGGGAGAGAGAGGAATTCTCCAATTGGGGAAATGTATAGAGCTGCTATTTCCCTTTTAAGGCAATGCACCGAGATAATAGCGTCTCTCTATACATTACGAATGGGCTTAACCCATTTCAAATCTTTAACACCAGCTATCTGTTAGCGTTAAAGATTCCGTCCTAAAGAGCAGCTATCGGCTCGGTAAATTGGTTGCAGAAATTGAGCGATACTGTTTTTGTGCACCACGGTAACGTCTGTCTTAAAGGGGAACTGTGGTCCAAAAATGACTTTGGGTAAATTGATAGGATTTGATCCCCTGAGAATTTTTGCAATTTAATTTTCATTGTTTATTTTGCATATTTTTAAAGATATTTACATTTTTGTGTGTGATATGGAAGCATCACCAGGTCCCCTGCATTTCCTGCTTCCTGCTCTGAAACGGTCAGTCAATCTGTCCTGTGTCTCCTCAATTTTGCAGCCCCCCTGGTCCCTCCCACTCATGGACCCAATGGTCTCTCCAGTTGCAGGCCCCCCACGACCCATTATCTTACAGCCTCGTGTGGCCCCGCCCACTCGCGGGTGCCGTGGCCCCGCCCACCCGCAGGTGCCTAAGCAACGCCCACTCACGGGTGCCTAAGACAGTTCCCCTTTAAAGGCTTTGAGACTGAAACAGCTGATATTGGCTCTCGATACATACATCTCCTGGTACTAAAGGCAGGGAAAGAGTAAACCAAGTAATTGGAGGGCTTTCTGCAGTTCAAAAGGCTTTGATTTTAAACTGGTATAAATCTTTGGTAAGAATTGCATAAAAAAGGGCAAGTGAAATGTTTTTGCATTTATGATAATTATGATCTCTATTTTGCCACTTGTGAAGCAGCCAATCACAGGGTCTCCATTGCTTATCAGTAATGTATGGCCTATCTGGTTGGAGATCATGATGGAAAGTAATTGAAAAGGACAACCAAATGAAACTGCTGCAAGAATAAAAACCAAAGACTTTCCATCTGCAGCTCTAACATAACCTTACCTTGGACTTTAAATTAACTGATTTCACATGAACATAAAGCAGAAAATTCCTGTGTAATTATACCAAGCAGATTAAACTCCCACCAAGAAACCAAGGTACAGGAAGAATAGTATTTCAGTGGTTATTGGGGTTTTTCATAATGTGTTCACTTACCAAAGGAATACCTACAAAGGAAAAGACATAGGTTATTCTATTAATATTAAAGAAACAATAGAAGGGTATTAAAGGAAAACTATGGTATAAAACACATTTTATCCTGCATGGATTAAATCCATGCGAAAAAACATTTTTGCCATTTAGTTTTATTGAAGAACAGTAGAGATACCCTTTGAAACAATTTATCACTTGTCATAAGAAGCAATTCCAAATCATAGATAGACAGACACACAGCTGGCCATACATAAACCAGTGTAACTGTCAAAGTTCCAGGAACATTCTGAAAACCCCATAACTAGAGTTTCTTAACCTTTTTATTCTTGTGGAACACTTTGAACAACTTTCATGTATCAGGGAACCCTAAAAAGAAAAATGTTATAAATTTTTATTTATCTTCCTCATCACAACAGAATAGATAGTAAATATTTTACCATCCCTTGAGAAACCCCTAGCATCTTCACAGGGAACCATAGGGATGCCCGGACTGCTGGGTGAGAAACACTGCCATGAACTGATCATTTTTTCATTGACATTATTCCATTATGTTGATCACAATCAGTTATCTGCCTAAGGAACTTTGCAGGAATGTCGGGCAGGTAAAAGGCTCTGGTCATTTGAGGTTCATCATGAAACAATGTGAAATACATAAAATATTCCCCTTTGCCCTGACCAGCGGGACAGACATGCTCAGTGTACGGAGGGAGTGAGGAGCTGTCTAATTACCCGCTTCTATTATTTTTGTGCTAAGGTTATGAAGGGGGTTAAAGTGAAAGTAAGGAATAAGCCACAATGGCACGCTTCTCACACGCTTACGAGCGCATTTTTGCAATCCATCAATTATTGCATTACAATGTGTGTGGCCACATTGTATGCATGAGATCTGTTTATGTTTCCTTTTCGTATTAGCTTATGGTCCAGTCCAGTGATGTCAAACCTTTGCACTCCAGTTGGAACCTACAATTCCCAGCATGCCTTGGTTGCAAAATGCTAATTTATCGGAAGACCCGTATAGGTAATTTTATTTATCAGCCAAATCTTTTGTATTGATCGTAAGAGATGGGGGAACAAATTCCCCTGTGTACGCCAACCTTTATTTATCTTCATTATGCAGCAAAAGGGACACAATGTGGTCCTCGGCTCTCTGGCCAGCGGACCTCCATCCAGCCTGATGGTGCACAGTTAATCCCCCACCCCTCACCTCTGTGAGCAGTGCAAAAGGTAGTGGAGCTTGCAGATAAAGTAAGAACTGGAGAGAGCAACAGCAGATTCAGGGACAATAGGGAGGAAAGTGTGTATAACATTTTGGGGGTTAAGAAGGGATGGGGAAGCTAACTATACGTTTTAGTGGTGGGGGTGGACATGCCCTTTAAGGACATAAATAAAGTTATTACATTTAGCTCTACTTTAATATAATTGTATTATTACACCATCTTCTAAAAGAAAACACATCCAGCCCCCCTCCACTCGGTTTCAAACGTTACATAGTAAAGCTGCAGAATATAGAAAGCAAATCTATTGCCACCTACAAAAAGTTTAATTTAGAAAAAGAAATTTGAACTTTTCCATTTTTTTTGTCTCCTGTGAACGGGAAACAAGACAGACAGGAGACCTCATTAAGCCATGGGCACAGGATACCGGAGAGATGCTCTGACCATTCCATAGTGAAATGAAATCTTTGAAATCCAATCTTTTCTCTGGAGTGTAAGAATTTTAACTGACTGACCCAGACATCAAGTCAACTTTTCAATTATTAGTTTGGTAAGTTATTCAAATACGGAATTCTTCCAGGGGGGGAGAAGTATATTGTCCCAGACGGCAAAGACACAATCCAACAATGACCTAATTCTAAGTGTCTGGAAGACCAAAATGAAATATACAGTTCATCCTAACGTTTGTTTGTTTGATATATTTATTATTATCAAGTACCCCCCCCTTCGAAATAAACCCCTCTTCCCACCCCCTATTCCTACCGCCTGTTTTTGTTTAAAGGGTAACTATACTGACAATATTATTGCATGCCAGATACTAGCAGTTGTTAAGCAGCCCACAATCCTACGGTGGGTGCAACAACAAATGTACTTCCGATCAGGCGAATCGAAGTATTGAATTAAACTGAACACCATCTATATAGAACTGGATTCAAGATGAAATCCATTCCTGACAGGCCCGATCAGCTTTCATTCATTTTGCTTGGAAGAGACAGATTACTGTTCTTTCTATTCCTTTTTCGTCTTCCCTTTCCATCTTCCTCTTTTTTTGGACTGTATCTCCTCCCACAGTTTTCCAGCTAGAGACACAAAATTCACGGGCGTGCGGGACACATAGGAGAAGTGTGCCATTATATAGTTAAGGAATCCGTAGAAGCGTTATCACGTTATTGGTGAATTCCAGGACATTTTTTCCAATTGACTATAATGGGTACAATGGGCTCAACATGAACATTCTGGGGTTTCAGGGTCATCTGATCAAATCAAATCCCAAATCCCTAACTACACACCATCTCTCTGACACAAACACAACTACACATACAATACACATAGATTCAAAATAAAAAGTCCTGAAATGTATACAATAAAAGCCCAATAATAAATATTCTCTGCTGCCATCTGCTTTTGGTGAATGCTAGAAGTGTTTTCAAACATCTGCAGGGCACCTCACAAGCCAAACTACCCTTCTGGTTTTATGGCAACCCAAAACATAACCCTTAACACCACACAGACACAGGTATACAGACCCACCCCACCATTCTGTATCCATCGCAACCATACACACAATTGTAAAAATTATATGTATTTAAAGGGGAAGTTCAGTGCAAATACATATACTTTAAAAGAAATAAAAGCGCATCCCGATTACCTTATCCTGCCCATTCAGCATTGTGTCTGTGTATAAATAAATTTTTCCTAAATACTGACTTTCTGTTTGTAGGACCCCTAATAGAGACCGTTATGGTCTTGCCCTTGACCCAGTGCCTGGGTTGATTCGGTTGCTCAGTAGAGATCTGAGCATGTTTGACCCATCCAACAGCCAATCAGTAGTAATAACTGTTAGGAACATTCCAAGGAAGTGTGCATTCTGGGAAGGAGAAGGGTTGTTACAGAACCTGAAATGTCAGCTCACTAATGTCAACAGCAAGGAATAGCAAGGGGGATAAATTCAACTGATTTTTCAAAATGAGAGAGAATATGTAGAAGAACTAGGTGTGCGTAATGTAATTTAAAGCATTTAAAAAAAATCCACTGAACTTTTCCTTTAATCACAATATATATAGGACGGCACTTTGTTCACCTACCATTGTTATATAATATACATACATATATTATATATATATATATATATATATATCTCATTACCATAGCAAGGTTATTCAGTTTTATAACCTACAGACACACACATCCATTTCCAAAATGCAGAATTTCTGACAGAGCACTCAGAAAGTGAACTATGCCTTTATTTCGTTAATTGAAGAACTGAAGGTAAAGGATCTATACCTTACCTCCCATTCTTCAATAATCTAACAGGAGCGAAAATGAACAATTTACCCTCCAGCGCGATTCTCCACCAGCTCCTCTGACAGGTTTTGACTGTTTTTCTTAGCTAGAATGCGCATTAGAGTCCAAGTAAAGCCGGAAAGAGTTGGGAAAAGGACACAGACAACTACCGGTACTTTCTAGAAATTAGCCTTTTAGAAGCTGAATTGCCTTTTTAGTGCAATTACGGCAATTCATTGATGTCGGTCTTTGTTGCATAAAGAGCAGAACAGTCCCAGAACAGTTCTTAAGTCCTGCAAATGTGCAGAATTCATTAATTTCCCCATATTTACAATTTACCTTCCCCATTTAATTTTACAGTGTAGGATTCTCCAAAGCTTCATAAAACTAAAGGTAGTTAGACAATTCCCATTGGCTGGGATTTTACAAGAGTTTTCAGCTTTTCATCTCAGCACTAATCACTGTAATTTTCCAAATAACTAAAACGTCTGAAGGAACTAACGGATTTTATTGAAACTACTGTACATACACTGCAGTGTTCTGCTGCAATTAGGGTGGTCACAGTTCCCATTTCATATGAGGAACTCATGGAAAACACATTGGAATCAGATCATGCCGTCCATTCATTTATATTGAAAAGAACCCATCGAGAACCTAGCGGTTTATGTACCTATCCTGGAGGCACGATGTCTCAGCCAATCACAGGCTCCACTGCCCGTCTGGCCTCTTTTGCAGATTCCATGCACACAAAAGGCACAGGAGCTAATCAGACGACAGCCGAGGGAATGAAGTAGGTTTAGCAGCACTTTTGAGAAGTAGGAACCTCGCACGGTCATGGCTTTGGGGGTCATTTAAGCTTAATTTTAAAGTTTGTTTTGTTTGGGGGGGTGGACATACCCTTTAAATGGGACATTCCAAGGGCCACAATGAGGCGTGAACAGTACATCCAAAGCCTCCGCTAAATTGGAGATATGCTGGGTTGGGCTATAGTAAGTTCCTCCACCCAGGACTAGAAAGCAGAATTTGGGGTGATATTTATACCACAATAAACGACCCAATATTAATGCAATAACCATTATTTATATGGAATAAACAATCTGCAGTAAAATAACTCTTCAGGTAAATAATAAAGGCAAAATCATATCATCACATTACATAAAGTAGATTAGAAGCTATAACAGTCTATAACGTTGAAAGGAAATATGCAGTGAGTCCCTTATACACCAAGGGTTACGTGCCACTATGTGCTGTGCGTTCCTTTCTTCCGTGCATTTTGGACAATGCATTTGGGTCAGTTTGCAGGGTAAGAGATGTGCGATTTTCAATGCATTTGTCCGCTTTTCCGTTCCCTTTGCAGGCGTGTGCAGTTTTTAAAAAAAGCAAAAAAATTAGCTTGTCCACATTTTTTGCGTTTACATAGACTATTATTAAAGTGCGATTCTGACACCAAAATGTGTGCATGCATGCAGATTTATGCAGATTTAAAATGGACTGAATAGATTAGGAACGAAAATACAGTGGGAACCGATTTTCGCGATTTCTATTATATTTTAAATTACATTGCAATTCGCAAGACACAAGGAAAACGGAACACAACGCACAGTGGGACCGAACCCTAAATGATCCCTATGGCATTAGTAGAAATGTGTGCACACTATAGACGATGGGCAAGTTAGTAACTGGTACCAGTCTGGTAGAACAAGAATTACCAAACAAATGCTGGGAACCCGGGGTGTGTAACTAGAAAAGGTCTCACCAACTCCCTTGTGGAGTTAACAATTGGACCCTGTGAGGCAGAGCAGTAACAGGAGAGAGCAGTATGGCAGCCCCAGCACTAAAATCTAGACTTACCTTGTCTACTTCCCTAAACCCTGTTAATATTATGCTTACTTACATCCCGTATCGCCTGAAGATCCTTATATCTCCTCGTCTCCGCCGGCGCTGGTATCCCCAGTTCTCACCTGTTAGAGAGCTAACACAGCCATTGGGTAATCGCACCAGTATGCAGCATTGGTCATGACATCAGTCATGACTGACAGAGGCAACCAAGGAGGAGGCCAGCAACAGAGAAAGACCATGGCAGAGATCCCAAGGTCCTGGCCCCTACCTCCTTCATCAGTTGATCAATGTAAAGACACCTTCTGCAAAATCTGTCTTCCCATTGGAGATAAGGTTCGTACACACGTGCAATCGCAGGTGCCGAACCACGACACACGATGTGTACAAACGGCCGTTTTGCACGATAATCAGCCCATGTATGGGCACTTTATTGTCCGAAATGGCCGCTCATTCAGAGATCGGCCCGATCCGATTGATAAAGTGCCCATACATGGTCTGATTAGCGTCCGAAACGTTCGTTCATACACATCATGTGTCACGGGCCGGCTCCCGCGATCGCACGTGTGTATTAACCTTTAATCCGGGGCTATGATATGGGGGAAGGGCCAGGACGGGAATTTCTCCAGCAATATCTGAACTCTGAAGACCAGAAGAATCCAATACCCAATCCATAAAATGTAACAAGTGCTTCCCATGGAACATCACCCATTGTACCCAAGTAGAAATTAGAATTCTGTGAAATGAAATGATCAAAAAAGGTGCTACATGGGCAGTCCAGTGTAGTCAGATTACATGTCACACTATTGTTAGGGGGGGAAAAAATCATGGAGGCGTTTGATGTTTTTATTGTAACATTAATAGACGTGTTCCTGTGCAGTAGTATGGACCGAAACAGAAATCCACCGTTTCCGAGAAAAGAATTATAAAGTGCTACACATTAGGACGACACTTGTCTCCTATTACAAACTGGGGAGAAAAATGTGCAAATCTGTATATTATAAACTAAGTATGGCTTTAACATCTGACAGTCACTTGTGTGGTTTGACTCTCTAAACCCCCATTTCCTGGCCGATTCTCGTTGGCTTCATGCATCGGAAAGAAACACTCCAGGGTCAAAATGGATTTGTAAAGCCTGATCACTCTAAACGTGTGCTGCAAGCACAGAAACATCTATGACAGCTGTTTGGATGTGCTGCCAAGGTTGGGCAGACCCAATGTGGTCAGAATTAGGGGGGGGGAAGGACACAGGGATGGTAGTAAAACCGTTCGTCTGGTTTCTACATTTACTGTGGTTGGGAAATTTTAGGATCTGGGACACTCATTTCTGTCATTTCAAAATCTTCCTTAACCCATTGGGCATCAGAGACCTTTCTGACCAAATAAACTTCTACTCCTTTAAGCGTAGCCAATTCGGCTATACTCAGTTCTAGCCAATCATTAGTCTTTGGGAAAGAAAACCGTAAATTTAGGATGTACACTAGCTTTGACCTGTGTGCATTCCCTTGTAGAAGACAGACGGTGCAGAATTGCCACAAGGAAATTTGGTACAAAGAAGCTTCGATGGTTGAGATCTGCTAGGGCACCGAGAGAATGGAGGACGACAACTTTTTTTCTTTTCAGCCATTGACAAAAACGTGCTACCAATCAATTTCCCTGTAGCCCCTCTGTTTGCATAAAGTTTAATCATCTTGGCTGAGTTCAGCCTTTTCTGACGTGCAGTTACAGGAGTACACAGCAGTGGTAGGATATCCCTAATTCTGTTTAATACAGCGCTCGGTACTCTCATTGTAATTAACATGTCTGAAAAGTCAACAGCCAAATACAGGACGATTCCCTATTTCTGTCAAATGCTTCAGGTTTTCAAATCTACTTATGCAAAGAGGTGGTTGGGGGAGAATTTTGTGTTGGAAGGAGGAAGGGTTGCAAGATTTCTTCTACCCCCGAGCAGGAGGGGATGGAGTCATGGGGTCACAGTAATATTCCAGTGGGCTGGGCAGAGTTAGGGGCTAGGCCACAACTGGGGGAGGGTTATGGGCGTAACGGGAGCGAGGCGGTCAGGGCTGGCGTTTGGATGGGATTTTAGCCCTAACTGCGGGACTCTTGAATTTGTCCCTGCAGTCAGGACAATCCCTCCAATATAGGGACGCCTGGTAACCCTGAAAAAGAGGCACTAGGGGAGACTTGCTTAGGGCGCCAACATGCTCAGAACCGGCCCTGTTTGGTATTCCACCTTGTTAAAGGTCTGGTGTAGGTCCGTCCCAGGCCATGGCCTGACCAATTGGAAAGTGCGCTGTACAAGAATTCTATTCCTATTGGCCAGGCCTAAGATTCTAACCACAAACATCAAGATTCCGAAGGGTCCCTAGTGAGGCTATTTTATACTTCAAAGAAAATGCAGCAGCACAGAATTGGTATAGGGAATGCAAAACTGCACTGTGTGGTACAGTACAGTGCATTTCAAACGTGCTTTGATCTACACATTCATATCTGCAAACACATGGATTTTTTTATAGACGCAAATGCAAAACACAGACAAAAATGACCGTGCCTAAGAGTAAATATGGATGGCTGCTAGAGTCTGTTCTTCTCATTCTGTAAAAACATCACATAACGCTCCAAAGTAGACGTAAGGCACTAAACTGTTCCGCATCTATAAATTTTACAAGGTAAGATACTGTACGTGCCGGCTGAGACCTTTCCATAAAGGGAAGTGAAGCATATGGAACAGATCTGCAGATGCAAAACACCATGAGAAACAATATTGGGGGTACCACAGAACAATGCACCAGGACGTCGTAATATGATTTTGTGCCAAATATCGGGGTGACGATATATTTATTCTGAAAATATGCACGGAATTTATTTTCATTAGAGGGTCCCCAATTGTGTTGATTAGAATAACACCCCTAAATATAATATGAAACAAAGAATTATGCACAGATTGCACGTTTAGCTTACCAAGGGCTCCATAGACAAAACAATGATGACCATTAGATGGAGCTTTTCGGTTTGTGTATAGAGACAACTCGTCAGCAGAAAAATTGCAAAATGGCTGTTCAATCGTCCTAATGAAACAACGTTCATTTTCATAAAATAAGTGATGCTCTTGTGCTTTTACAGGAAACAAAGGGAACACTAGCCCTATTTATAAATCTGTTTCTATTTCCCCAATGAAAGACACCGCCGCTGCTCGGCAATATCTGAAATCTAAATATCCCCTTCTTTTTTTTTTTTTCATAGAAAAAGGAACAGATGAACAAAGGCCATGCCACGAACAAAACGTGTGAAGAATTCCTGCAAATAAACTTCTAAAAAAAAAAAATGGGTGATGTTGCATCCCATGGCTGTGCCAATCGCAGGTAAAAATCAATTTACAGAACATAAACTAATGTTAACCCTGAATACCATAGGTCAAGAAGGTGCAAAAATCAAAAGAACATTTATTGAAACACATTCAAGCTTATTCAATAAGAGGTGCAAACATTTGCCTGAGCTGTTAAAGGGCATGTCCACCCTTTTAAAACATTTTTTAGATGCGGTAGGGCACCTTCCCCCAGCCCCAACCGCATTATTAGATTTTACAGAAAGTGCCCTGATAGTTACTTACCTTACCTCTTTCCCCCGCCGGGGAAAAAGCAGGGGGGCGGTACCAGACTTTGGGGGGGGGGGGGATTATAGTTTTGGGGGTGGACATGCCCTTTAAGCTAGGTACACACGATACAATCGGATGGGTCGGAAAACCCCAACAGATAGAGGACCACACGATCGGTCTCAACCATGACCTATCGTGCGGTCCTCTATGGACCCCACGATCGGACGCAGTCCTTCCTCCTGGCAAACCGGTCGAAAGTCTCGAACAGTGAGTCAGGAGGAAAAATTTAAACGTGTGTACCTAGCTTAAATTTGCCTCAACCAATCAGATGATACCTTTTTACTTGTATAATAAAGACATCTTATAAAATAATACCTTTAATTGGCTAACTAAAATGATTGAAAATGCAAGCTTCTACCTCGGCATAATCTCTACTTGTACACTACAATTAGAAAACATTTGATTGACTGCTGCAGTTTGAGAACACAGGAAATATTTTGCACCTGTATATCTAAACTTGTTAAATGCATAGCGAAAAGAAAATTATTTGAGTGTAGCCTTTTATTTTTTAGTTCACAATTCCAGACTTGTGTCAGGTCACTCTCTAAAGTTAAATCTGCATGGTTATGTGGCCCTTTTTCAGTGTTTAAGACCCGTATAGGTGGCCTTTGGTATCGACACCGGTTGGGAGAGATATATTGCAAAAATATTTCAAGCCCTTTATAGTTTTCGCTTTCTTCGATGTTTTGATATTTTTAGGCTAAACACTATCAGGGAGATTCAATAAAAGTTCTTATCGTTAAAAATGGTGCTAATTTTGCCCCATTATTTAACATTTGAAAGCTAACATCTGATTGGTTGGGGAAAAATTAGCACCATTTTTAAAGGACATGTCCACCCCAAATGTAAAATTTGCCCCATTGCTGGCGGCAGCTGGCCCCTCTGTATAGCTTTAAAAAAATCCGTACCTTACAATCCTGCTACTTATGGTTCTCCTGCAGTCCATGTCCAAAGTCCAGGAAACTGAAGAGTAGTGGCTGTCTTCCTGTCCAAACGTCTCTGGCTCCTGTCTTGCCTCCGGGAGGGATGACGACATGCGCAGGGGAGCCCTTTCCCCCCTCCCTCCCTCCGTATCCCATCTTACTACCCCTTCTCCTAGTGTCAAACGCTTTTCTTATAATGATCCTTATGCTTGAATACCCCCAACCGCCGTTTTGATACTAAAACAAAATTTTCCAATTTATACTTACCAATACTTACAGCCCTTTGCTCCCGCGCCTATATTAACAGTCGGCAGCCGCGTCTGCGATTGGCTGTCTGGCAGCCAATCATAGATGCGTCTGCCGGTCCAGCCCCTCTCTGCTGTTTCCTGTTAGCAGAGAGGGGAGAAGCCACGGGAGCAAAGGGTCTGTAAGTAATGTTCGGAAAGGATTTTTTTTTAGTATTAATATGGCGGTTGCGGCTGGCCAACCCTAAAGATCATTATATGAAAAGTTTGTTTTTTAGTTGGACCTGCTCTTTAACAATAAGTACTTTTATTGAAAAACCCTGTACTTTTCTAAAAACTGCAGAAACTGCTGATGAAAATGATGACTTGTCTAAGTAATTCCGATCAAGATACAACAGTGTTTAGCCAGTAAAATACTTCACTACAACAAACCCTGCAGTTGCTTTTTCTTCTCTCTTCGGCACAGGAAAATATAAAGTAGTCAATTGGACAGCTCCTCTTATGCTTACTGATAAAGCCATACTGAGCATGCCTAGACAAGGAAGAGGACAAAGCAGCATCTTTATTCCACTCATGTGAAGGGCAGGTCACCACCTCTGACAAAACCTTTTATAGGCCTGGATGCTGCTTCCAAAAGGAGGTCCAAAGGATGCAGCCTTGGACTGCAACTGCATTTGGCATGGCAGAAAACAAATATACATTTTTTAAATCATTAAAGTATGGTACACACTATGACTCTTCAGACCAGGCAGCCAGGAGGAAGGACTATTGGTCATGGCAGTTGCTGCTGCCGAGTGTGTGGTCCATAGAGGACCACACGATTGTTCATGGTTTCCCCGACACGTCCCGACTATTCATTTATCCGATTCGGACAATGAAATGTTGGTCATCAGGCCGAATTATTGGATGGTGTGTACCAAGCTTAAAGCCCCTGCCTTATTTTAAAGAGCATGTCCACCCTTAAAACAAAAAAACTGGTGACTTATCAATTATCTGCCCACAAATACAACTGCATTTGTAGCCAGATATTTAATCGTAAGTTTTACTCAGTTATGCAAAAAGGCATCTGCCTCCACTCTTGGCTCACAGAGCTTTGAGCATGTGCAGGGGAGGCAACAGGGAAATCAGCAGTCAATCATTGGTTGTGATGTCAGCAGCCTTGACTGCCAGATTACTCATAAAATATCTGGTTAGTAATGCAGGTAATAAAGTGCAAAATATATCCGTTGGGGTTTGGGGCAGGTAACAGGCATGTGGCCAGTTTGTTTAAGTGTAAACATGCCCCTTTATAAAACGATCAATGTTGCCATCTAGCATTGAACAGAACAAATTAGGTGAACCGTGAATGAAGGGTAACGCTGCACTATATCATCCAAACCCAGTCGAATGCCTTTAAAATGTTTTACTCAATGGCAGATAAAGGGTTAAGCCTTTTGAAACCTACATCATATTCATCTCTGGTTTTAAATTAAAAATGGGTGGACGATAATATATCTGGCCAGACAAAGAAAATGGATTGGTAATCATTCCTCTCAGTTTCTCTGTAGCCACAAACATAGTTGTGCCAACAATCTTCGTACCACTATATTAAAATGTCTTTGTTCTATTAATCTTTTCCACTTCCTTTTATTATATATATATATATATATATATATATATATATATATATATATATATATATATATACATACATACATACATACACACACACACATACACACACACACACACATATATATTTATATATACACACACACCTGCTGCTTCTTCCTTCACAATATAGCCAAAATCCGCAGGTTCCTTTCCCCAACCCGACCACCGCTATGCTTATACATGCTCTCATCCTATCGCGCCTGGACTACTGCAACCTACTACTTTCTGGTCTTCCTGCTTCCCACCTCTCTCCCCTTCAGTCTATACTTAACTCTGCCACACGTATTGTTTCGCTCTCTTATAAACCGGATCCCAAATCTCCTCTGTACTGGACAACCTGGCTCCCCGTTAAACAGCGCATGACGTACAAAATCCTTCTAACATTTAAATCCCTTCCCTCTGCTGCTCCTCCTTATATTTCCTCTCTAGTGTCCCCATATGTTCCTGCCCGTACCCTCCGCTCATCACAGAACCAGCTCCTGTACAGACCCCCCACTCGTACTAGTTCCTCTCACCTTAAACCTCTCTCTCTTGTGGCTCCCATCCTCTGGAATTCTATTCCCCTCTCTCTACATCAAGAAACCTCAATTAGCAGGTTTAAATCTATTCTTACATCCTACCTATCTGGTACCCAGCACAGTATAGGATATCTATATATGATAAATCTACCCTTACATCCTACCTATCTGGTAACCAGCACAGTATATGGTATCTATATATGATAAATCTACCCTAACATCCTACCTATCTGGTAACCAGCACAGTATATGGTATCTATATATGATAAATCTACACTTACATCCTACCTATCTGGTAACCAGCACAATATATGGTATCTATATATGATAAATCTACCCTAACATCCTACCTATCTGCTAACCAGCACAGTATATGGTATCTATATATCTATATATGATAAATCTACCCTTACATCCTACCTATCTGGTAACCAACACAGTATATGGTATCTATATATCTATATATGATAAATCTACCCTTACATCCTACCTATCTGGTAACCAGCACAGTATATGGTATCTATATATCTATTTATGATAAATCTAGCCTTACATCCTACCTATCTGGTAATCAGCACAGTATTTGATAGTTTTATTTGCACTGCATATGTCTCACTCCAGCACTTATACCCATTCCATTGTATCTGTGTGTTACCCACCTAACTAGATTGTAAGCTCTAAGGGGCAGGGACCTCATTTCCTCTTGTGGCAAAGCCCTAGCACTTCTATTTATATAATTTATATATTTATGTACTGAACTATCTATGTATTTATCCCCCTTGTATGACTTTATTGTATTTTAATACTGTACAGCGCTGCCTCCCCAAGTGGAGCTATATAAATAAACAAATGCATACAATATATATATATATAAGATTAAGCTCTTGGCTTTTGATACAGTTGAATCAGACAGCCAATCAGAATTAAGAAAAGTTTTGTAATGTAAATATGAAAATGTTAGAATCTAAAAGCTGCTAAGAAATGTGTATGTGAGAGTACTTTGGGTATTAGGATCCTGCTTGCTAAATGTAAATGTAATAATACATCAAGGGCTACGGGGAAAGCCTTGTTCCTCTATTGCAGTACAAACAGCTGGCAAATCCCAGTTTGGTGTCTTTCTGGAAGTCGACAGGTTAAACTGTCCGTCTTAATTCAAGCTTTGAAATCGATCCTCATTCAATTCCATTGCAACAGGAAGTTCCCATAGTCTCTTCCTTTGCAGAGAGGATGACCCCCTAAGTTCCTTTTAAATTAGCTTAAAAAAAACCCAGAGATAATCAGTTTCCCTTTTTATTCCAGTCTGTAAAGAAAAATACAAATAAAATACAATTGCAGACAAAAGGACGTCTGTTTGCGGAGCCAAGAAGAAGCAATTGATAAAAACCTCAAGAGGTATGAACAAACAATTAATAGAATTTGTAATAACGATGCAGTCTCATTCATTTCTGCAGTTGGTCATGTCGGTGGATACAAAAATAATCTAGAGATCAGAGCTGGACTTGGTGGGCTTGTAAGTTTAAAGCATGGAACTCCTATACACAGTGCAAAAACGTAGATTAGGCTAAAAATGAAAAAAAAAAAACCATCGCGTTTTGTGCGGTTTGCAGTTCCACGTAAAATCGAAAATCAGATTTGAATCCAATTGATGGAGATTTTTCCCCTTTTTGACGTTGAATTTCAAAATTCAACACCGTTTTTTTCACTGAAGTTTGGTCTTGAATTTTCAAAACACATTGTCAAGACTCATCACTATAATTTAGACTGCAGTATACACCATGAGCAGACTAATCAGGTTTTTATCAAATTCATTCACACAGCCAAGTCCCCATTTGTGTGCACGTATGTGCAACGCTATCATGGTCACCAATTCAGCAAGGCTAGCTCTTCCTCCTTTGTGCCAACATTAATGGAGGGGGAGGAAACAAAAACCGGTATATTGTGCTAATGAAACTGAAAGGGTAGCTATACTTACATAACTTTACATTATCTGAAACTACAATGTGAGAGAAGTAAAATGATGGTACTCACATTTATCTGTGCTTGCTTTGTCATTAAATTATCAATGTTTGAGTGCTCCTAATTCCCCCACCCTTCCTTTCTCACTGCCTTCTTGTAGTGTCAGCAACACTTAAAAGTTCTGCACAGCCTCACCATGGACACTGCTCTGCTTACACATCTCCTCCTCCCTCCCACTTCTTTCTTTTCTCTGCTGATTCTCTTACATTTTGCAGAAGGTGTGCTGGCAGGCAGGCAAAGAGGTCAGGGATGGATCACATAGGATAATTCCTGCTTCTGGATTGACAGGTCTTTCCCTGTAACTGTTGTGATATCATATGATGATTTCTCAGAATCTACAGCTCCGATTTAAAATTCGAAAAACGTTTTGGAGCAGTGGGATCTTGCTGAATCTATAAGGTACACTTTTTAGAAATTTAAAGATACCCTTTAAGAACAGCGTCCCTGACGCATTTCGCTATTTTTCCCCCCACTTTTTTCCATTTTTATGAGATGTGCTTTTGTTATATGTAGTGGGATCTGCACATAACTGCGTGTATTTTTGCCAATTTAATTTTATATACACAAATAAAAAAAATTGCCAATGCAATGCTTGTTTAATTTGTGTTTTTTGCTGCGTTTTTACATTGTTTAGTGTAAATAAGCCTATGATGCAGCTGTAAAGGGGAAACAATTGCCAAATTTATATGTCTGGTAAAAAAAATGTGTTTTAGAAAATTTATTTACTCACACGGTTGTTTGAATTTGTTTTACAGATGTAAAAGGAAACAACTACCTGAATATTTGCTTTTGGGTGGAGATTACATTTCCAAGGCTACAGTCAAGTGCAAGGCTAGTGGTTCATGAGAAACCAAGCCTTGTACACATTCCATGGAACTCCCCCACTACTAGCGATTAGAGGCTACTACTTCCTACAGGAATCCTAAACAAGTAACTGCAGGAACATTTCTGTAAACCTACTTGATGGTTTCCCAGGTTCAATAAATAAAAAAAAACAAGCAAGGCAATTTGTAAAAAAAGTTACTGGGGTTTCTCCCAATTAGCTACAATATTTTTGTCATCCATCAGAGATAAACGTAACTGGCTAGTTTCATTCCGTTCAATTCTGACCCAACTGAGTTTTCCGTGTAGTATTTGACTCTGACCCAACCTAGAGAATTACAAAATTCCACCGGATCCGCAGATTTTGGAAACCAGCATTTCTGAAATCAAAACCGCAACTCATCTGTACACAAAATAGATTATTCTCAATAAATCTATTCTCATCGGACCAGTCTATTTTGAAGCACAACTCTGGTCTGCGTTAGGACGGAACAAAATTTCTTGGTTCTGTTTGGTGATGGCGAGGGTCTTATTCACGCGTAGCCAAGGATTATTAAAAAGAAATGAGCTGGGTTACCTGCTGGTGCCCCCAGTAACCAGATATTAAAAGTGTAAACTTCAAAAAGCTGTCCTGCTATTATTGCTGCAATCCTGTCATGACAAGGGTCTTGTATATTGCGTCTGCCATCAAAGCAGGTGGGTAACTGTGAGGTGTCAATTAACAGACCGTACTGGAAGGAGAGCAGTGGGATTTTTAATAAATAAAATGAAAAGGGTCTCTTTCCACTAGGATCCCCTGATAAGCCAGGCCTTTATGAAGCTCTGAGTCACAGTGCATGCACAATCATAATGTACTCTCCCTGCCAATGACCCGTTGCAGATCACACTCCAATGAACAGCAGAAATGGGCCTGATTTTCTCTCGACAGCACAAAACCAATTTCCTTTCTGAAATATGGCTTGTCACAGTCAAAACCAGGGACACCGCCTGTAATGTGTGCAGTAACGTGCATGGGCTATCAGAAGTCAGCTTCTGTCTTAAGGATCTAGGGTCAGTTCTAGCGTAGGGTAGGAAAAATGTACCAAGTTGCATGGAGGAGGATGCTGGGATCTGTAGGCCAAGAACTGATCTAGAGCTGCAGGTCGGAAAGGATCTGTTAGTGGGCCCTTTAACTAAAGTTAGGCAACATAATAAATGGAAATGTATCTATCCTGGGCAAGCACTGCTCATCTTTTCCCTTATACTGACTGTGCTTTGCTCAGTGTTGGAGGAGGGATAGGAATTTCATTGAGGACGACGTAATTACACAGGTGAAGCTACCAAGGTAGAAGGGCGTACAACCCCACTGCACCCTAAGGACAAGGGGGGGGGGGTCTGACTTAATACAAGGCACCACTCTAGCAGTCATTATAAGTTGCAGATAGCTTGATAACCCTTCCACAGATTTCTTAACTAGAAGAAATATTACCTTCCTATTTGTCCCCTATTTCAAGTCTCTAGTACGCAAATAGTGGTAGGAGATACAAGTCAAGAATAAAAGAAGAGCTGGAAGAACAGTAACTTCTTAACCTGCCATTTTGCTTCTGATAACATCAAATTACGGAGCCTACTGAAAGGGCCCCTAAAAAGAGCCAATACCAGACAGGAACGTCCAGTGGAGAGGACAGTGTCACATATGATGAGCTGAGAAAACCCCAGTAGCAAATACAAACAAAATTTACACCCCGACAACTAACTTTTTAAAGGGTTTTCTATTGGTGTTTATGGAACTGGCTTCCTGAAAAAATGTATCTGGATAGACTCTAAAGGTAGGTACACACACTGCTGATAAAGCACCGATGCATCGGATCAGACAGTATCGGGGCTTTATGGGCAGTGTGAGTAGCGTGTGTAAACTAGCTGCGGTAGTCAGTTGCGGATGTGGGAAACACACAGTCCTGAGCATTCTCCCTATGTTGTGTATATGCTGTAATAGAGAGAACGCTCGGGACTGTGTGTATCCTCATCTTTGAAAAATGACAGATTCTTGCAGGTCCTATCTGTCATCTTTCCTGTGTGTACCCAGCTTAATGGTGGGCATACACGTTACAATCCCAGTCGTATGATCCATGTAAGGGGCATCATATGATCACTGGCCTGTGTGTGGGCAATCTTCCGATTATTTTTCCTATCAGGAATGTCCGCGTCATTGAGTCTATGGTCACCTTTAGATTTCTCTGTCCGGCACGTAATGTTATAAAACATCATTAAACATCTCCGCATTAACTTCTGGTTTGGTTTCACAAATTTAACCCATACATGTGTGAATGTTAAACATAATATATACTGTATGTATAGGTGTAAGAGTGTATGGAACTTACCAGATCTGTCCAACAGCTACAATGGAGTGGTACAGGATCCATAGTGTGACCATAAGGATCATATTTGCACAGCCTGTTACGAGGATAAATGCTGAAATTGTAAGGCCAACCAAAGCAATGCTATCCAAGTGGGTATCCATATCAGACCAGTCCAATAGCCAAAGAAGTGTGGGTGCATAACTGAAAGCATCCAATCCAATCTTCCCTCCAAAGTACTGTTTGATGTTGTTCAGGTGATGTTTGCACGGCAGCAATCCAGTGTCACCAATCAGCTGCTTGTTCTGATGAAAAGCCACTAGGAAAGCCACAACTAGGGGGGGTAAGAAAAAATAGTAAATGTTCTAATACCCAAGAGCCATGAATATCCTGTAATTAGTGAATAATGTATAGGTTTCTTTCCTAGAATACCAAAGTTTCCACCAGTCATGTGACACTGATGACTTTGTTAAAGGGGAAGTTCAGTGCTAATACATACGCTATTCAGAAAAAAGCAGTATATTTCCATCCCAATGACCTTAATCTGCCAATTCAGCATTTTGTCTGTGTATAAATAAATGCAACTGAAATACTGACTTCCTGTTTGCAGGACCCCTAATAGAGACCGTTATGGTCTTGCCCTTGACCCAGCGCCTGGGTTGATTCAGTTGCTCAGTAGAGATCTGAGCATGTTTGACCCATCCAACAGCCAATCAGTAGAAATAACTGTTAGGAACATTCCAAGGAAGTGGTGCATCCTGGGAAGAAGAAGGACAGTTAGAACCTGAAATGTCAGCTCACTAATGTCAACAGCAGGGAATAACAAAGGGTATGAAATCAACTGATTTTTCAAAATGGGAGAGAATATGTAGAATAACTAAGAAGGCATTACACAAACTAACAATTTAACAAATATTGATCATTTCTACTGAACTGTCCCTTTAAGCATCTATTAAAACGGATGACATAACTAAGCACCAATTATAACCAATTTCCTGCATATCAAATCAGGCCACTTTAAATACCAATAAAGTTGGCACTCTAGAATAACAATCAATCTGCTTTTTGTCTGCTTGAATTTAATGAAGGGAAGAGAACTAAATCAGAGACGCAAATAATTCTAAACCACAAGAAATAACAGACACAGTCGTATACATTGCATCAGCGTCTTACATACTGCTAGGTCATTTTAGGCAAATTTCCCCAAAGAATAAATGCCCAATGAGTTCTTTCCTGCCTATGTTAAGGTCAGGACACAGCACTATTTAATGGACACTTACTGCTTTTTAGTCCTCAGGTAAATGTCACTTTCCATGTAAAGGGTTTGCCGTACAAAACCATCTTTACACAGGGTAAACTAGAAAACAGATGTTCCTTATTACCATTATTTATCCATAATAAAATAAAGTTAGTTTCTCAGGTTCCTTTTTCATAGCTCATTAACAAAATAAAATAAGACTTTGAGAAGTAGCTGAAGTGCTGTGATAATGGGATCCCCTGCTAGAGCCAGAACGCCCAGCCAGCTAACTACATCTATACATTACCTTTAAGTGAGACAGAACCTTAGGTAGGTCTAAAGTACTAAACATATAACAACTCCCAGAATCCTTTGTGTGAGCAATGGTGTCTTGAAATGTAAAATTACAAGGACGTCAGCGTCCTCCTTGCTGGAAAATAGATCTGTTTGGGGATTTGACCTGGGGGATCTTCTCTCATACAGCCAAATCAGCTGATCTGGCTGTTTGAGTGGAGCAGGTCTGTGTTTAATAATCAATAGGGCTCTTCACACTAATAATTTTACTTCTTTAATGGATCCTGAAATATACTGAGTGGGATTCTCTGTGCCAAATAGCAATGTGGACAGCTTATTCTCCTTGTGATTGGAGAATCCCACTACATAACATATTAACCCTTGTATTACCACAGTTCTGGCGTGCACAAAAAAAACAATGCACATTTGTTTATCCTGCAAAAACAGTAATTTCGTGAAGTGCCTCCAACTGATTTATTTACCATTTAGGGTAGCAACTTCCTCTTGCTTGTGAAACTCCAGTAATATATTAATAAGATAACAAGCTGATTGATTGCAATGAGTTACATAGACCCTATTGTTTTATTCTATACAGAACAGGGAAAGCCAACTTTTTGTCAAAACGAGGTACCAGACTTTCAAATGCGGTTCATATACGTAACGCAGGTAACAACTATTCACCACATTGCATAACCCCTTATTGACTTAATGCCTATTAACTGCAGAGGATTTGTTATTTGCTTTTTAAGTAATTGTTAGCCAAAAATACTATTGTGAAATTCAGTAAATTGTTCTTTTTTCGTACCCCACACCCAGTGGGACAGACATGCTCAGTTTAATTCATCTGAGAAAAGAGTAAGGAGGAGCTATGTAATGAGCTTATTTTTTTTTAACTACAGAAAACATCATTTTAATAGGCAGTTTGCAGATTGTAATTAAAAATGTATTTTAGTTTTCCTTTAGATTGTAGCAAGTTTCCTCCATATTCCTAATAAAGTCTTTTCTGTTGTGACAGAATAACATCATTTCCACTAGTAAAACCAGCCCTCCATGGCCAAACGGAAGCCGTTTTCTCTTTCTCCCTGAGCAGTCTGTCTGAGAGATTTCATTACAGAGTGAGATGTTAGTCTCCCTTCTTTGTCATGAGCTCATATTTTTGGAATTTTTTTCTCTCAATTCCTCCTGCTCGCAGCCTGTACTGCTAAAACAAAAGGAAAGACGTTCCCAGATTTAGCAAACACACACATCCCCCCAGCTGAGTTGGACCACAGCCATTTCATCAGTGCCTACAAATATTAATTGGATTCTTTTCCCCACCTTTCATTGTGCCACCCACCCATCCGCTCCCTTAATTCTTACTATTAAACTCCCAAGCTTGTCTCATAAGGAACTGGGAATTACCTTGGTCTTAAAATAACCAATGAAGCCCCAGGAACAATTAAAGGGGATGTCCACTCTTGATTCAGAAATATAGTCCTGCACAAAATTTAGACTGAAAAAGTATAGAAAATTCCAAAAATTCCGATTCAATCGTATTTTCTAAACTTCAGTATATTTTGTGGAACCCCTATGGGAAAGAATCTCGCCAGTTTTGTTCATCTCTAGGTGACTAGTCCGTTATCTGCCCACAACTTCAACTTCTATTTTTACCAGGTTATTACATGCATTTATAACCAGATATTTAATAAGTTCTATTCCTTTTTTGGCAAAGGTATCCGCTTTCTCTCTCTGCTCAAAGAGCTTTTTATAAGCTTGAGCATGTGCAGAGGAGGCAGCATGGGGAAACTGCCATCAATAATTTATTGTGATGTCAGCGGTCACAGCTTTCTCTGCGAGATTAGGGACATATATTAAATAGCTGGTTAGTAATGCAGGTAATAAAATGCTGAATGTATACTGACAAAAACACACCCAATGCCACCCCTCTAGCCACACCCCCAGAACACCCAACACCCACCCACCCCCAATGGAAAAAGCTGGCAGACCTACAAAACCAGTAGAGTTTCATTCCAAGAGCGGTTCTGCAGAACTTCCTGAATTTCCAAAAATTTGATTCCTAGAAAATTGGATCAAAAATTTTAAAATTTTCAATCAAAATTCTTTCTAATTTTTGTCTTTGGAACACAGTGTTTCCTATTTTTTGCTTTTCTAAAATTAAATTTTCGATGAAAAGTTCCAAAATTGTCAGATCCGCTCATTTTTAAAAAAACTGCCAGTTACAAATTAAAACCAGGCAGGCACAGAGAGGATGTAAAAACTCCTTGCAGATGTGGCAGAGGATGGATTTGAACCCATAACTTCAGCACTGCAATGCACCAGCGCTATAGATAATAAGATAAGATAAGTAGTACAGAATGCCTTTTAAAAAAGGGAAACTAAGCTTAGAAAACTTCTAATATAATAACTTTTGTACATTAGGCACAGTAAGGTTAGAGCATTAAAGGAACAGACCCATACCAATTTATTCCTTGCAAGCTGTTGCTTAAAGGTAATTTTTGCTGGAAAAAACTGTAACTGCAAAAATAACAACAAATTTTTCTTCCACCAATTGTTTTTTGTTTTTTTAAAGAGAATTTCCTGGGGATTTTGAAAATATAGTTGCGCAAACTTATTTTTTTTTTTTTAAAAAGCAGAATTTATCTTAGGTCAGTTAACCCCTTTAATGCTGTAAAGGAGGAAAGATGGCATATCAAGTTTCTTTTGCCGTTTCTACCAAGGTTATTTCTAGCTAGGTCTTATTATTTCCCCTGGTACAAAATGGAAACACTGTTTGTTAATATGATACACTAGGAATTTTGATCCCACACATCTACATGTAATCCCCTGGCATTGCAAGGGTTAATCTATTCTTTAACCATTTCAGTGTTAGGAAGGCTGACTAACACATTTGCCATTTGATTGAATTGTACAGCTCACTAATGTATGTAATAGGGTTAATTCTTTTACATTAGTGGACAACACTTGGGCAATCTGAGTGACACATTCTAGAAACCAAAGTGCACTAACAGAACACAATGTATGGGTGCATTTATCAAAGAAAGGTAGCAAAGATTTAATTAAATTGAGCCATTGCCCAGCTATCTAAGTGATATGGTTCAAGGGCTACATGCAGGGAAATCTGCCTTTACACTTTGGATGCATGTATGTTTTAATTTTATTTTTGTATCCCTCATACTTTTCTTACAACACTGCCGGGAAGTTGGAATAAATCAATGTTTATCACAGACCTTGACATAGTCACGTGACACTGCTGCCAGAACAAAACTCGCTATCTCTAGGCTCTAGCCAATCCTTGTACAGGAAAAGAAAGCATGTGACGGAGGTACCTCTTGTAAAGGTACAAATACATTATTGCCATTTACTGGCATAGTATTTTACAGCTTATTTGGGTTCTCGGGGGAAGGGTAACATTGTAGGGGTATAGTTTGTGAGACCTTTACAAAAAGTGAACCCTACAGTGTGAACCCTATTCTGTCCAGTTTATCTGCATAGTCAATCCCCTTATTGATTTACCTGCCCACCTCTGTTTCCATTTCCAGGATGTTCTTTCTGTATGCACTGCTAGTGATTCATAAAGAGGAAGAATACTACTTCTCTCCTTTGACGCCATATAGAAGACAATGGGGGTTATTCAATAAAAGTTCTTATTTAAAACAGTGCTAATTTTGCCCCAATCAATCAGATGTTAGCTTTCAAATGTTACATTAGTTCTGATTGGTTGGGGCAAAATTAGCACCATTTTAAACGATAAGAACTTTTATTGAATCTCCCCGAATATCTTGCTAGCTCTAGCCATTGCTGTCTGTTACTGCTAACTACAGATAAGCCTGTTTAAGCTCCTAGAACTTTTTTCAACAGAGATTTATTAAACAAGGTGGATATATAAATTTCTCTATAAGGGCTAGGCCACACCAGCGCCATCTCACATGCTATCGGTCACGCTTGTAGTCGGCATGCCCACTGCTTTTCCTGTAATCACATTTACCGTCTGCAGTACTCTCATCTACCTATCATATATAGTTTATACATAGAAGGAGGACATTTGAACCTAGAAGAAGGTGACTATGCCAGGCTCTGCTATGTTAAAAGTCTGTGGGGTCACTTTAGATGCAACACATTGTTTAAGGTTGCTATTGGAGCAGAATGCAAAACACGTAAGCCTTTTGACCATATAGCTTCAAGTATAACTTGAAGGTATAGAATACAGTAGGTATTCACACCCAGCACTTACCATGTGGTGCCTAGTCCAGCCAATGTTAACCATGTAGAGATATTTAAAGAATAAAATTGATCACTCCGATATGCAGGTGAAAAGGCCTAAGTCCATATTTACTCTAAAATAACAAAAACATTCACTGGTAGTATTCCATAAAAAATACGATCTAGGGCTCTTCCACATGCATAGGTGTGTGTGTGGTCTTATTCTATGAAAATCTCTTTAGAGAAGGGAAGTTTTCAGCAACAAATTTATTGGTTATCGATGTTAAAGGAACTGTCCACCCCTCTTTTCAAAAATACATATATTGTAGATTACCCCCCAAAACATAGAGATCGTTTTAGTCAAAAGCTTTAAATCGGCTCCCACACGGAGCTATTATACTTACATGCTACTCGCTCCACCGCCGGGAGATTCAATAAAAGTTCCTAGCGTTAAAAATGGGGCAAATTTTTCACCAACCAATCAGATATTATTTAGCATTTGAAAGCTAACATCTGACAGGTTGGGGCAAAATTAGCACTATTTTTAACGATAAGAACTTTTATTGAATAACCCTGATAGTCCTATTGCCCATCTAATAGGTGAGGCTACCTTAGGTCTACATGGTGGAAAAAGATTATGCAACCAAGCTACACTCTTATCAGCCAAAACTATTTGTCATCTTCCAAGGAATAGGATGTGGTAGTTTCAGCCCATCCACTGAGCCACACAGCTGGACTGTACCTGACTCATTATTTGCAGAAATGAGAAAATAATTAACCTAAAAGTAAAACACAACAAAAAGGAAGCCTGAAAAAAACCAAACTTCTGAACTGAAGGTTTAAAGGCTATCCAGTCTCTGAGGGGCCTCAATGTTACAAAGAAATAATATTCGGCCAAAACTGCAGTTTAAAGAAATTCACACATTCATAGACACTAATAAAAACATTCTTTTGAAAAGGTTTACCTTTGTTACTGTTACCTAAGTAGTTGGGACTCCTTAAAGTAATTTTGACACCTACCAGAGTCAGTGCCCCAGACACTATTTCTGACAAGCATAAGTTGATATGGGGGAGGGCAGACTATGGGAGTATTAGTATAGTGTCCCTAGTGTCCTTTAATTTAACTACACCCCATGTTTAAGAACCTAACAAACAGCATAAAGAAAAGCCTCATTTCCAATGTCGTAATGAAGCTTATAGCTCTCAATAGCACAATCCGAGTTAACCAGAAACTGCCAGTTAGTGGTAAAATCTCCGCCCTAACTTCTTTCTCTGGGCTTTGTGTATCCTCAGTTTGCTCGCCAACTTCCTTCCTCCGCCTCCTCAGTACCTGTTCCCCTGTATGCGTATTTCTATTATCCATAGTTGCCGCCATGTTGCCTACTGCGTGTTTTTTTTCTTGAAATGGAATGACGGCAGTGTAGGATTCCAGAGGCGAGAGCCTCTTTATACCTAAATAAAATATATATATATACTTTAAATAAAATGAATATACTTTAAATAACATATACGTGTTATTTGTTAATATGACAAAGTGTGTATGTATTTAAATAACCAATAAGGATTTTTATTATTTATCATTAGCAGGGCAATATTGTCCAAATTTAAAGCAGCAGAAAAAAATTATTTGAAATCATTCGAAATACAAAATAACATTTCCCTTATCATGTCTGTGAGCCGATATAATAAGCAGCATTTACGGTACTGAATGAAATAATTGTTAGTGTCGGAATGTAAAACAATTTATTGTATACACAAACTTTACTGGGGCAATATTATAGAAGAACACACAGCAAGGAATGAAACCCTATTACTTAGAATGTAAGCTCTTCGGGGCAGGGATCAATATTTATCTGTATGTATGTCTTGCACCTTGTTTTTATACTCACAGGTAGATTTAAAGGAACACTAACGCTTATTCTCACCTGCCTGTGAATAATAGTACAGGGAGGTGAGGACACTGGAACTTACCTTGCCGCCGCTCCGCACTCAAGCTGCTTCTCCACTGACAGCTGCTCTGTCCCGATCGCGCGCCTATCTTTTGTATTGACATGCATGCGCCTAAGATAAGTGCTTGGGCGGGGATCGTGGCTGTCAGTGGAGAAGCAGCTTGAGTGCGGAGCGGCTGTAAGGTAAGTTCCAGTGTCCCCCGAGCATACTATTATTCACAGGGAGGTGGGAATACGCGTTCTCACCTCCCTGTGAATAATAGAAACAGATGGATTATACTTTTAAAAACGTGTTTAGTGTTCCTTTAATGAAAGTTCTTATCGTTAAATATTGTGCTAATTTTGCCCCAACCAATCAGATCTTATTTAACATTTGAAAGCCAACATCTGATTGGTTGGGGCAAAATTAACACCGTATTTAACGATAAAAGCTTTTATTGAATATCCCTGTCTGTGTTTTATAATGTACAGGGCTTACGGTCCTAATGGCACTTTATAAATAAAATTATACATACCTAATTGTACATATAAATATATTTACAAGCTAATAGACCTATCCATACAATAACAATGCAGGGAGTCCATATATAGCATGATTAACCAGTAGCCCTCCAGATGTTTAGAAAACTACAACTCCCAGCATTCCCTGAGTGCCCTCTGCTATTAAAGTTCTAGTACATTAATGCTGGGAGTTGTAGTTTTCAAACATCTGGAAGGCTCCTGGTTGCTTACTTATAAAGTAATAAGCAATCATTATGGAAGATCTAAGCATAATCAACAAAACAGTTGCAAATAAAATATTAATGGAACCTGTATCCTGCGGTCTGTTAAACCTGGACACGTGTCACTCCTGAAAAGCGATAGGGCTTTGTCAGCAGCATAACATGTCTACAGTAGCAATGGTCTTTCAAACTCTAAAATCAACATCTCACGTGGCTGCAGCTTGACAGAATAACAGTGCTAATTGGTGGATACATATAGGAAGTAATGCATCTGAGTCACATGCTTTCAGTCAAGGATGATGATTGGCAAATGCTGAGCAGGAAATTGGACAATCAGAAAGGATGGGCGGAAGCGGCTTCAATGCATGTAAAAGTATAGGCGATCTGCCAGTATTTGACCAAACTTCCTAGTTTATCCAAAGGAGAAGGGCAGAAATGACTTCAGGGCATAGGGAAATACAAATGATCTGCCAGCTTTTTTGCCTCGTATACTACACTATTCAACCAGCTCAGTATATGGGGAAAACTATTAAAAATATCTATTTTTACTAAAGCATCATAGTAGCTGATGCATAATGCTAATGAGTTGGTAAATATGTATCCCATATTGGAAAGAAAGGTTATATATACAAAATACATCCCAAAAAACTGGTGACTTGTCGGTTATCTGCCTGACTGCTATTTTTACCAGTTTATTACAGTACATGTATTTGTAACCAGATATTTAAGTTCTATTCCATCAAGGAAAAGGTAACTGCCTCCTCCCTCTGCTCAATGAGCTTTCTGTAAGTTTGAGCATGTGCAGAGGAGGCAGCAGGGAAAAACAGTTAATCATTGGCTGTGAAATCAGCTGTCAAAACCTTGATTGACTGCATGAAGGGAGGCGCCAGCTTACTCTGCCAGAATAGAGCTAATAATTATCTGCTTAGTAATGCATCTAATAATGGGCTCAATATATCAGTTGGGTTTTGGGGCAAGTAACTGGCAAGTGACCAGCTTTTAGTTTTAGGGGGGAAGAGGTCCTTTAAAGTGCAAAAGTTATAATATATATTATATAAAACTAAAAAATATTGAGAATTACTGGTATTAATTCATATACTGCAATTCTGGTTGGTACAGGGATACTATATAATATTGAGAATTACTGGTATTAATACATATACTGTAGTTCTGGTTGGTACGGGGATACTATATAATATTGAGAATTACTGGTATTAATACATATACTGTAGTTCTGGTTGGTACGGGGATACTATATAATATTGAGAATTACTGGCATTAATACATATACTGTAGTTCTGGTTGGTATGGGGATACTATATAATATTGAGAATTACTGGTATTAATACATATACTGTAGTTCTGGTTGGTACGGGGATACTATATAATATTGGGAATTACTGGTATTAAAGGCTATGTCCACCCCTAAAATAAAAAAATTATATCATGCTCCCCCATGTCCCCCAGCCCCAACCGCATGTTTAGTTTTTTATAAAAAGCCCCCCAAACTCTTACTTACCTCCCCTCGATCCTCCGCTGCACTGCCGGCCCTCTGCTTGCGAGAATGCAACAGAGGGGCGGGACCGGCAGTCGCGTCTGTGATTGGCTAGCGGCAGCCAATCACGGACGCGGCTGCCGGTCATTCAGTGCACGGAGGAAAGCGGAGAGGTAAGTAGAGTTTGGGGAGCTTTTTAAAAAAAAAACATGCGGTTGGGGCTGGGGGACATGGGGGAGCATGATATTAGGGGGATTTGTGCTAGGGGGAGGGATAGTAGAACGGGAGGGAGAGGGAGGGAGAGGGAGGGAGAGTGAGGGAGGGAGGGGAGAGAAGGGCTGCAGCACGCATGCAGGAATCTCCGGAGGCCAGGTCAGGCAGTGTCCTATATGGACCTGCTGGCTCCTGGTGGGCAGTTTTTGGAACTTTGGGGGGGGACTACAGGAGAACCAGATGGATTGGATGTGAGGTAAGGATTAAACTACACTACATGGTGGGGCCAGTAGTTGGGGGGATTATAGTTTTGGGGGTGGACATGCCCTTTAATACATATACTGTGGTTCTGGTTGGTACAGGGATACTATATAATATTGAGAATTACTGGTATTAATACATATACTGTAGTTCTGGTTGGTACAGGGATACTATATAATATTGAGAATTACTTGTATTAATACATATACAGTAGTTCTGGTTGGTACAGGGATACTATATAATATTGAGAATTACTGGTATTAATACATATACTGTAGTTCTGGTTGTACGGGGATACTATATAATATTGAGAATTACTGGTATTACTACATATACAGTAGTTCTGTTGGTACGGGATACTATATAATATGAGAATTACTGGTATTAATACATATACTGTAGTTCTGGTTGGTACGGGGATACTATATAATATTGAGAATACTGGCATTAATACATATACTGTAGTTCTGGTTGGTACGGGGATACTATATAATATTGAGAATTACTGGTATTAATACATATACGTAGTTCTGGTTGGTACGGGGATCTATATAATATTGAGAATTACTGGCATTAATACATATACTGTAGTTTCTGGTTGGTATGGGGATACTATATAATATTGAGAATTACTGGTATTAATACATATACTGTAGTTCTGGTTGGTACGGGGATACTATATATATTGAGAATTACTGGTATAATACTATACTGTAGTTCTGTTTGGTACGGGGATACTATATAATATTAGAATTACTGGTATTAATACATATACTGTAGTTCTGGTTGGTACGGGGATACTATATAATATTGAGAATTACTGTATTAATACATATACTGTAGTTCTGGTTGGTACGGGGATACTATATAATAGTGAGAATACTGGTATTAATACATATACTGTAGTTCTGGTTGGTACGGGGATACTATATAATATTGAGAATTACTGGTATTAATACTATACGGTAGTTGTGTTGGTCGGGATACTATTAATATTGAGAATTACTGGTATTAATACATATACTGTAGTTCTGGTTGGTACGGGGATACTATATAATATTGAGAATTACTGGTTATTAATACATATATCTGTAGTTCTGGTTGGTACGGGGATACTATATAATATTGAGAATTATTGGTATTAATACATTAACTGTAGTTCTGGTTGGTACGGGGATACTATATAATATTGGAATTACTGGTATTAATACATATACAGTAGTTCTGGTTGGTACGGGGATACTGTATAATATTGAGAATTGCTGGTATTAATACATATACTGCAGTTCTGGTTGGTACAGGGATACTTTCCAGAAGGTTTTTTACCTTCCTCTGGATCAACTGTTAGGTAGGGTTAAAAAGGAGGGTGAAAGGGTTGGACTTGATAGGCGTATGTCTTTATTCAGCCTCAATTACTATGTTACTATTGGGAATGACCGTAATGCCAGGTGCTTGTTCTACAAGAAGACTTTTCTGACTTTCACTGTGGAATTTCCCCTTTAAATGAAAGGGGATTGTGAGATTGTTTATATTTGCTGGTGAATAATGGTGCAAGTTTGATTCCATAAATTGATTGCTACCCTGGGTTACTGTTGTTTTATGAATTATAAACAGGAGACTTCCAAAATCCTTAATGTCCCAGTAGTTTGTGTTTATCTCCTTGTTAAATATACTAAAAGCAGATAAAGTTTTTTTGTAGACATGTAGACATGAGATAATCAGAGACCAGACGAATATTTTCTTTGCCTCAACCTGTTATAAGCAGGCCAGACTGTGTTGCGATTTGCTGTTATCAACATGTTATCATACTAGCACAGAACTAAATTTGACATGATGTCATAATGTCTGCAAGTTCTACTAATTCTAAAGATGGCCATACACTACAAAAGGTTATTTGCGATTGTAATTACTTTGATATGCAAATAAGGAACAAACAAGGAGATTCAATAAAAGTTCTTATCGTTTAAAATGGTGCTAATTTTGCCCCAACCAATCAGAACTTATGTAACATTTGAAAGCAAACATCTGATTGGTTGGGGCAAAATTAGCACCACTTTAAACGATAAGAACTTTTATTGAATAACCCACAAAGACTTCTGGGAATTTACCATGTTTTCACATGGAAGCTCTTAGGAACACTATATTTACTTTGATAGACAGACGTACGTAGATGTACCATACATATTGTCTGACATTTAATTTCTTTGGCTATTATTGAGTTGTCTATTGTGAGGTTACATTACATTTACATTTATTTGGAACTACAGAAAATAATACTAACATTTAACCAATCAACTTAAAAAGACTTTCCCGATCACTATTGGCAAGCAATTGTTGGCGCAATAAATTTGATGGTGTGTGTGTACCCAGCCTAAGATTTTTGTGAAATGCAAATACCAGGTGGAAAATCAGTAAAAACTATAAATAGGGGGAAATATTATTTATTTTTTATGGATTGAATAACATCTTCCGTGGCGCTTTACTATTACATACTCATACACATTACATGCAGCATTTATTCTGCAACCAAGGCATGCTGAGAGGTGTAGTTTCCAAACATCATTGCTGGTCTAGAGGAAATTATTTGGTTTGGATGTCGGTACATGTGTTGGTGTGAACCGCTGTTTATGCCAACTCTAGTGTTAAATGTTATGTTAGATAAAATAGTGTTAGATAAAGATTTTGTCTGGTACAAGAAAGGCTCTGTGTCTGCTGTGCCCTGCCAGCCTTTCAGGTGTAGGAAACACAGAGGGTGTATAATGCCCCATTGTCTAACTTCGTTCCCATCAATAATGGAGGTACACTGTTAACACAGTTCCCTGTACAGAAGCACATAATAAGTGCATTGTATGGACAGAGAAAATAAACCCTATTTGTCCCAAGGTGCTGATAAATAAAAAGGGCTGCCTGCTTTTTTAATTCATTTTAACAGTTTGCAGGGATAAGGTGCCCAGTCATTTTATACTGCTCCAGCATTGTGGAAGATACAGGGAACATCTGCTTCTGAATACCATGTACAAGGTAGGCACATTCGCCATGTGGGGTCTACATAGAAAGGGGGTATTAAATCTTACACCGAGGGTATTAAATTTAACACAGACAGAGGGTATTAAGTCTTGTGTTTGAATGGCAAATTGGGTTCTAGGAATTGGATGAACTATACGACAAACATTATTTTCTGTTCCGTGGGTGAAAGAACTGCCAACATCTCCTTTTTCTCTGCCTGAATATCTGGTTCTGTTAAAAAGTATTGATGCAAAAATGTGTTTGTAGGCAGAGTGGGAGAAAAATGATGTCATGTAACCTTGTGATGCAACTTTGGGAGCTATGACATAAATCATTTTTTTATTAGAATGCAAGATAGAACTTTTTTTTATGATTGTGGAAACCAGAGGAAACCCACCCAAACACAGAAAGAACATACAAACTATGTAGATGACAGCTGAGGTTTGAACACAAGAATCAGTGTTGCACCGACTGACTGTGTGTCTGTAACAGATATTACTGAATGAACTGGTGGCAGCTTCTCCAACCAGAATAGAATTCTAATGCTTTGTACATATGTCCGATCTTGGAACCGACTCCAGAGCGCGTGCAAGGACGTTACAAACGTTTTTGGATTATAATCGCACGTGTGTATATGTTCGCTCAGGCATCGTTCGCTGATCCACCATGGCAAACCAACCAAACTCATACACACTTGCGTTTATCGCCCAAAATGGACACTTGTCGCTGGTGTGCAAGATACTATTAAATGATCTGTCCTGCCAGCAAACTAAATTATTACCCCACGGCAATCGATACAGCATCTTTTGGTCATATGTATGAATGAAAATAGGAAAGTTACGTATCTAAGTGATCATTTACAGCAATGCTTAAATTGTATCTAAACTGGAAAAATCTATTATTTAAATATTCCATTACTAGTAACTATAATTCTTCTCAATCACCACTGTACCATTAGTTTTGTATTGTATATCTGCTGCCTGTTTCTTTAGATATCCAATCAGAAGCATTTTAGTACTTAACCAGGTGTCTTATTATCATAAACTCTTTTTTTTGTGCATTAAGGGGTGACATCTCGAACGTGTCAAATGCATTGTGGGAAATTTTCTCCCCCAGTGCTGCCTCATAGTGATTACTGAGCATGCTTGCCATCACAGATAGTCAGATTAGTCAGGTAGCGGGGGAATACTGAGCCTGAGCAATACAAGTATTACATTGAAGGCACGCAAAGCCCATTCATCCAGGAAAACAGAGAAAACAATAGGAGTCAGTAGGAGTAAAGGTTCGTACACACATGCGATCGCGGGTACCAACCCGCGACGCCTGTGTGTAGGCACTTTATCGGCCGAAACAATCGTTCGTTCGGGGATCCGCCAGGTCGGTTTCAGCCGATAAAGTGCATACACACGGGCCAATTATTGGCCGAAACGTTTGTTCCTACACATCGTGCGTTGTGGGTTGGGACCCGCGATCACACGTTTGTAGGAACCTTAAGATAGATGTGTAAATGAGTGATAATAGAGATATGAAATTTTTTTCAGTTTACCTATTTGCATACCCTTTAACAAAAATTGTTTTACCTCTTTTTAACACAATCCAACACACAGTTGTAGGATTATGGGATTTACTAAATGAAGAAGTCCATTTCTGAATTTCATCACATTCATTGTTTGAAATAGTTTCTGTTTCCTATTAAGAATGTTACCCAGCTCCACCTTATCAAACACCAACTTTAAATTACCACGGGTGACACAGTTGGCTCCACTTCATTACAAAGGTGCTAGAGATTAGCGTAAAACGAAAGCAGGCGTACGCTGGGTGGAGATGATTATTGAAAATAGATTACATTTTAACAAGACAAATCAATACCATGATAAATGTTATGGAGTTCAGCCAAATCCAGGCTACCAGTAGAGATTAATTCCGGTTCCGAGGCGAACTCTGCTCTGACTGGGAACTCTCGGATTTTCAGTTTTTTCAGATTGCGGAACTTTTCCTGGATTTTCAATAATTATTGAATTTTCTAGATCAAATATTATTGAATGTATGGGCCAATTCCAAGAAATATCAAATACTTCAGCCCTCATGTGAGTAATCGCCTTACCTTGTCTCTGCTTCCACGGAGTTCTATCTCGCGGTTCTTCTGGGTCTTTGTGCCCAATGGCAATCCTTGGTCCAGAACGTTCCTGCGTTTGATTCGCTCTTTCTATTGGCGGTTCAAGATTTAAATCTGGGCTGCCTATCAGGGTTCTCTTTGTTTTTCCTGCTGCTTTGATTGGTTCCTGTCCCCTCTTTTACATCCTGCCCTTTCTTGGTTCCTGTGGATTATTCCTTGCTTGCGGTGTGATCTGGTTGTTCGATTCCCGGCTGTTTACCGTTTATGATTGTTTGCCGTCTGTCCTCAACTCTGCCGTCTGTGCCTGTTTCCTCATGTATTCTTGTCCTCAGCTCAGATACCCTGCACTCTATTGACTTCAATGGGTTCCTTTT
Organism: Hymenochirus boettgeri; assembly: GCA_019447015.1. Classification (NCBI taxonomy): domain Eukaryota; kingdom Metazoa; phylum Chordata; class Amphibia; order Anura; family Pipidae; genus Hymenochirus; species Hymenochirus boettgeri. The sequence continues at coordinate 20,384,560 of CM033477.1, forward strand.
TATCTGTAGAGTCCTGCGCGGGTCTAATTTACCAGACCTGCCCTCGACCCGCAAAACCGGTACCCACACCCAACCTGCATCCTGCTTTTTTACCCAACTTCATACCCACGACCCGACCCACTTTTAACCTTTCTTTCTAAAATTTGTACAGGGAAGTTAAAAAAAGTCTAAAGGTTAAAATAAATATTTGTTTTTAACCAAAAAGGTTCATAGACACAAACCTACCATACCACTAAAATATATAAAAGGGGTCTTCAACTTCTAAATGTCTGACAACTACAACTCCCAGCATTCCCTGGCGCTGTGTAGTGGAATGCTGGGAGTTATATTTATTAAAGAAATGTAGACCCACAGGTAGGAGATCCCTGTTATAGTAGAATACAGTGTACAGTACAGAGCAGGCAGGATGACCCCATTCACATCAACACCAAGCAAAGGAAACTTTATATCTATATAATATATTCCTATTGTCCCCAACTTCTACCTACCCAAGGGCCTCTCCTCTGGTATCAGCTCATTTTAAAGGGAATGTCCACCACCAACACTAAAATTTAACCTCATACTGGCCCCACTGTGTAGTGTTAAAAGATTCTTACCTTACATCTCAGCTCCAAGTTCTCCTGCAGTGCAAAGTTAAGAAAGGTGAAGAGTAGGAGGTGTCAGTGAGTCATCCAGTCTCTGCTTCATCTCTGTCCACTGAGAGGTTTCTGGCATGAGCAGGGGTCCCTTCTGTCTGCTGCATCCCCTAGCTATATAAACTTTTACTTTGGGTATCTCACCCCATCCCACCCCAACTCCCTCTATTTTCTTTTTGATCTGTGACAGGGATAGGCAACCAGTAGATCTCCAGATGGATTTAAAAACTACAACTCCCAGCATTCACTCTATAGCCAAGGAATGCTGAGAATTATAGTTTTCAAACATCTGGAGATCTACTGGTTACCTATCCATGATTTTATAACTATGTCCTGCAGAATATACATTTCAATCTCCACCGAATGTCTAAACTTATGGGAGACAGTAAAGGTTACAATGAGCAGGTACCATAACAGAGGATTATGGGTAGGGAGCAGTTGGAGCTGCAGTGAAATATCTACACCTTTATATGGGTGTAGATATTTATGCTATGTTTTAAAAACTACAACTTCCAGCATTCCCTGTCTGCACTTTGCTGTTGTACAATGATTGGGAGTTTAAAATGTCAATCATCTGGAGATCCACATACCTGCTGTAGTTATAGCTGAACCTCATCAAGTGGTAGATTGTTATTATCATCACTAGAATCATCCACATCCCATAGATCATTATGGCCAGAAGGATTTACAAAGAAAGACCTATGAAATCACATATCATCTGTTCCCATGCAGACACTTGGTCTGGTCTCATGCATAGGTGCAGATGCAGGTAGAAGTTTGTTACTTTGTTCTATGGGAGATTGATACTTTGCTTGCTCTGACCTCTACTAGTAAAATGAAAGTCAGAGAAGTTGTTCTACATATCTACATGTCTTTATTCCTATCTTCAATGCCATTCTCAATATTTACTCAATATTTACCCAGCCAAAAACACAGTAAGAGGCTTTTGCATCTAGATATATTTGTCCTTTACCTGCCATAGTTTGATTTAGTGTAAGGTGCTATACACACTGCACATTGTCTTGGATTGACAACACAGAGATCCCACCCTGCCGAATCTGGTTTCCAGGGGCATGACAGGATGACATGATGTCACCAAAAGGGTGGGGTGGAGTTAAGGGTGGGACGCGTCGTGCGTAAATTACGTCACACCATGTGACCGGTAAGAGTAGGCGTTCCGGAGGCGGACACTTCAGGTAAGTTCGGTTCACGGGAGTATGGGGTGGTCTCGGGGGTGTGTGGGAGACCACCCCAAAATCAGGGAGACTCTCATGACTCCCTGAGGGGTGGGATACCTGATAATGTATTCTAAAGCTAGGTACACGTTGCAATCTTTCCTCCTGACCGACCATTCGTAGCTTCCGACCGGTTGGCCAGGAGCAAGGGATGCACAAGTGCAATGCACATAAAATACAGAGTCCATTGGGACCTGTCAGAGGACACGGCAGGGAAACAAGGGTTCCTTACCTTTGTTCCCGGCTCCTGAACATTTATTGAAGAACGGGAGGTTCTTCAATAAAACTCATGGAGAAACCCTTTAAAGGGCATGTCCACCCCCAAAACTATAATTTAACCCACTACTGGCCCCATTGTGAAGTGTTGATAAATCCTTACCTTACATCCCTGCTCCAAATGGCTGCCCTGCAATGTCTGTGCAAAAAAAGGGGGAAGAGCAGGAGCCTGACAGTGTCCCAAAAGGTTTCTGCCTTTTACCTCTCCTCCGGGAGGTTTCTGGCATGCTCGGTGAAGCCCTCCCCCCTCCCTCTGGATCCCATTTGTCTCTGCCTTCCCCTAAGGCTTAACCCCTTTGCTGTGGTGTAGTGGTCTGTATCCCACCCCCAACAACTATGTTTATTTGAAAAAAAATCAATCATAACATTACTTACTCTCCTTCATTTCCCAGCCATTCCGTAATGCCGACAGCCATGTTCTTGATTGGCTGCCTCTCAACCAATCACAGACGTGGCTGCCGGTCGAGGCTCCTGCAAGCAGAGGGCTGAGATTACAGCACCGGGGGAATGAAGGAAAGTAAGTAATGTTAGGATCGTTTTTTAATCAAATAAACATAGCGGATGGGGGTGGGATAGAGAGCACTACAACATATAGGGTGGACATGCCCTTTAAGGACTGCAAATTAAAAGGCTTTCCTCTCTCGGGAGTGACACCAGTTACACAAGGGTTTTGATTTTCAACTTGAATAAGGAAATTTTGGGTCACACGCTTCCCCACATATGTTAGTAAATAATATGAAGCGTCTATTATTTTCTCAGCCACTTTCACCTGTTTTTTAAGGAACTGCTCCAGTCCTGCTAGAATTCCTCAGGGCCAAATGCACAGACAAACCTCAGCCAATTCTGAAAAGAAATGAAGACATTTGCAAAATCTCTATCCTGAAATTAAGGGGACAGTCCTATAGGGGATTCATGAGAACAGCTGCAGTGCTGTGTGACAGGGGGACCCGCCTCATTCTTTCCAAGCAAGGGAAAAAAATATTTTGTTCGCTAGCAAATTGACATATTTTGGTTGGAGAAATTGAATGTAGGTCTGGCTTTAGGGTAAAAGGAAGAACCAAAGTTTATTTTAACTAAATTGAGCAATAATATAGTGGATAATGCACCCCCAACTGTAAATTATAAGGATATTATAGGAGTTCCGTGACTATATAAAAGCACGAGGCCGCAGACCGAGTGCCTTTTATACAGGGCACAGAACTCCAAGGTGACTTCTAATATACCTTTAATTTACAGTTCGGGGTGCATTATCTATTATAACCTTCCCCTTTGTGGATTCTGATTTCCTTCTCCTCCTGAAACTGTAAGATTATAAGGCTATAATCTTACAGTTCCTCACATAGAAATCCACTACAGGGGTAGGTTATAAAGTTGTAATCTGACTGTTCCTCCTATAGAAATCCACTACAGGGGTAGGTTATAAGGCTATAATCTTACAGTTCCTCACATAGAAATCCACTACAGGGGTAGGTTATAAGGCTGTAATCTTACAGTTCCTCCCATAGAAATCCACTACAGGGGTAGGTTATAAGGCTGTAATCTGACTGTTCCTCCTATAGAAATCCACTACAGGGGTAGGTTATAAGGCTATAATCTTACAGTTCCTCAACATAGAAATCCACTACAGGGCCCGCCTAGGCTATAAGCGCGTTATAATCTTAAAGTTCATCCCTAGAAATCCACTACAGGGGTAGGTTATAAGGCTATAATCTTACAGTTCCTCCCATAGAAATCCACTACAGGGGTAGGTTATAAGGTTATAATCTTACAGTTCCTCCCATAGAAATCCACTACAGGGGTAGGTTATAAGTCTATAATCTTACAGTTCCGCCCATAGAAATCCACTACAGGGGTAGGTTATAAGGCTATAATCTTACAGTTCCGCCCATAGAAATCCACTACATGGGGTAGGTTATAAGGCTATAATCTTACAGTTCCTCCCATAGAAATCAACTACAGGGGTAGGTTATAAGGCTATAATCTTACAGTTCCTCCCATAGAAACCATCACTACAGGGTAGGTTTATAAGGTATATCTTACAGTTCCTCCCATAGAAATCCACTACAGGGGGTAGGTTATAAGGCTGTAATCTTACAGTTCCGCCCATAGAAATCCACTACAGGGGTAGGTTATAAGGCTATAATCTTACAGTTCCCCCATAGAAATCCACTACAGGGGTAGGTTATAAGGCTATAATCTTACAGTTCCTCCCATAGAAATCACTACAGGGGTAGGTTATAAGGTCTATACTTAACGTTCTCCATAAATCCACTACAGGGTAGGTTATAAGGCTATAATCTTACAGTTCCTCCCATAGAAATCCACTACAGGGGTAGGTTATAAGAGCTATATCTTACAGTTCTGCCTCAAGAAATCCACTACAGGGGTAGGTTATAAGGCTATAATTTCAGTTCCTCCCACAGAAATCCACTACAGGGGTAGGTTATAAGCTGTTTATATTACAGTTCCTCCCACGAAATCCTACAGGGGTAGGTTTATAGGCTGTAATCTTACAGTTCCTCCCACAGAAATCCACTACAGGGTAGGTTATAAGGCGTAAATCTTACAGTTCCTCCCACAGAAATCCACTACAGGGGTAGGTTATAAGGCTGTAATCTACAGTTCCCCCACAGAAATCCACTACAGGGGTAGGTTATAAGGCTGTAATCTTACAGTTCCTCCACAGAAATCCACTACAGGGGTAGGTTATAAGCTGTAATCTACAGTTCCTCCCAAGAAATCCACTACAGGGTAGGTTATAAGCTTAATCTTACAGTTCCCCCATAGAAATCCACTACAGGGGTAGGTTATAAGGCTGTAATCTTACAGTTCCTCCCTAGAAATCCACTACAGGGTAGGTTATAAAGCTAATCCTACAGTTCCTCCCATGAATTCCACTACAGGGTAGGTTATAAGGCTGTAATCTTACAGTTCCTCCATAGAAATCCTCTACAGGGGTAGGTTATAAGGCTATAATCTTACAGTTCCTCCCATAGAAATCCACTACAGGGGTAGGTTATAAGGCTGTAATCTTACAGTTCCTCCCATAGAAATCCACTACAGGGGTAGGTTATAAGGCTGTAATCTTACAGTTCCTCCCAGAAATCCACTACAGGGGTAGGTTATAAGGCTGTAATCTAAAGTTCCTCCCATAGAAATCCACTACAGGGGTAGGTTTAAGGCTGTAATCTTACGTTCTCCCACAGAAATCCACTACAGGGGTAGGTTATAAAGCTATAATCCTACAGTTCCTCCCATAGAAATCCACTACAGGGGTAGGTTATAGTTATATTTGCATTTATTAGTTTGCAACAGCTTCTATTATCTACCTTTGGGTATCATTGAATGTCAGGGGGCATGCTGGACACACAATGAGATTGTTTTTGATTGGTTAGTTCCAAACCCCAGCTTTTTATAAGCTCAGAAGAACACTGCTCCATTGCATATAGGAGGGGATAGATGTCAGAGCATCGCTTTATGACAAAATTTCAAAATGACCAAACAAAATTGGCGCTGCTACCAATTCCAGTAACTGCTATAGAGATCTGGAATCACAGCAGTAAATAATGTCAGAAATAGGTCAGTAGCCAAGGATTTAGGGTGGAGATAATGAAGATGGAGTTTACACGAAGCCAAAAAAACTATCCAAACCTAATAGAATATAATTGGAATACAATATAGAGGATGCTCACATACAAACCAAGTGATGTCAACCAATTCAACGTTATTGGAAAGGAAAAAAATTACATTTTTCATATAAAATTTTCCAGCTTTAAAAATAAATTAAAAAAAAAAATAAAAAAAGGTTTAAGGAGAAGTAATGCTAATTATAACTGAAATTAAAGTGGGTGCCAAAATGTGTCAGCAGTAGTGGGCGGGGGAGGAAAGGCTGAAAGGCTAAGACTAACTCGACTGTGCCCCCACGAGGGCCCCCAAACTCCACATCCAGGGCCAGGCCACCTTCCCCACCCTGAAAGTCAAAATAACAAATAGTCTCTTACCACTCACTCTCGCCGACGACAAACGTTGGGTGTCATCATCGGAAATGGTAGTTCTGACAGGAAAATTGCCCTCGGCCGCGGTCAGCCCCTTGTACTAAAGTATAGGGAGTACTAGAGAGAGTACTAGTGGGTGCCCTAGAGAGTGTACTAGAGAAAGTAATAGAGAGTACTAGAAAGTGCACTAGAGAGTGTACTAAAGAGATTCTTTTGACGTTGAATTTCAAACATTCAACACCGTTTTTTTCACTGAAGTTTGGTCTGAATTTTCCAAAACACATTGTCAAGACTCACACTATAATTTAGACTGCAGTATACACCATGAGCAGACTAATAGGTTTTATCAAATTCATTCACACAAGCAAGTCCCCATTTGTGTGCACGTATGTGAAACGCTATTATCATGGTCACATTAAGCAAGGCTATAGCTCTTTTCCTTTGTGCCAACATTAAATGGAGGGGGAGGAAACAAAAAAAACGGGATATTGTGCTAATGAAACTGAAAGGTAGCTTATACTTACATAAACTTTACATTATCTGAAACACACGGAGGAGAAGTAAATGATGGTACTCACATTATTGTGCTTGCTTGTCATTAAAATTATCAATGTTGAGTGCTCCTAATACCCACCCCCTCCTTTCTCATGCCTTCTGGTAGTTGTCACAACACTTAGTAAGTTCTGCACACGCTTCACCATGGACACTGCTCTGAGTAAACATCTCATCCTCCCTCCCACTTCTTTCTTTTCTCTGTGATTCTCTTAATTGGCAGAAGGTGTGCTGGCAGGCAGGCAAAGAGGTCAGGGATGGAATCACATAGGATAATCCTGCTTCTGGATTGAAAGGTTTTTCCCTGAACTGGTGATATATATGATGAGTTCTCAGAATTACAGCTCCGATTTGATTAAAATTCGAAAAAACGTTTTGGAGCAGTGGGATCTGCTGAATCTATAAGGTACACTTTTTAGAAATTTAAAAGATACCCTAGAACAGCGTCCCTGACGCATTTCGCTATTTTTCCCCCCACTTTTTCCATTTTTATGAGATGTTATGCTTTTGTTCTATGTAGTGGGATCTGCACTAAACTGCGTTTGTAATATTTTTGCCAATTAATTTTATATACAAAATAAAAAAAAATTGCCCATGGCATGCTTGTTTTTTTTAATTTGTGTTTTTTTGCTGCGTTTTTTTACATGTTTAGTGTAAATAAGCATATTGATGCAGCTGTAAAGGGAAAAACCAATGCCAATTTATATGTCTGGTAAAAAAAATGTGTTTTAGAAATTATTTTACTCACACGGTTGTTTGAATTTGTTTTACAGATGTAAAAGGGAAACAACTACCTGAATTATTTGCTTTTGGGGGAGATACATTTCCAAGGCTACAGTCAAGTGCAAGGCTAGTTGGTTCATGAGAAACCAAGCCTTGTACACATTCCATGGAAACTCCCCCACTATGCGATTAGAGGCTACTACTTCCTCCAGGAATCTAAACAAGAACTGCAGGAAAAACATTTCTGAACTACTTGATGGTTTCCCAGGTTCATAATAAAAAACAACAAGCAAGGCAATTTTGTAAAAAAGTTACTGGGGTTTCTCCCAATTAGCTACAATATTTTTGTCATCCATCAGAGATAAACAGTAAGGGCTTAGTTTCATTTCATTCCGTTCAAATTTGACCCAAACTGCGTTTTCGTGTAGTATTTGACTCTGACCAACCTAGAGAAGAGAATTACCACATTCCACGGATCCGCAGAATTTTGGAACCAGCATTCTGAAATGAAATCAAAAACCGCAACTCATCTGTACACAAAATAGAGTATCTCAAAAATCTAATTTCATCAGGACCAGTATTATGTGAAGTAACAAACTATGTCTGCGTTAGGACGGAACAAAATTCTTGGTTCTGTTTGGTGATGGCGAGGGTCTTAATTCACGCCGTAGCCAAGGATTATTACAAAGAAATGAGATGGTACCTGCTGGTGCCCCCAGTAAACAGGATATAAAAAGTATGTTAAACTTCAAAAAGCTCTATGTCTGCTATTATTGCTTTTTTTTTTTTTTTTTTCTGCAAATCCTTCTGTAATGAAAAGGGTCTTTATATTTGCGTCTCGCCATTCAAAGAGGTGGGTTAATCTGTGAGGGTGTCAATGAACAGACCGTACTGGAAGGAGAGCAGTGGGATTTGAATAACATAAAATGAAAAGGGTCTCTTTTCCACTAGCGATCCCTGATAAGCCAGGACTTTTGAAGCTCTGCGTAAAAGTGAGCACAATCATATGTACTATCCCTGCCATGACCCGTTTGCAGATAACACCGCCAATGAACAGCAGAAATGGGCCTGATGTTCTTCTCGACAGCACAAAACCAATTCGTTCTGAATATGGCTTGTCAAGTCAAAACCAGGGGACAACGCCTGTAATGTGTGCAGTATTACGTGCATGGGCTATCAGAAGTCAGTTCTGTCTCAGGATCTAGGGTCATTCTAGCGTAGGGTAGGAAAATGTACCAAGTTGGCATTGGAGGAGGAGCTGGGATCTGTAGCCAAGAACTGATTTAGAGGCTTGACAGGTCGGAAAGATCGGTTAGTGGGCCCTGTTAATAAAGGTAGGCAACATAATAAATGGAATGTATCTATCCTGGGCAAGCACTGCCATCTTTCCCTTATACTGACTGTGCTTTGCTGCAGTGTGAAGAGGATAGAATTTCATGAGGACGACGTAATGACACAGGTGAAGCTACCAGGTAGAAGGGCGTACAACCCCACTGCACCAAAGGACAAGGCGGGGGGGGGTGTGTTGCTGACTAATACAAGGCACCACTCTAGCAGTCATTATAAGTTGCAGAGAGCTTGATAACCCCCACAGATTTCTTAAAACTAGAAGAAATATTACCTCCTATTTGTCCCCTATTTCAAGTCTCTAGTGCGCAATAGTGGTAGGATGCAAGTCAAGAATAAAAAGAAGGGCTGGAAGAAACAGTAATTCCTTACCTGCTCATTTTTTCTTCTATAACATCACATTACGGAAGCCTACTGAAAGGGCCCCAAAAGAGCCATACAGACAGGAACGTCAGTGGAGAGGACAGGTGTCACATATGGATTGAGTGAGAAAACCCCAGTAGCAAATACAAACAAAATTTACACACCGAACAACTAACTTTTAAAGGGTTTTCTATTGGTGTTTATTGGAATGGCTTTCCTGAAAAAATGTATCTGGATGACTCTAAAGGGAGGGTACACACACTGCGATACACAAGCACCGATTGCATCGGATCGGACAGTAATCGGGCTTTGGGCTTATGGGCAGTGTGAGTAGCGGTTAACTGAGTGCGGTAGGCAGTGCGGAGATGTGGGAAACACACAGTTCCTGAGAATTCTCCTAGTGTGTATATGCTGTTAATAGAGAGACGCCCCCCCACAGCTCGGGGGGACTGTGGATCCTCCATTTTGAAAAAATGACAGATTCTTGCAGGTTCCATCTGTATCTTTCCTGTGTGTACCCAGCTAATGGTGGGCATACACGTTTCAATTCCCAGTCGTTATGATCCAGTAAGGGGCATTCATATGATCATGGCCCTGTGTGTGGCAATCTTACGATTATTTTCCTACAGGAATGTCCGCGTCAGTTGAGTGGTCTAGGTCACCTTTTAGAGTTCTCTGGCCGGCACGTAAGGTTATAAAACATTAAAAAAATCTCCGCTGAACTTCTGGTTTGGTTCACAAATTGAACCCATACATGTGTGAATGTTTAAACATAATATATACTGTTGTATAGGTGTGAAAGTGTATGAGAAACTACAGATCTGTCCAACGTACAATGGAGGGTACAGGATCCATCGTGTGAACATAAGGACTCATATTTGCACAGACCTGTTTACGAGGATAAATGATGTGAAATGTAAGGCAACCAAAGCCAATGCTATCCAAGTGGGTATCCATATCAGACCAGTCCAAAGCCAAGAAGTGTGGGTGCCATAAAATGAAAGCACCATCCAACTTCCCTCCAAATACTGTTTGAGTTGTTCAGGTGAGTGCACGGCAGGCAATCCAGTGTTCACCAATCAGCTGCTTGTTCTGATTGAAAGCATCGGAAAGCACAAAACTTAGGGGGGGTAAGAAAAAATAGGAAATGTTCTCATACCAAGAGCATGAATATCCTGTAACTTAGTGAATAATGTATAGTTTCTTCCTAGAATACCAAAGTCCACCAGTCATGTGACACTGATGACTTTGTTAAAGGGGGAAGTTCAGTGCTAATACATACGCGATTCAGAAAAAAGCAGTATATTGCCATCCCAATGACCTTAATCTGCCAAGTAAGCATGTTTTGTCTGTGGTATAAATAATGCAAAGGAAATACTGACTCCTGTTGCAGGACCCTATAATAGAGCTGTTATGGTCCTTGCCCTGACCGCGCCGGGTTGATTCAGTTGCTCAGTACGAGATCTGAGCAATTGTTTGACCCCATCCAACAGCCAATCAGTAGCAATAACTGTTAGGAACATTCCAAGGACAGTGGTGCATCCTGGGAAGAAGAGACGACAGTTAGTAGAACCGAAATGTCAGTCAATAATGGTCAACAGCAGGACAGAAAAGGGATGAAATCACACTGATTTTCAAAATGGGAGAGAATATGTAGAAAACTACGAAGGCATTACACAAACTAACAATTTAACAAAATATGGATCATTCTTTTAAAACTAACTGTCCCTGTTTAAGCAATTATATTAAAGGGATGACATAACTAAGCACCAATATAAACCAATTTCCTGCATATCAAATCAGGCCACTTTAAATTACCAAATAAAGTTGGCACTTCTAGAATAACAACAATATGCTTTTGTCTGCTTGGAATAAATGAAGGGAAGAGGAACTAAATCAGAACGCAAATAATTCTAAACACAAGAAATACCGACACGTCGTTATTACCTTGCCATCAGCGCTTACATACTATAGGTCAGTTAGGCAAATTTCCCCAAAGAATAAATGGCCCATGAGTTCTTTCCTGCCTATGTTAGGTCAGACACAGCACTATTTAATGGGACACTTACTGATTTTTAGTCCTCAGGTAAATGTCACTTTCCATGTAAAGGGTTTGCCGTACAAAACCATCTTTAAAGGGTAACTAGAAAAACAGATGTTCCTTATTCAACCATGCCATTCCTCTTCCATAATAAATAAAGTTAGGTCCAGGTTCCTTTTTCATAGCCGCATTAACAAAATAAATAAGACTTTGAGAAGTAGCTGAGTGCTGTGATATGGGATACACTGCTAGAGCCAGAACGCCCAGCCAGCTAAACTACATTATACATTACCTTTAAGTGAGGGACAGAACCTTGGTAGGTCTAAAGAAAAATACTAAAACCATATACAACTCAGATCTTTGTGTGAGCAATGGTTTGTCTTGAAATGTATAAAATACAAGGACGTCAGTCCTCCTTGCTGGAAAAATAGATCTGTTTGGGGGATTGTGACCTGGGGGATTACTTCTCCATACAGCCAAATCAGCTGATCTGGCTGTTTGAGTGGAGCAGGTTCTGTGTTTAATAATCAATAGGGCTATTCACACTAATAATTGTAACGTTTCTTTAAGGATCCTGAAATATACTGAGTGGGATTCTCTGTTGCCAAATAGCAATGTGGACAGCTTATTCCTTGTGATTGGAGATCCCAGACATACATAGTAACCCTGATTTACCACAGTTCTGGCGTGCACAAAAAAAAAACAATGCCACATTGTTTACCTGCAAAAACAGTAATTTCGTGAGTGGCCTCCAACTGAATTTTTAGTGAACATTAGTGTTAGCAACTGCCTCTTGCTTGTGAAACTCCAGTAAATATTATAAGATAACAAAGCTGATTGATTGAATGAGGTACATAGACCCTTATGTTTTATCTATAAAAGAACAGGGAAAGCCAACTTTTTGTCAAAAACGAGGGGTACCAGACCTTTCAAATGCGGTCATATACGTAACCGAAGGAACAACATCACCACAGGAATAAAACCTAGTGACTTAATGCCTATTAACTGCAGAGGATGGTTAGTTGCTTTTTAATGTAATTGTTAGCCCAAAAATACTATTGTGAAATTCAAGTAAATTGTTCTTTTTCGTTTACCCCACACCCAGGGGACAGACATGCTAGTTTAATTCATCTGAGAAAAAGAGTAGGAGGAGCTATGTAATGAGCTATTTTTTTAACTACAGAAAACATCATTGTAATAGGCAGTTGCAGATGTAAGTAAAAATGTATTTTAGTTTTCCTTTAGAATTGTAGCAAGTTTCCTCCATTTCATAATAAAAAGTCTTTTCTGTTTTGGGACAGATAACATCATTTCCACTAGTTAAAAACCAGCCCTCCATGGCCAAACGGAAGCCTGGCTCTTTATCCCTGAGCAGGTCTGTCTGAGAGGATTTCATACCAGAGTGAGATGTTAGTCTACCTTCTGTGTCATGAGTCATTATTTTTGGAATTTTTTTATTCAATTTTCCTCCTGCTCGAAGCCTGTACTGACTAAAACAAAGGGAAAGCGGTCCCAGATTTAGCAAACCACACATCCCCCCGCCTGAGTTGACCACGCCAATTCAGCAGTGCTACACATATTAATTGGATTCTTTTCCCCACCTCTTCATTGTGCCACCCACCCATCCGCTCCCTTATTCTTACTATTAAAATCCCAAGCGGTCTAATAAGAAACTGGAATTACCTGCGTCTTAAAATACCATGAAGCCCAGGAACAAGTAAAAGGGATGCTCCAACTCTTGATTCAGGAAATATAGTCCTGCCACAAAATTTTAGACTGAAAAAGTATAGAAAATTCCAAAAAATTCAGATTACATCGTTATTTTCTAAACGTCAGATATTTTGTTGGAACACCTATGGGAAAAAGAATCTCGCCAGTTTTGGTCATCTCTAGGTGAATAGTCCGTTATATGCCACAACTTCAACTTCATTGTTACCAGGTTATTTACATGCATTTATAGACCAGATCATTCTTAATCATGTTCTATTCCTTTTTTGGCAAAGGTGGTATCCGCTTTCTCTTGCTCAAGAGCTTTTATAAGCTTGAGCATTGTGCGAGGAGGAAGCATGGGGAAACGCCATCAATAATTTATTGTGATGTCAGCGGTCACAGCTTTCTCTGCGGATTAGGGACATATTTAAATAGCTGGTAGTAATCAGGTAGGTAATAATAAAATGCTGAATGTTATTACTGACACCAAAAACACACCCAATGCCACCCCTTAGGCCACCCCCAGAACACCCAACACCCACCCACCCCCAATGGATAAAAGATGGCAGACCTTACAAAATCAAGTAGAGTTTATCCAGAGCGGTTCTGCAGAACTTCCTGAATTTACAAAAAATTTGATTTCCTAGAAATTGGATCAAAAATTTTAAATTTTCAATCAAAATTCTCTAATTTTTGTCTTTGGACACAGTTGTTTCCTCTGTTGTGCTTTTCTAAAATTAAATTTTCGATGAAAAGTTCCAAACTTGTCAGATCGCTCATTTTTAAAAAAACTGCCAGTTACAATAAAAACCAGGCAGGCACAGAGAGGATGTCAAAACTCCTTGCAGATGTGGCAGAGGAGGATTTGAACCCATACTACACGCACTGCAATGCACCAGCGCTATAGATATAAGATAAGATAAGTAGTACAGACGCCTTAAAAAAAAGAAACTAAGCTTAGAAAACACTTCTAATATAATAACTGTTGTACATTAGGCACAGAAAGGGTAGAGCATTAAAGGAACAGACCAATACCAATTTATTCCCTTGCAAAGCTGTTGCCTTAAAGGTAATTTTTGCTGGAAAACAAACTGTAACTGCAAAAATAACAACAAATTTTTCTTCCACCAATTGTTTGTTTTTTAAGAGAATTTCCCTGGGGATTTTGAAAAATAGTGCGAAACTATTTTTTTTTTAAAAAAGCAGAATTTATCTTAGGTCAGTTACCCCTTTAATGCTGTTAAAGGAGGAAAATGGCATATCAAGTTCTTTGCAGTTTCTACCAAGGTTATATTTCTAGCTAGGTATTATTAGTTCCCCATGGTACAAATGGAAAACACTGTTGTTAATATGATACACTAGGAAGTTTGATCCCACACATTACATGTAATTTCCCCTGGCATGGCAAGGGTTAATCTATTCGTTAACATTTCAGTGGTTAGGAGCCCCCTGACTACACATTTGCCATTGATTGAATTGTACAGCTACTAATGTATGGAATAGGGTTAATTCTTTTACATTAGTGGACAACCACGTGGGCAATCTGAGTGACACATTCTAGAAAACCCAAAGTGCACTACAGAAACACAATGTAATGGGTGCTTTTATCAAAGAAAGGTTAGCAAAGAGTAATTAAATTGAGCATTGCCCAGCTATCTAAGTGAATTGGTTCCAAGGGCTACATGCAGGGGAAATCTGCCTTTACACTTTGGATGCATTTGTTTAATTGAGGTTGGGATCCTCATTACTTTTCTACAACACTCCGGGAAGTTGGAATAAATCAAGTTTATCACAGACCTTGACATAGTCACGTGAACAATGCTGCCAGAACAAAACTCGCTATCTCTAGGCTCTAGCCAAGCCTGTACAGGAAAAGAAAGCATGTGACGAAGGGGTACCCTCTTGCTAAAGGTACAAATACATTATTGCCTTACTGGCATAGTATTTGACAGCTTATTGGGTTGCTCGGGGGAAAGCGGTAACATTGTAGGGGTTATTAGTTTGTGAGACTTTACAAAAAGTTGAACCTACAGTGTAACCCATTCTGTCCAGTTATTCTGCATAGTCAACCCTTATTGTTACCTGCACACCTCTGTTTCCATTTCCGGATGTTCTTTCTGTAATGCACGCTAGTGATTCATAAAGAGGGGGAAGAATACTACTTCTCTCCTTTGACGCCAATAGAAGGACAATGGGGTTATTCACTAAAAGTTCTTATTTAAAACAGTGCTAATTTTGCCCAATCAATCAGATGTTTAGCTTTCAAAGGTTACATTAGTTTGATTGGTTTGGGCAAACATAGCACCATTTAACGATAAGAACGTTTATGATCTCCTCCCGTATCTTGACTAGCCTCTAGCCAGTGCTGTTGTTACTGCTAACTAAAGATAAGCCTGTTAAGTCATGAACTTTTTTCAACAGGATTTATTAACAAGGGGGATATATAAATTCTCTATAAGGGCTAGGCCACCCAGCGCCATCTCACATGCTATCGGTCACGCTTGTAGTCGGCATGCCCACTGCTTTCATGTTAATCACATTTACCGTCTTGCAGTACTCTCATCTACCTATCATATATAGTGTAGAATAGAAGGAGGACATTTGAACTAGAAGAAGGTGACTATGGGCCAGCTATGCTATGTTAAAAGTCTGTGGGGTCACTTAGATGAAAACCATTGTTAGGTGGCTATATGAAGCAGAAATGCAAAACACGAAGAGCTTTTGACCATATAGCTTCAAGTATTAACTGAATGTGTTATAGATACAGTAGGTATCACACCCAGCATTACCATGTGGTGGCCTATAGTCCCAGCAAATTTAACCATGTAGAGATATTTACAGAATAAAATTGATCACTCGATATGAAGGTGAAAAGGCTCCAAGTTCCATATTTACTCTAAAATAACAAAAACATTCACTGGTAGAGTATTACATAAAAAAGAAGATATAGGGCTCTTTCCCATGCTAGGTGGTGTGTGTGGTCTTATTCTATATGCAAACTCTTTAGAGAGGGGAAGTTTTCAAGCAACAAATGGATGGTTATCGATGTTAAGGAACTGTCCACCCCTATTTTCAAAAAATACATATATTGTAGATTACCCCCCCAAAACCTAGAGATCGTTTAGTCCAAAAAGCTTTAAATCGGCTCCCACACGGAGCTATTATACTTACATGCTACTCGCGCCACCGCCGGGAGGATTCAATAAAAGTGTCCATAGCGTTAGAAAATGGGGCAAAATTTTTCACAACCAATCAGAATTATTTAGCATTTGAAGCTAACATCTGACAAGGTTGGGGCAAAATTAGCACTATTTTTAACGATAAGAACTTTTATTGAATAACCCTGATAGTTCCTATGCCCATTCTAATAGGTGAGGCTACCTTAGGTCTACCATGCGTGGAAAAAAGATTATGCAACCAGCTACACCTCTTATCAGCCAAAAACTAGTTGTATCTTCCAAGGAAAGGGAGTGTGTAGTTTCAGGCCCATCACTGAGCCACACAGCGGGACTGTATCCTTGACTAATTATTTGCAGAAATGAGAAAAGAATTAACATAAAAGTAAAACACACCCAAAAAGGAAGCTGAAAAAAACCAAAAATTCTGAAATGAAGGTTTAAGGCTATCCAGTCTCTGAGGGGCTCAATGTTACAAGAAATATATTCGGCCAAACGCAGTTTAAAGAGAAATTCACCACATTCATAGACACTAATAAAAATCATTTCTTTTGAAAAGGTTTACCGTGTTACTGTTACCTAGTAGTTGGAACTCCTAAAGTAATTGACACCTACCAGAGTCAGTGCCCCGACACTATTTCTTGACAAGGCATAAGTTATATGGGGAGGCACAGGGACTTGGGAGTATTAGTATAGTGTCACCTAGTGTCTTTAATTTCAACTACACCCCATGTTTAAGAAGCCTAACAAACAGCAATAAAGAAAAGCCTCATTTCCAAGGTCGTACTTACAGTATATGAAGCTTATAGCTCTCATAGCCACAATCCGAGTTAGTTAACCAGAAACTGCCAGTTAGTGGTAAAAGCTCCGCCTACACTTATCTTTCTCTGGGCTTTGGGTATCCTAGTTTGCTCGCCAACTCCTTCCTCCGGCATCCTCAGACATGTTTCCCCTGTATGCGTTATTCTATTATCCATAGTTGCCGCGCCATGTTGCCTACTGCCAGTGGTTGTTTTTATTGCAAATGGAATGACGCCCGTGTAGGCTTCAGAGGCGAGAGGCCTCTTTATACCTAATTAAAAATTATTATATATACTTTTTTAAATAAAATGAATAACTTTTAAAAATAAATAGAACGTGTTATTTGTTAATATGACCAAATGTGTATGTATTTAAATAACAATAAGGATTTTTATTATTTATCATTAGAAGGGCAATATTGTCAAATTTAAAGCAGCAGCAAGAAAAAAATTAGTTGAATCATTCGAAATACAAAATAACATTCCCCTTATCATGTCTGTGAGCCGATATAAATAAGCAGCATTACGGGTTACTGAATGAAATAATGTAGGTCGGAATGTTAAAACAATTATTGTATACACAAACTTTACTGGGGCAATATTTACGAGACACACAGCAAGAATGAAACCCTATTATTAGAATGTTAAGCTCTTCGGGGCAGGGATCAATATTTATTGTATGTATGTCTTGCACCTGTTGTATAATCAACAGGTAGATTTTTAAAGAACACTAACGCTTATTTTCTCACCTGCCTGTGAATAATAGTACAGGGAGGTGAGGACACTGGAACTTACCTTGCCGCCGCTCCGCACTCAAGCTGCTTCTCCACTGACAGCTGCTCTGTCCCGACTCGCGCGACTATCTTTTGTATTGACATGGCATGCGCCTAAGATAAGTGCTTGGCGGGGATCGTGGCTGTCAGTGGAGAAGACAGCTTGACGTGCGGGAGCGGCTTGTAAGGAAGTTACAGGTGCCCGTCCAGAGCAATATTATTCAAGGAGTGGGAGAATACGCGTTCTCACCTCCCGTGAAATAATTAGAAACAGATGGATTATCTTTTTAAAAAACGTTTGTTAGTGTTCCTTAATGAAAGTTCTTATCGTTAAATATTGGTATTTGCCCAACCAATAGATCTTATTTAAATTTGAAAGCCAAACATCTGATTGGTTGGGCAAAAAATTAACACAGTATTTAACGATAAAAGCTTTTATTGAATATCCCTGTCGGTTTTTTAAATGTTACAGGGATTACAGGTCCTATGGCACTTTATAAATAAAATTATACATTTCACCTAATTGTACCATATTTTATAAACTATATTTACAAGTAAAGGACCTACCATACAATAACAATGCAGGGGAGTCCAAATAGCATGGATTAACCAAGTAGCCTCCAGATTGTTAGAAAACTACAACTCCCAAGCATTCCCTGAGTGCCCTCTGCATTAAAGTTCTGTACATTAATGCCTGGGAGTTGTTAGTTTTCAAACATCGGAAGGCTCCTGGTTGTTACTTATAAAGTAATAACAATCATTATGGAAGATTCTAAGCATTATCTCAACAAACAGTTGCAAAAAAATATTAATGAAACTGTATCCTGCGGCTGGCTAAACCTGGACACGTGTCAATAATGAAGCGATAGGCTTTTGTCAGCAGATACACTGTCTACAGTAGCAATGGTCTTCAAACTCTGAAAATCAACATCTCACGGGCTGCAGCTTGACAGAATAACAGTTGCTAATTGGGGATACATATAGGAAGTAATGCATTGAGTCACATGCTTTCAGTCAAGGATGATGATTGGCCAAAAGCTGAGCAGGAAAATATGGACAATCAGACAGGATGGGCAGAAGCGGCTTCAATGCATTAAGTAAAAAGGTATAGGCGATCTGCCGTTCAGTATTGACCACCAAACTTCCTAGGTAGTTATCCAAAGAGAAGGCAGAAATGACTTCGGGCATTAGGGAAATACAAATGATCTGCCATAGCTTTTTTGCCTGGTATACTACACTATCACCAGCCTATATGGGGGAAAACTATTAAAAAGTATCTAGTTTTTCTTAAGCATCATAGTAGCTGACTGATAACTGCTAATGAGTTGGAAATATGTATCCATATTGAAAGAAAGAGAAGGTTATATATACAAAAGACATCCCAAAAAACTGGTGACTTGTCGGTATTATCTGCCTGACTGCATTTTACCAGTTTTTTGAACACGTACATGTTATTGTACACCAGATATTTAAGTTCTATTCCATTCGAAAGGGAAAAGGTAATGCTCCTCCCTTGCTCAATGAGCTTTCTGTAAAGTTTGAGAAGTGTGCAGAGGAGGAAGCAGGGAAAAACAGTTATTCATTGGCTGTGAAATCAGCTGTCAAAACCTTGATTGACTCGCATGAAGGGATAGGCGCCCAGATTACTCTGCCAGAATAGAGCTAATAATATTGCTAGTAATGCTATTCTAATAATGGGCTCAATATATAGTTGGGGTTTGGGCGCAAGTAAGGAAGTGACCAGCTTTTAGTTTTTAGGGAAGGGGAAGAGGGTCTTTAAAGTGGCAAAAGTATAAGATATATTATATAAAACTAAAAAAATATGAGAATTACTGTATAATTCATATACTGCAATTCTGCGTTGTACAGGGGATACTATATAATATTGAGAATTTACTGGTTATGAATACAATACTGTAGTTCTGGTTGTACGGGGATACTATCTAATATTGAGAATTACTGGTATTAATACATTATACTGTAGTTCTGCGTTGGTACGGGGGAGGATACTATATATATGGGAATAAACTGGTATTAAAGGTATGTCCACCCCTAAAATAAAAAAAATATATCATTGCTCCCCCAGTCACCCAGCCCCAACACGACATGTTTATTTTTATAAAAAGCCCCCAACTCTTATACTCCCTCGATCCTACGCTGCACTGGCCGGCCCTCTGCTTGCGAGAATGCAAGCAGGGGGCGGGGACCGCCAGGTCGCGTCTGATGATGGCTGAGCGGCGCAATACGACGCGGCTGCACGGTCTTCAGTGCAGCAGGAAGGAAAGCGGCGAGAGGTAGTAAGAGTTGGGGAGCTTTAAAAAAAAAAACATGCGGTTGGGGCTGGGGGACATGGGGGGGAGCATGATATTAAGGGGTTTGTGCTAGGGGGGAGGGATGAGGGAGATAGAGAACGAGAGGGAGGGAGAAGGGAGGGAGAAGGAGAGGGGGGGGGGGGAGGGCGGAGAAGGGACAGCACGCATGGCAGGAATCCGGAGGCCAGGCAGGTAGGCAGGCAGTGTCCTAGAATGGACCGTGGCTCTGGTGGGCAGTTTTTGGAACTTTGGGCGGGGGACATACAGGAGAAACAGAGAGTTGGCTGTGAGGTAAGGATTTAAAACTACACTATCATGGTGGGCAGTAGTTGGGGAGGATTATAGGTTTTGGGGGGGGACTGCCTTTATACAATACTGTGGTTCTGGTGTTGGTGACAGGATACTATAGATATTGAGATAATGGTATTAATTACTATACTGTCCAGTTCATGGTTGGTACAGGGCTTACTAATAATATTGGAAAGTTACTGTATTAATACATATACCAGTAGTTCGGTTGGACAGGATACTTATAATATGAGATACTGGTTTATTAATACATCATACTGTAGTTCTGGTTGGTACGGGGGATGACTATATAAATTGAGAATTACTGGTATACTACATATACAGTAGTTCATGGTTGTGGTACGGGGATACTATATAATATTGAGAATTACTGGATATTAATACATATACTGTAGTTCTGGTGTGGTACGGGAGAACTGTACTATATAATATGAGAATTACTGGATATACATATTTACTGTAAGTTCGTTGGTACGGGGACTACGATAATATTGAGGAATTACTGGTATGGTTAATACATATACTGTTAGTTACTGGTTGGTACGGGGATACTATATATAATATTGAGAATTACTGGCAGAAATAACTGTACGTTTATGGAACTAAAATGATACTCTGAATCATTACTGTAGTTGTTGGTAGGGGATACTATATAATAGTGAGAGAATACTGGTATTAATAGCATATACTGTAGTTCGGTTGGTACGGGGATACATATAATATGGAGAATTATGTGATAATACATATACTGTAGTTGTGGTTGGGTACGGGGATAACTATATAATATTGAGAATTACTGGTATTAATACATATACTGAGTTCTGGTTGGTACGGGATCAATATAGTGGAATTAAGATTACATATATGATCTGGTAGGGAGTTAATATGATTTACTGGTATTAATACATATACTGTAGTTCTGGTTGGTAGGGGATACTATATACTATGAGAATTACATGGTATAATACATATGACGTAGTTCTGGTTGGTACGGGATACATATAATATGAGAATACTGGTTATTAATACATAACGGTTAGTTTGGTTGGTACGGGGATACATATTAAGATTGAGAATGTAATGGTATTAATACCATATACTGTAGTTCTGGGTTGGTAGGGATAACTTATAATATTGAGAATTAGCTGGTTTAATACATATAACTGTAGTTTGTTGGTACGGGAGATTATTATATATATTGAGAATTACTTGGTATTAAACTATAGGTAGTTCTGGGTGGTACGGGGATTACTATTATAATATGAGAATTACTGGTATTAAAGGTACATATACAGTAGTTTCTGGTTGGTACGGGGGATACTGTCTAATATTGAGAATGTGATACGTTCTTGTAGGCAATAATATGGAATTACTTAATTACTTGCTAGGCAGTTCTGGTTGGTACAGGGATTATTTCAGAAGGTTTTTTACTTCCTCTGGATCAACTGTTAGGTAGGGTAAAAAAGGAGGGTGAAAGGTTGGATTGATAGGCGTATGTCTTTATTCAAGCCTCAATTACTATGTTACTATTGGGAATGGACCGTTAATGCCAGGTGCTTGTTCTACAAGAAGAACTTTTGCTTTCACTGTGGAATTTCCCTATAATGAAAGGGGATTGGAGATGTTTATATTTGATGGTGAATAACGTGCGTGCAAGTTGATTCAATAAATTGATTGCCCTGGGTTTACTGTTGTTTTATGAATTATAAACGGAGACTTCCAAAATCATTAATGTCCCAGAGGTGTGTTTATCTCCTTGTTAAATTTACTAAAAGCAGATAAAGTTTTTTTAGATTAGACATGAGACATGAGATAATCAGAGACCAGACGAATATTTTCTTTGCCTCAAACTGTTATAAGCAGGCCCAGACTGTTGTTGCGATTTGCTGTTATCCAATGTAGTATCAATAGCACAGACTACATTTGAATGCGGTCATAATGTCTGCAAGTTACTATAATTCTAAGATTGGCCATACACACAAAGGTATTTGCTGATCGTAATTACTTTGATATGCAATAAGGAACAAACAAGGGGAGATTCAATAAAGTTCTTATCGTTTAAAATGTGCTAATTTTGCCCCAACCAATCAGAACTTTGTAACATTTGAAAGCAAACATCTGATGGTGGGGCAAAATTAGATACACCACTTAAAACGATTAAAGAATTTGTATTGAATAACCCACAAAGACTTCTGGGAATTTACCATGTTTTCACATGGAAAGCTCTTAGGAACATATATTACCTTGATAGACAGACGTACAGTAGATGTACCATACATATTGTCTGACATTAAGTTCTTGCTATTATTGATTCTATTGTGAGGTACATACATTTACATTATTGGACTACAGGAAATAATACTAATATTTAACCAATCAACTTAAAAAGACTTGTCACGATCACTATGGCAAGCGGTCGAAGTGTTGGCGCAATATAAATTTGATGGTGGTGTGTGTACCCAGCTAAAGATTTGTTGAATGCAAATAACCAGGTGGAAAATCAGTTAAAAAACTATAAAATAGGGGGAAATATTATTTTTTTTTATGGAGTGAATAAAAATCTTCCTGGGCGCTGACTATTACACTCATACACATTACATGCAGCTTTTTACTGCA
Source organism: Hymenochirus boettgeri (assembly GCA_019447015.1). NCBI lineage: Eukaryota > Metazoa > Chordata > Amphibia > Anura > Pipidae > Hymenochirus > Hymenochirus boettgeri. Next base: position 20,407,423 of record CM033477.1, read on the forward strand.
ACCAAGGATGCTGAGAGTGGTTTAGTTTCCAAACAGCCATTGTGGTCTAGAGGAAAATATTTCGGTTTGGGATTGTCTGGGTACATGTGTTGGTTGTGAAACGTGTTTTGCCAACTCTAGTGTTAAATGTATGTTAGATAAATAGTGTTAGATAAGATTTGTCTGGTACAAGAAAGGCCTAAGTGTGTCTGCTTGCCCTGCCAGCCATTCAGGATGTTAGGAAACACAGAGGTGTGTATACTGCCACATTGTCTAATTAGTTCCCACAATTAATGGGAGGTACACTGTTAACACAGTCCCGTACAGAAGCACATAATAACGTGCATGTATGGACAGAGAATAAACCCTATTTGTCCCAAGGTGTGATAAATAAAAACGGCGCCTGCTTTTTTAATTATTGTTAACAGTTGCAGGAGATAAGGTGCCCAGTCCATTTTGATACATGCTCCAGATTGTGGGGAAGATACAGGGAACATCTGCTTCTGAATACCATGTACAAGTAGGGCACATCGCCATGTGGGGCTCTACATAGAAAGGGTGTTTAAATCTTACCCGAGAGGTAATGACACAGACAGAGGGTATTAAAGTCTTGTGTTGATGGCAAAATTGGGTTCTAGGATTGGCTGAATATCTATACGACAACATTATTTGTTCGTGGGTGAAAGAATGCCAAATCTCTCCTTTTTCTCTGCTGATATATCTGTTCTGTAAAAAGTATTGATTGCAAAAAATTTTTGTAGGCAGAGTGGGAGAAAAATGATGCAGTAACCTTGTGATGCAAACGTGGGAGCTATGACATAAACATCATTTTTTTATATGATGCAAGAATAGAACTTTTTTTTATGATTGTGGGGAAACCAGAGGAAACCCACCCAAAACAGAAAGAGAACATACAAACATATGTGAGATGACAGCTGACGAGTTCAGATCAGGTGCACCACTGTTAAAGAATCTAAGATGGTGGCAGCCTGCAACTGAAGAGAATCTTGTGTATGTACAGCCATATGTCCGACTGAACGGGGCCAGAGCTAATCCAAAAACTACAAACCGTTTTTGGATAATATCGCACGTGTGTATATGTTCGCTAGGCATGTTCGCTGATCCACCCATGGCAACCAACCAAAACTCATACACACTGCGTGTATCGCCCAAAAGAACACGTCGCGGGGTGTGCAAGATACTTATTAAATGATCGTCCTGCCAGCACTAAATTATTACCCGCGGCAATCGAACAGCATTTTTGGTATATGTATGAATGAAAATAGGAAAAGTTACAGTATCTAAGTGATCATTTAACAGCAATGCTTAAATTATCTAAAATGCGAAAAATCTATTATTTAAATTATTCCATATAGTAACTATAAGTTTCTTCAATCACATGTACATTGATTTTGATTGTAATGCTGCCGTGTTCTTTAGATATCCAATCAGAAGCATTTTGTACTTACTTAACCAGGTTTTGTCTTAGTATCATAAACTTTTTTTGTGTGCATTAAGTGGGTGACATCTGCGAAGGTGTAACAAAAGCATTGTGGGAAATTTTTCTCCCCCAGTGCTGCCGCATAGGATTAACTGAGCATGTCTAGCTCACACAGATAGTTCAGACTAGTCAGTAGGCGGGTGGAATAATGAGCACTTGAGCATACAAGTATTACATTGAAGCACGCAAAGCCCATTCATCCAGGAAAACAGGAGAAACAATAGGAGTCAGTGGAGTAAAGGTTCGTACCACACATGCGATCGCGGGTACACACCCGCGACGCCGTGTGAGGCACTTTTAGTCGGCCGAAACAATCGATTCGTTCGGGGATCCGCCAAGGTCGGTTTCAGCGATAATAAGTGCATATACACACGGCAATATTGGCCGAAAAGTTTGTTCCTACACATCGTGCGTGTGGGTTGGGACCCCCCCCTCGATACACACGTTTGTAGGAACACTAAGATAGATAGTGTAAATGAGTGATAATAGGATATGATTTTTTTTCAGTTACCATTTGCATAACCTTCACAAAATTGTTTTCCTCTTTTTAAACCACAATCCAACACACAGTTGTAGGATATGGGATTTACCTAAATGAAGAAGTCCAGTCGGAATTTATTCACATTCCATTGTTTGAAATAGTTTGTTTCCTATTAGAATGTTACCCAGCTCCACCTTATCAACACCAACTTTAATACCAGGGTGGACACAGTTGGCTCCACTATTTACAAAAGGTTGCTTAGAAGATTTAGGTAAACGAAAGCAGGCGTACGTCTGGGTTGGAGAGATTATTGAAAATAGATTACATTTACAGACAAATCAATACATATAAAGTTATGGAGTTCAGCCAAAATCAGGCTACCAGTAGAGATTTAATTCGGGTTCCGAGGCGAACTCTGCTCTGCTGGGAACTCTCGGATTTTCAGTTTTTTCAGATGCGGAACTTTTCCTGGATTTTGCAATAATGTGAATTTTCTAGATCCAATATTATTGAAGGATGGGCCAATCCAAGAATATTCAAATACTTGCAGCCCTCATGTGAGTAATGCCTTGTACCTTGTCTCTGCTTCCACGGAGTTCTTCTCGGGTATTCGGGGCTTTGTGGCCCAATGGGCAATCCTGGTCCAGAACGTTCTGGTTTGATTCGCACTCTATATATCATTGGCGCTTCAAGATTTAAACTGGGCTGCCTTATCAGGTTATTGTGTTTTTCCTGCTGCTTGATTGGTTTCTGTCCCTCTTTTACATCCTGCCCTTTCTTGGTCTTGGGATTATTCCTGTGCTTGCGGTCTTTGTGATCTGGTGTCGATTCCCGGTGTTTACCGTTATGATTGTTTGCCGTCATGTCCCAACTCTGGTCTGTGCCTGTTTCTCATGTTGATCTTGTCCTCAGCTTCAGATAACCTGCCAATCTATTGACTTCAATGGTTTCCTTTTATCTGTTAGAGTGCGCGGGTGCTAATTTACCAGACATGCCCTCGACCCGCAAAACCGTGGTCCCACACCCCAACCTGCATCCTGGCTTTTTTACCCAACTCATAACCACGACCCCGACCCACTTTGACTCTTTTCTTTTAAATTTGTTACAGGGAAGTTAAAAAAAGTCAAAGGTTAAAATAATAAAATATTGTTTTTAACCAACAAAGCGTTCATAGACACAAACTACCATACAATAAATATATTATAAAGGGGTCTTCAAACTTCTAAATGTCTGACAATACAATCCCAGCATTCACTAGCGCTTTGTTGTGTAGTGGAATGCTATGGAGTATATTTATTAAGAACTGGAGACCCAACAGGTAGGAGATCCTGTTATAGTAGAATACATGTACAGTGACAGAGCAGGGCAGGATGACCGTGCCATTCACATTCCAAACACCAAGCAAAGGAACACTATCTATATAAGATATTCCTATTGTCCCCCAATTGCTACCATACCCAAGGGGCCTTCTCTGGTATCAGCTCATTTTTTAAGGGAATGCCACCACCAAACACTAAATATTTAACCTCATACTGGCCCCACTGTGTAGTTTAAAAGATTCTTACCTACATCCTCAGCTCCAGTTCCGCCAGTGCAATAAGTAAGAAAGTGAAGAGTAGGAGGGTGTCAGTGAGTCAGTAATTCCAGTCTCTGCTTCATCTCTGTACCACTGAGAGTTTCTGCATGAGCAGGGGTCTTTTCCCCCCTGGTCTTCTGTCATCCCCTAGACTAATATAACTATTTACTTTGGGCTATTACACCCCATCCCACCCAACTCCCTCTTTTTTGTGATCTGTGACAGGGATAGGCAACCAGTAGATCATCCATGATGGGATTTTAAACTTACAAATCAGCATTCCACTCTATAGCAAGGAATGAATGGAGAATTATAGTTTCTCAAACATTGGAGATCTACGGTTACCCTATCCATGATTTTATAACTATGTCCATGCAGAATATACATTTCAATCTCACGAATTCTAAACATATGGGAGACAGTTAAAGGTTACAATGAGCGGTACCATAACAGAGGATTATGGGTAGGGAGCAGTTGGACTGCTGAAATATCTACACCTTTTGATGGGTTGTAGATATTGTATCTATAGTTTTAAAAAACTACAAACTTCCAGCATTCCGTCTGCAACCTTTGCTGGTTGTACAATGATTGGGAGTTTTAAAATGTAAATCATCTGGAGATCCCATACCGCTGTAGTTATAGCATGAACATCATCAAGTGGTAGGATTGTTATTATCATCACTAGAATCATCCACATCCCCATAGATACATTAGGCCAGAGATTTACAAAAAGACCTAGAGAATCAACATATCATCTGTTCCCATGCAGGACAGTGCTCTGGTCTCATGATAGGTGAGATGCAGGTAGGAAAGTTTGTTACTTTGTTTTATGGGAGATGTAGAATTGCTTGCTCTGACCTCTACTAGTAAAATGAAAGTAGAGAAGGGTGTTCACATACCTAACATGTTATCCTATCTCAATGCCATTCTCAATATTACTAATATTTACCACAGACCAAAAACCACAGTCAAGGCTTTGAATCTAGATATATTTGTCCTTACCTGCCATAGTTTGATTAGTGTAGGGGCTATACACACTGCACATTGTTTGGATTGACCAACACAGAGATCCCACCTGCGAATTCTGGTTCCAGGGATGACAGGAGACATGATGTCACAAAAGGGTGGGGTGGAGTAAGGTGGGACGCGTCGTGCGTAAATTACGTCACACCAGTGACCGGTAAGAGTAGGGCGTTCCGGAGGCGGACACTTCAGGTAAGTTACGGTTCACGGGGAGTATGGGGTGGTCTCGGGTGGTGTGTGGGAGACCACCCCAAATCAGGGAGGACTCTTCATGACTCCCGAGGGGTGGGATACCTGAGAAGTATCTAAGCTAGTACACGTGAATCTTCCTCCTAGACACGACCATTGTAGCTTCCGACCGGTTGCCAGAGGCAGGAATCACAAGTGCACATGCACATAAAAATACGAGTCATTGGGACCTTCAGAGGACACGGCAGGTTCGAACAAGGGTTCCTTACCTTTCTGTCCCGGCCCTGAACGTTATTGCAGAACGGGAAGGTTCTTCAACCAAAAACTATGGAGAAAACCCTTTATAAGGGCATGCACCCCCAAAACTATAATTAACCCACTACTGGCCCATTGTGAGAGGGTTGATAAATCCTTACCATACATCCCTGCTCCACAATGGGCACCTGCAATGTCTGTGCAAACAAACACGGCAGGCACAGGCCATGCAGCCTGACAGTGTCCAAAAGCCGTTTCTGCCTTTTACCTCTCCCCGGGAGGTTTCTGGCATGCTCGGTATGAAGCCATCCCCCATCCTCTGGATCCCATTTGTTCTCTGCCTTCCCCTAAGTCTTAACCCCTTTGCTGTGGTGTGTAGTGGTCTGTATCCCACCCCAACAAATATGTTTTATTTGCAAAAAAAAAACAATCAAAACCATTACTTACTCTCCCTTCATTTCCCAGCCATTCCGTAACTGCCGACAGCCAGTTCTTGATGTGCTTGCCTCTCAACCAATCACACGGATCGTGGCATGACCGGTCGAGGCTCCTGCAGCAGGGCTGAGATTACAGCACGGGAAAGGAATGAAGGAAAGGAGTAATGTTAGGATCGTTTTTTTTTTTTTAATAAATATAACATAGCAGGATGGGGGGGGATAGATGAGCACTACAACCATATAGGGTGGACATTGCCCTTTAAGGACTGCAAATTATAAAAGGCTTTCCTCTCTCGGGAGTGACACCAGTTACACAAGGGTTTGATTTCAACTTGAAAGGAAATTTTGGGTCACACGCTCCCCACATATGTTAGTAAATAATATGAAGCGTGCTATTATTTTCTCAGCCACCTTCACCTGTTTTTAAGGAACGCTCCAGTCCTGCTAGAATTCCTCAGGGCCAAATGCACCAGACAAAACCTCAGCCAATTCTGAAAAGAAATGAAGACATTTGCAAATCCTATCCTGAAATATAATGGGGACAGTCCTATAGGGGATTCTGAGAACAGCTGCAGAGGCTGTGTGCCCGGGGGACCAAGCCTTCATTCTTCCAAGCAAGGAAAAAATATTTTGTTCCGCTAGAAAATTGACATATTTGGTTAGTTGGAAAATGAAAGTAGTCTGGGCTTTAGGTTAAAAGGAAGAAACCAAGTTTATTTTAACTAATTGAGCAATAATATAGTGGATATGACCCCCAACTGTAAATATTATAGGATAATTAGGAGTTCGTGACTCATATAAAAGCACGAGGCCGCAGGACCGATTGTCCTTTTATACAGGACAGACACAGAACTTCCAGTGGAATTCGAATAACACTTAAAATGATACAGTTCGGAGGTGCATATTATTAAACCTACCCCTTGTTGATTCTGAGTTCCTTCTCCGCTGTGAACTGTAAGATTAAAGGCTATAATCTTCACAGTTCCTAAATGAGAAATCCACTTGCAGGGTAGGTATATAAAGTTGTAAAATATGACTGTTCCTCGATAGAAATTCCACTACAGGGGTAGGTTTTATAGGCTATAATCTTACAGTTGCACACATAGAAATCCCAACTCAGGGTAGGTTTAAAGGCGGTGAATATTACGTTCCTCCCATAGAAACCACTACAGGGGTATAGGTTATACGGCTGTAATCGACTGTTCCTCCTATAGAAATCCACTACAGGGGTAAGGTTACATAAGGCCTATAATCTTACAGTTCATCCCATATGAAATCCAATACAGGGGGGGAGGTTATTATAAGGCTATAATCTTACGGTCCTCAATGAAATCCACTAAAGGGGTAGGTATAAGGCTGTAATCTGACGTTCCTCCGATAGAAATCCACTACAGGGTAGTAGGTTCTTAAGGCTATAAATCTTACAGTTCCTCACATAGAAATCACTACAGGGGTATAGGTTATAAGGTTATAATCATACATTTCTCCCAATAGAAAATCCATACAGTGGTAGGTTAATAAGGCTTATAATCTTACAGTTCCTCCCACAGAAATGGCCACTACAGGTAGGTTATAAGGTTATATCTTACAGTTTCCTCCCATAGAAATCCACTACAGGGGTAGGTTTAAGGCTAAATCTTACAGTTCCTCCCACAGAATCACACTACAGGGGTAGGTTAAAGCTTGTAATCTTACAGTTTTTCCTCCCATAGGAAAATCCATACAGGGGTAGGTTATACGGCTATAATCTTTACAGTCCTCCCATAGAAATCCATCTACAGGGGTAGGCTCTATAAGGCTATTAATCGTCTAGTTCCGCCTCATAGCAATCCACGACAGGGGTGGGTTAAAAAGGCTGTAATTCTGGACTGTTCCTCCTATAGAAATACACTACAGAGGGTTTTAGTGCTAAGGCTATTAATCTTACAGTTCCCCCAAGAAATTCACTACAGGGAGTAGGTATTAAGGTTATAATCCTTACAGTTCCTCCCATAGAAATCCACACAGGGGTAGGTTATAAGGCTTAATCTACAGGTACGCCCATTAGAAAATCCACTACAGGGTTAGCTTATAAGGCTATAATCTTACAGTTCGCCCATAGGAAATCCACTTACATGGGGTAGGTTATAAGGCTTATTAATAGTACAGTTCCTCCCATATGAAATCACTACAGGGGTAGGTTATAAGGCTATAATCTACAGTTTCCTTCACAGAGAAAAGACATCCAACTACAGGTAGGTTATAAGGCCCCATAATCTTGACAGTTCCTCCATAGAAATCCACACAGGGGTAGGTTATAAGATATAATCTTACAGTTCCGCCACATAAAATCCACTACAGGGGTAGGTTATAAGGCTGATCTTAAGTCCTCCCACAGAAATCCCACACAGGGATTAGTGTTATAAGGCTGTTATATTACAGTTCCTCCCACAGAATCCAATACAGGGGTAGGTTTCTAAGCGCGTGGTATCTTACAGTCCTCCCACAGAAATCCCACTACAGGGTAGTTTATAACCGGCGTAATCTTACAGTTCATCCCACAGGAAATCCACTACAGCGGTACGGTTTATAAGGCTGGAATCTTACAGTTCCGCCCCACAGAAAATCACTACAGGGGTAGGTTATAAGGCTGTAATTTACAGTTTCGCCCACAGAATCCTTACGGGTAGGTTATAAGGCGTAATTTACAGTTCCTCCCATAGAAATCCACTACAGGGAGGTTATATAAGGCGGTAAATCTTACCGTTCGCCCCATAGAAATCCACTACAGGGGTAGGTTTATAAGCGTAATCTTACAGTTCCTAACATAGAATCCACTACAGGGGTAGGTTATAAAGCTGTAATCCGACAGTTCCCCCATTGAATTCCACTACAGGGGGTAGGTGATTAAGCTGTAATCTTAAGTTCCTCCATAGAAATCACTCTACAGGGGTAGGTATAAGGCTATAATCTTACAGTTCCTCCATAGAAATCCATACGGAGGTAGGTTTAATTAGGCTGGAATTGTAATTCTTACAGTTCCTCCCAAGAAAGAAATTCCACTAAAGTTGGGTATGTATAACAATGGCTCTGCTAATTTACAGTCTTCCTCCATAGAAATCCACTAAAGGGGTAGGTTATTAACCGTAATCTAAAGTTCCTTCCTCCCATAGAAAAAAATCACTCACGGTAGGTTATAAGTGGATCTGTAATCTTACCGTTCTCCCACAGAAATCCACTACAGGGGTAGGTTATAAAGCTTATAATCCTACAGTTCCTCCCATAGAAAATCCAATTACAGGGGTAGTAGGTAGGTTATAGTTAGTAGTTAGATTGCATTTATAGTTTGCAGCAGATTCTATTAATCATACCTTTGGGTATCATTGAATGTCAGGGGCATGCGGACACCACAAATGAGATTGTTTTTGATTGGTTAGTTTCCAAACCCCGCTTTTATTAAACTCAGAAGAACACTGCTCCATTGGCAATAGGAGGGATAGCGATGAAGTCATCGCTTTATGACCCACAATTTCAAAACTGACCAAACAAAATTGGCGCTGCTACCAATGCCATAACCATGCTATAGAGATCTTGGAAATCAACGCAGTCACATAAATGTCAGAAATAGTCGTAACCAGGATTTAGGGTGGGATAATGAGATTATGTTGTAACACGTAAGCCAAAAAGAAAACTATCAAACCTGAATAGAATATAATGGGAATGACAAATAGATAAGGATGCTCACATACAAACCACTGTGAGTCACCAATCAACGGTTATTGGAAAGGAAAAAAATTACCCCATTTTTATCATATAAAATTTTCCCAGCTTAAAAATAATTAAAACAAAAAATAAAAAAGGTTATTTGCAAAGAAAGAAAGTAGTGCTAATATAACTGAATTAAAGTGGGTGCCAAAATGTTCAGCGGTAGTGGCAGGGGGGAGGAAAGGCTAAAGGGCAACGACTTAACTCTGACTGTGCCCCCCACAAGGGCCCCCAAACTCCAACATCCAGGGCGCAGGTCCACCTCCCCACCTGAAATCAAAAATAACACAATATCTTTACCACACTCTCGGCGACGCAACGTTGGGTTTGTCCTCATCGGGAATGGTTAGTTCTGACAGGAAAATTGCCCTCGGCCGCGGTCAGCCCCTGTACTAAAGTTATACGGGAGGAATTTAGAGAGAGTACTAGTGGGTGCCCTAGAGAGTGTACTAGAGCAATAGTAATAGAGGAGTACTAGAAAGTGCACTAGAGAGTGGTACTAAAGAGAGTACTAGTGAGGCCATAGAGAAGTACTAGAGGGTGCATATAGAGAGTGTACTAGACAGAGTGTAATAGAGAGTTAGAAAGTTCACTAGAGGAGTGTACTAGAGGAGTCAATAGAGTACTAGGGAAAGTGCATTAAGCAGTGTATTAAAGATATTACAGAGAGTCACTAGAGAGTGTACTAATAGAGAGTACTAAAAAGTGCACTAGAGGAGACTGTACTAGAGAGAGTTACTAGAGGGTGCACTAGAGAGGTACTTAGAGAAGTAATAGAGGAGAGAGTACTAGAAAGTGCACTAGAGAGTGTACTAAAGAGAGTACTAAAGAGTGCACTAGAGACTGTAATAGAGAGAGTACTAGAGGGTGCAGTAGAGAGAGTAATAGAGAGTACTAGAAAGTGCATTAGAGAGTGTACTAGAGAGAGTACTAGAGGGTGCACTAGAGAGTGTACTAAAGAGAGTAATAGAGAGTACTAGAAAGTGCACTAGAGAGTGTACTAGAGAGAGTACTATAGAGTACTAGAAAGTGCATTAGAGAGTGTACTAAAGAGATTACTAGAGAGTGCACTAGAGAGTCTACTAAAGAGAGTACTAAAGAGTGCACTAGAGACTGTACTAGAGAGAGTACTAGAGGGTGCACTAGAGAGTGTACTAGAGAGAGTACTAGAGGGTGCACTAGATAGTGTACTAGAGAGAGTAATAGAGAGTACTAGGAAGTGCACTAGAGAGTGTACTAAAGAGAGTACTAAAGAGTGCACTAGAGACTGTACTAGAGAGAGTACTAGAGGGTGCACTAGAGAGTGCACTAGAAATAGTACTAGAGAGTACTAAAAAGTGCATAAGAGAGTACTAGAGAGAGTACTAGAGAGTACTAGAAAGTACATGAGACTACCAGAGAGAGTACTAAAGAGTGTACTAAAGAGAATAATATAGAGTATACTAGAGTGAGCTAGAGTCTGGATAATCCACACTGGTTTTTCTATAGCTGGCTTTATTTCTTTGGTTAGGCGGTGGCGGTGGCATCTTTACCTTCCCGTTTTTTGCAGAGTAGGATGTCTGTGCACTCCAGCTAGCTCCCCCCCCTGGTTGTGTCCTTTAACAGTGCAAACCCCCAGAGCCACTTCTACCTACAATTTTCAGTGATCTTCTCACTAGAAATAGGGATTCAATGTACGTTTCAATGTACGAACTGTAACTGGTGGTATCAGAGACTTCTCCTTTATGTAAGATGCAATTTATTAGTCATAAGATCTCGTCTCTAAATCTGGGTACAATCTTTTAAAGATGACAGACAGAATCTTTAAATCTTTAATCTTTAAAAATGGGACTACAGACAGTCCCTACTGTATAGGGAGAGCGTTCGGGACAGACGCACGCATGCTATAGCTGTACAGGAGGGAAGTGGGCGGAGATTTCAGCATGGCTGCAGTGGATTGTGCAAAAGGTACGTTTCTTCTTATCTCCGTTCCCAGTACCTGCGCTATTGATTGAAGAACGGGAGGTAGGGCATAGCTCCTTAACCCCATGGGCTTCAATCCATACATTAAATGAATGGGTCACTTTGACAGTGAACTATTCCTTTAAAGTGGGCACCCACTTTAAAGTATTAACACTTTTACATTTTTAATCCCTCTTAATCCATATCATATTGTTCCCATAATGTAACAGCAGTTCAGATCGTAGCTGGGTTTAGCAAGTAACGAAATGTCTTTTAGTTTCAATCCGCAATAATGATCTGAACCGGAGCCAGAAGCTGATCACAATGTTCAATCACATTTAAAATAAACAGTAAACATTTAGTTTGGACATTTTTTTTAGTGGATTTTCTGTGCGTTTTACAAAATCTGCCAAGAAAAAGTCGCCAAAATCGAATTTTCTTTTTAATTGTTAGCAGACCTCCGTAATGACGGGTTAGGCTGGAAATGGAATCGAACGCTTTCAACTTTTGGAGAAGGGACTAATTTTCTCCCCCAAACCAGGACTGTTTTTATTATACAGTAACGAGGCCCCTCTAAATAGGAATCAGACCTTGTACTGCCTCCCTGATTGGTAGAGTCCCTTTTTATTTTAAACAGTGCCATCGATCAGAGAAATGGGCTGTTTATTTTAATATCTTTCTCCTAAAATCGCTGGTTCTCGTCAGACCTGCTGTGAACCAAATAGGAACATAAACTGCACAAAAAAAGCTGCCTAACAGCAAAAGGGTTTAAAGTCAGACAGGGAACCCCCCATCTTTGTTTTTTAATTTAATCTTTAATAGATTTGTATGGTTTATTATTCTGCTAGGCTAGTACCTGTTAGTATTCATTAATATGACTGTATCTGTGTCTCACCGCTGTAATAAGTGTTTTAGACAATTCATAAAAACGTGTGTTAAGGTTTTCTTAGATTTTGTGTGTAAAGGGATTAACAGTTTATACACACATACGATTGGGGGGGGCGACCCACGATATGTACGCATGTCCATTACGGCCGAGGATTGTCCTGTGTATGGGAGATTCGCCTTGGGGCTCGTTGAATCGCACGTGTGGTTTATGTAGGATTAAATTTGTAGGACAGGAGTAGCTTTGTCTACAGAGCAGAAAACCTATAGAAATGGTTTCCTTAAAGGATATGTACAATTGCACGTTACTGCGAACTATAATTCTTTCTAACTATCACTGTACCATTTTTTGTTGTTGATCTGTCCCCTATTACTTTAGATATCCAGTCTGAAACATCTTAGGAAATTCAATATAAGTTCTTATTGTTAAAAATGGTGCTAATTTTGCCCCAACCATTCAGATCTTATTTAACATTTGAAAGCTAATATCTGATTAGTTGGGGCAAAATTAGCACTATTTTTAACAATAAGAACATTTATTGAATCTTAAGTATCTTAATATTTTATTTAATTCTGTTATATATAGTTTTCCTGTAGCTGGAATGGTGACAGTTAGTACATGAACTGCAGGGTGGGAAATTCCCTCTTCCAATGCTGCCTCATAGGGATTACTGAGCATGCTTGCCCTCACAGAGAGTCAGATAGTCTGGCAGGAGCTGGGGGTCTGAGCTTGAGCAAAGCAAGTACTGGATGAAGTCATGCAGCAACACAAACACACCAGAATAAGTGCTGCTTACATGTATTTATTTATAGATTGACATTTTTCAGTGTACAATTCCTTTAAGGCTGGGCACATACAATATTTTCGCCCAATCGACTGTCACGACAGACCAATTTTGAACGAACATTTGCCTAAATCAGACGGTATAACTTTTTACTGATACCTAGGGATGGGAGTTGCCGTACGGCATTGGATTTAGGAGGTTTGGCAACTGTATTAAATGTAATGAAAACAAAAATGGTGTTGACTTGTGCCACAAAATGTGTTTTATTATTATATTATTCATTGATTTCTTTCTTGGGAGTATAGCTTTTGCCCATTTTGTCATCTCAGGAAATATAAGAATTCTGTGATACAAGGACCATCAAATTGTTTTAACTGATTTTATAATAATCATGCAGAGAATTTTAAAATCAGTGATGTCGAAACTTGCCACTCCAGATGTTTGGAAACTACAACTCCCAGCAACCAAGACATGATGGGAGTTGTAGTTTCTAAATATCTCCAGTGCTAAGGGTCAACATCACTGTTCTAATATACTTGTTAAAGCCAAACAAGCATTTCCCCCCCCAATGTTTGTTCCCCTTGCACATAACAGAGTACGGGGTTTCTGTCAATATATAAGAATGATAAATGAATATAGAGATATTATATAAATATCTTTATGCTTAATCCAGGGGCAATGTATTCCCTATTGTAAAATATAAGGATATTAGGAATTACAATGTACAGTGCAGGTAACTGAACTCCATGCACTGATTACAATTGATGGTATAGCTACGCACCATTTATATAGATATATTTTCCAGGATATTCGCGGCACTGCTGTATGATAAGAAAATAAACAGTAAAATGTGAAATGCTGCTCATTATACCTTCCCTTTAACAAGAGTTTCTATGGCAGGCATTTTGTCATAGAGATTCCCTGATATAATATAAGGGAATAATAATAATTATTATTTACACCGGTACAGGAATTCGGTATGAGTGCAGCGCTATTTAAAGGTTCCATTCAAGTGAAGATAATTTGGCTAATTCCAATTATAACAGGTAAAGCCTGCTAGTAAGGCAAGAAAGTTTCCAGAGCTGGGACAGAACCCAGGGCTTGCTCAGTTCCCACGCTGTAGATACTTGGAAAGTGTAATTTTCACAGCATTGATTCTCCCAGGTGTCTCTCCTCTCAAAGTTTACCCAGATCAGTCAATAACTGGATGTCTCAATTCTCAGGGTTGGTTATCTCCCATCAATAGATAATGCACACCAGAAGCCTGACTTTGGTCAGTTAACCCCCTTTGGTAATGGATATAAGAGGGGAAATGTACAGCAGGTGAGGGAAAGGCATTGACCTGCTTTATTCATAGCTTTTTACAAATAACATTCAAACATAATGTTCGCTTTTAGCCAACTGCTGCTGATTAAAATGTTATCATGAGTGTTTTTATGTAATCTTAAAAACCAGAAATAGAGTCAAACCCTCCAGGCACTTTCATACCCAATGTCACCGGTTTAGGCATGCTCAGTATGCTTTTCAGTATGGAAATGAGAGAAGAGCCATACAATTAGAACAATACGACTTGTTTTATACTTAAGCATGTCTTACACGGGGCTGATTTTTTGACCGATTTGACTCATTAAAATTTTTTTTTATTATGAGTGTTTTTATGTAAACTTAAACCAGAAATACAGTCAAACCCTCCAGGCACTTTTGTACTCAAAGTCACCGGTTCAGGCATGCTCAGTATGCTTTTCAGTATGGAAATGAGAGAAGAGCCATACAATTAGAACAATACGACTTGTTTTATACTTAAGCATGTCTTACACGGGGCTGATTTTTTGACCGATTTGACTCATTAAAATTTTTTTTTTATTATGAGTGTTTTTATGTAAACTTAAACCAGAAATACAGTCAAACCCTCCAGGCACTTTTGTACTCAAAGTCACCGGTTCAGGCATGCTCAGTATGCTTTTCAGTATGGAAATGAGAGAAGAGCCATACAATTAGGAACATAGACTTGTTTTATACTTAGCATGTCTTACACGGGGTGATTTTTTGACCGATTTGACTCATTAAAATTTTTTTTTTTATGAGTGTTTTTATGTAAACTTAAACCAGAAATACAGTCCAAACCCTCCAGGCAATTTTGTACTCAAAGTCACGTTCAGGCATGTCAGTATGCTTTTCAGTATGGAAATGAGAGAAGAGCCATACAATTAGAACAATACGACTTGTTTTATACTTAAGCATGTCTTACACGGGGCTGATTTTTTGACCGATTTGACTCATTAAAATTTTTTTATTATGAGGTTTTTATGTAAACTTAAACCAGAAATACAGTCAAACCCTCCAGGCACTTTTGTACTCAAAGTCACCGGTTCAGGCATGCTCAGTATGCTTTTCAGTATGGAAATGAGAGAAGAGCCATACAATTGAACAATACGACTTGTTTTATACTTAAGCATGTCTACACGGGGCTGATTTTTTGACCGATTTGATATTAAAATTTTTTTTATTATGAGTGTTTTTATGTAAAACTTAAACCAGAAATACAGTCAAACCCTCCAGGCACTTTTGTACTCAAAGTCACCGGTCAGGCATGCTCAGTATGCTTTTCAGTATGGAAATGAGAGAAGAGCCATACAATTAGAACAATACGACTTGTTTTATACTTAAGCATGTCTTACACGGGCTGATTTTTTGACCGATTTGACTCATTAAAATTTTTTTATTTATGAGTGTTTTATGTAAACTTAAACCAGAAATACAGTCAACCCTCCAGGCACTTTTGTACTCAAAGTCACCGGTCAGGCATGCTCAGTATGCTTTTCAGTATGGAAATGAGAGAAGAGCCATACAATTAGAACAATACGACTTGTTTTACTTAAGCATTCTTACACGGGGCTGATTTTTTGAAGATTTGAACTCATTAAAATTTTTTTTTATTATGAGGTGTTTTATGTAAACTTAAACCAGAAATACAGTCAAACCCTCCAGGCACTTTTGTACTCAAAGTCACCGGTTCAGGATGCTCAGTGCTTCAGTATGGAAATGAGAGAAGAGCCATACAATTAGAACAATACGAATGTTTTATACTTAAGCATGTCTTACACGGGGCTGATTTTTTGACGATTTGACTCATTAAAATTTTTTTTATTATGAGTGTTTTTATGTAAACTTAAACCAGAATACAGTCAAACCCTCCAGGCACTTTTGTACTCAAAGTCACCGTTCAGGCATGCTCAGTATGCTTCAGTATGGAAATGAGAGAAGAGCCATACAATTAGAACAATACGACGTTTTATAATAAGCATGTCTTACACGGGGCTGATTTTTTGACCGATTTGACTCATTAAAATTTTTTTTATTATGAGTGTTTTTTATGTAAACTTAAAAAGAAATACAGTCAAACCCTCCAGGCACTTTTGTACTCAAAGTCACGGTTCAGGCATGCTCAGTATGCTTTTCAGTATGGAAATGAGAGAAGAGCCATACAATTAGAACAATACGACTTGCTTTATACTTAAGCATGTCTTACACGGGGCTGATTTTTTGACCGATTTGACTCATTAAAAAAATTTTTTATTATGGTGTTTTTATGTAAATTAAACCAGAAATACAGTCAAACCTCCCAGGCACTTTTGTACTCAAAGTCACCGGTCAGGCATGCTCAGTATGTTTTCAGTATGGAAATGGAGAAGAGCCATACATTAGAACAAAAGACTTGTTTATACTTAAGCATGTCTTACACGGGGCTGATTTTTGACCGATTTATCCATAAAATTTTTTTTTATTATGAGTTGTTTTTATGTAAACTTAAACCAGAAATACAGTCAAACCCTCCAGGCACTTTTGTACTCAAAGTCACGGTTAGGCATTGACATCAGTAGGATTTCAGTATGGAAATGAGAGAAGAGCCATACAATTAGAACAATACGACTTGTTTTATACTTAAGCATGTCTTACACGGGGCTGATTTTTTGACCGAATTGACTAATTCAGGAAAATCGACAACCGAGGTGATTAACAATATTGACATGGATAATATCTGCCTGACCAAAGGGCCATTTCGATTGGTTCATCCGGTGGGATTTATAATCAAGAATTCTACCAGGAAGAATCGTCCGGTGTATGGGCTACTTAAAGTTTTAAATCTGATCAAGACATTTGGATGCTAAACTGCTTCGTACAACAGTTATAATAGAGGACTTGAGATGAAAAGAGTTTCACTCTTCCATTTACTCCGCCATTTGCAGTCCTGGTTGGCCACGGAGCTTTATATCCATTAGTAGACCTGCCCATGTACTTTTTCACTGCTCAAATGCATTGCACTTAACAGAGTACGGGGTTTCTGTCAATATATAAGAATGATAAATGAATATAGAGATATTATGTAAATATCTTCATGCTTAATCCAGGGGCAATGTATTCCCTATTGTAAAATATAAGGATATTAGGAATTACAATGTACAGTACAGGTAACCGAACTCCATGCACTGATTACAATTGATGGTATAGCTACGCACCATTTATATAGATATATTTTCCAGGATATTCGCGGCACTGCTGTATGATAAGAAAATAAACAGTAAAATGTGAAATGCTGCTCATTATACCTTCCCTTTAACAAGAGTTTCTACGGCCGGCATTGCTGGTGGGAAGTAAATTCTCTTTTATCCTGTGTATGTTCTAGAATGAACGGTGTCAAAAGTCTGCTAAACATCAGAGAGTGTAAACAAGGGGACGACAATGGCTCTGCTCTCTGTCTGGTATTATCCTGGGAAGGGATCCATTTGTTTTTCACAAGTACATAGTAAAGGGACTTGAGAGCTGTAAACAGTTTCAATATGTTTTTTTTTTTTACGAAAGACTTTCGCTGCCTCGTCCCTTTTTGTCCGCCTTCTTTTACCATAGGAAGGGAGACTGGTAACTGTAGTTTGCTTTCATTTTGGGAAAGACAAACTTTGGATATGTGTGTGTGGTTTTTTTTTTTAAAAAAGTGGCATTGAAGGAGTAACATGTAACATGGGAAGGTCATTTCCTATGTAATTTGAGTTTGAAATCAAAACAGCAACGCAGAGGTGTTTATTTATTTATTTGGTAAGCATTGTTTCCCTGTCTGCGCAGCGTGGGAAATTATTGAAGGAGACGCACACGGCCTGACTTGTGCCTAATCCTGTTCTACGGTTGTCGATTTAGTTGGAAATCCAGTAAGATTGTTTAATTGTGACACAAATTTAAAAGCTGGAGAGGAAATTGTTAATGCATTGCAGGAAAAATTATTGTATTGAATAAACAAAGGTGAAAAAAAAAACGTAAATCTGATTGGTGGATTCCTGATCCTGCGTAAACAGTTAATCTGCATTGCGATGACCCAAACCTCCCAAAGGCTGTAGTTTAACCATTACCTTGCTAGGGTGTCTAGGGATAGCAAAACTATGGTGCAACCAGCTTTACTTTTAGTTTCAAAGTCACAATAAGCGTAAAAATAAGTTAAAAAAATTGGTGGACAAACCCTTTAAATTATACTTTTCCTTTAATTGATACAGTTTGCCTTTGCATACCCGTTAAATTCTTAGGGGCTTATTTAATAAAAGGGGGGAAATTTTGTCTGTTCTAAATCTGCAGTATCCAATCAGATGTTATCAAATGTTTTCTAACTCGAGTTGACCAGTAAAATGGTGCCATCTGATTGGCTGCTGCAAATGAACAGCACAGACACATTTTTGCACGTCTTATTAAATAAATCTGTTAATAATTATCATCTGTGGTATCTGCACCAAGAATGGTTTACACTTTAACTAAAATATCCGCACATCTTTCTCTCCTGGCTTCTGTGCAATTGATGTTTTCTCACAGTTGGATGCCTGATAACCTGGATAACTTTCCTAAACAGAAAAGCGATAAGGTTTTTTCCTTCGTAAGTAGATCCCTGCTGGGCTTAGCGTAGTAATGGAGACATTTCCTAGTGTTAATATCACACAGTATTTTCAGACCATTTATTTTAATCCTGCTTGATTTTTGCTTGAAAAATGTCTGATAATTGGTAGCACTTGGGATGTGTATGGGGTCCCTTAATAATGAATTCATTTTAGGTGATTCCCCGTGCCCTGCTATATTTTAACCTTAAAAACACTATCTGTTGCTGGACAATTGCCCCTCCTCTTCTTCCCAAGATCCTCTATTTCTGGAGCACCTCCTTTTGAGCCCAATTACGATTTGTCCCGTAGTTTTGAAAGCGGCTTACCACATATTTATTGGATTGGTTTAAAGGTATTTGTTAGCTTTCAAAATATAGCAAACAAGGTTCTTATTGCACAGGGAATCCCCTGAGCTCACTTTATTGTTAGACTATTATACTCCTTTAAATGAAGAACATTGATCATCTTGATTGAGGTGATAATATGGCTGGGCCTACATTGCGTGTGCCATTTCGGTGCGCGTTATCATATGTTTGCGCATGCGCTTAGCCTCCTCAGTATTTTGTGTTTACATTATAATTATAGATATGGGGAAAGGTAGACAGATGGGAAAATATATTTAATCGTAGGGTACAAAACACCAAAATACCCATCATGCTTTTGGTGTGTTATAATGGGCCCCAAGCCTCATTGAATTATAGTCCCATGGCTCAAAGATTACTTTACTGGTAAAGGCTGAAGTTATTGTTGTCCAACCAGGGCGTGAATGGGCTGTTTTCTTTACATCCTGGTGAGTGGACCAGTGCAAAGCCTTGTTCTGTGCCACGATTCCACTGGATATCAACGTGAAAGGGCGGCACTGGAACTTCTATGTTATTGTTTAAAGAGAAAGAGGAACACAGTTGATCTTCAGCTATTGATGAGCTGTAGGTGGGGCAGAGATGTTAATCATTGGACTATCAGGATTTACATTACCGTTTCCCCTTATCTTGCTGAATTAAACATGGTTTTCATTCCCTAATACAGCCCGTGTTTACCCATACCTCCCCACTCTCACAATTTCACCAGACAGCATTATTTTGAGGGACATATTGCATTGTCCCGACCTGCCAAGCTTTGTCCATGAATGGGCAAGGTGAGGGCAGACTGGGTATTCCAAGTTTGGCTGGGTGGTCAGGGGGAATAGTTGGATGGATTGAGGCAGAACTGGGCTGAGAATGAGATAGGCCCCACTATACGTGTACATGTAACAATCACCTCAGGATGCTTACAGCTTCATTTATTCATCCTAATGGGTTTTGCCAGACTGGGGCAGTGCTGGGGGTTGACCCATCAGGAATTATTGAATCAGGGGCCGACTCTCTTTGTTCCTTAATGTATCTCCTGTTTGTTCACTTCTTGTTCTGTATGTTTTCCTTTCATGGGGGCCTGGACCCACTGGGGGTTTCCCTGGTACCCTCGGTAGTAGGTCAATCCTCAACCACGACCTCAGACATCAATGTGGAAAATTACTGACACCATGAGCATTGTGGTTTGGATAATCCCAATGATCAAACAAAAGGATCCAGATTGACAAATACCACAGGGTTTTTTCCCCCCCCATTTTTGTTTTAAAAAGCAGAATCCTATGAACAATGGCAGTTTTACTAGGCAGCCCCAGGGGAAGTGTCTGTGACTGTACACGCTGATCACTACAATATAGGAAAAGAGAGATCCAATGTCCACTTTCTGTGTCTAGCCCCAATGCTAGAGACCTTCCATTCGCTTGGCCAAACGCAAGTGGTAGAATGTTCGCGATCTGTATCCGGTATCCCCAACATGGGGCCTTTATCGGCCAGAAAATTCCAATGCTTGGGAACAAGAAATCCAGTATGTTCTGAGCGGGATTTGGATCTATGTACTGTGCCCTCTCCTACTTTACACTACCTACAAAACCTCGGGAGGGCCCTGCCAGGCTCAGAGAGGGGATGTTGTAGCAAGACCAAGAGGCATTTGTGATTTGCTGTGGAGCCCCACCCTGCTACAGAAATGATTCAATATTCAATGCACTTTTGCACGAATGTGCCAAAATCGACCCAATATTAATACTTGGACTAACAGCAAAGAAACTAAAATACGGATTGGTTCCTGTGGGTAACTCAACTGATGCAATGTTGTCTTGCCCACCTTCCTGACTGATACTGACACACCCTGACCAGAAGGGGGCACTATACATACTGTACATTACATAGTTTTAGCTGATTGTAGAGGTGTCTTTTATGGAATCTTCCCTGCTACAAAATGAAAATATATTTTAGCAATGATTTAAAATATATATATATATATTTATATACATATTATTGCAGTGATTAATTATATTTGCGTAACACATGGTTCGACTGTTGTTAACCATAGTTTACAGTATTGGGGGCTGTAATAGGCAGATGCCCAGGAGAGCTGTGTGGACCAACATCAGTTATTGGCAGTGGTAAACACTAAATATAAACATGACCCCTCTTGACACTCCATAGTACGCTGTCACTTTCCCTTTTTTAAAACATGCTTTTTTGGGTGGGTTTCTAAGTCATCCTGCTTTGCCTTAGGTTGTCTCTGTTTAGAACAGCCTAAGGCCCTCACCACACTGCAGTAACATGATTCTCACTGGAGACGGGACATAGCGAACAGGCAACATTCAACCAACAACACTTCACCCCCCTTAAGAGCGATCCAGCCACAAGAGCCTAGTTAAAGCTATACCTCATTTAGACATACACTGATAGTCTGTGTTTTTCATATATTGTTAGCTCTTGGAATCAAAGCCTTGTATAAATAGATTGTAAAGCTCTGCTTAATGTTACAGCACATGTTAATCATGTGTTATATAGCCATGTATACTGATTATTTTATTTAGTTCACCTGTATCTGGACATAGTAATATAGTAATTGAGGTTGAATAAAGACATACGTCCATCTAGTCCAACATTTATACCCTACCCATAATGTCTATATAACAGTTACATAGTAACATAGTATTGGAGGTTGTATAAAGACATACGTCCATCTAGTCTAACCTTTATACCCTACCCATAATGTCTGTCTAACAGTTACATAGTAACATAGTATTGGAGGTTGTATAAAGACATACGTCCATCTAGTTCAACCTTTATACCCTACCCATAATGTATGTCTAACAGTTACATAGTCACATAGTATTGGAGGTTGTATAAAGACATACGTCCATCTAATCCAACCTTTATACCCTACCCATAATGTCTGTATAACAGTTACATTGTAACATAGTATTGGAGGTTGTATAAAGACATACATCCATCTAGTCCAACCTTTATACCCTACCCATAATGTCTGTATAACAGTTACATAGTAACATATTATTGGAGGTTGTATAAAGACATCATCCATCTAGTCCAACCTTTATATCCTACCCATAATGTCTGTATAACAGTTACATAGTAACATAGTATTGGAGGTTGTATAAAACATACGTCCCTCTAGTCCAACCTTTATACCCTACCCATAATGTCTGTATAACAGTTACATAGTAACATAGTATTGAGGTTGTATAAAGACATACGTCCATCTAGTCCAACCTTTATACCCACCCATAATGTCTGTATAACAGTTACATAGTAACATAGTATTGGAGGTTTTTAAAGCCATACGTCCATCTAGTCCAACCTTATACCCTACCCATAATGTCTGTCTAACAGTTACATAGTAACATAGTATTGGAGGTTGTATAAAGACATACTCCATCTAGTCCAACCTTTATACCCTACCCATAATTCTGTCTAACAGTTTAGATAGTAACAGTATGGAGGTTTATAAAGACATACGTCCCTCTAGTCCAACCTTTACCCTACCCTAATGTCTGTATACAGTTACATAGTAACATAGTATTGGAGTGTTGTATAAAGACATACGTCCATCTAGTCCAACCTTTATACCCTACCCATAATGTCTGTCTAACAGTTACTATAACATAGTATTGGAGGTTTTATAAAGCCATACGTCCATCTAGTCCAACCTTTATACCCTACCCATAATGTCTGTCTAACAGTTACATAGAATCATAGTATTGGAGGTTTTATAAAGACATACGTCCATCTAGTCCTACCTTTATACCCTACCCATAATGTCTGTCTAACAGTTACATAGTAACATAGTATTGGAGGTTGTATAAAGACATACGTCCATCTACTCCAACCTTTATACACTACCCATAATGTCTGTCTAACAGTTACATTGTAACATAGTATTGGAGGTTGTATAAAGACATACGTCCATCTAATCCAACCTTTATACCCTGCCCATAATGTCTATCTAACAGTTACATAGTAACATAGAATTGGAAGTTGTATAAAGACATACGTCCATCTAGTCCAACCTTTATACCTTACCCATAATGTCTGTATAACAGTTACATAGTAACATAGTATTGGAGGTTGTATAAAGATATACATCCATCTAGTCCAACCTTTATACCCTACCCATGATGTCTGTATAACAGTTACATAGTAACATAGTATTGGAAGTTGTATATAGACATACATCCATTTAGTCCAACCTGTATACCCTACCCATAATGTCTGTATAACAGTTACATAGTAACATAGTATTGGAGGTTGTATAAAGACATACGTCCCTCTAGTCCAACCTATATACCCTACCCATAATGTCTGTCTAACAGTTAGATAGTAACATAGTATTGGAGGTTGTATAAAGACATACGTCCCTCTAGTCCAACCTTTATACCCTACCCTAATGTCTGTATAACAGTTACATGTAACATAGATTTGAGGTTGTATAAAGACATACGTCCATCTAGTCCAACCTTTATACCCTACCCTAATGTCTGTATAACAGTTATGTAACATAGCATTGAGGTTGTATAAAGACATACGTCCTCTAGTCAAACCTTTATACCCTACCCATAACTTTCTGTCTAAAAGTTACATAGTACATAGTATTGGAGGTTGTATAAAGACATACATCCATCTAGTCCACCCTTTATACCCTACCCATATGTCTGTATAACAGTTACATAGTAACATAGTATTGGAGGTTGTATAAAGACATACGTCCATCTAGTCTAACCTTTATACCCTACCATAATGTCTGTCTACAGTTACATAGTAACATAGTATTGGAGGTTGTATAAAGACATACGTCCATCTAGTCTAACCTTTATACCCTACCATAATGTATGTCTAACAGTTACATAGTAAAATAGTTTTGGAGGTTTTATAAAGACATACGTCCCTCTAGTCCAACCTATATACCCTATTGGAGGTTGTAAGAAGACATATGTCCATCTAGTCTAACCTTCATACCCACCCATAATGTCTGTATAACAGTTTCATAGTAACATAGTAATTGAGGTTGGATACAGACATACATCCATCTAGCCAACCTACATCCTGCTCTTTAACCCTACCTACACTGATCCAGAAGAAGGAAAAGTAGAAATGCACAGCAGGTTATGTACAGTGGATTTTTATCCAACTTAAAGTGCTGGGCACCATTTCACTAGTTCAAATAAGGGATCACAGAGAAACACATGAGATAAAGGAAGAGCTTCTAATTACAAACAAACATTTTTTTTTGTTATTCAACATTTAGGTTATAATAAATAATGCACCCCGAACTGTAAATTAAAGGAATATTAGAAGTCCCCTTGGAGTTCTGTGCCCTGTATAGAAGTTACTCAGCCTGCGTCCCGTGCTTTTATATGGTCACGGAACTCCTCTGTGACTTCTAATATCCTTATAATTTACAGTTGGGGGTGCATTACCACTATATAATGTACAAGATAGCATGTTCTTGTGTACTATAGATTGTCACAGGACTGGCTGCTGTAAGACTTCTATTTATTATGCCAGTGACTAAAAAAAAACCTGGGTGTGAACAGTGACAGTCGGTCCTCCCTTTACAGCTCTCACAACACTGTGAACAATACAAATAAAAGTACATGTTTTTCCCCTTTAAGTCCACGGACCCCGCCCCCTCATCCTTTGCAGCCAATAGTACGATGATGGGCGTGCTGGTTCTTTTTAAGTACTTGGCACAGACAGCAGAGCCGCATAGAGACCACGTTGGGTAACAGGCTACCTGTTGGTGGAGTCGCTGTCAGATCGATGCCTTTACTGTCTCGGTACCGACCCTGAACCAGCGCTACCCGGGACTTGGTTTTACCTTCCAGTCGCCTTTCAGGTCCGCTGTCGCTTATCATCCCCGGATTCGCCAATGCTGAACATGAGTTCGGAGGACCGCACCGCGGAGCCCCCCTGCAGCCCCTCCGGCACCGCCAGCAGCTCCATGTCCGACTCGGATTCCGACTCCCCTCTGTCCCCAGCCGGGTCGGATGGACGCGGATCGCACCGACCTTCCCCCCACCACCACGACGGCGCTTCGATCCCCAAGGGGGAGGCACACGGGCCGATGGACGATCGCTTCCCGGCCTGTATCAGAGAGGCGGTGTCCCAGGTGCTGAAGGGATACGACTGGAGCTTGGTACCGATGCCGGTTCGGGGCTCGGGATCCCTCAAATCCAAGCCCCATGTCAAGCGGCCCATGAACGCCTTTATGGTGTGGGCACAGGCGGCCCGGAGGAAACTGGCTGATCAGTACCCGCATCTCCACAACGCGGAGCTCAGCAAGACACTGGGCAAATTATGGCGGTGAGTGGGAGCTGCCATAGAGATTTGCAATAGGGATTGGTTGTGGGCCAATGCTATGGGGCTCGGTACTGGAGCTGCCACACTGATATCTGTGGGTTAGTTACTGAAGCTTCAATGTGTTTTCACTTGGGGGCCATTGCATTGGGTATATAGACTGGATCCACCATGTACACTTTATTGTTATTTTGGGGCCATTGCATTGTGTCTATAGACTGGATCTAGCATGTACACTTTATTGTTATTTGGGGGGCCATTGCATTAGGTCTATAGACTGGATCCACCATGTAAACTTTATTGTTATTTGGGGGCCATTGCATTGAGTGATTGGAGCTGCCATATAGATTCTGTTTTGTTTGTGGGTAATTATAAGTGTCTAGATATTGCTGGAGCTCCTAGATGCACATGTTTTCTATATAGTGGATAATGGACCCCCAACTGTAAATTATAAGGATATTGTAGGAGTTCCGTGACCATATAAAAGCACGAGGCCGCAGGCTTAGTACCTTTTATACAGGGCACAGAACTCCATGGTGACTTCTAATATCCTTATAATTTACAGTTCAAGGTGCATTATTTATTATAACCTACCCCTTTGTGGCTTCTGGTTTCCTTCTCCTCTGTGAACTGTACGATTATAAGGCTATAATCTTACAGTTCCTCCCATAGAAATCCACTACAGGGGTAGGTTATAGGTATTTATGGTGATCTGTAAGCATGTTATGTGCCAGTGAATGTGACCAATTCTGCTATGGGTCTGGCTAAGTAAGCTGCCATATAGATTTGTTTTTCTTCTATGGGAGATTACAATGATCTCCCTTGTTTGTATTTACTATTTCATTGCTACATTCGACCATATTAACATAATTTAGATGGTAGGGGGGGGGGGGGTCATTCACAGCCATTGCGGTATTACTGAATTTGCAGATTGAATTGTTACTTTCCCTTTACTTTGGTGCTTGTGAGTGTTTCCCCCTTTAAACCTCCTTGTGCTGTGGGTAGCCAGGGGTCTGTTCTTGGTTATCCATAGTGGGTTGGTGTATTACACCAGACATAACTGTATTTACATTAATTCCATTCCCTGGATTCCAATTGTCATGGTTCCCTGCAATGGGGACGTCTATGGTCCAATATCTCCATGGAGGGTTTAAACAATCTTGTTTATCTCTGACTTTCCCTGTCTATGATGTGAGGTAATTTGGCACAAGAGCTGACAATTCTTTTTCATTAAGAATTGGTGTTTCTTCTTTATTTTTTGCATTAAAAGTGCATTAGGTGATGTAAAGCAATAAAATTTCATCCACTGGAACCCCACTAAGGGAAATATTTCCACTCCCTGTACTTGGTGGTTTTATTTGGCATTATCTGTTCCTAGCCAAGGTCGTATATCCTGACTTGACACAATGTGGAGTGTTAATGAAACTGTTGTTAAATTCTTCTCCCCCCCCCAAAAATAATGCATTGCAATGATTACAGGACACAACTGATTGGTAGCGAAATGGAATTTGTTTATACAGGAAGGACAAATGTAGCAAATCATTTTTGACCTTAGGAGCCAGTCGGAGATCTTTAGGAGCCAATGTAACTTTTTTGGTTGCCAGCTGTAAACGAACCAGTGTATTGGCTAACCTGGCTTCTGGAGACTAGTCCAGCCCTGATATGGTTTGCTGGTCTGTTAGACAAGGGGCACCATTGAATAACAATGTTTCGGATCTCATTATGGATATGGGATATTTTGCTAGTGCTGGTAATATATTTGTGCAATTTGTGCTTTCATTCGTTTTAGCCCATGTGATAAAGTCATTGTGGTCGACTCCCACCGATTTAAATTCTAACCATTTTGTTGCCGAGAATCCTTAGATTCCTAAAGCAAAATATGGATTCAGATTTTACCAGAACAGTTCATAGCTGCAGCAGTGATCGCTGTTTAAATCTATTGCACAAATTGGTCATTAGTTTATTAAACAATTGACCCCTGCTTTATATATTGTAGATTTACTTGATATCCCCTAAAGCGAACCCGTTTTCTATGAAAGTGGTATTTTAGGGAGCCTGGCAATCTTATTTTGTTTCAGACCATGGGGGTATCATCATTTTGGTTTGCATCACGGGAAGAATTACAATGAAAACCACTTGCAGCGCAGTCCAAAAGAAATATCTTCTGGGTAGTAAACAAATACATGCCAGGACAAACTGGCATTTAATTTGAAAACATAAACACAAGATAAACTACTCATTAGTTTACATTCAGGGTTTTGAGCAGGTTAAGCTAAAGTTAAACCCTAAAGAATTTTTTTCTTTTTTTTAACATTTTCTAATCCATTTGTAAAAGTTGATTAACCGGAAGAAATAAACTGGATTTCTTTGCAACTTTTCTAATGTCCATTAAATAGAAAATAACTTGATTCCTGGGTGCACTTGGTCTGTTCAACCTTTTGTAGTATTTATTTTACTGGTTCAGAATATTTGCCTTAAAATAGCCGCTTTTTGCTGCTGTGTCTTTTAGAAAAATAAGCCATGTTTGCATTCGGAATTTCTATGTAAATTGCACTTGGTCACTGTAATGCACAGAGACTGTTTATGAACAGAGTTCTGCAGGCAAGAAACATCGACCCCTTTAGATTAATGTGCAACATGGTCTACTTCTTGGTGGTCACAGTTTAAAAGAATACAGTGGGTTTTTTTTGGTTTTTTTTTAACAAAAGGCCAAGTCATAATGTAAATCTGTTTTCATGTTATTAGGGAAGAAAAGCCGTAATTTTATAAAGAAAAGGAATGTATTGCTGACTTGTGTGTTCTTTGTTGGACAATATAATAACAGATTTCTTTTATACGTTGCTTTAAAGATGACTTTGTGTGCGAGGAATATCTTGTTTCACAGATCCGCTTACCAGAAGCCAATGCATTTGTACTTATATAAATGTTAAGGTCATAAAGGGATTCTCAACTTTTTACATTTTTTTAAGAGCTGTAAATTCAGCCCTAAAATTCCAATTCCATCTTTGTGGCCGTTCACCTTTTTATAAACCGTTCATCTATAATAATGGCTAACTAAGAGAACTGCTTTTTGACTAGTCTGTGCAAACCTGAAGTTAGCTTTTCAAGGTGCTCCGGTTTAGAGGCCTCAGTGCCGAGTTGAAGTCTGTTTCGTAAGTTTCAAGCGTGCGAGTGAAGTTTCCAAATCAATTCATGCAAATCCCCTTTTCTTCATCTGCAGTTTACTAAGTGAGAATGAAAAGCGGCCCTTTGTGGAGGAAGCGGAGAGGCTGAGAGTGCAACATAAAAAAGATCACCCAGATTATAAGTACCAGCCTCGCCGAAGGAAGAGCGTCAAAGCTGGACAGAGCGACTCGGACTCTGGTGCAGAACTGGGGCATCATCCAGGCTCCCAGATGTACAAGGCTGAATCAGGATTGGGTGATCCCCATCTTCATTCAGAACATACAGGTAATTATCTATATAGCTGTTTGAAAACGTGTATAGTATTCAAGGTTGAATAAAGACATACGTCCATCCAGTCCAACCTACTCGGCAATACACACACTTCCTGCCTAACTGTTGATTCAGAGGAAATCAACCCACACACACACAAATTATGAAGGGGGAAAAAAATCCTCTGAAATATCCTTAAATCCCTGATTGGTATTTCTCAACACAAAGTTTTGGGGGTCATTTTAATATTATCCCAAACACGTGTTTTTCTTCATATTTTCCCCAACCCCCCCACGTAAACAGCATTACAGTAAGAACCCGTTTTTATGAACAGATATTAAATTCATGTTTAGCTTGTTTATAAAAAAAAAAAAAAAAAATTAGAAATAACATTCCCAATCCCAAAAGTTTGCTTGCCGACTCACAAAGGATAAATGGAATTTAAAATAACATAACACTCTTGTTAACGTTAACAAGCAACTTTCTACAACTCCTTCCTATTAATGTATCGGGTTGTTTCTTTATAACACATGATGAATTATGAGCTGTTCGTTAGTCAAACACTAAATAGTTTTTCTTACCCCCTGAAACTTTAGGCCAGAACCATGGTCCTCCAACTCCACCCACCACCCCCAAGACCGATCTTCACCATGGGGGCAAGCAAGAGTTGAAGCATGAAGGGAGAAGGATGACAATGGATAATGGGCGTCAAAACATAGATTTTAGCAATGTGGATATCAATGAACTGAGCAGCGAAGTCATTAACAATATAGAGGCGTTTGACGTTCATGAGTTTGACCAGTATTTGCCGCTTAACGGTCACGCTGCCATTCCCGCTGAGCATGGTCAAAATACTGCAGCTGCTTCCTATGCGGCATCATATACTCATACAGCTGGAGCTGCGCAGGCACCTGTTTGGAGCCACAAGAGCCCATCTACTTCGTCTTCCTCCTCTAATGAATCTGGTCAACAGAGGCCCCACATCAAGACAGAGCAGCTAAGTCCAAGTCATTACAATGACCAGTCACATGGGTCGCCTACTCATTCTGACTACAACACCTACAGTGCCCAGGCTTGTGCCACGACCGTGCCTAGTGCTACAATGCCCACTTCTTTTCCTAGCTCCCAATGTGACTATACAGACCTCCCGAGCTCTAACTACTACAACCCTTACGCTGGCTACCCATCCAGTATCTACCAGTATCCATATTTCCATTCCTCCCGACGTCCATCTTATGCCTCCCCTATCCTTAACAGTTTGTCCATTCCATCCTCTCACAGTCCCACCTCCAACTGGGATCAGCCAGTCTACACAACTTTGACCAGGCCTTGAAATAACTATTTATTCTCTAGAATGAAGGACCACATTAATGTCTCTGGTCACCTAAATGCTCCAGAACGTATGCACTATAACGGAAAAGAAAACAGGAGGCAAAATGTCGCCTTGGTGTGCCTGCTGAAAATCTGAGGACTTTCTATTCCAAGAAAAGTCAGTGGGCCTTCAGACTTCTCCAGAAATAATTTAGTCAAAAACGACCCGGAAAATATAATCTATTTTATGGACTGTAAGGTAACACATGATGGATAGACCTCTGCTAGCATGAGGTCGAAAACTTGTAGGTGCCAATAATGGTTTCTGCAACATGAGCTCAGATGAACCATTAAAATTGTCTCTAACCAATCAAAAACATTTTTAATTAACATACAGTGTGTGGTGATATTGAAGGGGGATCAAATGATAACATTTTTCTTTACATTCATTTTCAACTGCTGCAGGCCCTTTTGTGGTACTGTATATTGTAATGGCATTACCAAACTTTATACTGCCGGAAAGAGGCCCAAAAGCATTTCCGTGCATTGTCATCTATATAGCTGGGCTTGACTTTGGAAATGAAACACATTTACCTTTCTTTGCCTCAGGCTTTTTTATTGACTGTAGAGAGTCTAGTTCAGTGAATTTCCCAAGTAATATTTTGACTGTAATTAAGATTTCTAAAATGTCCAGTTAGTTTGAAAAACTGTTAACAATATATATTTATGTTGCCATGTAATAATTGTTTAATTACTTAAGGGAGACAGAAGTCAAGGCAGAATCTACCATTCAGGGTGATTGTGTGTACTGGTTTTTATTTTTCTTAAAGTTGTGCTTGCTAAAAAAAAATTTTTTTTTAATTCAAAATGGCTTTTTTCTTTTTTTTTTTTTAAAATCGCTTTTTTTTTTAGTTTCAAGTTTGAGGGACTTAAAGACCTCATTGAATAAAGTTTTGTAATTTATAAAACTCGCTGTTAATAATTAAATTTAAAGTAACCAAGGTTACTAGAATTAATTTTAGGCGAGTCACTTGTGATTTATTTTTGTTACATTAAGGGGAACTTAATTCAACATTTTTTAAATACGAGTAAGGAAAGCCGAGTAGAATTTTTTTTTTTCTTCTCTAGATGGCAGAATTAGGAGTTTTAGGAGAACGTGTATGGAAAACTGCCTCTGTATTAGAGCTCTACAATAAGGTTCCTTTAAGTTTTAACACTGAATAAAATGACTGTAAAAAATCTCAAGAATCGTTAATTATTTAGGAATTTTAAATTCATCTCATCCATTTACATGGATTGTATTTTGTTTTTAATTATTACTATTATTATTTAAGTTTTTGGGAAAAAAACTTGCAAATTAGCACAATCTTAAATACAAACAATAACAGCAGGTTAAAATAAAAAAATTTAAGGGACCAGCGCCTTCTCACAGACCCATTACACTTAAAAATAAAAAAAAACGCAAAAATTTTAGATTTTTGACTAATATTTTTTCTGTTTGCTTCTGTTTTTTTTTTTTGTTGTTGTCTCCTTTCTATTGTATGCTGAGCATATAATAACTTCTATTTTATGGTAACTTGTGCCTTTTTTAAAAAATATATAAATATATATAAATATATAATAAAGAAATTGTAAATTAGAAATTATTTTTTTTTTCTTACTATTTGTTTTTTTTCTAAAAAAATGTTTCTTGGGTCCAAATTCCTGTTAAACATTAAAAAGCAAATCCTGTTTTTCTTTTTAAAGTATGAAAAGTCCGTTTTGTAACTTTTTTTTTTTTTTTTTTTTTCCTGTTTGCTTTTCATTAAGCGGGGCTAACGTTTTGTATATGCTATCTTTTGAGAAAATTAAAAATGGCTTTTTATCAAAACTTCCAATGCGTTGTCATCTTTAAATCTGGAAATAAACGGTCCTTTTTCACGTTTTGAAATCATGTACGTGTATTCCAAATACAATCAATCTGTTGGCAGTAGAAGCAAAATGATTTCCAGGAATGTCTACGAGTGGTTACTACTGGCAAAATCTTTCACAAATGTTGTAATATATATCAAACTATTTTGTTCTTTTATATCCTTATTAACGATAACCGCGGTTGAGTTGGGGGACAATTTTTTTTTTTTTTTAAATTAAGAAACAATTATTACATGTGTTCTTAAAATGGAAATGTTTTTGTAGATTTGCTTGAAACATTTTTTTCTAGCTCTGAATTTCTTTTTACTTCTCTCTGGTTGTTATTAATTAAAAAAAAAAAAATAACCATAAAACCAAAGAAACTGAATCTTAAGACCAGCCTTGTCTAAACCAAGTCTACAT
Source organism: Hymenochirus boettgeri (assembly GCA_019447015.1). Taxonomy (NCBI): domain Eukaryota; kingdom Metazoa; phylum Chordata; class Amphibia; order Anura; family Pipidae; genus Hymenochirus; species Hymenochirus boettgeri. Next base: position 20,439,861 of record CM033477.1, read on the forward strand.
TACTGTGGAAAATAGATGTCAGAATGCTATTTACTGATGAAATCGCTCAGACTGCAAACGCTCTGTGGTACTAGACTCTCAGTTCGCATTGGTTATAACATGCTCGTGTGATTCCACAGATTCAGTAAAAGGAATGTTTCTCTTATAGCCCATACATTGTGGTTTCACGATATTGGCCACACATGAATTTTGGTCGTTGATCCCATTAATGTCTTGTCTTTATGGCTCCAATCAGCCCTTAAGCTGGGTACACACAGTACGGGGTGTCGGGAATTTTGAAAGAGGATTTTAGATGTTTTAAAACTACAACTCCCAGCATTCCTTACAACCAAGGAACGCTGGGAGTTTAAGTTTTTAAACATTTGGAGGAACACTGGTGGGACATCCCTGGTCATACACATGCTAAAGAGAATACTTTATACAATAAAAGTCCTATACTGTGCCAGCAAACATGATTCACCTATGAGAGGATGTTCTACAGAGCACCACATCTAAAAGGTTGATCCATCTGTCCATTGAAGAGTGTACTATCAGACAGCATATTTGGTCATATAGGAGGAGAATAAATTTAATACTTTCATTCCCCTTTAAAAAAATTAAAAGCTATGTTCAGCCCTCAAATTATATACAGGGAAATAAACCCCTAACCATAAATTGGTCCAGAATGACCAGATTTTTTTTTTTTATTAATCACTGATTATCCAGTTAAAATATCAGCACGGGGTATTAATTGGACCAAAATATTGTCTCACCTGTACTAGGCCTTAGATGAGGTCAAAGACCTTATAGTTCTTATAGTTAAAAATGGTGCTAATTTTGCCCCAACCAATCAGATATTATTTAACATTTGAAAGCTAACATCTGATTGGTTGGGGCAAAATTAGCACCATTTTTAATGATAAGAACTTTTATTGAATAACTAAAATGGCTTTTATCTTTGGTCAGGGCGATTCAAAATTAAAAGAACTGTTAATTATCTTTAAAAAAGGGGAAGTTGACCTTGAAACGATTATTTTATGTGCACACTGGAATTCCAAAATGATTTGCAGTTGGTCTTTATTAAATGTTTTTGTTTGCCATTTCGTTTGTAACTTCAGGAACTGTAAATTGGATGTATGGACATGTGTGTTCCACAAAACAGGTCAGGTGTAGCCCGTCCTTGTGACTTTGATGTTTTTATGCCTGTCAAAATGAATTGATCCTTGATCGTTGCAAAACCGACCTGGCGGATTTCCGAATGAACGACCGTTTCGGCCGATAAAGTGCCTGCACACTGGCCGATTTTCGGCCCGACACGTTTGTTCGTAGTAGCCTTTAGATAGGAGACAATCAAGAGACAGAAAATGGGTGGCAGTTTAAAGCACCTATAATGGTCATGGCAAAAGCTCTATTGTAAATGCAGCAAAAATCTTACTTTGCGAATAGGGGCCTGTTGCTGCCATTAGAATACTCTAATCTGTCTGGTGCAGTTAGTGTTAATTTCAATGAGATCTGCCTTCTCCATTCTATCAACAGTTGGGACAGAGTGATCTCAGCTAAGGGCAAAACGAATGCAAAACAGGACAAGGGGGGTGTCTGTGGAACAGCCAAGGCTCAGGGGAGAGGAGCTGTTGAATTTTAATGAATCATTATTGCAAGGAAAAGGCCTTTTTTTTGTCTCTTTTTATCCGGTGCAGAATAAAAGAATTAATTGGACAGAAAATGGCAGGGCAAAGAACTGACAAATCATTAAGTGGTTCTGAATAGCTGATTGGGCACACATTGGTGGGTGAAATTCCAACCTGACATTCCCTATAGAGTTATAACGGAGAGAGCAGTTTATATTTTGTATGCGCTACTGGGAAACCTCCTTTTCTATTTCCTGTCCAACGTTCATTGTCTCCTTCTGTAGCCGTCTCAGGGTTCAGAGTCCATTGATGGGGAGGGGTGGGGGTTTGCAAATTAACTTGAAATCAGAGTTTATCCTGTTGCTGGCCCTTGGTTCCCCTGATAACGTAATGTGACAATGAAAGGACAACCAATATCAGAAAACAGAGCACCTCGATATAAAAGCAGCCATCTGTGTTTCATTTCCCATTGTGATGTGGGTGCTGGGAATTTTACCTTTTTTTACCTTTTTAACAAAGGGTTGGGGATTTATTTCCCAGCATTCCACAGTGTGGTCACTGAACATTGTGTTCTCTGCACATGCCCAGTTCTAAACTATTGCAGGAACTTGCAACAGCAGGTCACGCCTACTGGTAATCTATAGCCAATCCTGTTGGAGTCCGTATAAGGCAGGGTGATGTGACTAGAGAGTGCACATATATATAGTTATATTATTCTCATTATTATTACTATTCAGGGAATTCTATTTAATTGCCATTTGCTGAAGTTGTACAGTTTATTAGTGTTTGGGGTATGGGGCTTTCACATTATGGAGCCTAAAAGTTTTGCTTTAGTTCTCCTTTAAAACTAAACATTTTACAAAATAAAAATATATCACTCCCTTCCAGATGCTAGGATTTTAGGGAAATCTCTGCATGTCCCACCAAACTTTCTTCCATGTTTTACTATTGTATTTGAAAAAAACTAAACTAAAAAATATTCACTTTATGATAAGATAAGTCCACATTTGAGCACTCATAATTTCGTATCTCGGACGGTCAGGCCGAAAAAATTGGTGGCAACCGATGTCAGCCATCCGCTCTCCCTGATCGGGCGAAAAGGCAATCGGACATAGCGGTAAATCACCACTGATCGCGCTGTCGTCTATGGACGCAAACGGTCAGTCGGAGCAAAAAATCTGCTTGTGTCTACCCAGCATTATACTTCACAGACCTGCTCTCTCGCTCCTCTGACAGGTTCTGATAGACTTTGTACGCTATGCGCAAGTAAGGTTAAAGAAATTGAGAAAGTACAGGGCTGCGATCTAATGGTGGATTCCTGTCTTATCCACAAGTTATTCTTTTTTTGCATTAGTTCTTAATAGAAAACATTCTAGAACTTGTCTCCTTGCATGGCCCAGAAACTTTTGAAACAATGTAACGCATTCTACATGCTTTCTACACTGAATGGGACGCTTGCTCCCTGCCTAAAGCACATTGTGCATGTCCACTGATTCCACACAGTAGTTACTTTTCGCAAGAATTAGTCTTTATTTCTCCTTTAAGTGATTTTGACCCTAAAGTCTTGCACTTAACTAAACATCGACACAAAACGATGACTGATGGTTAAAAATGTCAATACACCGAACATCAAAAATGAATTTGTGTTGATGTGATTGGGTTATGTTAGATACAGAGAAACTATTGCTTAAAGGCCGTGACAGTTGGTAATCTGAGAATGTGTTTCTGCAATCACTAAAGGGCAGAGTTTACATCTCTTTGGATAATATTGTGTTAAGAAGAGCAGGATTATCCGCATGGTAACCTAGGCACTTGTCTAAGGACCATTAAGGGCTAGACCACACTAACGCATTTTTTGAGCGATTGCGCACGCAACTTTGGTTAGAATGGAAATTGCGCACGCGACTTTGGTTAGAATGGAAATTGCAGGTATACAAAAATTCCCTCGATTTCCTATGCGCATCCGTTTTCGTTTTGCGCGCACCATTTTGTAACGCAAATACTTGTGTTTTTATAATGTTGAATTCCAAAATCGCATGTGCAAATGCGGAACAACACACCAGAATCGTGCAATAATGCTCGTGATTATGCATTGTAGTGGGGCCCCAACCTAAACCTCTAAGGGCCCAGCTTCAGTATTGGGGCCCATACAATACGTGCATATAGAACATGGGGGCCCCAATTGACAACCCTGTCTAGGGCCTTATGCAATGTTAGGTGGTACCTAATTGTACTAACCCTTTAGGAAGCTTAAATCTGATTGGTTTCTGTTAATTTAAGGCTTGTTCAATGTGTTTGCTGTTGGCTTTAGTTCCTCTTTCTTTATCAGATGAACATTTTTACTTCTGAAGAATCCAGCGAGAGGAGGTTTATGAAGCTCTGTTCTTTGGGTTGGCATTAGGGCCACAGAATCGTTTTTTATTCTGCCGGGGCGGCTTGCAATGATCAGACTGGAAGTAACGCGTTTACTGTGCAATTGGATTCTTAGGATCAAGTGTTTCAAAGTAAATGTACAAAATAAATAGAAAATGTCACGTAGTTATGTGACAAATAAAGTTGATTAAAACACGCCTACCACGCACACACACAGTTTCACAGCACAGGTAAAGGGGAAGTAAACATTAAAAAGACTTGCAATGAAAGTCTACAATTACATGTATTTACGTGATTTTCAATGTAATAAACTGTTTTTTGAACGGATAACTTAACAAATTCCTTTCAGGGTTTAAAAACAAATTTGATTGTGGTCTCATTCGTTTCTTCCCAAACTCCTTTTTTTGATGGTAACACCTTTCCGAAGGTCAAATCTTTATTTGTCATCAGCCCTAGAAAAAAGAAGAGACAGCTTTGTTTTAATAGTATGAATTGGCCCTTTAATTTTATAGTAATATAGTAGTTCTGGTCCTCATTACATTACCTGCATTACAAACCAGATATTTAAGAGAAATAATTTTCCTTTTTTGGTTGAGTAAGCTGGCCCCTCCCTCCATACAGTCAATCAAGGCTGTGACTGCTGACATCACAACCAATGATTGACTGCTGTTTCACCTGATGCCTCCTCTGCACATGCTCAAAATTATATTTTTTATATTTACCAGTGGACTGGTACCAGTCTGTGTTGTGGACATCTTATATATACCAGTCAATATTGTGGGTGTCTTATATTTACCAGTCTGTGTTGTGGGCATCTTATATTTACCAGTCAGTGTTGTGGGCACAGTTACCCCTCCAGTTCCCCAGCCAGTGTTAAGTCATCCCTACAGTTCCCCAGCCAGTGTTAAGTCAGCCCTCCAGTTCCCCAGCCAGTGTTAAGTCATCCCTCCAGTTCCCCAGCCAGTGTTAAGTCATCCCTCCAGTTCCCCAGCCAGTGTTAAGTCACCCTCCTTTCCCCCTCACCAGCTGTTAGTCATCCCTCCAGTTCCGCCAGCCAGTGGTTAAGTCAGCCCTCCATTTCCCCAGCCAGTTGTTAAGTCAGCCCTCCAGTTCCCCAGCCAGTGTTAAGTACATCCCTCCAGTTCCCCAGCCAGTGTTAAGTCAGCCCTCCATTTCCCCCAAGCCAGTTTTTTAAGTCAGCCCTCCATTCCCAGTCCAGTGTTAAGCATTCAGCCCTCCAGTTCCCCATCCAGTGTTAGTCATCCCTCCAGTTCCCCAGCCAGTGTTAAGTCAGCCCTCCAGTTTCCCCAGCCAGGTTTTTGTCATCCCCCCAGTTCCCCATCCTTTTAGTCAGCCCTCCATTTCCCCAGCCAGTGTTAAGTCATCCCTCCAGTTCCCCAGTCGGGTTAATTCAGCGTAATACACCCAACTCCACAAGACTGACACAATTTTTTCCGGCTGTGCGCCACTGGAAGATACTGGTTGGCTTTAATATTTGTTTCAGGTGACATGAGGCCTAGGAACACCCCTGGATGTTTGGGGATATGTTGTTTTTTTTTACAGCTTTTACACCATAAAACAAACTTTTATGATGGTTTAAGTATGGCTGCAATGGGAACAGAAGGGTAGGTTGTGTTGTGAGGATGTATCAGTAGGTGTGTGAAGGTGTGTGAGACAACGTGTGTAGTTAGTGAGCCTTGGACCCGGTGCATTTTTAAGGATCATTGATCACATGACCCGAAACCTCAGAATGTTCATGTTGACCCATTAAGTCACTGAGAAATTTCAATATCACGGTAACGGTTCCACGGATTCCTTAGCTAGGTAATAGCACACGTGTCCCATGTCCCATGTGTCCCGCATGTCTGTACATGATTGAAAACAGTAGGAAGAGATATAGTCCCAAAAGCAGAAGAATTAAAGGGACGATGGAGAAAATAGAAAGAACAGGAATTTTGTTAAATGAAAATAAACCTTCATTTAATGTCAGAAAGACGTAACCATTCCTTCCACCCAACTCTCCTGGTCTCTTATTCTCTGTTACGAGTGTTTTTTATTCAAGATATTAAAAAAATATTAAGTAAATAAAAAAACCAAGAGCCGTACGTCTGTGTATTTCACTCTCTGCCGTTGCTTACATCATCAAGCTGGATAACCGAGAGGGGGGTCGATCGTTAGCCAAGAGAGCGGCTGGTAACGGGCAGTGTAGGAAGCTGTTGTTATTCACAGCATCAGATGGGACTGTTTACTTCGTCTTTGGAAAAACGATTGATCAGCGGTGTTAATCCGATACTCCAGGTGGTTTGGGGGCGTTCGCCTTCCTGTCTGCCTATGGCGCAAGCGCGTCCGATCCCTATCCCCATCTCTCATTAGCCAAACATATACGTAATGATAAACGGTTCGTATGTCTGGGAACTCCTCCGACGTTGGATGGGGCCCATTACGCTTTGTCATAATTCACTAATCCTAATCACGCCATTCTGGATAGAAGGTGGGACGTTTGTAAACGATCCAGACAGAAAACCCTCCACATGTTGCAGTGTGACGAAGGCTGAGGCCACACTGCAACACACAGGAATCGCGCACCAAATCGCAACTTTATCACACGCGTTTGTGTGCGAGATTCTTGTGCGTTTTCGCCGTTTTGCGTTATGGAACGTATGCGTACGCACCAAAATGGTGAACGTATGTGTTACCAAAACGCGAACGGACGTGAAATCCGCATGCGCATCAGAAATCACGGGAATTTTAGCAAAAATCGTGGGCGCAATCGCGAAACGCGTGTGCAAACGCGCTAGTGTGGCCTCACCATTAGATATGATCTGGCCCCATGCAGGATCAGGGGTTTGCTTTAATGCTCCAAACCTAGAACGCAAATGGAGCCAGATTTTAACCCCTTGATTATTATTGGTTTGCAGTGTGAACAGAGTAATGTATACTTGTCAGTGTCATTTCAGCAGCCTACACCATTGCTTTTAAAGTCTGGCAAAATTGGCATGGATCTGTGAGGTATTAAACATCAGTCCATATTTAATAGCTCAATCACGCAATGGGCAATATTGGCTGGACAGGCGGCTTAAAATATCTTCAATATTGGTTTGTTATGGTGACTATCAACGCAATAATCCCGGATATTCCCGATAGCATAGAATCGACGGATCATGTATGGACAATCGGGCAGTTGACAAAATTTTTCTCGCCTGCCATCTTACGATTAGCAGATTATACGATTGGATTGAAGCATCTATGGCCACCATAAAGCTGAAACGTTGGCTGAAATTTACCATTCCAATTGAAATTGCGTAAATTTCGATTGGACGCAGTCGGTCGATCACGGACAAAAATTAACAGCAATATTTTCGACCCGGTCAACCGAAATATGGGTTGGTTGTATCAAAATATTGTAATTGGGTCCATACCACCAATCCTGATCATACGATCGTTATTGTGTTCGATAAAATGTTTTTTCTTGGTCCAGTAGGCAACAAGTTGACGATCATACGATACCGTGATATCCCTGCAGAAGAATTCCTATTTACCTGCTCTTCCCAACCATATTTAAGTCCATGGAGTTGATGCATAAAAACTGCCTATGCTATTAGTCTGTAGAAACCAATCCAGCTGCCATCTAACTGCCAAACCAGTAAAAGCTCAAATCTGATTAGATGCTGTAATAAATCGCGCAGGAAAACGTTTGCAATGGGCCCCTGTGTTCTTTTACTACCCTCCATTGATGACAATCCAAATGACAGATTTCACCAGCCTTATCCTAACCAATTTACAACATAAAGGATCATGGTCTTTATTATATATCTACCAAAGTCACAAGCAAGCTTTTGGGAGTCCAGGGAGTTTCCGAGATAGTATTATATTATATAATTATTTTTGTCATTGTTAAACACTTCGCTCATTTGTGTCGTACTGATCGATGGGTCACCAGCCCTGTTATCATTGGCTGAATCACTGAATGTTAAACGTTTAGATGCTATTTAATAAAAAAGAGAACCAGGTTATGATTGTTAGGATATTGGCATTAACTGATATTAGATGCTGTCGTAGAGCCTGTCAGGTGGCCTGCGGTCTTCCGTTGTTTTACTATCTCCTAGAATGTAAATGATGATAAATGTTTGGTTACTCGCAATGAATTTCTGTATTAAATAGGAAATAGACTCAATTCTTTATCATAGACATATATTGTGATGACTTTGTTTGCACAGAGTACTGCTTCTGTTAATGGATTTACCTTGGCAACATGTTTATGTCAACTAAGCCGCAAATTCAACATAACAGAACCAAGCAGCATGGCAACGCCTTCGTATGAACAGTAATTTTAGGTTCAGTGGAAAAAGTCATTATTATTTAAATCCTTATTATGTATTGTCATAGTCGGAATTATTTTGCACTGGATGGCTTGTAGTGGACACAAGAAGTCAATGTTTATGTCTATAAATTACCTCACCAGACAGCAAATCTACTGCTGATTTCTTTAAAATTCTCCTGTGTTACCCAGACTCCTTTGTCTGGTGCCATGTGTTCCTAATAGAGAAGTGCTGTATTGGCATTATGAATTTATATACGCCTTGTTATGAGCTTTCAGACATTTTTAAAGGGAGGTAGAACAGCTCAGTCCTGTTTTCACTACTAACACGTTTTTGCTAACTGCTGTGAATGTGTGGAAAAGAATTGCCAAATTCATTACCATTTCTGCCGACGTGGTCCTGGGAGGAGCTTCTTCCCTTGCCCAATCGCTTCGCTTATTTAAGATACAACATACAAAGGTAGAAAAAGTTTACCCTTTAAGTGAAACATTTGTCCGAGAGGCTCGTTATCATGTGAGGGATTTAGTGAATCCAATTGGAGCACTGAACTTCCAGTCATATTTAATAAAATTGTGCCTAGGTTCTGCAGCAATCAGATTTATAAAATGTTTTTTAACTGGAGCAGACTAGTAAAAGGAATCATCTGATTGGTTAGGTAATTTTCGCACCTTTAATGATTTCCCTCACTGGGCAGGGTGTTCTTTCCTTGTTTATCCTGGTATTGCTGTTTATTACGTTAACTCATCACTTTGTGTACTTAAATTGAATGCATTACCCTTGTATGTAACATGCCATGACTTAGCATTTACATTAGCTTCCTGTAAAAACATGAATTAACAATTAGCAGTTATTTAGTTATTTATATTTTTATATTATAATAGAAACTGTAAAGTTATTGATAAAATACGGACATATCATCCTATTATTTGTACCAGTTCTAGATATGCCATCTACATGCTTCAAGGCTAGTAACAGTTTTTAAAGGACGACTACAGTGTCAAAACTAACTGTATAAAATGAAACCTACCTGGGACAGGGAGGTAGGGTTGATTAATTATTCCTACCCCAAAATTTTGTTGAGTAGCACCAGCATTTAACGTTTCATCTGCCAGTTAGTGTCCGGGAATTTCCTGTATTAAAGATGGTGTTGAAGCAGTTTCTGCAACAAGGAATGTTGCAAGTTACTGGTATTGATACACAAAGTAAGAGTTGATCCAGGGAAATTTCCGATGCCATTTCCGATTTTTTTCCCCTTCATAAATTTGGTGGTTTTTTTTTTTTTTGCCTTCCTCTGGATCAACAGTTAGGCAGGAAATGAGGATATTGCTAGATGGGTTGGACTGGATAGACGTATGTCATTATTCAACCCAAATACTATACTCTATACTAAGGAAGCCTGGCAGAAGCAGTGGTAAGGACAAGAGAAAGGCTCCATGGATCTACTCAGTTGGTAGACTTTGAAGCCCTTCCAAATGTGCCCACAATTTTGTGTCAATAAATAAGTAAATAAATAAATTTAATGTGAAGTGGGCCTGGAATAAAAATTGTTTCCGTCATAGTCAATGCTATCGCAGGAAGGGAGCTAGGTGCAAAAAAAACCCAGTGCTAACAACGCAAGTAGTGCTATAGGAAATCCCAGCTTTCACTACCTCTCGCTATGGCCTGGACCCAGCATAGTGTGCAGACTGTTCACACCCCTACATCTAGAGGAGTTCTATCCCCCTTGCTCTGATAAGGACAGATAACTTGATCCTAGTCAAAGGTCCGAAAAATGCACAAACCATAGCTACACCTAAGGTTTGTACCAAGTGACAGAATTTACTAAACTTTTCCTTTGCATTATGAGACATCTACTAGTGAGTGACCTTCAAAACTGTTGCACCCCTCAAACACAGGAACCTGCTGGCTAAACCTATTTGTGCCTTCAACAAAGGTGGACTTAGTGGATGATGTGGAACCATATCCAAGCCAGTTTGAGTTTAACTGTAGAGCCCATAGTGCTTGTCTCATCATTAAACAGATAAAAACAAGGCTTCGGACACATGGGTTGATATTTCAGCATGATCAACCGTAAACTGTACTGTGTCGCTCCAAATATCACCAGAAATTACCGATGTGAAGACCCCAATGATTTTGAAGGAGAATGATACTCAGCTGCTTTCTGACTCCTCCCCTCCTTCATTAGCAATAGTTCTTCATAAGACTTGTGAGGATTGTCAGTGACAATGACTGTGGGAGGAGCCAGAAAAAGTCAGTTTCTGCCAAAAAAACAATCAAGTTTATTTTTTATACAGGACGTTTGATCAAAACCTTTTGTTTCAAATGTAGCCGTTCCACTATAGAAATTATTGAATGCCTCCCTTTTCCAAGCAATAGGGCAGCTCCAGCTGATATATGTAAATACAATTAATAGTTGCCCTTATTGATGCTTTCACTTTAATTTGCGTGAATTTGTATTCTGTCCCTTTCCTCTTTTTTAAAATAGCTTCCCCTAAAGAACCCTTCCCTTTCACCTTAAATTGGCATATGCCCCTGGCGATATCTGTGGTGTCCCCCGTTGCCATAGAAATGCTGTACTTTTGCCAATCAGACTATTTCTGGGCTTTTATGTTTTTTGGGGGCTGAATGAACTCGGTTGGGCTGGACCTGAAGTAGCAGATGGAATCTTAGGACGGTATATCTTCAATTCTCTGCAGAACGAATGTCCACTGAGCAAGACCATCGAAAGGCTGAATTCCATTGATTGCAGAGATTTGTTGTCCTGTGAACTTCCCTGGTTATAAAAATGCTTCTACCTTGTTACTGTACCAAACAAAAATTACCCCTATACAGTGTTATGGTTCGTACACATGTGCGATTGCGGCTCCCGACCCGGGATGCACGATGTGTAACGAACGTTCTTTCGGCTGAAATTTAGCGCCGGTCGTTCATAGATCCGGACGGTCGGGCAACGATCCCCGACTGAACAGCCGTTTTCGCCTGATAAAGGGCCCATACACTGGCCGATTATTGTTCGAAACTGGTCAGGACCCCAATCGCATATGTGTATGAACCTATAGACGGGCTGGTTAGGAAAAGCACATACAGGAGGAAAGGTCTAATCACCGGACCTTTCAATGGTTGGAATGGTTTTTAAAGGGTATGTAAACAGATACAATGACTTTGCCTCATCTTAAAGGGTATGTTTACCCCCGAAATAAAAGAATTCTGTAGTGTAGCGTACCCCAGCCACCCACAAACACCAAGTTAGATTGTAAACAAGCCCTAGAAACATGCTTATGCCCATGGCTGTCTGCTGTTTACGGCTCTCTGCTTGGCCGGGAAGTTGCAAACGAGACTAAACCAGCAGCCGCGTCTGTGATTGGCTGAGAGTCAGCCAATCACAGACCGGCTTTCGGTTATGAAGACAGCTGCGAGAAGGAAGGAGCATAAGCAGCAGGATCCTGATGACTCACAGATAGCTCCTACTTTACACTATCTGGAACTTTGAATAGGCACTGCGTGACTACAGGAGAACCATTTGGAGCACAGGAGCAAGGAATTTTGAACACATCCGCAGTGGGGCCAGTAGGGGTTAAATTTTAGTTTTGAGGGTGGACATGCCCTTTATCTATAAATGAATACATGCAAAGCGCTCACCTTGAGGTGTTTGTCTTTAATCCGTACTTTTTCGCTCAAGCTCAGTATCCCCGTACCAGACGGGATTGTTGGGTCCATCAGGAAATCTGAGACCCGGGGGCCCACCGGAAGAGTTTAGGGCCCATCTAACATTTCATATCTCTATTATCACCCATTTACATATCTATCTTACTCCTACTGACTCCTACAGAGCCCGCATCGCTCGGGGTAAATGCTCCTCAGCGATTCAATATCGTGATTGCGAATGTGGGTATTTACCCACTGCGGGATTTTAACGGTCAGCTATTGCTGGCGTTAAAATCCTGCGCTAAATCTAGCGTAAATGCAATATTGAATCGCGAGCGTCGGATGCGCGGGTATTTTGCGTAAACCGCACATCCGGCGCTAATATGGAGTTAAAGTAGCACACTTTAACTCCATTTATTTGCCCAGCGAGTCTGGCTAAATGAGCCTGATATTGTTATTAAAATGCATTTCTTACTGTCGCTTTTGCTCTGTATTTATATTTTCCAGCAATTTCTCTATTTTCTAGGTCAATGGGCTGTAGGTTCCACTGGGAGATTCCCTTGTAAACCCTTAAGTCAGCCCTCCAGTTCCCCAGCCAGTGTTAAGTCAGCCCTCCAGTTCCCCAGCCAGTGTTAAAGTCAGTACCTCCATTTCCCTCCTTCCTCCCCCAGCCAGTTTTAAAGTCAGCCCTCCAGTGCCCCAGTCCCGTGTTAGTCAGCCCTCCAGTTCCCCAGCCAGTGTTAAGTCATCCCTCCAGTTCCCCAGCCAGTGTTAAGTCATCCCTCCAGTTCCTCAGCCAGTGTTAAGTCATCCCTCCAGTTCCCCAGCCAGTGTTAAGTCAGCCCTCCATTTCCCCCACCCTCCAGTTCCCCAGCCAGTGTTAAGTCAGCCCTCCATTTCCCCCAGCCAGTTTTAAGTCAGCCCTCCAGTTCCCCAGCTTCCCGGCCACGTCGGCAGAAATGGTATGAATTGGCAATTTCTTTTCCACACATTCACAGCAGTAATAGCAAAAACGTGTTAGTAGTGAAAACAGGACTGAGCTGTTCTCACCTCCCTTTAATAAATGTCTGAAAGCTCATAACAAGGCGTATATAAATTCATAATGCCAATACAGCACTTATTAGGAAAACATGGCACCAGCAAAGGAGTCTGGGTAACACAAGTAGAATTTAAAGAAATCAGCAGTAGATTTGCTGTCTGGTGAGTATAATTATAGACATAAACATTGACTTCTTGTGTCCACTACAAGCCCATCCAGTGCAAAATAATTCCGACTATGACAATACATAATAAGGATTTAAATAATAATGACTTTTTCCACTGAACCTAAAAATTACTGTTCATACGAAGGCGTTGCCATGGCTGCTTGGTTCTGTTATGTTGAATTTTGGGCTTAGTTGACATAAACATGTGTGCCAAGGTAAATCCATTTAACAGAAGCAGTACTTGTGCAAACAAAGTCATCACAATATATTGTCTATGATAAAGAATTGAGTCTATTTTCCTATTTAATACAGAAATTCATTGCGAGTAACCAAACACTTTATCATCATTTACATTCTAGGAGATAGTAAAACAGGAGACCGCAGGCCACCGACAGGCTCTACGACAGCATTAATATCAGTTATATGCCAATATACCAACATCATAACCTGGTTCTCTTTTATTAAATAGCATCTAAACGTTTAACATTCAGTGATTCAGCCAAATGTAAACAGGGCTGGTGACCAATCGATCAGTACGACACAATGAGCGAAGTGTTTAACAATGACAAAAATAATTATATTAATATAATACTATCTCGGAAACTCCCTGGACTCCCAAAAGCTTTGCTTGTGACTTTGGTAGATATATAATAAAGACCTGATCCTTTATGTTGTAAACTTGGTTTAGGATAAGGCTGGTGAAATCTGTCATTTGGATTGTCATCAATGGAGGGTAGTAAAAAGACACAGGGGCCCATTGCAAAACGTTTTCCTGCGCTATTTATTTACACAGCATCTAATCAGATTTGAGCTTTTTCTGGTTTGCTGCAGTTAGATGGGAGCTGATTGGTTTCTACAGACTAATAGCATAGGCAGTTTTTATGCATCAACTCCATGGACTTAAATATGGTTGGGAAGAGCAGGTAAATAGGAATTTCTGCGGGGATATCACGGTATCGTATGATCGTCAACTTGTTTGCCTACTGGACCAAAGAAAACATTTACCGAACCAATAACGATCGTATGATCAGGATTGGTGGCAGTATGGAACAATACAATATTTTGATACAACCAACCCATATTTCGGTTGACCGGGTCGAAAATATTGCTGTTAATTTTGTCCGTGTCATCGACCGACTGGTCCAATCGAAATTTACGCAATTTCAATTGGACATGGTAAATTTCAGCCAATCGTTCAGCTTTCTTATGGGGCCATAGATGCTTCAATCCAATCGTATAATCTGCTAATCGTAAGATTGCAGGCGAGAAAAATTTTGTAAATGGCCCGATTGTCCATACATGATCCGTCGATTCATGCTATCGGGAATATCGGATTATTGGTTGATAGTCACCATAACACCCAAATATTGAAGATATTTTAAGCCGCCGTCCAGCCAATATTGGCCCATGCGTGATTGAGCTATTAAATATGGACTGATGTCTAATACCCTCACATGATCCATGCCAATTTTGCCAGACTTTAAAAGCATATGGTGTAGGCTGCTGAAATGACACTGCAAAGATACATTACTCTGTTCACACTGCAAACCAATAATAATCAAGGGGTTAAAATCTGGCTCCATTTGCGTTCTAGGTTTGGAGCATTAAAGCAAACCCCTGATCCTGCATGGGGCCCAGATCATCTAATGGTGAGGCCACACTAGCGCGTGCACACGCGTTTCGCGATTGCGCCCACGATTTTGCTAAAATTCCCGTGATTTCTGATGCGCATGCGATTTCACGTCCGTTCGCGTTTTGGTAACACATACGTTCACCATTTTGGTGCGTTAACGCTACGTTTCCATAACGCAAAACGGCAAAACGCACAAGAATCTCGCACACAACCGCGTGTGATAACGTTTGCGATTTGGTGCGCGATTCCTGTGTGTTGCAGTGTGGCCTCAGCCTTCGTCACACTGCAACATGTGGAGGGTTTTCTGTCTGGATCGTTTACAAACGTCCCACCTTCTATCCAGAATGGCGTGATTAGGATTAGTGAATTAATGACAAAGCGTAATGGGCCCCATCCCACGTCGGAGACGTTCCCAGACTACGAAACGTTTTATCATTACGTATTATGTTTTGCTAATGAGAGATGGGGATAGGGATCGGACGCGCTTGCGCCATAGGCAGACAGGAAGGCGAACGCCCCCAAACCCCTGGAGTATCGGATAACACCGCCTGATCCCAATCGTTTTTCCAAAGACGAAGTAAACAGCCCATTGATGCTGTGAATAACAACAGCTTCCTACACTGCCCGTACCAGCCGCTCTTGGCTAACGATCGACCCCCCTCTCCGTTATCCAGCTTGATGATGTAAGCACACTGGCAGAGAGTGAAATACACAGACGTACGGCTCTTGGTTTTTTATTTACTTTAATATTTTTATAATATCTGAATAAAAAACACGTAACAGAGAAATACAGAGACCAGGAGAGTTGGCGTGGAAGGAATGTTTACGTCTTTCTGACATTAAATGAAGGTTTATTTTCATTTAACAAATTCCTGTTCTTTCTATTTTCTCCATCGTCCCTTTAATTCTTCTGCTTTTTGGGACTATATCTCTTCCTACTGTTTTCAATCATGTACAGACATGCGGGACACATGGGACATGGGACACAGGGTGGTATTACCAGCTAAGGAATCCGTGGCGTACCGTGATATTGACAATATCTCAGTGACTCTAATGGGTCAAACATGAAAATTCTGAGGTTTCAGGGTCATGTGATCAATGATCCTTAATAAAATGCACCTGGGTCCAAGGCTTCACTAACTACACGTTGTCTCACACACCTTCACACACCTACTGATACATCCTCACAACACAACCTACCCTTCTGTTCCCATTGCAGCCATACTTAAACCATCATAAAAGTGTGTTTATGGTGTTAAATGCTGAAAAAAAAACAACATATCCCCAACATCCAGGGGTGTTCCTAGGCCTCATGTCACCTGAAACAAATATTTAAAGCCACACCCAGTATCTTCCAGTGGCGCACAAAGCCGGAAAAAATTGTGTCAGTCTTGTGGAGTGGGGTGTATTACGCTGATTAACACTGACTGGGGAACTGGAGGGATGACTTAACACTGTGGGGAACGGAGGGCTGACTAAAACTGGCTGGGAATGGAGGGATGACAACACTGGCTGGGGAACTGGAGGGCTGACTTAACACTGGCTGGGGAACGGGGGATGACAACACTGGTGGGGAACTGGAGGGCTGACTTAACAGGACTGGGGAAACTGGAGGGCTGACTTAAAACTGGCTGGGGGAAATGGAGGGTGACTTAACACTGGCGGGGAACTGGAGGGCTGACTTAACACTGGCTGGGGAACTGGAGGGCTGACTTAACACTGGCTGGGGAAATGGAGGGCTGACTTAACACTGGCGGGAACTGGAGGGATGACAACACGGCTGGGAACTGAGGGATGACTTAACACTGGCTGGGAACTGGAGGGAGACTAACACTGGCTGGGGAACTGGAGGGCTGACTTACACACTGGGCTGGGGAACTGAGGGCTTAAGTCAGCCCTCCAGTTCCCCAGCCAGTGTTAAGTCAGCCCTCCAGTTCCCCAGCCAGTGTTAGTTTCCCTCCAGTTCCCCAGCCAGTGTTAAGTCATCCCTCCAGTTCCTCAGCCAGTGTTTTAAGTCAGCCCTCCATTTCCCCCAGCCAGTTTTAAGTCAGCCCTCCAGTTCACCCATCCAGTGTTGTCATCCCTCCAGTTCCCCAGCCAGTGTTAAGTCAGCCCTCCAGTTCCCCAGCCAGTGTTGTCATCCCTCCAGTTCCCCAGCCAGTTTTAAGTCAGCCCTCCAGTTCCCCAGCCAGTGTTAAGTCATCCCTCCAGTTCCCCAGTCAGTGTTAATCAGCGTAATACACCCAACTCCACAAGACTGACACAATTTTTTCCGGCTTTGTGCGCCACTGGAAGATACTGGGTTGGCTTTAAATATTTGTTTCAGGTGACATGAGGCCTAGGAACACCCCTGGATGTTTGGGGATATGTTGTTTTTTTTTTACAGCATTTTACACCATAAAACAAACTTTTATGATGGTTTAAGTATGGCTGCAATGGGAACAGAAGGGTAGGTTGTGTTGTGAGGATGTATCAGTAGGTGTGTGAAGGTGTGTGAGACAACGTGTGTAGTTAGTGAAGCCTTGGACCCAGGTGCATTTTATTAAGGATCATTGATCACATGACCCTGAAACCTCAGAATGTTCATGTTTGACCCATTAGAGTCACTGAGATAATTGTCAATATCACGGTAACGGTTTCCACGGATTCCTTAGCTAGGTAATAGCACACGTGTCCCATGTCCCATGTGTCCCGCATGTCTGTACATGATTGAAAACAGTAGGAAGAGATATAGTCCCAAAAAGCAGAAGAATTAAAGGGACGATGGAGAAAATAGAAAGAACAGGAATTTGTTAAATGAAAATAAACCTTCATTTAATGTCAGAAAGACGTAAACATTCCTTCCACGCCAACTCTCCTGGTCTCTGTATTTCTCTGTTACGAGTGTTTTTTATTCAAGATATTAATAAAAATATTAAAGTAAATAAAAAAACCAAGAGCCGTACGTCTGTGTATTTCACTCTCTGCCAGTGTGCTTACATCATCAAGCTGGATAACCGGAGAGGGGGGTCGATCGTTAGCCAAGAGAGCGGCTGGTACGGGCAGTGTAGGAAGCTGTTGTTATTCACAGCATCAGATGGGACTGTTTACTTCGTCTTTGGAAAAACGATTGGGATCAGGCGGTGTTAATCCGATACTCCAGGTGGTTTGGGGGCGTTCGCCTTCCTGTCTGCCTATGGCGCAAGCGCGTCCGATCCCTATCCCCATCTCTCATTAGCAAAACATAATACGTAATGATAAAACGGTTCGTAGTCTGGGAACGTCTCCGACGTTGGATGGGGCCCATTACGCTTTGTCATTAATTCACTAATCCTAATCACGCCATTCTGGATAGAAGGTGGGACGTTTGTAAACGATCCAGACAGAAAACCCTCCACATGTTGCAGTGTGACGAAGGCTGAGGCCACACTGCAACACACAGGAATCGCGCACCAAATCGCAAACGTTATCACACGCGGTTGTGTGCGAGATTCTTGTGCGTTTTCGCCGTTTTGCGTTATGGAAACGTATGCGTTAACGCACCAAAAATGGTGAACGTATGTGTTACCAAAACGCGAACGGACGTGAAATCGCATGCGCATCAGAAATCACGGGAATTTTAGCAAAAATCGTGGGCGCAATCGCGAAACGCGTGTGCAAACGCGCTAGTGTGGCCTCACCATTAGATATGATCTGGGCCCCATGCAGGATCAGGGGTTTGCTTTAATGCTCCAAACCTAGAACGCAAATGGAGCCAGATTTTAACCCCTTGATTATTATTGGTTTGCAGTGTGAACAGAGTAATGTATACTTTGCAGTGTCATTTCAGCAGCCTACACCATATGCTTTTAAAGTCTGGCAAAATTGGCATGGATCATGTGAGGGTATTAAGACATCAGTCCATATTTAATAGCTCAATCACGCAATGGGCCAATATTGGCTGGACAGGCGGCTTAAAATATCTTCAATATTTGGGTGTTATGGTGACTATCAACGCAATAATCCCGGATATTCCCGATAGCATAGAATCGACGGATCATGTATGGACAATCGGGCCAGTTGACAAAATTTTTCTCGCCTGCAATCTTACGATTAGCAGATTATACGATTGGATTGAAGCATCTATGGCCACCATAAGAAAGCTGAACGATTGGCTGAAATTTACCATGTCCAATTGAAATTGCGTAAATTTCGATTGGACGCAGTCGGTCGATCACGGACAAAAATTAACAGCAATATTTTCGACCCGGTCAACCGAAATATGGGTTGGTTGTATCAAAATATTGTATTGGGTCCATACATGCACCAATCCTGATCATACGATCGTTATTGGTTCGGTAAAATGTTTTTCTTTGGTCCAGTAGGCAAACAAGTTGACGATCATACGATACCGTGATATCCCCTGCAGAAGAATTCCTATTTACCTGCTCTTCCCAACCATATTTAAGTCCATGGAGTTGATGCATAAAAACTGCCTATGCTATTAGTCTGTAGAAACCAATCAGCTGCCATCTAACTGCAGCAAACCAGTAAAAAGCTCAAATCTGATTAGATGCTGTAAATAAATAGCGCAGGAAAACGTTTGCAATGGGCCCCTGTGTTCTTTTACTACCCTCCATTGATGACAATCCAAATGACAGATTTCACCAGCCTTATCCTAAACCAAGTTTACAACATAAAGGATCATGGTCTTTATTATATATCTACCAAAGTCACAAGCAAAAGCTTTTGGGAGTCCAGGGAGTTTCCGAGATAGTATTATATTAATATAATTATTTTTGTCATTGTTAAACACTTCGCTCATTGTGTCGTACTGATCGATTGGTCACCAGCCCTGTTATCATTTGGCTGAATCACTGAATGTTAAACGTTTAGATGCTATTTAATAAAAAAGAGAACCAGGTTATGATGTTGGTATATTGGCATATAACTGATATTAGATGCTGTCGTAGAGCCTGTCAGGTGGCCTGCGGTCTTCCTGTTTTACTATCTCCTAGAATGTAAATGATGATAAAGTGTTTGGTTACTCGCAATGAATTTCTGTATTAAATAGGAAAATAGACTCAATTCTTTATCATAGACAATATATTGTGATGACTTTGTTTGCACAGAGTATCTGCTTCTGTTAAATGGATTTACCTTGGCACACATGTTTATGTCAACTAAGCCGCAAAATTCAACATAACAGAACCAAGCAGCATGGCAACGCCTTCGTATGAACAGTAAATTTTAGGTTCAGTGGAAAAAGTCATTATTATTTAAATCCTTATTATGTATTGTCATAGTCGGAATTATTTTGCACTGGATGGGCTTGTAGTGGACACAAGAAGTCAATGTTTATGTCTATAAATTATACTCACCAGACAGCAAATCTACTGCTGATTTCTTTAAAATTCTACTTGTGTTACCCAGACTCCTTTGCTGGTGCCATGTGTTCCTAATAGAGAAGTGCTGTATTGGCATTATGAATTTATATACGCCTTGTTATGAGCTTTCAGACATTTATTAAAGGGAGGTGAGAACAGCTCAGTCCTGTTTTCACTACTAACACGTTTTTGCTATTACTGCTGTGAATGTGTGGAAAAGAAATTGCCAAATTCATTACCATTTCTGCCGACGTGGTCCTGGGAGGAGCTTCTCCCTTGCCCAATCGCTTCGCTTATTTAAGATACAACATAAAAATGTAGAAAAAGTTTTATCCCTTTAAGTGAAACAATTTGTCCGAGAGGCTCGTTATCATGTGAGGGATTTAGTGAATCCAATTGGAGGCACTGAACATTCCAAGTCATATTTAATAAAATTGTGCCTAGGTTCTGCAGCAATCAGATGTTATAAAATGTTTTTTAACTGGAGCAGACTAGTAAAAAGGAATCATCTGATTGGTTGAGGTAAATTTTCGCACCTCTTAATGAATTTCCCTCACTGGGCAGGGTGTTCTTTCCTTGTGTATCCTGGTATTGCTGTTTATTACGTTAACTCATCACTTTGTGTACTTAAATTGAATGCATTACCCTTGTATGTAACATGCATGACTTAGCATTTACATTGAGCTTCCTGTAAAAACATGAATTATACAATTAGCAGTTATTTTAGTTATTTATATTATTTATATATAAGAAACTGTAAAGTTATTGAATAAATACGGACATATCAATCCTATTATTTGTACCAGTTCTAGATATGCCATCTACATGCTTCAAGGCTAAGTAACAGTTTATTAAAGGACGACTACAGTGTCAAAACTAACTGTATAAAAATGAAAACTACCTGGGACAGGGAGGTAGGGTTGATTAATTATTCCTACCCCCAAAATAATTTTGTTGAGTAGCACCAGCATTTAACGTTTCATCTGCCAGGTTAGTGTCCTGGAATTTCCTGTATTAAAGATGGTGTTGAAGCAGTTTCTGCAAACAAGGAATGTTGCAAGTTACTGGTATTGATACACAAAGTAGAGTTGATCCAGGGAAATTTCCGATTGCCACTTTCCGATTTTTTTCCCCTTCATAAATTTGGTGGGTTTTTTTTGCCTTCCTCTGGATCAACAGTTAGGCAGGAAATGAGGATATTGCTAGATGGGTTGGACTGGATAGACGTATGTCATTATTCAACCTCAAATACTATACTATATACTAAGGAAGCCTGGCAGAAGCAGTGGTAAGGACAAGAGAAAGGCTCCATGGATCTACTCAGTTGGTAGACGTTTGAAGCCCTTCCAAATGTGCCCACAATTTTTGTGTCAATAAATAAGTAAATAAATAAAATTTAATGTGAAGTGGGCCTGGGAATAAAAAATTGTTCCGTCATAGTCAATGCTATCGCAGGAAGGGAGCTAGGTGCAAAAAAAACCCAGTGCTAACCAACGCAAAGTAGTGCTATAGGAAATCCCGAGCTTTCACTACCTCTCGGCTATGGCCTGGACCAAGCATAGTGTGCAGACCTGTTCACACCCCTACATCTAGAGGAGTTCTATCCCCCTTGCTCTGATAAGGACAGATAACTTGATCCTAGTCAAAAGGCCGAAAAATGCGACAAACCATAGCTACACCTAAAGGTTTGTACCAAGTGACAGAATTTACTAAACTTTTCCTTTGCATTATGAGACATCTAACTAGTGAGTGACCTTCAAAACTTTGCACCCCTCAACACAAGGAACCTGCTGGCTAAACCTATTTGTGCCTTCAAACAAAGGTGGACTTAGTGGATGATGTGGAACCATATCCAAGCCAAGTTTGAGTTTACATGTAAGAGCTGCCATAGTGCTTGTCTCATCAGTAAAACAGATAAAAACAAGGCTTCGGACACATGGGTTGATATTTCAGCATGATCAACCGTAACTGATACTGTGTCAGCTCCAAATATCACCAGAAATTACCGATGTGAAGAACCCAAATGATTTTGAAGGAGAATGATACTCAGCTGCTTTCTGACTCCTCCCCCTCCTTCATTAGCATATGTTCTTCATAAGACTTGTGAGGATTGTCAGTGACAATGACTGTGGGAGGAGCCAGAAAAAGTCAGTTTCTGCCAAAAAAACAATCAAAGTTTATTTTTTATACAGGACGTTTGATCAAAACCTTTTGTTTTCAAATGTAGCCGTTCCACTATAGAAATTATTGAATGCCTCCACTTTTCCAAGCAATAGGGCAGCTCCAGCTGATATATGTAAATACAATTAGATAGTTTGCCCTTATTGATGCTTTCACTTTAATTTTGCGTGAATTTGTATTCTGTCCCTTTCCTCTTTTAAAATAGCTTCTCCCTAAAGAACCCTTCCCTTTCACCTTAAATTGGCATATGCCCCTGGCGATATCTGTGGTGTCCCCGTTGCCATAGAAATGCTGTACTTTTGCCAATCAGACTATTTCTAGGGCTTTTATGTTTTTTGGGGGCTGAATGAACTCGGTTGGCTGGACCTGAAGTAGCCAGATGGAATCTTAGACGGTATTATCTTCAATTCTCTGCAGAACGAATGTCACTGAGCAAGACCATCGGAAAGGCTGAATTCCATTGATTGCAGAGATTTGTTGTCTGTGAACTTCCCTGGTTATAAAAATGCTTCTACCTTGTTACTGTACCAAACAAAAAATTACCCCTATACAGTGTTATGGTTCGTACACATGTGCGATTGCGGCTCCCGACCCGCGATGCACGATGTGTACGAACGTTCGTTTCGGCTGATAATTTATCGCCCGGTCGTTCATAGATCCGGACGGTCGGGCAACGATCCCCGACTGAACAGCCGTTTCGCCTGATAAAGGGCCCATACACTGGCCGATTATTGTTCGAAACTGGTCAGGACCCGCAATCGCATATGTGTATGAACCTATAGACGGCTGGTTAGGAAAAGCACATACAGGGAGGAAAGGTCTAATCACCGACCTTTCAATGGTTGGAATGGTTTTTAAAGGGTATGTAAACAGATACAATGACTTTGCCTCATCTTAAAGGGTATGTTTACCCCCGAAATAAAAGAATTCTGTAGTGTAGCGTACCCCAGCCCACCCACAAACACCAAGTTAGATTTGTAAAACAAGCCCTAGAAACATGCTTATGCCCATGGCTGTCTGCTGTTTACGGCTCTCTGCTTGCCGGGAAGTTGCAAACAGACTAAACCAGCAGCCGCGTCTGTGATTGGCTGAGAGTCAGCCAATCACAGACGCGGCTTTCGGTTATGAAGACAGCTGCGAGAATGAAGGAGCATAAGCAGCAGGAATCCTGATGACTCACAGATAGCTCCTACTTTACACTATCTGGAACTTTGAATAGGCACTGCGTGACTACAGGAGAACCATTTGGAGCACAGGAGCAAGGAATTTTGAACACTACGCAGTGGGGCCAGTAGGGGTTAAATTTTAGTTTTGAGGGTGGACATGCCCTTTAATCTATAAATGAATACATGCAAAGCGCTCACCTTGAGGTGTTTGTCTTTAATCCAGTACTATTTTCGCTCAAGCTCAGTATCCCCGTACCAGACGGGATTGTTGGGGTCCATCAGGAAATCTGAGACCAGGGGCCCACCAGGAAGAGTTTAGGGGCCCATCTAACATTTCATATCTCTATTATCACCCATTTACATATCTATCTTACTCCTACTGACTCCTACAGAGCCGCTATCGCTCGGGGTAAATGCTCCTTCAGCGATTCAATATCGTGATTGCGAATGTGGGTATTTACCCACTGCGGGATTTTAACGTCAGCTATTTGCTGGCGTTAAAATCCTGCGCTAAATCTAGCGTAAATGCAATATTGAATCGCGAGCGTCGGATGCGCGGGTGATTTTTGCGTAACCGCACATCCGGCGCTAATATGGAGTTAAAGTAGCACGACTTTAACTCCATTTATTTGCCCAGCGAGTCTGGCTAAATGAGCCTGATATTGTTTATTAAAATGCATTTCTTACTGTCGCTTTTGCTCTGTATTTATATTTCAGCAATTTTCTCTATTTTCTTAGGTCAATGGGCTGTAGGTCCACTGGGAGATTCCCTTGTAACCCTGTGGGCCAGCCGAAACTGCCCAGAATTTTTACTAATCTGTGAGGGCAAGCATGTTCAGTAATCACTATGATCACTGGGAGAGGGAATATCCCACCATGCAATTCACACATACCAACTAACAAATCTGCACACAGCAAAAGAGTTTATGGTAATAAGGCAATTGATTGTTGCTTCAGGTTGGATTTTTAAAGAAATTGAGGACAGATCAACAAGGAATTGGCACATAGATAGTTGTGAAGAATAGTTTTCAGTAATGGACAATTAAAAAAACAATGACACTTTAGATACCCCTTATTATATCTGCATTAAAAAAAAAACCAAAAAACCCCCAACGCTTAAGTTATACAGTGAACAACACCCCCTATTGTAAAATATAAGGATATTACAAGTTACCAAGCAGTTCCATGACCCTATCAAAGCTCTAGGCCACATCTCTTGTCATGGGCCTCCAAGGTGACTTCTAATATCCTCATACAGAGAGTCATGTGACACTGATGACATAGCTAAACACAGATTATAAGGATATAATTTACAGCAGTATGCATAAAGTGCAGGGAAGTTGGATTAACCTTTTCAGTCATAGATGAGTGTGACACTGCATGGCTCCAAATATTAAGGGTTGCCATACTGACTCAGCACAGTCTAGTAAAATAAAAACCTTCAGTAAATTGGATGTTATGGATTGCCTCTCCAAAGCAGTTCCGGAGAGGAGGGTGAGATGCCAAAGGGGGTATGTGTAGAAGCTGTAGGTTCCGGGTACAGGTCCATGCCGTCTCGGTACTGCCAGTCCAATATAAGTAAAAGAGACCACACATCTGGGTCTACGCAAAAAGTTTATTGGAACAAACACACCATTAAAAACATGACCCACGAGGAGCAGGGGTGTTCCTAGGGTTTTTGACACC
This sequence comes from Hymenochirus boettgeri, assembly GCA_019447015.1. Lineage (NCBI taxonomy): Eukaryota > Metazoa > Chordata > Amphibia > Anura > Pipidae > Hymenochirus > Hymenochirus boettgeri. Next base: position 20,465,021 of record CM033477.1, read on the forward strand.
TGAAACAACTTTTAAATGCCGCCTATTGGCAGACGGGTGGTGGCACGTTAAGCGGACATGGCTTCATCAGGGACCATAGGACCGTAGCTTGTGGAGGTGGGTGTGGTGGGCTGATCAACACTGACTGGTGGACTGGAGGGCTGACTTAACACTGATTGGTGGACTGGAGGGCTGACTTAACACTGATTGGTGGACTGGAGGGCTGACTTAACACTGATTGGTGGACTGGTGCTGAAATGCAGTTTTGCATGAAGAAGGGGCATACCCTAAGCAAATGTTTCAGTTTGCTTCATGGTAGGGGCACCCCTGACGAATAGACATCACCTGACGCGTTTCGGGGGGAACTCCCCCTTAAGCCCAAATTGTACAGAGCTCCAAAGATAATTATAGGGCAATGTAATTAACAGAGCTGAACTGATTGCAGAATTGTCTTGCTGCATATGTTTTCCATATATGATGATGCAGGCTGCATTGGTTTCAGTGTACCCGTATAGCATTGGATTGTTACTTGTAACTATTGTAGCAGGGGCAGATTTACACCCAAGGAGCCTGTAGGCACAAAAAGGCTTAACCCCACCACTAAACACAGACCACACCCCCAAACCACACCTACTTTCTGCTTTTTTGGGAAGAAAATAGTCAATATAGGGAGTGGTAGTGGGAGGTTAACAACTGCACCCCTCCAACCACAGGCACCCCTTGGCACCTGCCTACTGGGCCTTATTGTGAATCCACTTTAAGGCGGCAGTTAAAAAAAACCCTCCTTCCTGCAATACCGCATTTCAGCACCAGTCCACCAATCAGTGTTATGTCAGCCCTCCAGTCCACCAGTCAGTGTTAAATCAGCCCTCCAGTTCACCAGTCAGAGTTATGTCAGCCCTCCAGTCCACCAGTCAGTGTTATGTCAGCCCTCCAGTCCACCAGTCAGTGTTAAGTCAGCCCTCCAGTCCACCAGTCATGTTTAATGGTCAGCCCTCAGCCACCAGTCAGTGTTATGTCAGTCCTCCAGTCCACCAGTCAGTGTTAAATCAGCCCTCCAGTTCACCAGTCAGTGTTATGTCAGCCCTCCAGTCCACCAGTCAGTGTTAAGTCAGCCCTCCAGTTCACCAGTCAGTGTTATGTCAGCCCTCCAGTCCACCAGTCAGTGTTAAGTCATCCCTCCAGTTCACCAGTCAGTGTTATGTCAGCCCTCCAGTCCACCAGTCAGTGTTATGTCAGCCCTCCAGTCCACCAGTCAGTGTTAAGTCAGCCCTCCAGTCCACCAGTCAGTGTTAAGTCAGCCCTCCAGTTCACCAGTCAGTATTAGTCAGCCCACCACACCCACCTCCACAAGCCACGCTTATGTTCCCTGATGCCGCATTCGCTTTACGTGTCCCCCCCATCTGCATTTAAAAGTTGTTTCAGGTGTCAAAAACCCTAGGAACACCCCTGGTTAGAAGGGCAACCCCTGGTGATTGGGGAATACTGGGAATTGTAGTTTTCAAACATGTGGAGGTCTTCAGTTTGGGTATCCCCGTTACAGGCTATAAAGATCCCATCTACATCCCTACCGTCTGTGTGATCCTTGCTGTACGGACCAGGATCACATGACCTCCCTAGATTCATTTAACCATGTGCCTTGTTCTTTCTGTTTTACTGCAAATTTAGGAGCTGCCACATGGCTCCTTGTCGCTGTGGGATACCAGTCTGTTTAATGGAAGCAGCGAATCATAAATCCGGGAGGTAGGTTAATATTGGGGACTGCTGCTGCTGTTAAACTGGGTTTACGTTACATTTTGTCAGTGGGTGATGGTTGATTTTGTTCAGTTGTTCTACAGGCTAGAAAATGCTGATTTAATCTATTTGGACAAACGCCCCGGTTTTATTTTTCTAACTATGGAATAGAACTTTCCCTTTACGTTGGGTTCCATAGTCCAAGATACAAATATACAGTGTTATCCTTTCCCAGGGAGGTCTATAAAGTAAAGCAGCTTTCACAAAGGAATGTCAAACTTGTCGAATGTCAAACTTGCAACCCTTTAGGTATTGCTACCAGGGAATGCTGGGAGTTGTAGTTGTCAAACATCTGGAGGGCCACAAGTTTGACATCCCTGAATAAATGTAATAAATGACTTGCTTTTCCAGGTTATCCTGAAGTTGATTTCACTTTCATTTTAGACGACGTGTGCACCCCCAGAACACAAATATTTCCTTACCTCCCCATAGTCCCTGAAGCCTATAATCCTTACCTTTCTATATCGCGCCCATCCTCCCTGTAAGCTCACAGAGCTTTTACATAGGAGGAGAGAGGAGGTGCGCTGGTATGCAGAGTCATTGGCTGTGAAATCACCATCATGGCAGTGACAGACTGCTGCAATCCATATGAAAGCCGGAATCTGAGATAACGTTTGTGGGGGTGGACATTGCTTTTAACCATAGCCCAGGGAGATTCAAAGTTGCGGATTGGACACCTCCTAACATTTTTGCCTGCACACTGAGCATGTCTGTACCATTGGGAGATAAGGAAGTAAAGATTTCACAGACAAATCTGCAAATATTATATGTATTCTAGAATTTGGCTCAACAGTATAGTTATGTCAATTGTCCTTTGTATTAGTGATTTCTGTTAAAGCCCTGGAATATATAAGGGAGGGTGTGAAAATAGCTGCAGGTCTTGCGGCAGTGAAAGATTTTACTGACTTCATAGAGGTTTATCTTCAGGCAGAATGGCAAGCGATGCATCATGTAAACAAGCAATATCTGGGCAGTCAGTTACCTCTACCAAGTAACATGACAGCACCTACTCACATGTTCTAATGTAATGCCTGTTTTTACACAATAAGCTTTAAGGCCCTACTTGGATATCTATTAAAGGATCATTATTACCAGCATGCTATATTATTGCTATTCCAATGCTGTGTAGCCCCTAGTTATGTATATATTGGATCTGTGTATCGACTGAATGGAGTCATGGTGCTGTTCCTTTCTGCAGGACCCAAGCCTGTTTAACTAAGCGACTGGTACAATCAATTCCCTTTATTCAACAGCAAATACCCTCCCAGAACTAGTTGCATAAATGTGTCTATTGTGCGACCCTGAAACCATTTGCGATCGCCGCAAAGTTCCCACAAAGTTTTCGGACCCGGTGGCAGTAAACGGGGTTATCCTTGTCCTAGAAACAAATACAAGTTACCAGGAAGCAGAGCGTTAGATCTGCAGGGCCCTTCAGGCTTACAAACATCCCCCTTATTCCTTCTGTTTAACAGGAAAAAACTCATTGGCCATAATTATCCTGTAATTCGCACATACGGCGTTACCTGTATACTTTACAAGGCTGGGACAAGCTCCCTTGGTAATTCCAGCACATAATATCTCTTTTCATTATTGCCTTAGGTGTCAAACATGATTACAAGGAACAGGCTGGTACCTAGACCCTGCTCTGCTAATTCTCTCCCCGTCAGCATGAAAGAAAAAGCTGAAAAAGACCCCAAACTTGGGAAAAAAAACCGTGTGCCGTGTTGACAGAAAACAGATCAATTTACCAACCCAAGAAGTACGCGGCCAACAGATTTCAACCAAGATGGCCCCATGGATTAGTGGCGGTTGGCTATGTAGACCCGCTGTATTCAATCCCTTCTCTAAAGACATTGGCAGTCTTCACATGGGATTTATGGTGTCAGTAAATAGCCGTCACTCTTATAGTTGTTTGCCCTTTCTTTCTTCTGATTTTATGGTTTGCTGATAGAGCTCAAGTGGTGATGATGTGAATGGTGTAAAGGAAGACACGTGACTTTAACCATCTTACACCTCACCAAAGGAAATATTAACAATACATCAAACTATAGAATGGTCCTAGCACTAGTGCAGTCGGAACCTAGACACTGAAATCTGATTGGCTGTTGATAAACACTTGTAGCCATAGCACAGTTTACATAATGTCCTTCCAAATGATCATCTCATGCACACGGCATTGCCTAGGCCAACTTTAGGGATTGGTACACCTTGGCAGAGTGTGGCCTGTTATTCCTGCTGGCAGATCTACCACAGATGTTATCCCAACATTGCACATAGAAGGGAGGGGTAAGGGACCAGGAGCCCCCCTGTGGCACCCCAACATTGTACATAGTAGGGAGGGGTATGGGACCAGGAGCCCCCCTGTGGCGCCCCAACATTGTACATAGAAGGGAGGGGTAAGGGACCAGGAGCCCCTCTGTGGCACCCCAACATTGTACATAGAAGGGAGGGGTAAGGGACCAGGAGCCCCTCTGTGGCACCCCAACATTGTACATAGAAGGGAGGGGTAAGGGACCAGGAGCCCCCCTGTGGCACCCCAACATTGTACATAGAAGGGAAGGGGTTAAGGGACCAGGAGCCCCCTGTGGCACCCCAACATGTACATAGAAGGGAGGGTAAGGGACCAGGAGCCCCCTGTGGCGCCCCAAACATGTGACATAGAAGGGAGGGGTAAGGGACCAGGAGCCCCTGTGGGCACCCCAACATTGTACATAGAAGGGGGGGTAAGGGACCAGGAGCCCCTCTGTGGCACCCCAACATTGTACATAGAAGGGAGGGGTAAGGGACCAGGAGCCCCCCTGTGGCACCCCAAAAATTGTACATAGAAGGGAGGGGTAAGGGACCAGGAGCCCCCTGTGGCACCCCAACATTGTACATAGAAGGGAGGGTAAGGGACCAGGAGCCCCCTGTGCACCCCAACATTGTACATAGAAGGGAGGGTAAGGGACCAGGAGCCCCCTGTGGCCCCAACCCCAACATGTACATAGAAGGGAGGGGTAAGGGACAAGGATCCCTGTGGCACCCCAACATTGTACATAGAAGGGAGGGGTAAGGGACCAGGACCAGGAGCCCCCCTGTGGTGCCCCAACATTGCAAAACAACGTCATGGGGAGCCCGTTAGGTTGTTGGTTTAAACAATTGACTATTGGCTGATTCGGTCAACAATTATCTAACATGAATATGTAGCTTAAGTCTTAAACTGCCTCTGTTATTCACCAGTAATAACAGTAAACTAGAACCTCAGCCTTCCAATTTTCCACGTGCGCTGGTGAACATACACTACTATGAATGGAGAAGCAGTAGCAATGTAAGACTTCCCCCTCCTCCCACATTCTCCCTATAATTAGTCCTTCTATTACACATAATATATGTTTTCGTAGCAACGGAAGTCAATGTCAGTTCACCCTTATTAATGGGCTTTACCATTCACAATTCCATAGGCTGGATAGTCTACTAGCTTATTGTACATGCGGAATTCCTTATTAGCATGTTCCTCATTCCTCTATCCACTGACTTTTTTGAATGGTAAAATCCGCTATAAATAAAAACCATAAATAATCTAAACTTTATGAATTGCAGGGATGTCAAACATGTCACCCAGTGGGTGTTTGAAAACTACAATTCCCAGCATTACTACCCAAGGCGTAACCTCCGATCTGCTAATGATCCTCTCCTCTCATCCACTCTGATCACGTCTTCCCACACCCGTATTCAGATCTTTTCTCATTCTGCCCCTCTGTTCTGGAACTCCTCGCTTTATACATCACTCGCCATCAATATCCTCAAAACTCTTCAGACAAGGTTACAATCTGAACCTAGACACTCCTACCCCTCTTACTGACCCATCGCAGACCCGCCAATTATATAATAGATATAATCCACAGACAACCTAGTTACAGATACTGATCTGCTTCACCTTATGACTCATCCCCATCTCCTCTAGACTGTAAGGTACACTGAACCTAGACACTTCTACCCCCTCTACTGACCCATCACAGACCGACTAGTTATATATCCACTGAACAACTTAGTTACAGCTACTGATCAGTCACCTTATGTCTCATCCCCATCTCCTCTAGACTGTAAGGTTACAATCTGGACCTGGACACTTCTACCCCTCTTACTGACCACATCACAGACCGACTAGTTATAATCCACTGACAACTTAGTTACAGATACTGATCTGTCACCTTAGTGTCTCATCCCCATCTCCTCTAGACTGTAAGGTTACAATCTGGACCTGGACACTCCTAACCCTCTTACTGACCCATCACAGACCGACGTTATAACCCACTGACAACTTAGTTACAGAACTGATCGTCACCTTATGTCTCATCCCCATCTCCTCTAGACTGTAAGGTTACATCTGAACCTGGACATTCTACCCCTCTTACTGACCAATCACAGACCGACTAGTTATAACCCACTGACAACTTAGTTACAGTTACTGATCTGTCACCTTTATGTCTCATCCTCATCTCCTCTAGACTGTAAGGTTACAATCTACCTGGACACTTCTACCCCTCTTACTGACCAATCACAGACCGACTAGTTATAACCCACTGACACCTAGTTACAGTTACTGATCTGTCACCTTATGTCTCATCTCTCCATCTCCTCAGACTGTAGGGTTACAATCTGAACCTGGACACTTCTACCCCCTCTTACTGACCCATCACAGACCGACTAGTTATAACCACTGACAACTTAGTTACAGCTACTGATCTGTTCCTTATGTCTCATCCCCATCTACTCTAGACTGTAGGGTTACAATCTGGACCTGGACACTTCTACCCCTCTTACTGACCCATCACAGACCGACTAGTTATAATCCACTGACAACTTAGTTACAGCTACTGATCTGTTACCTTATGTCTCATCCCCATCTCCTCTAGACTGTAAGGTTACAATCTGGACCTGGACACTTCTACCCCTCTTACTGACCCATCACAGACCGACTAGTTATAACCCACTGACAACTTAGTTACAGCTACTGATCTGTTACCTTATGTCTCATCCCCATCTCCTCTAGACTGTAAGGTTACAATCTGGACCTGGACACTTCTACCCCTTACTGACCCATCACAGACCGACTAGTTATAATCCACTGACACTTAGTTACAGAACTGATCTGTCCCTATGTCTCATCCCCATCTCCTCTAGACTGTAAGGTTACAATCTGGACCTGGACACTTCTACCCCTCTTACTGACCCATCACAGACCGACTAGTTATAATCCACTGACAACTTAGTTACAGCTACTGATCTGTTACCTTATGTCTCATCCCCATCTACTCTAGACTGTAAGGTTACAATCTGGACCTGGACACTTCTACCCCTCTTACTGACCAATCACAGACCGACTAGTTATAATCCACTGACAACTTAGTTACAGATACTGATCTGTCACCTTATGTCTCATCCCCATCTCCTCTAGACTGTAAGGTTACAATCTGAACCTGGACACTCCTACCCCTCTTACTGACCAATCACAGACCGACTAGTTATAACCCACTGACAACTTAGTTACAGATACGGATCTGCTTCACCTTATGTCTCATCCCCATCCCCTCTAGACTGTAAGGTTACAATCTGAACCTAGACACTTCTACCCCTATTACTGGCCCATCACAAACCCGCCAATTATATAATAGATATAATCCACAGACAACCTAGTTACAGATACTGATCTGCTTCACCTTATGTCTCATCCCCATCCCCTCTAGACTGTAAGGTTACAATCTGAACCTAGACACTTCTACCCCTATTACTGGCCCATCACAAACCCGCCAATTATATAATAGTTATAATCCACAGACAACCTAGTTACAGATACTGATCTGCTTCACCTTATGTCTCATCCCCATCTCCTCTAGACTGTAAGCTCTCGGGCAGGGCCCTCCTTCCTATAGTACCACGGTAATGCTGGAACTTACCACACTGAATGCTGCTGGACCAGCACTTAAATTATTAAGCCAAATTACTGTTCTTTCTATTTCTTCTTCTTCTTCCGTTTTATTCTTCCGCTTTTTTGAACAGTTTTTGAGCTAGAGACATGAAATTCGGTACAGATGTGCGGGGCATATAGGAGAAGTGTGCTATCTTCTAGCTAAGGAATCCATGGAAGCGTTACGGCGTTATCGGCGAATTTCCGGACATTTTTTCCCATAGACTATAATGGTAACAATCCTCAAATGTGGATATTTCAAAACAGTTTTTTTCATGGACATAAATACAAATGGTGATACCCCCAACCCCCCACACAGACCCAGGTACACCCACCTACTGACCTACCTTTCAATGAAGGACAACCAATATCAGAAAACAGAGCACCTCAGATAAAAAGCAGCCATCTGTGTTTCATTTCCCATTGTGATGTGGGTGCTGGGAATTTTACCTTTTTACTTTACTTAACAAAGGGTTGGGGATTTATTTCCCAGCATTCCACAGTGTGGTCACTGAACATTGTGTTCTCTGCACATGCCCAGTTCTAAACTATTGCAGGAACTTTGCAACAGCAGGTCACGCCTAATGGTACTCTATGCCAATCCTGTTGGAGTCCGTATAAGGCAGGGTGATGTGACTAGAGAGTGCACATATATATAGTTATATTATTATCTTCTTATTATATTCAGGGAATTCTATTTAATTGCCATGCTGAAGTTGTACAGTTTATTAGTGTTGGGGTATGGGTGCTTTACATTATGGAGCCTAAAAGTTTGCTTTAGTTCTCTTTAAAACTAAACATTTTACAAAATAAAAATATATCACTCCCTTCCAGATGCTAGATTTAGGGAAATCTCTGCATGTCCCACCAAACTTTCTTCCATGTTTTATATTGTATTTGAAAAAAACTAAACTAAAAAATATTCACCTTATATGAAGATAAGTCCACATTTAGCACTCATAATTTCGTATCTCGGACGGTCAGGCCGAAAAAATTGGTGCAACCGATGTCAGCATCCGCTCTCCCTGATCGGGCGAAAAGGCAATCGGACATAGCGGTAAATCCCACTGATCGCGCTGTCGTCTATGGACGCAAACGGTCAGTCGGAGCAAAAAATCTGCTTGTGTCTACCCAGCAGCATCATACTTCACAGACTCTCTCTCGCTCCTCTGACAGGTTCTGATAGGCTTTGTAAGCTATGCGAAGTAAGGTTAAGAAATTGAGAAAGTACAGGGCTGCGATCTAATGGTGGATTCCTGTCTTATCCACAAGTTTATTCTTTTTTTGCATTAGTTCTTAATAGAAAACATTCTAGAACTTGTCTCCTTGCATGGCCAGAAACTTTTGAAACATGTAAGCATTTACATGCTTTCTACACTGAATGGGACGCTTGCTCCCTGCCTAAAGCACATTGTGCATGGCACTGATTCCACACAGTAGTTACTTTTCGCAAGAATTAGTCTTTATTTCTCTCTTAAGTGATTTGACCTAAAGTCTTGCACTTAACTAAACATCGACACAAAACGATGACTGATGGTTAAAAATGTCAATACACCGAACATCAAAATGAATTGTGTTGATGTGATTGGGTTATGTTAGATACAGAGAAACTATTGCTTAAAGGCCGTGAACAGTTGGTAATCTGAGAATGTGTTTCTGCAATCACTAAAGGGCAGAGTTTACATCTCTTGGATAATATTGTGTTTTAAGAGAGCAGGATTATCCGCATGGTAACCTAGGCACTTGTAACATAAGGGCTAGACCACACTAACGCATTTTTTGAGCGATTGCGCACGCAAATTTGGTTAGAATGGAAATTGCGCACGCGACTTTGTTAGTTGAATGGAAATTGCAGGTATACAAAAATTCCCTCGATTTCCTATGCGCATCCGTTTTCGTTTTGCGCGCACCATTTGAACGCAAATACTTGTGTTTTATAAATGTTGAATTCCAAAATCGCATGTGCAAATGCGGAACAACACACCAGAATCGTGCAATAATGCTCGTGATATGCATTGTAGTGGGGGCCCCAACCTAAACCTCAAGGGCCCAGCTTCAGTATTGGGGCCCATACAATACGTGCATGATAACATGGGGGCCCCAATTGACAACCCTGTCTAGGCCTTATGCATGTTTAGGTGGTACCATTGTACTAACCTTAGGAAGCTTAAATCTATTGGTTTCTGTTAATTTAAGGCTTGTTCAATGTGTTTGCTGTTGGCTTTAGTTCCTCTTTCTTTATCAGATGAACATTTTTACTTCTGAAGAATCCAGCGAGAGGAGGTTTATGAAGCTCTGTTCTTTGGGTTGGCATTAGGGCCACAGAATCGTTTTTTATTCTGCCGGGGCGGCTTGCAATGATCAGAAGGAAGTAACGCGTTTACTGTGCAATTGGATTCTTAGGATCAAGTGTTTCAAAGTAATGTACAAAATAAATAGAAAAATGTCACGTAGTTATGTGACAAATAAAGTTGATTAAAACACGCCTACCACGCACACACACAGTTTCACAACACAGGTAAAGGGGAAGTAACATTAAAAAGACTTGCAATGAAAGTCTACAATTACATGTATTTACGTGATTTTCAATGTTAAACGTTTTTTGAAAGGATAACTAACAAATTCCTTTCAGGGTTTAAAAACAAATTTGATTGTGGTCATTCGTTTCTTCCCAAACTCCTTTTTTTGATGGGAACACCTTTCGAAGGTCAAATCTTTATTGTCATCAGCCCCTAGAAAAAAGAAGAGACAGCTTTGTTTTAAAGTATGAATTGGCCCTTTAATTTTAAGTAATATAGTAGTTCTGGTCCTCATTACATTACCTGCATTACAAACCAGATATTTAAGAGAAATAATTTTCCTTTTTTGGTTGAGTAAGCTGGCCCCTCCCTCCATACAGTCAATCAAGGCTGTGATGCTGACACACACAACCAATGATTGACTGGTTTCACTGATGCCTCCTCTGCACATGCTCAAATTATATTTTTTATATTTACCAGTGGACTGGTACCAGTCTGTGTTGTGGACATCTTATATATAACCATCAATATTGTGGGTGTCTTATATTTACCAGTCTGTGTTGTGGGCATCTATAATTACCAGTCAGTGTTGTGGGCACAGTTACCCCTCCAGTTCCCCAGCCAGTGTTAAGTCATCCCTACAGTTCCCCAGCCAGTGTTAAGTAGCCCTCCAGTTCCCAGCCAGTGTTAAGTCATCCCTCCAGTTCCCCAGCCAGTGTTAAGTCATCCCTCCAGTTCCCCAGCCAGTGTTAAGTCAGCCCTCCAGTCCCCAGCCAGTGTAAGTCAGCCCTCCAGTTCCCCAGCCAGTGTAAGTCATCCCTCCAGTTCCCCAGCCAGTGTTAAGTCATCCCTCCAGTTCCTCAGCCAGTGTAAGTCATCCCTCCAGTTCCCCAGCCAGTGTTAAGTCAGCCCTCATTTCCCCCAGCCAGTTTAAGTCAGCCCCCAGTTCCAGCAGTGTTAAGTCAGCCTCCAGTTCCCCAGCCAGTGTTAAGTCAGCCCTCCATTTCCCCCAGCCAGTTTAAGTCAGCCCTCCAGTTCCCCAGTCGTGTTAAGTCAGCCCTCCAGTTCTCCCATCCGTGTTGTCATCCCTCCAGTTCCCCAGCCAGTGTTAAGTCAGCCCTCCAGTTCCCCAGCCAGTGTGTTGTCATCCCTCCAGTTCCCCAGCCAGTTTAAGTCGCCCTCCAGTTCCCCAGCCAGTGTTAAGTCATCCCTCAGTTCCCCAGTCAGTGTTAATCAGCGTAATACACCCAACTCCACAGACTGACACAATTTTTTCCGGCTTTGTGCGCCACTGGAAGATACTGGGTTGGCTTTAAATATTGTTCAGGTGACATGAGGCCTAGGAAACACCCCTGGAGTTTGGGGATATGTTGTTTTTTTTTACAGCATTTTTACACCATAAACAAACTTTTATGATGGTTTAAGTATGGCTGCAATGGGAACAGAAGGGTAGGTGTGTGTGTGAGGATGTATCAGTAGGTGTGTGAAGGTGTTGAGACAACGTGTGTAGTTAGTGAAGCCTTGGACCCAGGTGCATTTTATTAAGGATCATTGATCACATGACCCTGAACCTCAGAATGTTCATGTTTGACCCATTAGAGTCACTGAGATAAATTGTCAATATCACGTACCGTTTCCACGGATTCCTTAGCTAGGTAATAGCACACGTGTCCCATGTCCCATGGGTCCCGCCTGTCTGTACATGATTGGAAAACAGTGGAAGAGATATAGTCCCAAAAAGCAGAAGAATTAAAGGGACGATGGAGAAAATAGAAAGAACAGGAATTTGTTAAATGAAAAAATAAACCTCATTAAGTGCAGAAAGACGTAAACATTCCTTCCACGCCAACTCTCCTGGTCTCTGTATTCTCTGTTACGAGTGTTTTTTATTCAAGATATTAATAAAAATATAAAGTAAATAAAAAAACCAGAGCCGTACGTCTGTGTATTTCACTCTCTGCCAGTGTGCTTACATCATCAAGCTGGATAACCGGAGGGGGGGTCGATCGTTAGCCAAGAGGCGGCTGGTACGGGCAGTGTAGGAAGCTGTTGTTATTCACAGCATCAGATGGGACTGTTTACTTCGTCTTTGGAAAAACGATTGGGATCAGGCGGTGTTAATCCGATACTCCAGGTGGTTTGGGGGCGTTGCCTTCCTGTCTGCCTATGGCGCAGCGCGTCGATCCCTATCCCCATCTCTCATTAGCAAAACATAATACGTAATGATAAAACGGTTCGTAGTCTGGGAACTCTCCGACGTTGGATGGGGCCCATACGCTTTGTCATTAATTCACTAATCTAATCACGCCATTCTGGATAGAAGGTGGGACGTTTGTAAACGATCCAGACAGAAAACCCTCCACATGTTGCAGTGTGACGAAGGCTGAGGCCACACTGCAACCCACAGGAATCGCGCACCAAATCGCAAACGTTATCACACGCGGTTGTGTGCGAGATTTTGTGCGTTTTCGCCGTTTGCGTTATGGAAACTATGCGTTAACGCACCAAAAATGGTGAACGATGTGTTACCAAAACGCGAACGGAAGTGAAATCGCATGCGCATCAGAAATACAGGGAATTTTAGCAAAAATCGTGGGCGCAATCGCGAAACGCGTGTGCAAACGCGCTAGTGTGGCCTCACCATTAGATATGACTGGGCCCCATGCAGGATCAGGGGTTTGCTTTAATGCTCCAAACCTGAACGCAAATGGAGCCAGATTTAACCCCTTGATTATTATTGGTTTGCAGTGTGAACAGAGTAATGTATACTTTCAGTGTCATTTCAGCAGCCTACACCATATGCTTTTAAAGTCTGGCAAAATTGGCATGGATCATGTGAGGGTATTAAGACATCAGTCCATATTTAATAGCTCAATCACGCAATGGGCCAAATTGGCTGGACAGGCGGCTTAAAATATCTTCAATATTTGGGTGTTATGGTGACTATCAACGCAATAATCCCGGATATTCCCGATAGCATAGAATCGACGGATCATGTATGGACAATCGGCGCAGTTGACAAAAGTTTTTCTCGCCTGCATCTTACGATTAGCAGATTATACGATTGGATTGAAGCAATCTATGGCACCATAAGAAAGCTGAACGATTGGCTGAATTTACCATGTCCAATTGAAATTGCGTAAATTTCGATGGACGCGTCGGTCGATCACGGACAAAAATTAACAGCAATATTTTCGACCCGGTCAACCGAAATATGGGTTGGTTGTATCAAAAATATTGTATTGGGTCCATACAGCACCAATTTGATCATACGATCGTTATTGGTTCGGTAAAATGTTTTTCTTTGGTAGTAGGCAAACAAGTTGACGATATACGATACCGTGATATCCCCTGCCGAAGAATCCTATTACCTGCTCTTCCCAACCATATTTAAGTCCATGAGTTGATGCCTAAAAACTGCCTATGCATTAGTCTGTAGAAACCAATCAGCTGCCATCTAACTGCAGCAAACCAGTAAAAGCTCAAATCTGATTAGATGCTGTAAATAAAATAGCGCAGGAAAACGTTTGCAATGGGCCCCGTGTTTCTTTACTACCCTCCATTGATGACAATCCAAATGACAGATTCACCAGCCTTATCCTAAACCAAGTTTACAACATAAAGGATCATGGTCTTTATTATATATCTACCAAAGTCACAAGCAAAAGCTTTTGGGAGTCCAGGGAGTTTCCGGAGATAGTATTATATTAATATAATATTTTTGTCATTGTTAAACACTTCGCTCATTGTGTCGTACTGATCGATTGGTCACCAGCCCTGTTATCATTTGGCTGAATCACTGAATGTTAACGTTTAGATGCTATTTAATAAAAAAGAGAACCAGGTTATGATGTGGTATATTGGCATATAACTGATATTAGATGCTGTGTAGAGCCTGTCAGGTGGCCTGCGGTCTTCCTGTACTATATCCTAGAATGTAAATGATGATAAAGTGTTTGGTTACTCGCAATGAATTTCTGTATTAAATAGGAAAATAGACTCAATTTTTTTATCATAGACAATATATTGTGAGACTTGTTTGCACAGAGTATCTGCTTCTGTTAAATGGATTTACCTTGGCAACCATGTTTATGTCAACTAAGCCGCAAAATCAACATAACAGAACCAAGCAGCATGGCAACGCCTTCGTATGAACAGTAAATTTTAGGTTCAGTGGAAAAAGTCATTTATATTTAAATCCTTATTATGTATGTCATAGTCGGAATTATTTTGCACTGGATGGGCTTGTAGTGGACACAAGAAGTCAATGTTTATGTCTATAAATTATACTCACCAGACAGCAAAATCTACTGCTGATTTCTTTAAAATTTCTACTGTGTTACCCAGACTCCTTTGCGCTGTGCCATGTGTTCCTAATAGAGAAGTGCTGTATTGGCATTATGAATTTATATACGCCTTGTATGAGCTTTCAGACATTTATTAAAGGGAGGTGAGAACAGCTCAGTCCTGTTTTCACTACTAACACGTTTTTGCTATTACTGCTGTGAATGTGTGGAAAAGAAATTGCCAATTCATTACCATTTCTGCCGACGTGGTCCTGGGAGGAGCTTCTCCCTTGCCCAATCGCTTCGCTTATTTAAGATACAACATAAAAATGTAGAAAAAGTTTTATCCCTTTAAGTGAAACATTTGTCCGAGAGGCTCGTTATCATGTGAGGGATTTAGTGAATCCAATTGGAGGCACTGAACATTCCAAGTCATATTAATAAAATTGTGCCTAGGTTCTGCAGCAATCAGATGTTATAAAATGTTTTTTAACTGGAGCAGACTAGTAAAAAGGAATCATCTGATTGGTTGAGGTAAATTTTCGCACCTCTTAATGAATTTCCCTCACTGGGCAGGGGGTTCTTCTTCCTTGTGTATCCTGGTATTGCTGTTTATTACGTTAACTCACACTTTGTGTACTAAATGAATGCATTACCCTTGTATGTAACTGCATGACTTAGCATTTACATTGAGCTTCCTGTAAAAACATGAATTATACAATTAGCAGTTATTTTAGTTATTTATATTATTTATATATAAGAAACTGTAAAGTTATTGAATAAATCGGACATATCAATCATTATTTGTACCAGTTCTAGATATGCCTCTACATGCTTCAAGGCTAAGTAACAGTTTATTAAAGGACGACTACAGTGTCAAAACTAATGTATAAAAATGAAAACTACCTGGACAGGGAGGTAGGGTTGATTAATATTCTACCCCCAAAATAATTTTGTTGAGTAGCACCAGCATTTAACGTTTCATCCTGCCAGGTTAGTGTCCTGGTTTCCTGTATTAAAGATGTGTTTGAAGCAGTTTCTGCACAAGGAATGTTGCAAGTTACTGGTATTGATACAACAAAGTAGAGTTGATCCAGGGAAATTTCCGATTGCACTTTCCGATTTTTTTCCCCTTCATAAATTTGGTGGGTTTTTTTTGCCTTCCTCTGGATCAACAGTTAGGCAGGAAATGAGGATATTGCTAGATGGGTTGGACTGGATAGACGTATGTCATTATTCAACCTCAAATACTATACTATATACTAAGGAAGCCTGGCAGAAGCAGTGGTAAGGACAAGAGAAAGGCTCCATGGATCTACTCAGTTGGTAGACGTTTGAAGCCCTCCAAATGTGCCCACAATTTTTGTGTCAATAAATAAGTAAATAAATAAAATTTAATGTGAAGTGGGCCTGGGAATAAAAAATTGTCCGTCATAGTCAATGCTATCGCAGGAAGGGAGCTAGGTGCAAAAAAAAACCCAGTGCTAACCAACGCAAAGTAGTGCTATAGGAAATCCCGAGCTTTCACTACCTCTCGGCTATGGCCTGGACCAAGCATAGTGTGCAGACCTGTTCACACCCTACATCTAGAGGAGTTCTATCCCCCTTGCTTGATAAGGACAGATAACTTGATCTCTAGTCAAAAGCGAAAAATGCGACAAACCATAGCTACAACCTAAAGGTTTGTACAAGTGACAGAATTTACTAAACTTTCCTTTGCATTATGAGACATCTAACTAGTGGTGACCTTCAAAACTTTGCACCCCTCAACACAAGGAACCTGCTGGCTAAACCTATTGTGCCTTCAAACACAAGGTGGACTTAGTGGATGATGTGGAACCATATCCAAGCCAAGTTTGAGTTTACATGTAAGAGCTGCCATAGGCTTGTCTATCAGTAAAACAGATAAAAACAAGGCTTCGGACACATGGGTTGATATTTCAGCATGATCAACCGTAACTGATACTGTGTCAGCTCCAATATCACCAGAAATTACCGATGTGAAGAACCCAAATGATTTTGAAGGAGAATGATACTCAGCTGCTTTCTGACTCCTCCCCCTCCTCATTAGCATATGTTCTTCATAAGACTTGTGAGGATTGTCAGTGACAATGACTGTGGGAGGAGCCAGAAAAAGTCAGTTTCTGCCAAAAAAACAATCAAAGTTTATTTTTTTTACAGGACGTTTGATCAAAACCTTTGTTTAAATGTAGCCGTCCACTATAGAAATTATTGAATGCCTCCACTTTTCCAAGCAATAGGGCAGCTCCAGCTGATATATGTAAATACAATTAGATAGTTTGCCCTTATTGATGCTTCACTTTAATTTGCGTGAATTTGTATTCTGTCCCTTTCTCTTTTAAAATAGCTTTTCCTAAAGAACCCTTCCCTTTCACCTTAAATTGGCATATGCCCCTGGGATATCTGTGGTGTCCCCGTTGCCATAGAAATGCTGTACTTTTGCAATCAGACTATTTCTAGGGCTTTTATGTTTTTTGGGGGCGTGAATGAACTCGGTTGGCTGGACCTGAAGTAGCCAGATGGAATCTTAGACGGTATTATCTTCAATTCTCTGCAGAACGAATGTCACTGAGCAAGACCATCGGAAAGGCTGAATTCCATTGATTGCAGAGATTTGTTTGTCTGTGAACTTCCCTGGTTATAAAAATGCTTCTACCTTGTTACTGTACCAAACAAAAAATTACCCCTATACAGTGTTATGGTTCGTACACATGTGCGATTGCGGCTCCCGACCCGCGATGCACGATGGGTACGAACGTTTGTTTCGGCTGATAATTTATCGCCCGGTCGTTCATAGATCGGACGGTCGGGCAACGATCCCGACTGAACAGCCGTTTCGCCTGATAAGGGCCCATACAACTGGCCGATTATTGTTCGAAAATGGTCAGAGCCCGCAATCGCATATGTGTATGAACTATAGACGGCTGGTTAGGAAAAGCACATACAGGGAGGAAAGGTCTAATCACCGACCTTTCAATGGTTGGAATGGTTTTTAAAGGGTATGTAAACAGACAATGACTTTGCCTCATCTTAAAGGGTATGACCCCCGAAAAAAGAATTCTAGTGTAGCGTACCCCAGCCCACCCACAAACACCAAGTTAGATTTGTAAAACAAGCCCTAGAAACATGCTTATGCCCATGGCTGTTGCTGTTTACGGCTCTCTGCTTGCGGAAGTTGCAACAGACTAAACCAGCAGCCGCGTCTGTGATGGCTGAGAGTCAGCCAATCACAGACGCGGCTTTCGGTTATGAAGACAGCTGCGAGAATGAAGGAGCATAAGCAGCAGGAATCCTGATGACTCACAGATAGCTCCTACTTTACACTATCTGGAACTTTGAATGGCACTGCGTGACTACGGAAACATTTGGAGCACAGGAGCAAAGGAATTTTGAACACTACGCAGTGGGGCCAGTAGGGGTTAAATTTTAGTTTTGAGGGGTGGACATGCCCTTTAATCTATAAAGAATACATGCAAAGCGCTCACTTGAGGTGTTGTCTTTAATCCAGTACTATTTTCCTCAAGTCAGTATCCCCGTACCAGACGGATTGTTGGGGTCCATCAGGAAATCTGAGACCAGGGGCCCACCAGGAAGAGTTAGGGGCCCATCTAACATTTCATATCTCTATATCACCCATTTACATATCTATCTTACTCCTACTGAATCCTCAGAGCCGCTATCGTCGGGGGAAATGCTCCTTCAGCGATTCAATATCGTGATTGCGAATGTGGGTATTTACCCACTGCGGGATTTTAACGTCAGCATTTGCTGGCGTTAAAATCCTGCGCTAAATCTAGCGTAAATGCAATATGAATCGCGGCGTCGGATGCGCGGGGTGATTTTTGCGTAAACGCACATCCGGCGCTAATATGGAGTTAAAGTAGCACGACTTTACTCCATTTATTTGCCCAGCGAGTCTGGCTAAATGAGCCTGATATTGTTTATTAAAATGCATTTCTTACTGTCGCTTTTGCTCTGTATTTATATTTCAGCAATTTTCTCTATTTCTTAGGTCAATGGGCTGTAGGTCCACTGGGAGATTCCCGTGAACCCTGTGGGCCAGCCGAAACTGCCCAGAATTTTTACTAATCTGTGAGGGCAAGCATGTTCAGTAATCACTATGATCACTGGGAGAGGGAATATCCCACCATGCAATTCACACATACCAACTAACAAATCTGCACACAGCAAAAGAGTTATGGTAATAAGGCAATATGAGTTGCTTCAGGTGGATTTTTAAAGAAATTGAGGACAGATCAACAAGGATTGGCACATAGATAGTTGTGAAGAATAGTTTTCAGTAATGGACATTAAAAAAACATGACACTTTAGATACCCTTATTATATCTGCATTAAAAAAAAAACCAAAAAACCCCCAACGCTTAAGTTATACAGTGAACAACACCCCCTATTGTAAAATATAAGGATATTACAAGGTACCAAGCAGTTCCATGACCCTATCAAAGCTCTAGGCCACATCTTGTCATGGGCCTCCAAGGTGACTTCTAATATCCTCATCAGAGAGTCATGTGACACTGAGACATAGCTAAACACAGATTATAAGGATATAATTTACAGCAGTATGCAAAAGTGCAGGGAAGTTGGATTAACCTTTTCAGTCGATGAGGTGTGACACTGCATGGTCCAATATTAAGGGTTGCCATACTGACTAGCAAGTCTAGTAAAATAAAAACCTTCAGTAAATTGGATGTATTTCATTATGGATGCCTCTCCAAAGCAGTTCCGGAGAGGAGGGTGAGGATGCCAAAGGGGGTATGTGGAGAAGCTGTAGGTTCCGGGTACAGGTCATGCCGTCTCGGTACTGCCAGTCCATATAAGTAAAAGAGACACACATTGGGTCTACGCAAAAAGTTATTGGAACAAAACACACATTAAAAACATGACCCACGAGGAGCAGGGGTGTTCCTAGGGTTTTTGACACTGAAACAAACTTTAAATGCCGCCTATTGGCAGACGGGTGGTGGCACGTTAAGCGGACATGGCTTCATCAGGGACCATAGGACCGTAGCTTGTGGAGGTGGGTGTGGTGGGCTGATCAACACTGACTGGTGGACTGGAGGGGAATGACTAACATGATTGGTGGACTGGGGGCACTTAACACTGATGTGTGGACTGGAGGGCTGACTTAACACTGATGGTGGACTGGTGCTGAAATGCAGTTTTGCATGAAGAAGGGGCATACCCTAAGCAAATGTTTCAGTTGCTTCATGGTAGGGGCACCCTGACGAATAGACATCACCTGACGCGTTTCGGGGGGAACTCCCCCTTAAGCCCAAATTGTACAGAGCTCCAAAGATAATTATAGGGCAATGTAATTAACAGAGCTGAACTGATTGCAGAATTGTCTTGCTGCATATGTTTCCATATATGATGATGCAGGCTGCATTGGTTTCAGTGTACCCGTATAGCATTGGATTGTACTTGTAACTATTGTAGCAGGGGCAGATTTACACCCAAGGAGCCTGTAGGCACAAAAAGGCTTAACCCACCACTAAACACAGACCACACCCCCAAACCACACCTACTTTCTGCTTTTTTGGGAAGAAAAAGTCAATATAGGGAGTGGTAGTGGGAGTTAACAACTGCACCCCTCCAACCACAGGCACCCCTTGGCACCTGCCTACTGGGCCTTATTGTGAATCCACTTTAAGGCGGCAGTTAAAAAAAAACCTCCTTCCTGCAATACCGCATTTCAGACAGTCCACCAACAGTGATGTCAGCCTCCAGTCCACCAGTCAGTGTTAAATCAGCCCTCCAGTTCACCAGTCAGAGTTATGTCAGCCCTAGTCCACCAGTCAGTGTTTGTCAGCCCTCCAGTCCACCAGTCAGTGTTAAGTAGCGCCTCCAGTCCACCAGTCAGTGTTAAGTCAGCCCTCCAGTTCACCAGTCAGTGTATGTCAGTCCTCCAGTCCACCAGTCAGTGTTAAATCGCCCTCCAGTTCACCAGTCAATGTCAGCCCTCAGTCCACCAGTCAGTGTAAATCAGCCCTCCAGTCACCAGTCAGTGTTATGTCAGCCCTCCAGTCCCCACAGTCAGGTGTAAGTCAGCCCTCCAGTTCACCAGTCAGTGTTATGTCAGCCCTCCAGTCCACCAGTCAGTGTTTAAGTCATCCTCCAGTTCACCAGTCAGTGTTATGTCAGCCCTCCAGTCCCACCGTCAGTGTTAAATCAGCCTCCAGTTCACAGTCAGTGTTATGTCAGCCCTCCAGTCCACCAGTCAGTGTAAGTCAGCCCTCAGTCCACCAGTCAGTGTTAAGTCAGCCCTCCAGTCACCAGTCAGTAAGTCAGCCCACCACACCCACCTCCACAAGCCACGCTTATGTTCCTGATGCGCATTCGCTTTACGTGTCCCCATCTGCATTTAAAAGTTGTTTCAGGTGTCAAAAACCCTAGGAACACCCCTGGTTAGAAGGGCAACCCCTGGTGATTGGGGAATACTGGGAATTGTAGTTTTCAAACATGTGGAGGTCTTCAGTGGGTTCCCGTTACAGGCTATAAAGATCCCATCTACACCCTACACTCGTGTGGATCCTTGCTGTACGGACCAGGATCACAGACCTCCCTAATTCATTTAAACACTGTGCCTTGTTCTTTCTGTTTTACTGCAAATTTAGGAGCTGCCACATGGCTCCTTGTCGCTGTGGGATACCAGTTGTTTAATGGAAGCAGCGAATCATAAATCCGGGAGGTAGGTTAATATTGGGGACTGCTGCTGCTGTTAAACTGGGTTTACGTTACATTTTGTCAGTGGGTGATGGTTGATTTTGTTCAGGTGTTCTACAGGCTAGAAAATGCTGATTTAATCTATTTGGAACAAACGCCCGGTTTTATTTTTCTAACTATGGAATAGAATTTCCCTTTACGTTGGGTTCCATAGTCCAAGATACAACAATATACAGTGTTATCCTTTCCAGGGAGGTCTATAAAGTAAAGCAGCTTTCACAAAGGAATGTCAAACTTGTCGAATGTCAAACTTGCAACCCTTTAGGTATTGACCAGGGAATGCTGGGAGTTGTAGTTGTCAAACATCTGGAGGGCCACAAGTTTGACATCCCTGAATAAATGTAATAAATGACTTGCTTTTCCAGGTTATCCTGAAGTTGATTTCACTTTCATTTTAGACGACGTGTGCACCCCCAGAACACAAATATTTCCTTACCTCCCCATAGTCCCTGAAGCCTATAATCCTTACCTTTCTATATCGCGCCCATCCTCCCTGTAAGCTCACAGAGCTTTTACATAGGAGGAGAGAGGAGGTGCGCTGGTATGCAGAGTCATTGGCTGTGAAATCACCATCATGGCAGTGACAGACTGCTGCAATCCATATGAAAGCCGGAATCTGAGATAACGTTTGTGGGGGTGGACATTGCTTTTAACCATAGCCCAGGGAGATTCAAAGTTGGGATTGGACACCTCCAACATTTTGCCTGCACACTGAGCATGTCTGTACCATTGGGAGATAAGGAAGTAAAGATTTCACAGACAAATCTGCAAATATTATATGTATTCTAGAATTGGCTCAACAGTATAGTTATGTCAATTGTCCTTTGTATTAGTGATTCTGTTTAAGCCCTGGAATATATAAGGGAGGGTGTGAAAATAGCTGCAGGTCTTGCGGCAGTGAAAGATTACTGACTTATAGAGGTTTATCTTCAGGCAGAATGGCAAGCGATGCATCATGTAAACAAGCAATATCTGGGCAGTCAGTTACCTCTACCAAGTAACATGACAGCACCTACTCACATGTTCTAATGTAATGCCTGTTTTTACACAATAAGCTTTAAGGCCCTACTGGATATCTATTAAAGGATCATTATTACCAGCATGCTATATTATTGCTATTCCAATGCTGTGTAGCCCCTAGTTATGTATATTGGATTGTGTATCGACTGAATGGAGTCATGGTGCTGTTCCTTTCTGCAGGACCCAAGCCTGTTTAACTAAGCGAATGTACAATCAATCCCTTTATTCAACAGCAAATACCCTCCCAGAACTAGTTGATAAATGTGTCTATTGTGCGACCCTGAAACCATTTGCGATCGCCGCAAAGTTCCCACAAAGTTTCGGACCCGGTGGCAGTAAACGGGGTTATCCTTGTCCTAGAAAACAAATACAAGTTACCAGGAAGCAGAGCGTTAGATCTGCAGGGCCCTTCAGGCTTACAAACATCCCTTATCCTTTGTTTAACAGGAAAAAACTCATTGGCCATAATTATCCTGTAATTCGCACATACGGCGTTACTGTATACTTTACAAGGCTGGGACAAGCTCCCTGGTAATTCCAGCACATAATATCTCTTTTCATTATTGCTTAGGTGTCAAACATGATTACAAGGAACAGGCTGGTACCTAGACCCTGCTCTGCTAATTCTCTCCCCGTCAGCATGAAAGAAAAAGCTGAAAAGACCCCAAACTTGGGGGAAAAAAAACCGTGTGCCGTGTTGACAGAAAACAGATCAATTTACCAACCCAGAAGTACGCGGCCAACAGATTTCAACCAAGATGGCCCCATGGATTAGTGCGGGTTGGCTATGTGACCGCTGTATTCAATCCCTTCTCTAAAGACATTGCAGTCTTCACATGGGATTTATGGTGTCAGTAAATAGCCGTCACTTATAGTTGTTTGCCTTTCTTTTCTTTGATTTTTTGGTTTGCTGATAGAGCTCAAGTGGTGATGATGTGAATGGTGTAAAGGAAGACACGTGACTTTAACCATCTTACACCTCACCAAAGGAATATTAACAATACATCAAACTATAGAATGGTCCTAGCACTAGTGCAGTCGGAACCTAGACACTGAAATCTGATTGGCTGTTGATAAACACTTGTAGCCATAGCACAGTTTACATAATGTCCTTCCAAATGATCATCTCATGCCACGGCATTGCCTAGGCCAACTTTAGGGATTGGTACACCTTGGCAGAGTGTGGCCTGTTATTCTGCTGGCAGATCTACCACAGATGTTATCCCAACATTGCACATAGAAGGGAGGGGTAAGGGACGAGCCCCCTGTGGCACCCAACATTGTACATAGTAGGAGGGGTATGGACCAGGAGCCCCCCTGTGGCGCCCCAACATTGTACATAGAGGGAGGGGTAAGGGACCAGGAGCCCCTCTGTGGCACCCCAACATTGTACATAGAAGGGAGGGGTAAGGACCAGGAGCCCCTGTGCACCCAAATTGTACATAGAGGAGGGGTAAGGGACAGGAGCCCCCCTGTGGCACCCCAACATTGTACATAGAAGGGAGGGGTAAGGGACCAGGAGCCCCTCTGTGGCACCCCAACATGTACATAGAAGGGAGGGGTAAGGGACCAGAGCCCCCCTGTGGCGCCCCAACATTGTACATAGAAGGGAGGGGTAAGGGACCAGGAGCCCCCTGTGGCACCCCAACATTGTACATAGAAGGGAGGGGTAAGGGACCAGGAGCCCCTCTGTGGCACCCCAACATTGTACATAGAAGGGAGGGGTAAGGGACCAGGAGCCCCCCTGTGGCACCCCAACAATGTACATAGAAGGGAGGGGTAAGGGACCAGGAGCCCCCCTGTGGCACCCCAACAATGTACATAGAAGGGAGGGGTAAGGGACCAGGAGCCCCCCTGTGCCACCCCAACATTGTACATAGAAGGGAGGAGTAAGGGACCAGGAGCCCCCCTGTGGCGCCCCAACATTGTACATAGAAGGGAGGGGTAAGGGACCAGGATCCCCCCTGTGGCACCCCAACATTGTACATAGAAGGGAGGGGTAAGGGACCAGGACCAGGAGCCCCCCTGTGGTGCCCCAACATTGCAAAACAACGTCATGGGGAGCCCGTTAGGTTGTTGGTTTAAACAATTGACTATTGGCTGATTCGGTCAACAATTATCTAACATGAATATGTAGCTTAAGTCTTAAACTGCCTCGTTATTCACCAGTAAAACAGTAAACTAGAACCTCAGCCTTCCAATTTTCCACGTGCGCTGTGAAACACACTACTATGAATGGAGAAGAGAGCAGTAGCAATGTAAGACCCCCTCCTCCCACATTCTCATATATTAGTCCTCTATTACACATAATATATGTTTTCGTAGCAACGGAAGTCAATGTCAGTTACCCTTATTAATGGGCTTTACCATTCACAATTCATAGGCTGGATAGTCTACTAGCTTATTGTCATGGGAATTCCTTATTAGCATGTTCCTCATTCCTCTATCCACTGACTTTGAATGGTAAAATCGCTATAATAAAAACCATAAATAACTAAACTTTATGAATTGCAGGGATGTCAAACATGTCACCCAGTGGGTGTTTGAAAACTACAATTCCCAGCATACTACCCAAGGGTAACCTCCGATCTGCTAATGATCCTCTCCTCTCATCCACTCTGATCACGTCTTCCCACACCCGTATTCAGATCTTTTCTCATTCTGCCCCTCTGTTCTGGAACTCCTCGCTTTATAAATCACTCGCCCTCATCATATCCTCAAAACTCTTCAGACAAGGTTACATCTGAACCTAGACACTCCTACCCCTCTCTGACCCATCGCAGACCCGCCAATTATATAAAGATATAATCCACAGACAACCTAGTTACAGATACTGATCTGCTTCACCTTATGACTCATCCCCATCTCCTCTAGACTGTAAGGTTACAATCTGAACCTGGACACTTTACCCTCTTACTGACCAATCACAGACCGACTAGTTATAACCCACTGAACACTTAGTTACAGCTACTGATCATGCTCACCTTATGTCTCATTCCCCATCTCCTCTAGACTGTAAGGTTACAATCTGGACCTGGACACTCTACCCCTCTTACTGACCAATCACAGAACCGACTAGTTATAACCCACTGACAACTTAGTTACAGCTACTGATCTGTCACCTTATGTCTCATCCCATCTCCTCTAGACTGTAAGGTTACAATCTGGACCTGGACACTCCTACCCTCTTACTGACCCATCACAGACCGACTAGTAATACCCACTGACAACCTAGTTACAGTTCTGATCTGTCACTTATGTCTCATCCTCATCTCCTCTAGACTGTAAGGTTACAATCTGAACCTGGACACTTCTACCCCTCTTACTGACCAATCACAGACCGACTAGTTATAACCCACTGACAACTAGTTACAGGTACTGATCTGTCACCATGTCTCATCCTCATCTCCTCTAGACTGTAGGTTACAATCTGAACCTGGACACTTCTACCCCTCTTCTGACCAATCACAGACCGACTAGTTAAACCCACTGGCAACTTAGTACAGATACTGATCTGCTACCTTATGTCTCATCCCATCTCCTCTAGACTGTAGGTTACAATCTGACCTGGACACTTCACCCCTTTACTGACCCATCACAGACCGACTAGTTATATCCACTGACAACTTAGTTACAGCTACTGATCTGTTACTTATGTTCATCCCCATCTCCTCTAGACTGTAAGGTTACAATCTGGACCTGGACACTTCTACCCCTCTTACTGACCCATCACAGACCGACTAGTTATAATCCACTGGCAACTTAGTTACAGCTACTGATCTGTTACCTTATGTCTCATCCATCTCCTCTGACTGTAAGGTTACAATCTGGACCTGGACACTTCTACCCCTCTTACTGACCCACAAAGACCGACTAGTTATAACCACTGACAACTAGTTAAGCTACTGATCTGTTACCTTATGTCTCATCCCCATCTCCTCTAGACTGTAAGGTTACAATCTGGACCTGGACACTTCTACCCTCTTACTGACCCATCACAGACCGACTGTATAATCCCACTGACAACTTAGTTACAGCTACTGATCTGTTACCTTATGTCTCATCCCATCTCCTCTAGACTGTAAGGTTACAATCTGGACCTGGAAACTTCTACCCCTCTTACTGACCCATCACAGACCGACTAGTTAAATCCACTGACAACTTAGTACAGCTACTGATCTGTTACCTTATGTCATCCCCATTACTCTAGACTGTAAGGTTACAATCTGGACCTGGACACTTCTACCCCTCTTACTGACCAATCACAGACCGACTAGTTATAATCACTGACAACTTAGTTAAGATACTGATCTGTCACCTTATGTCTCATCCCCATCTCTCCTCGACTGTAAGGTACAATCTGAACTGGACACTCTACCCTCTTACTGACCAATCACAGACCGACTAGTTATAACCCACTGACAACTTAGTTACAGATACTGATCTGCTTCACCTTATGTCTCATCCCCATCTCCTCTAGACTGTAAGGTTACAATCTGAACCTAGACACTTCTACCCCTATTACTGGCCCATCACAAACCCGCCAATTATATAATAGATATAATCCACAGACAACCTAGTTACAGATACTGATCTGCTTCACCTTATGTCTCATCCCCATCCCCTCTAGACTGTAAGGTTACAATCTGAACCTAGACACTTCTACCCCTATTACTGGCCCATCACAAACCCGCCAATTATATAATAGTTATAATCCACAGACAACCTAGTTACAGATACTGATCTGCTTCACCTTATGTCTCATCCCCATCTCCTCTAGACTGAAAGCCCTCGGGCAGGGCCCTCCTTCCTATAGTACCACGGTAATGCTGGAACTTACCACACTGAATGGACCAGCACTTAAATTATTAATTTGGCTTGAAAAAGCCAAATTACTGTTCTTTCTATTTCTTCTTCTTCTTCCGTTTTATTCTTCCGCTTTTTTGAACAGTTTTTGAGCTAGAGACATGAAATTCGGTACAGATGTGCGGGGCATATAGGAGAAGTGTGCTATCTTCTAGCTAAGGAATCCATGGAAGCGTTACGGCGTTATCGGCGAATTTCCGGACATTTTTTCCCATAGACTATAATGGTAACAATCCTCAAATGTGGATATTTCAAAACAGTTTTTTTCATGGTCATAAATACAAATGGTGATACCCCCAACCCCCC
Source organism: Hymenochirus boettgeri (assembly GCA_019447015.1). Lineage (NCBI taxonomy): Eukaryota > Metazoa > Chordata > Amphibia > Anura > Pipidae > Hymenochirus > Hymenochirus boettgeri. The sequence continues at coordinate 20,492,503 of CM033477.1, forward strand.
CACACAGACCCAGGTACACCCACCTACTGACCTACCTTTACATTCCCATGGAAGCCATATTTAAAGGGTAACTAAAGTAAAAAAAAATAATTTAGATTTATCCTCAATAAAAGATAGTTTTATGGTTATAAATACAAAAAAGACATACCCCCTCAACCAGACCCAGGTACACACACCTACTGATCTACTTATCCATTACTGTGGCAGCCATACTTAAAGGGTAACTAAAGTAAAAAAAACTAATTTAGATTTATTCTCAATAAAAGATAGTTTTATGGTTGTAAACACAAAAAAGACATACCCCCTCAACCAGACCCAGGTACACACATCTACTGATCTACTTATCCATTACAGTGGCAGCCATACTTAAAGGGTAACTAAAGTCAAAAAAACAAATTTAGATTTATCCTTAATAAGATGAGAGTTTTATGGTTGTAAACACAAAAAAGACATACCCCCTCAACCAGACCCAGGTACACACATCTACTGATCTACTTATCCATTACAGTGGCAGCCATACTTAAAGGGTAACTAAAGTAAAAAAACTAATTTAGATTTATCCTCAATAAAAATAGTTTTATGGTTGTAAACACAAAAAAGACATACCCCCTCAACCAGACCCAGGTACACACACCTACTGATCTACTTATCCATTACTGTTGCAGCCATACTTAAAGGGTAACTAAAGTAAAAAAAACTAATTTGACCAATCATCAAAAAAGTTTTGTTTTTTTTACTCTCAACCCGACACGGGTACACACACCTACTGATCTACTTATCCATTACTATGGCAGCCATACGTAAAGGGTAACTAAAGTAAAAAAAACTCATTTTGACCAATCATCAAAAAAGTTAGTATTTTATCCCCCAACCTGATATGAATACACACACACACCAACTGACCTACCTTTAATGTATGTGACATATTTAAAGGGTAAGTAAAAAACAACAATGTCCTCTTCATTGACATTATTGAGTTTTAAAATCTGCAGCACAAACACACAAATTCCCTTCCAAAATGCAGTCTTTCAAGCCAAATTCAAAGTTTATACTTTAACTTTCCCTTTCTAGTTTGCACTTTGTATTACTAGCACTACCCTTGTATGTAACATGTATGCCCTCATGTATATTAATGCAACTGTAAAGCGCCACGGAAGATGTTGGCGCTATATAAATCCACAATAATAATAATAATAATTACTACAGCCAGGCAATATGGTGAGTTGTTATTATCAGAAGAAGACAAAGTTGAGGGTCGCACTCCAAAGAACAATTTGTTAATTAGTGACTAATAAAGTGATTAATATATCACTTATACCTATCCACCAAGGGTTGGATATTGTGAGGAGTAAGCACCCACACTTAGTACAAGTGCAGAGGACTGTATATTTTGTGAGTTGTTATTATCACTGAGAAGGAGGGCTGCAGAAATCAGGAACAAATACACAAAACACCTTACACAATGCCTGTGATTTCTGCGTTCCAGGTATTGGCCAGTGTGAAATGATAAAATTCAGGTTTATTCACATTTCTGCTTTAGTTCTCCTTTAAATAAAGACAATAATTAACAGCAATGTTCCTCCCTATGCTCCTCCAAACACCTATTCTATTCCAGATTTCTTTGTTTGATCTGCTGAATGAATAATCCTTCAAATATATATGGTCTGTTTATGTATCCAATCAAAAGCCTTAGAATTCAAAGGTTGACCAATCAAGAGTGATCTATTCAATGTTTATATATCAGATTCTGAATGGAAAGATGAATCCATGAGAGCAGTAAACAGTCATCATGGGGAGAGATCTGGGAGTGGTTCTCAAACACACAAGCAGATCTGGACCATACGGACATTATTGCTCTGGGCGCGGAGGAGCAAATCTTGGCAGGGGTACTCTGATGGGAATTGTTTAACCTGCTGTATCAACACATCCTTGGATAGAAGCCTGCAAGTCTATGACTGTTTAAAGCTTTGTAGCCGAATAGAATTTGCAGTGCTTAAAATTGCCAGTGCTACTTCTTCATCAAACACTGTTCAGTCCAGTTAGTATTAAAGGGTAAGTATCATAAGACTGAATGAAAATCGCAAGTACTTAAGGACATAAGGTATCCTAGGTGTTTTAGGTGCCCTTTAATCAGTATGGAAATACTAGGACCGCCAATTACGGTCAAACCCCCCCAGTAAAATCTCCAGTTTATGCATGCTGATATTTTATGGTAGACTGATTGTCGATCTGATCATTTGACCAGGGACTGACCAGGCAGGCAATATTTCCCTTTGGTTACCAAGCCTTGGGGCTAATTCCCACTACTGCGTATCGGAGCACAATTTGCGCTCCGTTCACTCTTCTAGTTCGCATTGAGAATGCAATGCTACTGGGAAGTTCCCACAATTTGGTGTTACGTGCCATTTGTGCCATTGTGTGGATTGGGCCTCTGTCACAGTGTAATCCCCCTAAACACGCTCCTGGGTTTTGACCCACCAGCTTTATTAATGTGGCACGATGGGGATTGTCTTGTGTTCTGTAAGAAGAAGCTTTAAAGCTACTAGAACTATCCATTTGGATGAGATGCCGTGTAACCAGAATGCTTCAGATCGACAAATCTTTTAGTCTATGCCTCATATGTGCTTGATTGTTAACCAAAAGGAATTTGGATGACAGCACCTAGCGCCTACCATTCACACTAAAGATCTTTAAAAGATAACAGGCATCATCAGCCTACACTCAGTCCCAAGTGATCTACCTATATAAATTATAAGGAGAAAGTTCGGGACATTTCCTTTAGACATTTCTCTGTACATGGTTGAGTGAAATTTTGCACTCTGTGCAATTCTGTGGTGTGGCCGACAGTGAACACCCGGAACAGCAGAGCACACTTTAACGATAAAGGGGTGATTCTGTCGGTTCCGACAGCTTTACTGTACTGGTGCAATAGCCAATATCCACTAAAGTAAACACCCATGTCAAAAACCAACTATGTCCCCTATCCAAAAATAGTTACAATGCTGCTTTCCCATCTTCTTGTATCAATACATGGCACACGTGGTTTCCCAATCTTGGGTTAAATGCCATAGTATATTACTCTAAGAAGGTCCCAAGAGAGGTTTGACGTACCAAACCATATATATTCCCTTTATTGTTCCTTATTATGGAAAATCCGATTTAGGAACATTCCAATAAACTCCTATAAATAGCATGTGATCAAAGAACACTTCCATTTCATCCGCCCATTTATTAAGTGTAAAGTTCCCACCTTAACTTGGCCTTGGCCTTGTTCTTTCCTATCCTGGTCTGTTTATATTCCTGTCAAATCTTTATTTCCAGACCCATGTCCCCCAGGAGGGCTTTCAAACACATTCCCTCATTCTATTCCTCTGTAATTTTAACCCATACGGTCTTCCTGCTCGGAGGAGATTTTCATCACAGATATGATGGATTAAACCACGGAGAGATAGTGTTTGGATTAATAGTCCAGCCTTTCCCCTGATCAGATATTTCAATGTGTCAGGAGGACACCGGACATTGAGGTGTCTAATGTAAGAGGCCCTGAAAGTTGTATTGCCGTGTAGAACATTACATGGACATCCTATTCGTATTGTTCCCATGAATGATGAAGTAGAAGGGAAAAAAAGAGGATGATATTAACCCTTATTAAAAAATTCTCCCTGTCAACAGGAGAGGGGCAACGGGCGTTGAAATATGGATGTGATTTGGTGGAAGAAAGTCCCAGACCAGATGTTCTTAGAAGTAATAAACTCGTGGAGAGAAAAGGGGGCGAACAATTTCACAAAAGGGAGTGAACCTAAAAAACAGACGGGGTTTCCATTAAAAATGACCGGTCCCCCTACATGTTTCTGTTAATGGGATGACCAGCTGTAATCCAATGTAGCGCAAGCATAAAAGTTTTATAGCGTCTGCAACATCTGCTGTAAAATCTCTTTACTACACAATGCAATGCAATGGGGGGGTGGGAAATAGGAGGGATGGGTGCAGAGTACAGAGCATCACCCAGAGGTAGGAAACACACAGGAAACTGCTGGGTGCAGAGTACAGAGCATCACCCAGAGGTAGGAAACACACAGGAAAATGGCTGAGTGCAGAGTACAGAGCATCACCCAGAGGTAGGAGGAACACACAGGAAACTGCTGAGTGCAGGTACAGGACCACCCAGAGGTAGGAAACACCAGGAAACTGCTGGGTGCAGAGTACAGAGCATCCCAGAGGTAGGAAACACACAGGAAAATGCTGGGTGCCGAGTACAGAGCATCACCCAGAGGTAGGAAACACACAGGAAACTGCTGGGTGCGAGTACAGAGCATCACCCAGAGGTAGGAAACACACAGGAAACTGCTGAGTGCGAGTACAGAGCATCACCCAGAGGTAGGAAACACACAGGAAACTGCTGGGTGCAGAGTACAGAGCATCACCCAGAGGTAGGAAACACACAGGAAACTGCTGGGTGCAGAGTACAGAGCATCACCCAGAGGTAGGAAACACACAGGAAACTGCTGGGTGCAGAGTACAGAGCATCACCCAGAGGTAGGAAACACACAGGAAACTGGGGTGCGAGTACAGAGCATCACCCAGAGGTAGGAAACCAAGGAAACTGCTGGGTGCAGGTACAGAGCATCACCCAGAGGTAGGAAACACACAGGAAACTGCTGGGTGCAGAGTACAGAGCATCACCCAGAGGTAGGAAACTGCTGAGTGCAGAGTACAGAGCATCACCAGAGGTAGGAAACATACAGGAAACTGCTGGGTGCAGAGTACAGAGCATCACCCAGAGGTAGGAAACACACAGGAAACTGCTGGGTGCAGAGTACAGAGCATCACCCAGAGGTAGGAAACTGCTGAGTGCAGAGTACAGAGCATCACCTAGAGGTAGGAAACACACAGAGAAACTGCTGGGTGCAGAGTACAGAGCATCACCCAGAGGTAGGAAACACACAGGAAACTGTTGGGTGCAGAGTACAGAGCATCACCCGAGGGTAGGAAACACACAGGAAAAACTGCTGGGTGCAGAGTACAGAGCGCCACCCAGAGGTAGGAAACACACAGGAAACTGCTGGGTGCAGAGTACAGAGCATCACCCAGAGGTAGGAAACACACAGGAAACTGTTGGGTGCAGAGTACAGAGCATCACCCAGAGGTGGAAACACACAGGAAACTGTTGGGTGCAGAGTACAGAGCGCCACCCAGAGGTAGGAAATATAAAGGTGAAATACGCTGGGCACACCAGTCCTAGTGAATCAAATCATCATTTATTGGTAAAGTTTCGGAACCCATGTGGTTCCTTCCTCAGACCAAACAAAACTCAGAGGTAGGAAACACACAGGAAACTGCTGGGTACAGTATACAGAGCACCACCCAGAGGTAGGAAACTCACAGGAAACTGCTGGGTGCAGAGTACAGAGCACCACCCAGAGGTAGGAAACATACAGGAAACTGTTGGGTGCAGAGTACAGAGCATCACCCAGACGTAGGAAATATAAAGGTGAAATACGCTGTGCACACCAGTCCTAGTGAATCAAACCATCATTTATTTGTAACGTTTCGGAACCCGTGTGGTTCCTTCCTCGGACCAAACAAAACTCAGAGGTAGGAAACACACAGGAAACTGCTGGGTACAGTATACAGAGGACCACCCAGAGGTAGGAAACTCACAGGAAATTGCTGGGTGCAGAGTACAGAGCGCCACCCAGAGGTAGGAAATATAAAGGTGAAATACGCTGGGCACACCAGTCCTAGTGAATCAAATCATCATTTATTGGTAACGTTTCGGAACCCATGTGGTTCCTTCCTCGGACCAAACAAAACTCAGAGGTAGGAAACACACAGGAAACTGCTGGGTACATTATACAGGGCACCACCCAGAGGTAGGAAACTCACAGGAAACTGCTGGGTGCAGAGTACAGAGTACCACCCAGAGGTAGGAAACACACAGGAAACTGCTGGGTGCAGAGTACAGAGCATCAACCCGGGTGGAAACACACAGGAAACTGCTGTGCCAGAGTACAGAGCATCACCCAGAGGTAGGAAACACACAGAAACGCTGGGTGCAGAGTACAGAGCATACACCAGAGGTAGGAAACAACAGGAAACTGCTGGGTGCAGAGACAACGAGCAACCCAGAGGTAGGAACACACAGGAAACTGTTGTGCAGAGTACAGAGCCCACCCGAGTAGGAAAACACAGAACTGTGTGGGTACAGAGCATCACCCAGAGGTAGGAAACACACAGGAAACTGCTGGGTGCCAAGTACAGAGCATCACCCAGAGGTAGGAAACACGAAACGCTGAGTGCAGAGTACAAAGCATCACCCAGAGGTAGGAAACACATAGAAACTGCTGGGTGCAGAGTACAGAGCATCACCCAGAGGTAGGAAACACACAGGAAACTGTTGGGTGCAGAGTACAGAGCGCCACCCAGAGGTAGGAAACACACAGGAAACTGTTGGGTACAGAGCATCACCCAGAGGTAGGAAACACACAGGAAACTGCTGGGTGCAGATACAGAGCATCACCCGAGGTAGGAAACACACAGGAAACTGTGGTGCAGAGTACAGAGCGCACCCGAGGTAGGAAACACCAGGAAACTGTGGGTGCAGAGTACAGAGCGCCCCAGAGGTAGGAAATATAAAGGTGAAATACGCTGGGCCACCAGTCCTAGTGAATCAAATCATCATTTATTGGTAAAGTTTCGGAACCATGTGGTTCCTTCCTCAGACCAAACAAAACTCAGAGGTAGGAACACACAGAAACTGCTGGGTACAGTATACAGAGCACCACCCAGAGGTAGGAAACTCACAGGAAACTGCTGGGTGCAGAGTACAGAGCATCACCCAGAGGTAGGAAACACACAGGAAACTGCTGGGTGCAGAGTACAGAGCACCACCCAGAGGTAGGAAACTCACAGGAAACTGCTGGGTACAGTATACAGAGCACCACTCAGAGGTAGGAAACTCACAGGAAACTGCTGGGTGCAGAGTACAGAGTACCACTCAGAGGTAGGAAACTCACAGGAAACTGCTGGGTGCAGAGTACAGAGCACCACTCAGAGGTAGGAAACTCACAGGAAACTGCTGGGTGCAGAGTACAGAGCACCACTCAGAGGTAGGAAACTCACAGGAAACTGCTGGGTGCAGAGTACAGAGTACCACTCAGAGGTAGGAAACTCACAGGAAACTGCTGGGTGCAGAGTACAGAGCACCATCCAGGACATTAAAGAGAAATCACAAAGAAGATAGAAATCCCCCAAACCAATATACTGGGTAGTGGCATAACTTGGAATTACTAGCCAAAACGTTCACATTAATGCAGTTGTATAATATAGCTCAGGGCAGCACTGGTATTTTACAACCTTGTTGATATTTTAAAACCATGGCACATACCGATACATGCAGTATTTTGCAATTGTTCAGTGTCCCTATTAGCCACACAGTCCACACTGCCAATTTTACATAGTGGTCATAAAGGAATGAATTGTCGATAACAGTGTGTTAGTAATTATGGTTGTGCCATAAAATGCCATAGCGTTCCCCATAATCTGAGAAGTACGGTGGCTGTGTGGTTATTACTGATGACTTGCAGTGCTGCATTAAGGGTTCAGATCCACCCTGCTTACATCTGTAAGGTTTATATGTTTTAGTGCTAAACGTGGGTTTTTCTCTGGATAGTCTGATTATATATAGTGGTTTGTATTTAGATTGTAAGCTTATTGGTATAGGCAGTGTCCCATAGGGTTACAGAGGATTCCCCCGGGGACCCGAAGCCCATTCAACTAAGAAAATAGAGTAAAGGCTAAAATGTAAATACAGAGCCAAAGGGACAGTAAGAAATGCATTGTCAGTAGGAGTAAGATAGACATGCAAATTAGTGATATGTAATGTTAGGTGGGCCCTGGTCTCAGGTTTCCTGGTGGGCCCCAACAGTTCGGTCCGACCTTGGGTACAGGTCCTGGTGTGAATAATTAAACTGTGCAGCACTATATAACAAATCCCACAGCCTCGATTGTGGGGCGTTTTATCTGTGGTGGCCCCGTGCTATATCCTGTGAGGGCCACACCATGGACGTGAATGAACCCTTAGGTCTCTGCAATACATATTGTACAATACACAGTCAAAAAAAACACCAGAATATATCCAGCGCCTCCCCCCACGATTCCTTCAGAAAGAAGACAAAGTAATTAGGAACAGAGGTCTGACTTTGTGAGCCAAGTGGATATTCATCCTCTTTCTAACCAGACAGGGGTACAGGCGGCAGTTGAGGTTTAGTTCAATATACTGCCTAGTATAAAATGAGTTCTATTAACTGTTGTGCTGCCATATCAGGCCGTGAGAGGCTGCAGGGCGCTCCCAGACCCTACCCGGGTTTATTGGCGGGTTAAGGAATGTTTTCTGGAGTCCTGTGGTTTATATTCTCCTGCAGTGCAACCGTATATTCTTGATATGTAAAGAATCAGCTTATTACGGGCAATTAGTTTCTAGTCCACAGGCTCAACATATTTATAGGTTACCCTTATTTGCCATGAATTTTTCATCAGTTAATGAAAGAGAAATCACTGCACTGTATTCTTGAGTAGGAGTTGCCATGTAGCTTAGCTTGTTTGACTTTATTCCCCACATATTTAAAGGACCTATACCCCAGTAGAACAAAAACTGGTCAGTTACCTGCCCTCAACTCTAACTGATATATTCAGCACATTATTGGATATATTACTGACCAGATATTTAAGGATAATTATTGTCCCCATTCTGGCAGAGGAAGCTGGCTCCACCCTCCATGCAGTCAATCAAGGCTGTTACTGCTGACCTCACAACCAATGATTGCTGTTTCACCTGCTGCCTTCTTTGCACATGCTCAAGCTTGTAAAAAGCTCCTTGAGCAATAAAGTTGCAGAATTAATCGTAAATTGCTTATTATTTAAAAACCAGAAAAAGTGACGGTCATCAATACTCAACTTTTACATAAGACCTATTTCATAAATGCAATGAGATTTCTTACATTCCCTTAACTTGATTTGGAATACCTTGCCCTTTATTGTCTGTCGTATTGGTCACTTTTATTGTACAGGGGCATCATAATAACATTTAAAGGTTGAATACTATTCAAAATGTTACCAGGGTCCAATTAATACTCTTTTTTTATAGCTGTGCTATAATCATGGTCACTTCATTACCTTCCCCATGCAGCGTTGCACAACGTTGTTTCTAGAATTGTAACTATTAAAGGGGTAATGTTGGAGGGTATGCCACCCCCCTTTCCCCCAACAAATAAGGCAATGCTGAGCAGTTAGCAGGAGGGAATACTGCTTTCTATTGCTATGCTGCACCCTCCAGCAGTCTTGCTGCCCTAGACTATGGACTAGTGAGAAATTGAGCCCTGGTTATTAATTATCTGGATCAAGCGGTGTATTACTTGCTTCTTTGATACAGCATGCCATGTTAGTAGTGGGAGCAGCTGATATGAATGCAGCTCCTTATAAATCCCTTACCCAGAGAGTTAAATTTTTTATCCAATCCAATTCATTGCAGACCAAATATGTTATATTTAACCAATGGGTGAGGAATTTATAAGGAACTACTGTGATGTCATCTGCTCTTTCTACTAAAAGATTTGTTTGACAGGCTTTATTTGAGGTATCAGATGGGTTAAAATGACAAGTGATAAACTATTTAATTAATGGACAATTCTATTCTATATTAAGATTTTTTTTCAATGCACCAATGACGCCTACCCTGCTGGCTCCTAGTCTCTCTGTCACTGCCAGATGACTGGTCTCCATGCCCTCCTCTTCTAGCTGGCCAAGAGGAGAGCATGGAAATAGATTTCCCAATGGGAATTGTTCTTTCAAGGCCAGTAAAGTGGAATGGATTAAATCAGTATTAATGAATAAAGAATGGAGAGACAAGGAGCAGACAGGGTAAGCTTAAAGGGCATGTTCACCCTTAATTGTCAGTTACCTGCCCCCAACTGATATGTTTTGCACTTTATTACCTGCATTACTAACCAGATATTTAATGATAATTATCATCCCCATTCTGCCAGAGTAAGCTGGCCCCTCCCTCCATGCAGCCAATCAAGGCTGTTACTGCTGACATCACAACCAATGACTGACTGCTGTTTCACCTGCTGTCTCCTCTGCACATGCTCAAGCCTATAAAAAGCTCACTGAGCAGAGGGAGGAGGCAGATAACTATGCCAGATATGAATAAAACTTTTAACATTAACTATCTGGTTACAAATACATGTAATAAACTGGGGAAAATAGCAGTTGGGGTTGCTGGCAGATAACTGACAAGTCACCAGTTATTTGTTTTAAGGGAGGAACCGTCTAAACCTCTTTAAATGGGCAAGTCACAAAGAAAAAAAGGAGTTTTGGGGACTTAACCTCAATGTTTTAAAAGGGCCCATCCATAAGTCTGTCCATCCCTGAATCGCTGACAATGTTCAGAATACTATAAAGTGTTTTTACGCAGATCCTTTCCCTTCATCCCCTTGACAAGTAGATATCTAGTGACCAATAAATCAGATAAATTGACTTTTGGATCTACTGCGGGAAATGCCACGTGTAATTTTATTTGCAGAGGAAAAAAGCCATATATTGGATCTGGTAAGTGTTACATTTAGTCGTTTTAAATTGTCAGTGAAACGCGTAGGTAACAGGAATGCCAGATGCCACCGTTTATGTGAGCCGGGCTACTTTGTTTAGCAAAAGCTGCATGCAAAGGATTATGGGAGTGATGGATTCCTGCAATGTTTTGGAACAGGTTCCTTTCTCTCTCTGCCCACAATCACCATGCAAAATCTGTCCTTTAGTAAGTGCCAGTGCTTCTCTTACAGACGGGAATTATGGAGCGTTTTTCGGCTTCCAACCAGTTTTCGAAGGCTCTGGTTACTGAAGATACAAAAAAAATATATATATATATAAAATACAATGATCTTGTGGTCAGTGGGATTCTGGAATTCTGGCGCCACAGGGAAGAATTAATGTTGGCTCATCTGGGCTTGGTGCCCGAGGTATATCTCTCTGGTGCAGCGTTGTCTGTATCGAACTGACACTGTAAACAAAATTAAAGGCAACCAGTATCGACACATTAAATATTAACTGCGTGCGGTCTGCCATCGAATAGCACAGCAATGCTTCATTATTAGACAAACTGTGTTAACGTACAGAGAGCATCCGGATACGCTGAGACAAAAGAGAGAATTCCCAGGCCAAGAATTCTACAATTCAATGAAAAGAGATAAAGGCACAGATAAGCATTTTAAATTACCCAGAATGCCTCCCCAGCTAGTGGTGCGTTGGAATATAAATAACAGGGATATGGGTTAGAATTGTCATTACTGCAATTTTCATAACTTTGGAATAAAGAGAAACAAAAGCATCTGGTTTTCCTGTAATGGGACTGATTGTTGTAGGACTTCTACACATGGAACCTACTCGTGTTGGTTAATTTTTCTGATTGGTGGCATTGTTTATGATCTGGTATTAACAAACTCCTCACACACAACCAGATCAAACAATACCGCGATTCCTGGCTGAAGAAAAGAAAATGGATGATTCTTTCCATGAACCCAAAACCCCTGCCTTTTGGGTAATTCATTCTGCAAAAACCTTCCACGATGAGATTCAGAGAGCAGGGTTTTACCCACTGGCCTTAAAGGAAAATAATGGATGCCCCCAACTAGTTGGAATTTAAAAGTTTGTCTGCCTTGTTCTTAAAGGCAAAAAATGATTTAACCGATAAGAAATGAAATATAGGAAATGAAATTTTCTAGACTCTTATTTAATTAAAAAATGAAGTCGCGCTATACTTCTCCTTTAAGTGTTGTTGAGAGCAGGCAACAGGAACGCACACATCAGCACACACTTAAAAAAAACTTCACATCCCAAAGAAATGTGTCTAAGCAATCCCCCCGGATTTACAATGTAGTGAAATATTCTAATTTCTGGGCTTCATTTACAGACTTGCTCCTTTGGTGGATCTGTGGCCTGCAAGCTCATTTCATCGAGCTCCCTAGTGGCAGATGAACAGGTGTGACACTCTATATCTCCGTGCCCCTCCCTAAGATCCCCCCATAGAACCTGCTGAGTGATATTACATCTGCGGGTTTGGATTGCATCCATCTTCTCGTTACTCTGGACCGTAAAGGAGCAGGAATAATAAGGAGGGTCTTAAATACAGTCTATCCAGTTCTACTGCCTTCTGTATTGTGTTTCTATATATTTTCTATCCCTGGCTTGGCATTTGAGGCCTGGATTCTCTATTCTAATGGCAATTGCAGCAGAAGAGAGAGAGAGAGATGTCTGCTGAAGTCAATGAAGGAATTCAAGACTCTGCGGGTTGCCTGTTCACAGTGCTCGTGAAGCCATCGTGTCTGATTTTTTATTCTCTGAAAGGGAAATAGAGAAGTGTTTCTGTCCCCCCCAAGGAAAGCGAAAGGGATTGGATTTCGCCTCATGGACGGTATCTTGACGAGAATATTTTGTGACTTGCATAGCGTCTGTGTTTTGTACCTGTGCCGGATAATAAGATGAAAACAGAAATTTGTATAGGGCTGTGCGGTGTATGCCTCCGGCACAGCCATCAACAAATACCATTTGGTTTGCATTTTCATTGGCTTCAAGTGAAACTAACACCTTGGTATGAAAAAAACTTGTTAATATACCAGACAGAGGGGGAATGGGACAGTCTGTTACACTAATGGTGGCCATACACATGTGGCTTTGTCTTTTGGAATCTGCTTGAGAATTTAGGACAATTAAAAGAGAATTTAATAACTGACTGCTTTCTAGCAGTAACTGACAGTTTTCAAACTCCTCCCCCTCGTTCATTAACATATTTTCACAGAGATAGGATAATTGTCAGTGACTGTGACTGTGGGAGGAGCCAGAAAGAAGTCAGTTATAATATATGAGTATAATTCTACTTTAAGAAATACCTCACTGTACTCTATGTAGGGAGTGATCACAGTGTGGCCACACACAGACCAATGTTATCGAACAATAAACACAGAATAATCACAATATTATGTCTAGAACTACAGATCCCAACGCCAATGGCAGACGTTGGCAACAGATTTAGAATCAGCCATTTTTATTCCATTCACGTGAACGATAATCTTCAATACGATGTGTATGGACAACTTAATCCAATGCAAGATCTAATAGCCAACATTCTCCAATACAATGCAACCAAGTAGGGGTGTCAGCCTATAAAAATGACCGATGGTAATTAGTTAGGTAAATAGTTAGTAACTGTACTGGGGTTTCCATGACATGGTTGGAAGGGTTCATTTTTCGGATCAATATCATGTATCTAAAGCCCCTGTATATACTGTATGCATTAGCACAGATATAATGACATATGGGGCTATGGAATGGGATTGAACATATTTTTTTTTAATTCTTGCTCAAAGGCCTGGGGGCAGGTTTTGGGTGGTCCAGGGCAGGGTGGACAGGGTGTGGCCAGACTCCACCCATGTCCAGACTCATTCCAAGAGAAGGTTGGAAGGTGTGGTTAACTATAGCACTGGACAAACCATTGCGTCTAAAGCTTGTCATGCAGATGAATCCGATTGAAGTTCTGGAAGAACCGCTCCAAGTTCCCCACCATGAGGCTCCGAACTTTCCACAGATTTCCACTTGAAATCTGCAGAGAGATGGGGACTGAAGATGGGGGATGGCAGAAAAATTTCTGCCTGGACAGATCTTCATTTTTCTGATAAACTGAATTAGTGATAAGATCAAATCCATCAGATCGTTCAAAATGTTGATTCTGTGTAGGGGGGGCTTTAGTAAGATGCCAGATCCATGTAATGTAAGGAAGAAGTAGATTGCTAAAGAAGTTGTGGATTCATGGACACAAAAGGGCATAGTTATAAAGCCACAGTATCGGTATTTACTGATACCACAGCTCCTTACCATACCGCTTAGACACTTGTAGGGTTTTGGTGCTAATTTTGCCCTGACCAATCAGACATTGGCTTTCAAATATTAAATATTGGATTGGTTGGAGCAAAATTATCATCATTTTTAACAATAGGAACTTTAATTGGATCTCCCTGATTGTTTAGGTATGTCACGTTTGGTAAAAACTAACGCGATTGGAAAATACAGATATGGTGTAATATTTTGGTCAAGGTATTGATTTTTTTGGGATACTGTTCCTTTAAAAATATGTCCCTAACGTCATTGGTCCCCTCTACATACAGAACCACATCTAAAGTTACTCAAGTTCATATGCTGAGTGTGGGAGATTTTCTATCCTTAATAAGTAGCTTTGTGACCAGTCCTGCACTGTCATTGTATGTACAGAGATGAAAGCTTATGAAGAAATCTGGATTTTATTATAGAAGAGGAAGCGTTGTTCAACTGCCTCCCCCTCCTGACGCTCTCACAACACAGAGGATAAATAAATTGGGTTAAAGGAGAACTAAGCCCAAAGACAGCTTAAAATGTAGCTTTAAAGAGACACTAAAGGGCCAAAGCTATTTTAGCCGTTTCCGGACTGAATTAATGTAAAACTACTGTGATCAGTTAAGAGCAGGTTTTTCACTAATTTTGCACTGGCTGTGCCTTTTCCAAAACTCTTTGTAAATAGCGCAGCGTAGCCTAGTCAAAGTTAAGTTTTGCGCTACCTTGTAACGCAAAACTTAACAGCAATGGAATGCAGGTGTACGGGGAGGATGCAGGGAAAAGAGTTACGTCTCACCTGACTGGGATCCCGCGATGTAATAAGTCTTGCGAGGGAGTTTAAAGCATTGAGGGATTGCGGTCAGGCAAGTCGTAACTTTAAATTATTTTAATACATCGGCCCGTAAATTTTCCCGTAGTCATGTCTGCAGCTTGAGAATATGCTGATAGATTCCAATGATGTTCATAGTTGCGGTTGATCAGTTACAGTCCATACATTTTGCCAATATTAGGCAAATTCCATTGGACCAGACAGGTTTGTGTAATATCAGCAAGGTGTATGGCTGCCTTTTGCATTAAAGACATAAAACATCTAATTAAAAGGCTGGGATGAAGCATTAAATGTAAAACTTCTTATTTCATTAAAGCCTGTTACTCTGCTCCAACACAAAGTTTCCCAGAAAACCTTTCCCAGAAAAAGAAACAAAGCAGGTGCCTGACTAGAAGAATTACCCAATGTTCTCTTGTTTGGGCCTCCATACTGACTGTAACTTTAAGTTTATACAGTATTGCTTAAAAGATAACTATTTTTAAAATTAACTTTTTAAAAATACCTGGAGCAGAGAGGTAGGATTAATTATTCCTACCTCCCAATATAGTTTTGTTGAGGAGCTACAGCACGTACAGTTTTTATTTGCCAGGTTAGTCCTGGGCTCATCCTGTATTAAAGATAGTACTGAAGCCAGGAGGAAGATTGGCAGAATCATTTTTTGGGGGGCTATTGCTCCTAACAGAATTAGTATTGGGAGGTAGGAATTACCAATCCTATATCCCTGTCCCACGTACTTTTCATTTTAACTTTAAAAAAAAAAAAATTATATACACTGTAGTTGTCCTTTAAGTAATTTTTAAAGATACATACCGTACAAGGACTGAGGTTGAGTTGAACAGATTGTGGAATTTCAAGTTGACTTGTACATAACTGGAAAGTGGATTTCTATTTTAAATGATTTCCTTTAATACACCAGTTCTAGTGAGTTATGTGAAACTGATGACATAGTTAAGCAACTTTTATCAGCATATAATTTACAAAATTTCCATGGCTGTTGCGTGTTAAATAAAATGACTTTGCTGTGCTCTGTGCTATTTCCATTATAACAGGGAGCTGCTGCGAACATAGAGCGACTTGTCTTTCCATCACATGGGGTTTAAAATGTCAATCAACGCAGATTTGTAACCAACTGAAAGGGTTAACCTGTCACTGTTCCAGATCAAACCATTTGTGCAATATCCCACTCCAGATCACTTCTTAGTTTCCTCTCTGAACTGAGCAATTAATTTTGACTTACAGAGGCTGCAATAAATTGGATAAAAGATGGTGAAAATAGGATTAGAGATGGAGTTTAGCCAGAGGTTAACAGAGTTAAATCTTCCCAAGTGTAAGATGACGTGAGTCGTAGAATCCAACCAAAGTAGATTTAAAGGAAAACTAAAACCAAAATTTAATAGAATCTGTGGGCCACTGCCCCAGATACATAGATGCACATGTTCCCATGAGCTCTGGGTAATCAAGGCCGAGCAGTGATTGATACTTACTTGGAAGGAGGGATCAGGGGATTTCTCCCCAATGGTCATTACAGTTGGGACAGAGTTATGTTTATTATTTAGCTTTACCTTTCTTTGAAGTTCTGTTACTTAAATCCAAAATTTGAGTTGGTCAGTCCCCCAAAACTCATTTCATGGTTGTATTGTAAAAAGGAATATTCATTAACTTCCAGGCCAGTAGAAACGACAAATCGTTTAGGAATAACGTATTGTACTTATGGAGCCAGAAGGGTCAGTGGTTTGTTCAAATGCCTTGCAGGGATGAGTCCTGGGTTTGAATTCACCATCAGACACATCTGTATGGAGTTTGCATGTTCCTATGTTCTCCCTAAATTTGCATGTCCCCCCCACATCATAAAGTACTAATATTGTGTGTGAGATAAAGTGCTTAGATTGCAAGCTCTTTAAGTTGGGGCCAGCAGGGGAGTAAATATATGTGGAATAAGAAGTGTTATATGATAAAATACATTTATTTTAAGGAATAAAGGTAAGAATCCCCGTGGGCCTGCAGTTATCCTGGCTACCACTAGGGGACACCATCAATTACTAGGAGTGCAATTGCAAAAAAGACCACAAACCACAGGGTGACTTCTAATATATACTCATATATTTTAGAAGAGGTTGCGTGTCCCTACTAAAAATCTGACCAATATTTGGAGCAGTACACTACCTTGCTCCCCTCCGATGCAGGTCAGATCTCATCCTCAATTAACTGAGGTGATCCCCTCGATTCACCACCAAATGGCAGAACACAGGTGAGAACTCAACCCCAAATAACTTTTTTTTGTCCACCCCTTGTACAAAAATTTAACCTATAAGAGAGAACCCACTAAACCCCAGTTTTGTTTTACTCCCCTGTTGCAATAATGCTCCCAGTCTGAGAAAAGAGCCTTACAAGTCCGCGATCCAATGCCGCTGCTCCATTTTACTTCCTGGTAATGGCCATCAGCCACAGTGACATCACGGCCAATGGCTGACGGCCATTGCCAAACAAGCCTGCGCTGCTGCTGCTCGTGCATGTAAAGGGCATGGGCTGCAACAGCGGAGGCGTGGACAAAGCGGCGGTAGATTGCGGACTTGTAAGGCTCTTTTCTCAGACTGGGAGCATCAGTGCAACAGGGGAGAAAAACAAAACTGGGAGGACCTTTTGGGTGGTGGACATGTCCTTTAAAGGGGGTTAAAACAAGAGATAAAGAGCCATATTTATAAAGCCGTGGTATCACTTTTTAGCAGATCGTGATCGTACATTTACAACTGAACGTTCGTTAATTAAAAAACGTTCGATGGTAGAATACCCTGCAGTAGAAAACTACCGCAACGGTATTCTATGGGGATCGTAAATCTACGATTTCATTGTTGATTAACAATCGTAAATTTACGATACCGATCATTAAAGTCACTAAAAAGCGATACCGCAGCTTTATAAATATGGCCCAAAGGGTACTTTTCGGGTCATGAAATGTGTGTATACATCATAATTGTTTTTCTGGATTATACATACACACATCGATATATATATATTGACCAACTGTTAGTATGCGCTCTCAGTCCTTTCTTTGCCTGGTGCTATCAATTAGGATTCTTCATATCTATCTATCCATATAATAGTGCACACTGGGACTTGTTTAAAGTGCTTTTATTTATTCACTCATGTGCAAAACCAGCAACGTTACAGCCTGCGTCAAGCTGAACCATCAAGCTGAATGTTTGTGCAGATAAAACCGTGTCTTAAATACAGTAGGTACAATAAACCACACCACAAAAATGATGTCATAGCTTTCAACAATTAAAGTGCATATCTTATTTAAAGGGGAAGATCAGTGGAAATACATATGCCTAAAAAAAAAAAAGAGCAGTATTTTACCATCCCAATGACCTTATCCTGCCCATTCATCATTGTGTCTGTGTATAAATAAATGCAACTGAAATACTGACTTCCTGTTTGCAGGACCCCTAATAGAGATTGTTATGGTCTTGCCCTTGACCCAGCGCCTGGGTTGATTCAGTTGCTCAGTAGAGATCTGAGCATGTTTGACCCATCCAACAGCCAATCAGTAGAAACTAGAAAGTATAAACTTTGAATTTGGCTTGAAAGACCGCATTTTGGAAGGGAGTTTGTGTGTTTGTACTGCAGATTTTAAAACTGGCAATGGCAATGAAGAGGACATTGTTGTTTTTTACTTACCCTTTAAATATGTCACATGCATTAAAGGTAGGTCATATGGTGTGTGTGTATTCATATCAGGTTGGGGGATAAAATACTAACTTTTTTAATGATTGGTCAAAATGTGTTTTTTTGACTATAGTTACCCTTTAAATATAGCTGCCATGGAAATGGAAGGGTGGGTCAGTAGGTGTGTGTACCTGGATCAGGTTGGAAGTTAAAAAAACAAACTTTTGATTATTGATCAAAATAGTTTTTTTTGACTATACGCATAGATCGCGCATGCGTATAGAAGACAAGGTCCGTCGGGGCCTGTCAGACTACACGCAGAGGGAGCGAGGGAGCCGGTTAGTTTCTTAACTTCTCACCAGTCTCCTGTTTGTTCTATTGACGAACGGAAGGTGAGGCACAGCTCCTTTACCTCCCGTTCTTCAATAGAACTGGATTACCAAACCTTGAAAATATGAGTGAAGATACCCTTTAAAGTGACTTGTGGTATTTAAAAATTGCCACTTCACTTTTCTTGTTAACATTGCATTGTGTATACAATTATACATTGTGTAAATAATTCTACATAGTATAAAAAATAGGGGATTAAAATATGTGCATTCAAATCCCTTTATGTTCACATCCCATTAAATAACAACATCTATATATCATAACGTCTATGGTACCATAGTTATTCTACATTTTGTTTATACATCTTGTACTCATATGATGTATTGAGCAATACCAGGGAACAAGTCGTCTACCACATGAGTTTCCTTAAAAATTCATTATAAACATTAGCATTATATTTATCGATTTTTTTCAGCTTGATAAAGGTTTAAGGCGCAGGCCGAAACGTTGCTGGTTTTGCACGAGTGAATAAAGTGTGCACTATTATATGGATATATATAGATAGATAGATTGTCATGTAACAATGATATCCATTTTAACTGGTGACATAATAGTGTCTATAAGGATAACATTTGCAGGATATTCATGGCTGCATTCTAGTGAATAATGTACACCCATTGTAAAATATAAGGATATAAAGGTCTACAAGGAGACCAAAGTACGAGCTGCAGTTCTATTATACAGTATCTTGAGTTTGCTATAAAAATACAGTCTTTCCATTTTTTGCCATGTTTGTGAAATGACGAATTTTCTTACCAATAATTTGTGCCAATGATGTGGATTTCTTTGATAAGGAAACATATCATGGAGAATTTTTAAACAATGTTTTCCACCCAGGGAAAGACCCCCCAAGAAATGCCTTTCCAATAATCCGATTTTAACCTTTTTATGTTTGCAAGGTTTAACGTTAAAAGTAAAGTGTATTTGCGATATGTGGAGAAAATGGAATTGACCGGTAGGAAAAGTGTCAAACAATAAACATTTCGCCTTTTTATCAATTGCATTTATGTATCTGGCAAAATGATCATCAAACGCTGAGATTGCCATTTTATTACAATGCCCCTTTGCATCCTTATATTTTACAATTGGGGTACAGCAACCATTATAACAGATTAAATAACAAAGCCCCTTTTGTAACAAATACTGTATGTATATATTATGAGGATATAGCTTACTAAATATTCACAACTCTTAGTATTATAAGGCTATATATAATCCACCCCCTTAATTGGTCTTTATGGGACCCAACAGTAACAAAATATTTTTTATAATCGCTATATAGTAGCGATACGATTATAACATTCCAGAAGTGCGACACCAACATATGCCACATCCCTCCTCCACCCCTGGTGGTCTAGTCTACCTTGGCTAGACCACAAGTTATAGTGCCACTGTACAAGGTATAGTGACTGTTGCCTTCCTGTAACTGCCATAAGGCAGTTTTCTATATATGCAGTGTGTCACCAAGCAAGAAACTGGTTATGCGAAACACTGAAATTCCGAAAATCTGTTTCGACCTGAATTTAAGGTCCATATTTGAAAATTTTTGTCCATATTTTGCAAAAATATTTAACTTTGGAACAGTCAGATTTCCCTCAACAGACTCTCTAAAGAAGAAGTTTCACGTTTCTCTAAAAAAATGGCCTGCGAATATTTAAGAAAGGTAATAAAATTGCGAGCACTCTGTATAGCAATTAGATGGAAACTATAACATTACAAATTGTAATGTTTTATATGTCCAAAGAAACTATTAAACTATGTAAAGGCTTTTCTAACAGGAAAATCCCATGCTCTGGACCGTAATAAACATTCTCTGCTAAAAACCTTGATTTCACGTTATTGGATACAATTGTATAGAATAAATCAATGCACGTGAAATATAATTTTAATAGATGCACAAAATGTTTTATGCATAAATGCACTTTTAAATACTAAATAGGCTTTATATTAAATGGAATCTACACTGGAAAAATGTTTTTTTAAATTTGCCCATTACTGGAAATTATAATTCTTCCCAAATACTATCTTTTTTGTTGCTCTGTCACCTATTTCTTTAGATATCTAATCTGAAGTATCTCCTATTTCAGTGTCTTATTATCATGAACTCTTCTGCTGTGTGCAGTTTTGCTGTAACTGGAACGGTGACAGAATGTGTTATTCAGGAGAATGGGGGGGGCTAATGAATCTGGAGAAAGACAGTAATGTACTGGATTGAAGACATGCAGCAATACATACAACTTAGGGTAAGTGCTAATTACATGTATTTATTTATCAATT
Organism: Hymenochirus boettgeri; assembly: GCA_019447015.1. Taxonomy (NCBI): domain Eukaryota; kingdom Metazoa; phylum Chordata; class Amphibia; order Anura; family Pipidae; genus Hymenochirus; species Hymenochirus boettgeri. The sequence goes on from CM033477.1 coordinate 20,513,582, forward strand.
AAGATGAGGAAAAGTCTTTTTTAATTTTACTTTACATACCCTTTAAAGTTTACTTTCAGCCAATTATTGGCTAAGCAAAGACAAGTTAAATGGAATGCTTTTTTTCCCATCTCACCTAGCAAATGCATGGAGTTTGTCCCTCCGGAATTTTTAATAATTTATTTTCTGATGGCTTATTGATTTTTCCATCAAATTATTCTGGGTGCGAAATGAATATGAAAACCACCATATTGTATAGAATTTTTGTTATCCTGTGTTGGTATTCCACTAAAATAAACAAAATAGACCTATGAGAATTTAGCATCAATAGAGTCCATGATTAGTACTGATAATGAGTAAAATAACATGGCCAAAAATTGACGTCCATCTTGTTATTATTATTATTAATAAACCAATACCAAACAAGGTACAGACATCATTCTTGCAAATGAAAAAAAGTGGTGGGGTGTCATATATCCATATCCAGATTGAAATATGCATTTTCATTAGATTACCATCAAATACAATATTCTGTCCATTCCAGTTCTGTCTTCATAGTTTTCATGTCTTTCTAGGAGTTCCATCCCTCAACTCTTGGCAAGATGTCAAAGCATTTAAATGACCGGCTAAATACGCCAATCCCTTAGTGTGTGGGAAATGCTTGCAAGCTTTTATTCACCACACCTGCTTAGCTAATGGGGGTCATAGTGCGAAGGAAGGAAGGAAGAGGAACACAGGCTCTGGATACGTGAACTGTGATTATCCTACAGCGAGAGGCACTTCAGCTCCCAGTTCCTGAATATCTATGGGGCAATGAGATTGGGTAGTGAGATATCACAACATCCTGTGGGTTATTCAGAACATTCAAATGGAATGTCGAATTTTATCTCCTCCTAGAACATCTCTGTGTGTTGGTGTATCTGATTGTCAAAGCTTCCTCTACAATGTCTTCATTTATCTGGATACTGACCAGATGTCCTACGATTAACCTTATCAGATTACTGACAAGGCCTTATTTAATGCAATTAGAGTAAGGAACAGAGAGCTTTTGCGTAGCAGCCCTAAACCGTAGAGAGGTCCTTTGGCCATAAAACGTTGATAGAAACAATATCCATGAGACTCTGTTATCTACCTCTTAATTTGAAAGAATAAATATGTAATTTATAAATATATACCAACATCTGGCAGCTAATCGTGGTAATAGTTTATTATATAATAGTTTGTTATATACCAAAGCCAATATTGATTGGACATATGCAGCAGAAGATACTATTTGCATTGACCATATTTGGTGACCCAAGACAGGAGCAGGGGACACGTTTAATTTCTAATCCTCTTGGCTTGGCTAAATGAACATGGACACCCACCAATCACAGAAATATTCTGCAATAGCCAGGCCAATAGAACAATACTTACCATAAAGTTGGTACCTACTGGATCTTTATTCTTGCCAACCAATCATTTTCTCTCCTTGTATCACACCCTCTGTTTCTGAATGTGCGTTTATGTGTTGGGCCCATCATATTGTACTTTTATCTCCTTCTGATATTAAAGGTCTCAGATGACTCAGTTGAAGTCATTGACCGACTGTCCTTACACCCCTAAAATCAAGGCAATTCAGTGGAAGTCTGATGTCTATTATGTTACACAAAGAAGAGATTATATTGGTCTAACAGCACCAATCGCAAGTTCAGCTTCCTTGTTATTTGGTGCTTCACACACTGGCCTCATTGAAAACCTCTGAATGCTATGTTGCTATTTTGGGGAAGTTTGTATTTGAGTCTTAATTACCGTAACCAGATTAAAATAAAAATCCCATATAATATGACAAATTGAATAAAATTCCCTATTTTCTTTTTTGATTGGAGGTGGAACAATTCTGTTACTGGATTCTCAACACGGGGCTTTTATCTTGTATAAATAGAAGTGTTACTGTGGTACAAATCCCAAAATATGTATTACAAAGTAAGGTCTCTGGGTTCAGCTGGCACAGATTTTAATTGATGGTTTTAGTGATATCACTGCTGTTGCCTACTTCCCACTTTGGTTGAAAATCACGTCTCTGACAGTTCTTCTTTCCTCTGAGCAAACACAAGGAAAAGCCAATATTTTAGCATATATAGTAACAATGGGAGGAAATGCACCTTTATCTGGAAAAATGAAAGATAAAACAATATGGCCGATCACTGGTCAAATGAGAATTGCATTGGAACTGGAACTGGATTGTAACGCAATCCCTATAACACATACCCACCCTTCTAAATGTGCTTATCTAGTCCAGACCTTGGCAGGCTCTATGGGACATTCAGTCTTGATTGGTAGAACAGGAAGCATATATCCCAAAATTGACAAAGCTATTGGTAGTCTTCTACACTGGTATTAGCAAGTTGGTTACCTTTATCTATGCTCCCATCCTTAAACAGCATAAATTTTATATAAGCAAATGCAATGTTGATAGAGGTAACACTCAGGCAACACGCAACTTAACTGCAACTGGCTTGTTATTACATGTGCAAACACAACATGTTTTGAGCCACACTGGACCCTTTTTAAGTGGACCCTTTTTTGAGCCATACTGGACCCTTGAAAAAGGGTCCAGTGTGGCTCGAAACATGTTGTGTTTGCACATGTAATCAACCGCCAGTTGCAGTTAAGCTGCGTGTTGCCTGAGTGTTACCTCTATCAACATTGCATTTTCTTATATCCCCAAATTGCAGGTTGTAATGGTGACCACCTGTAACTCCTTCATTCACAGGAAGTCAGATCCCCCCCATTCTATATGGGATGGTATCTTATCTTCCAACGTGCAAGTTGTAGACAAGTACATTGTAAATATAAATTGTAGGGATGAAGTTCTTCTTTAATCATATTCCACAATTCCACAAATTCTAAGCCAATCAATGGACAGGATGAAAACAAGCTTGTTATTTACTTCTTTATCTAACGTTAATTCATCTGGTAAAGCACTAAAGTGTTAAATGTGCCAGCATTCTGTTTTTGACCGTGCAGTTTAGCAGTCAGGCTGATTAATGGTTTGGAGCCAGCGTTATTCTGGCAAGACAGTACACACATTTACATTTTCCACTGAGCACATATCTTGTTTTCGCCTCACAAAAAATTAAGCCGTGAACATTAAACTCCCGAAGTGCCAAGCAGGAGCAACCAACAAGCACTTACTCACTAACCAATCATATTTTTGCTTTGATCTGTCTTGTATTGTCAAAATAATGAAAGCAAACACCTCATTGGGCCATATAAAGTTTTTCCCATTAACTTGAAAACTGCAACAAGAATCACTTCCAGGGCGAAGCTAAGTACAGACGCGCAATTCCTGATAATAATCGCCCGTGTGTGGCCGTTCGGTCGGGCATTATTTCTGGTCCGACACAGTGAATGAACAAAGTGGCCATACATGGGCGATTATCATCCGCTAAAGTCGTTTGGTTTGCCGTTTATTGGTCGGCAATCGTGTGCAACATTGTACATCTGTACCAGCCTTTACCCATCCCGTAGATTTTAGATGAGATGAGTATTAATAAAAAAGAATGTTGAATGCCTTTTTTTCACTTGTCTGCTCATTCCCGGACAAGCACTGTGGATTCGGGACAGTCAAAAGAAAATATGACTGAACAAATTGGGACAGTTGTTAGGCATGCCATTGGCTCTCTGTGTTGGCTAACACAAAATAATACTAAACACAATAAAATGCTAAAATTCCAAATAAGTCAAGGACATTTCCTGTTGGATAGTTGTGGTTCCACTATTATTGGGTGCCCCCTTGGGTAGTGTAGGTTACTGTAGCTTACTCTGCTGGTACTGTATTCATTACACAACCCCAATGGAGAAGTTAGCAAGGGGTTCCAGGAATAAGTGATTGTGGTACAAATTATTACTGGTGGATAGGGTAAATAGTTACACATAACCAGGGAACTACCAGGGAAGCAGGGGGAGCAGCCACAGGGACAGATATAGCCTCCTCCCAGAAAACATCTGTATATGAAGCACGGATGGGGCCCTATTATAGTTTTGCTAGGGGCCCCAAGTGATTCCTAATTATGTCACTGCACCTATCATAGAAATATCAATGGATAATCCTGGTATACAGAGTCTGCATACAGGCTTTGTGTAAATGCAGTTTAGAAGTTTAAGGCAAAAAAATATACATAACTAATCAACGCTTAGTAATGTTACCTGTAACACAGGGTTTTTATTTTTGTTTTTATTTTTATGCTTGTAAATATTCCTCCACTGTGCATCGTATACATGATTCCATTAGGTAAAACAATCTGTCTGGAGTAGGTGTTCACTATGAATGGCTTCTGGGGGCCTTGTTGCATGATACCCCTGGGAAGGCCCCCTCCATTGTTGACGCCCTTATTAAGGGGAGCAATCAGAGTTGCTATGGGAGATAGTACTAGGCCTAGAGGTATAAAAGGACTTGTTTCTGAAAAGAATGAGACAAAAGTATCCTACCTGTACTCTACAATCCCCATCATAAAGGAACTCGATAAACGATACACCTTGGTGGAAAATGCTGATATTTGATCTGTTAAATGCATTGGGGATTGTTTGCAGTGATGGATCGAAGACAATGGGAAACCCTTGACGACTGCCAGACCAAGACAGATTTTTATATTAAATGTCGTCTTTTATAGCCTTCTTGTTAATTTCAATTTTAGCACCTGAATGGCGGAGCAATTATCGTTAAGTGTTGTTAAGTAGCCCATACACACTAATGATATTCAAGTGGCAACAAAAATGTAAAAAAAAAAGGAAATATCCTTTACGGTAATAGATGGCAACCTGAACACATTTCTTTGTCGTGGTTAAAGTTTCCCTTTAAATCTACACCAATGCATAGACCTAATGGTCAAGGACAAAGTACATATCTAGGTGGTAAAACCATCAAGTCACCCAACTTAATAGATTTCCTGACATCCTACTAATACGTGGATTGTATAGTTGGACAGACGGAAGGTCCATCAGCTTCTGGTCAAGCTTTTTGGTCATGGGACAAAATTAACGAAACTGTCGAGTTTAGTTCTGGAAGTGGTTCCACAGAAAATCTATCGAATCAGATTTTTTTTGACATTTTCAATTGCAATTTTTGATTTTCAAACACATTTTTTAAATTTTTCAATCACAATTTTCTTCTTTTCGATGATTGGATTTTAGGTTTTTCAATCATGAGTTACGATAAGTTCCGACACAAAACCAGGCATGTTTAGAAATTGGGACCCATCAATAGTCACAGGATAGAAAAACATTAATTGGTGGGATATTTGTTAGATGTTGGAACAACTAGCTAGTCATTTCATAGGGCCTGCTGGTCTCCTGGTCTTTCCCAATATTCTTCTGTCAGTTGTCCATGAAAACATCTCCTTAACCCAGCTATCCAGAGACTCTCTCTTCTGTGCCTCTAGCCATTCTACTAAATATATCTGACAACTGGTCCTACCCAGTATATTTATACCCAGCAGATAGGGCCACCATTATAAGGCTAGGTACACAAGGGCAGATTTTTCGGCCCAATCGACCGATGCTGCGGCTGATGAACATGCGATTGGACGCAATCGGATGTGTCAGTAAATCACGGCCGATCGTGCAGTTCCCTATGCCGCGACTGAAAGACATTTGTCCCGGTGGAGCGCTTGTTCGGGATGAATGGTCCCCTCATGTGTAATCAGCCTAAGGATAAGGGATTGGTCCCACAGGAGGGGGTCAGTAATTTGTATGGCTGTTTTGGGGGCTCAGCAGGTTCCTTATCAGAATAGGCCACCGTAGGCTGCAGCCTTGTTGACTTATGTTATAAAAACGGCGGAGTGTTGTGAAAACAGCTGTGTGGATGGCTGTAATTGTACTTCATTCCCTGTTCTCTCAGGTATTTTGGTGCTTTCAGGAACACAGAGTACATGTACGCAATATGTAATCTCCATTATTAAAGTTAGATCACTTAATTGTTATAATAAAAATACGACGATGGACTGACAGGCAGAACATGTCGGGAGACTGTTCATTACAGTATTATTTTGGCAGAGGCCTCGCTCTGTTAGGATAATTAGCTGTGCAACCCACAATGCATTGTGGTGGCCTCGAAGTATTTTCCAGTAAAGTGTAACACAAACTGCTCCATTACTAATCTCCGCATAACTAGTTTTATCATTATTTTCAAATAGTCCCCGTGCCTGATAAAACATACATGGCAAACTTTAGACAATAAAACATTACAACATAGCCGCTGTATGGAAATAGTTTATCTTTACAGGCAGCAGTAAAAAGATAAAGTAGTCTGTAGTCAAGTAGCAAACAATATGACCACTGATACATATTAATAAAAGTGATAGGTTCTGGTAGCTGGGGTTGACTGAAAATTTTTCGCCGTCCTTACAGCACTAGATAACAAGGTATCAGTGGACAAAACTATAATGGTGCAGAAGCTTCTGAAACCCCCGTACGGTGCAATTGCTGCTCCCATGGTTGTTACACGTCTAACTGACACTCTGAAATTACAATTAACATTGCACAACTTTTTCTTCCTGCGTCTGATGTGATGTCTAATGGCAAACATCTTATCTGTAAGTTTACAGAACTGTTTTATACAGCTTTGCCAATGTTCCCTCTAACCTCATACTGGCTGTGTGCGCAGAAATATATTTTTTGTGAGCATGCAAAATTAAAATTTGTGCGCTCCATACCGCAGCATTCACATTCCAAAAGATTTTTGTGTGCGCACTACTTAAATCTGTGTGCGCCGGCCTGAACACACGAGCGCACAGCTTAGAGGGAACACTAAGCTTAGCGTAAACCTCACAGAGAGCATTGTAACGGAATTTGTATGAGGTCAATGAGTTTTCCAGTATATTCATATATTCAAATTTAAGGACAACAATGAAAATTTGGAAATGTATTGGCTGTGTCTCTTTGCACAGCAGAGGGCAAACTGTTGGCATTGCATTACATTCCCAGCAGTGTACAGTGATAGTGGAGCTTGCCACGGGCAACACCGGAAATTTCTGGGCCCATACAAGGATCATTCCCCCTCCCCCATGAGCTATTAAAGCAATAGTTCTCAAAAGCAAAGTATCAGAGATACATACAGGTAAGTCTGATTAAAGGATAACTACCGTGTATAAAGTTTATTTAAAGGAACTGTAAACTTAAAAAAATAAGTGTTTGCCAATAGTTTGTATTATTCACAGGGAGGTGAGAACGCTTATTCTCACCTCCCTGTGAATAATAGTTTGCTCAGGGGACACAGTGGCACTTACCTTACCTGGTGCTCCACTCGCAGGTCCTTCTGAACTGACAGCCGCGCTGTCCTGCTCTCCTGATTGCGTGCCTATCTTTTGTATTGGTGCGCATGCACCAAAGATAGGCGCGTGGTCGGGAGAGAGGGACAAAGCGGCTGTCAGATCAGAAGGAGCGAGTGGAGCGCCAGGTAAGGTAAGTGCCGCTGTGTCCCCTGAGCAAACTATTATTTACAGGGAGGTGAGAATAAGCGTTCTCACCTCCCTGTGAATAATAGAAACGATGGGCAAACACTTATTTTTTAGGTTTACAGTTCCTTTAAAAAACAGTTAAAATGAAAAGTACTTGGGACAGGGAAATAGGACGGGTAATTCCTACCTCCCAATATTGTTTATGTGAGGAGCACCAGTCCAAAGGAAAACTGATTCTGCCAGTCTTCCTCATGGCTTCAGCACTATCTTTAATTCAGGAATAGTCCAGGACTAACCTGGCAAATGAAAACTGTACGTGCTGTAGCTCCTCAACAAAACGATATTGTAAGGTAGGAATAATCAATCCAACCTCCCTGCCCCAGGTACTTTCCATATTTAAACAGTTAATTTTTAGAGTATAGTTATCCTTTAAGGGTTCTTCCTCGAAACATCAGGCTAAGCTACAACAAACACACATTCAAGAATAAAATAATTTGCCTTGTATCTACTTTGCTGTATTTGGTTTGCAGCCAAGAGATAGCACCTCTATTGGTCAAATTGATCTGTGAAGAGTATTACTGAACTATTTCTCTGAATGGTTTTTCAAACCCCATCTAGTAAGAATTTAATGGACTCTGATACAGGGAAATCTCATTCCTGATGATGGCCATGATGATGAGCTCAAGTGATAACTGTAAAAATGCCAGTAAAGGGTAACTTAGGTCTCCATTCAAGTGCCCTTTATTAAACAGAGCCCATTCCTACCTTTAAAACAACTTCAGGATCATGCTTCTACCTGCAATCTATGCAAACTTATAGCAGTATAAGGGCACGGGCACATTGCAACACAAACGCACACGGAATCGCATGCGATTTCATGTGCGATTTTGTTGCGTTTGTGCATGCGTTTTTTCATTAAGTATTGAAAAACGCATGCGATTGTGATTTAAAATGCGGAACGCAAATTGCAATCGCAATGCACCTGAAAATGCGCGTTTTCGGCACATTACCGCGTTTTCAATGATCTAAAAAAAGGCAAAACGCAAACGCAAAAAAAAAACTGCAGCAGTGTGGCCTAGCCCTTAAGGGTGGTGTTTCCAGCTAGGTGTGACATCACTAACACCCCCTCTTCCCCCCAGCCACAGGCACTGAGCATGCCCAGTTGTATCCTACTGCTGTTACTGTCCTTACATAGCTTCAGAAAAGATCACATTTTTTTTGGGGGGGGGGCACATCATGTGACTGTCACGTACTTTCTTGTTCATCCTGACTGTCTGAGTGTAACTTTAAAAGCCTACAACTTGCATGGAAACCACAGTTACCCTTTAACTCCAGACATCAGTTCTGGGGCTATGGGTAGATATGGGCGGGTGAAGTCGAGGAGGGCTGTGGCAGAGTCACGGAAGTGACCCGGTCACTCCCTGAAGTGCTTTAAGTGTGTCTCCCAGTCTAAGGTTGGTTGGGCACACCTGATCTAATAGATGTGTCTGAGAACTATTCAATCATGTTATTTTGTGCTTTTATTCTATTCCATGGTACTTTTACAATGTACGTTAGTTAATTCCAGAGCTGTAGTTAGAATTAGTCAGTTTGCAGATTTCTGTGCTCAAACAATGGATTGAATTTCAACAGATGCAATTGGCTAAGCTAAATGAACCAATCAAACGTCTTCCATTTGTAACTTTGTGTGTGTGAACAGTATACAAATGGTATTAATAAGGTTTAGGGTTGGGGTTGGACTGATATATATACAGCAAAGAAAATGTCAGATTTCGGCTTGCCTGGAGGTGCTACACAGTTAATACCATCACTGCCCTAATTTTACAAATTGCATGTTTGTAAAGAAAAGAGGAACGACAATATATAATTACACATGCACTGATGAAGCCTCTATTTTGTCTTGTATTTTGCTGACATAGCCTTATACCATGCAGACTATTAACTTTAATGACCTTCCGCCGCTCGCTGACAAGGGGAGCTCGCAATTAGTTGCAATTAGCGTTCTGGAGGCTTTTTTTTTCAAATTCAGCTTGGCATTAATGGCTTCTGTTTGTTTCATTTCTGCTTGAAAGAGGGGGGGGATCAGGAACGCAGATCATCTCAATCTATGTGTGCCACATCTGCGATTATTTATAGCAGTGATGTTGAACCTGCAGCCCTACTGATGTTTGAAAACTACAACTCCCAGCATGCCTTGATTGCAGGATGCAACCAAGGCATGCTGAGAGTTGTAGTTTCCAAACATCCTTTATCTACAGGGACTGATCCAAGGTGGGTAAAATGTCAAGTTTTTTTTTTTAATTTGGTTTTGTTACTTCTGCAGAAGTTTTTTTATTGGTTTTGGTTAAAAGTATTTTCAATACCATAATGTTCTGCAGTCTCGCTCTGCTCAGCTGGGCTGAGAAACAACCAATCACGTTTATAGTTTGCCAGCCCGTCTATCAAAATACCTGTTCTCAGTGGCCATTTGTCAGTGTGTTAGGGAAAACTGACAGTTGGAGCAGGAAGAGACAGGCAGTGCTTATATGTGTGGATTTCAATAGCCAGCTTTCCGCCCAGTCCACAGTCAGTTTGCCATCCAGCCCACTAGCCATTATTGCCTGTCTCTTTTTTATTATATTATTATTATTTATATATTGTTTTATGTATTATATTTGTATTTATACGTATAGAAATTTTGGTTTTGCAAAAATCTAATCCATCTCTCTTTTTATGGGCTATTTTATCCATTTTTCCCTTTAAATGGACGAAAGGAACAAGCTATAGAAAAAAACCTCTACATCAAGACTAAGCCGTTTGCCTCTGGCTGTTGTGGAACTAAAACTCCCAACCTTCCAGCTGCTACTGTCACTATTACCACTTTATTGGTATTTGTTATAGCTCAGTTTAACTATATCACTATTTCAGGTTGCTGGCCTGGGGTAAACAAGGGATATGAGCCTGTTTTTATTGTTTGTAATGCACGATTGTGGTATAGTGTGACCTTTACATGTTGTGTTTATTGTTTGCTATAACTGAATCATTGAAGGATAACGCCTACTTCTATTCTTTCCTAGTGCCAGGGGGAAAAGCCTCTAAATACATTAGTATAGGGCTTTTATATAACATTTGCTCCTATATAGTTATCCTTGCAACCAATCAAAAGTTAGCTTTGACCATTCAAATGCAATTATCATGAACAGTACCTGTATCTGATTGGTCAGATACAACACCCCTGTATTTCCTGTCTTATTAATAAATAAACTGTATTTTAATATTCCTTTTCTATAACAAATTCTTTATGTCCCCAATTCCTAATATTTGAATATTGTAAAATATGTTTATATATACTGTGTACATATCCATTAACTTCCAGGGGAAAATGCTGCCTCTTAAGCCTCACTTGTGAAATCATTTTCTAATGCCAGTTTCTTTCCTAAAGGGTGGATTTCTGGACGTTGCTAGATGGAAAGAGGTCTCTGATGACTCCATCTTTACTGTAAACTGAGTTGGCACTTTGGTCTCTACAGACTGTCAGCATTTCAGATAGGGGATTTAAAAAAAAAAAATTAAATTAGGTAAAAATTAAAGGAGAACTTAAGCCTGTTGAATGAATTATGTCCATGTGGTTCCTTGGTGTAATAAGAATTGTTAATGCATAAAATATTGCATTTTTGGCAGACCCTGATTTTAGTGGGACTGTCATACCACATTTGAAAAGCCTGTATTATGTCCTGGATCACCGAGCCATGTCCCAGATGCTCGGGGCAGTAATTGGCAGCTTGGATGTACCAGGGTTTGCAAACACACATTTTGCTTGCCTGTATCTTATGAACTAGACCACAAATAGAAGGGAAAGTTATGTTTGTTATAAATGGTGTTCTCAGGCTTTTCCGAAAAACTGAGGGCTAGGCCACACTAAAGCGCTTTTAAGCACGATCCGATCATGCTTTTAAAAGTGCACACTAGTGTGGCCCAGTTGAGGTGGCCACACTAGTGCACTAGAGAGTGCGCTGCGTTGCGGTTTGTAAATCGCAGCGCATGCATTCCGATTGCGAATCACTGGGTGATCACAATCGCACACTGGCATGTCGGGAATGCGCAAGATTCCATGCGCGCATGAGCGCTATAGTGTGGCCTCAACCTAAATGTGTGTACTTACCTCATCGTTTGACCTGTAAAACTAGCCAGGTGCTGTGAAAAGTTCTAAAATGTGTAGGACTATGTATGAGAGCTGCTATCGCTCTCTATTGCCCCCTAAAGGCAATTCACTGAGCAGATGGCGGCTCTCTGTGCATTGCATATGGGGCTAACCCATTCCGAATCTTTACTGCCAGCTATTTGTCTGTGTTAAAGATTCCATTCTAAAGAGCCACTATTGGCTAGGCACGTTGGTTACGGGGGTTGCACAAGCCTGTTTTTGCGCACCGCCCCAACCGCCGGTCTGCTCCGCTGCAAGCAATCTGGAAATGCACTAAAAAAACACATTCAATGTACAAATGCATCCGCAAACGCGCTAAAAAATGCGATGAAAACAAAACGTAAATAGTATTGCACGGCGTTTTGCGTTCTTGCGTATTCCAGTGTGAACCTTTAGCACTAGTAATGAAAATAAATTCCCCTATGGTTGAGGCCACACACTACGTTTTCCTGGGCATTACCGTCTGTTGTGCTGCGAACCACCCAATATTGCGCTATTGGAGAGCATGATGCACAAAAAAAAATGGAGATGGCGTGCGCTCTTCAAAAAGTGGATTGCACCCAACTAAGACGCGCTAGTGTGGTGTGGCCTAGCTCTAAATGGGTTAACATGCTCACACCATTGAAATGAAAGCACAATCTAGGGTTAAACGGACCATCATACACCATTGTCACCGGACAGCAGGAGGAGATTCTGTCTATGTGAATTCTTATGCCAGTAAAGGAGGGAAGGGGTTAAATTGAAAAAGAAAGCTAAAAAAAAATATGGAACCTGCTGTATTTATAGAGGAATTGGGAATTATTCTGGAGTCACAGACCTTGTCTGCATTTGGCAGTGAGTGCCAAGGCTCACACATAGAGAATTAAGAGGTCTCTGGCATTTCTTGCAGGGCTAGACACCTTACAGTATTGGTGCCATGCTGTTTTATGAATCCCACCCCCTCCCTCTATGGCTGGGATCTCACGTTCGGGTACAGACTGTCCAACACAAACAGCACAGAGGCCTGTAGCTTATGTACACCAGGTTGTAGAGATTTGTACCACCCTGGGCAAGATACGGTCCGGCCAGTTACTGAATTACTTCTCATTCTGTACTGACGAGGCCCACACCCTTATGTGCTGAAATACAATATTGCCATTACATGTCAGAATATCTCATTCGCCTGTAACCGATCTTTCTTATTCGCTGGGTGATGTAAAAAGGGGCCACCTGATTCCTAATATTCATATGTTATAAAAGTTACAAGGTCGTCCATAGAGAAAAGCTTGTTTTTAACTTGACCTCAACTTTTAGCTAAATATGAACAGATTGGGGATGAGGCTAAAAGTACTGAGCAGTTTTGACCACATCAGGATGACCTTAGAAAGTCTATACTATATATAGGGATGGATGAAGACCATGTGGGTCTTGTGTCACGGGGGGAATGGGGCTAAGGAGGGTTGGGGCATTGGCATTCTAAGGTGTGGGACATAATTAGGCCTTGCCCATGTACAGTACCAAGCTGCTCCTTGGGAGGTATGCTATTGGCTTTATTCAAATCTTTGGAACAGAATCAAAGAAAGGAAGTTAGAAATAGAAAATTATTGGCAGAGGCAAAAGCAAGGTAGGGATTCCTGAACTGATTATCATGGACAGTGCACCACCAACATTCATCCACGCCCTCTTTAAAAAGACTTCCATGCAGCGGCGTAACTAGGAATCACTGGGCCCCCAGCAAAACTATCATGGGGCCCCTATCCGTGCTTCATCCACAGTGGTTTATTGGGAGGAGGCTATATCTGTCATAGGAAAAATAAGAAGATTGGGCCCCCTTGGCTTCTGGGCCCCCCTGCGGTTTCTCCCCTGGTAGTTACGCCCCTCCATGTTAATATATACAATTCTATTTTCCTTGCCCCTAAACTTTTTGCTGAACGAATAATGCTCCCCTATATTGTAAAACATAAGGATATTAGGCGTTCCATGACCATGTTAAAAATATCAGGTAAAGGCACCTGTAATCCTCTCCCAAAAGCATCCATGATTGGCACAATTTTAATTTCCAATTACCGATTGGTCAGTCGTAACATCTGTCGCTGTGTGGTGGGGAAATTGGTCTGAAATTGGCCCTTGTATATTTTGGATTTTAGACTCAATCCTGCAATGCAATACGGGATTATGTTCGTTATTGCATCGTGGCAAGGGAAGATGCTCTGCTTTGCACTCCTTTTGCTGCCAATACAATGCCCCATTATGGTTATAGCGCAAAACTAACCTAAGGGAGTTTTTCCAAATGGTGTAGGGCCCATATAACTGGACAGCCCACTTTAGCCCAATATTACATCTGGTTGCATGAGTTTTACAGTTATTTTAATGATATTGAATTAACCTTTTGGCTATTTACAGTATCTGCAATATGAATTCTCCATCCTATGAAATTCCACATACATTACCATTTCCAGTTAGGGATAGTAACGCAATGTAATGACACTGTGAGAACATGTGGGTATCTGTATGGATAACATGTTGGTATATGTGTGGATAACATGTTGGTTTCTGTGTGGATAACATGTTGGTATCTGTGTGGATTACATGTTGGAATTTGTGTGGATAACATGTTGGTATCTGTGTGGATAATATGTTGGTATCTGTGTTGATAACATGTTGGTACCGGTGTGGATAACATGTTGGTATCTGTGTGGATAACATGTTGGTATATGTGTGGATAACATGTTGGTTTCTGTGTGGATAACATGTTGGTATCTGTGTGGATTACATATTGGAATTTGTGTGGATAACATGTTGGTATCTGTGTGGATAATTTGTTGGTATCTGTGTGGATAATTTGTTGGTATCTGTGTGGATAACATGTTGGTATCTGTGGATAACATGTTGGTATCTGTGGATAACACGTTGGTATCTGTGTGGATAACATGTTGGAATTTGTGTGGATAACATGTTGTTATCTGTGTGGATAATATGTTGATATCTGTGTGGATAACATGTTGGAATTTGTGTGGATAACATGTTGGTATCTGTGTGGATAATATGTTGGTATCTGTGTGGATAACATGTTGGTATCTGTGTGGATAACATGTTGGTATCTGTGTGGATAACATGTTAGTATCTGTGTGCTGATTCCAATGTGATAGGCACTGTCCTACAACATACAGTATATCAAACATATCAGTCACCTTATAGTGACAGCTTCTGTGTTGTGTTCCCAGACAGACCAGAAATGAATAGAGTAATAAACATTATAACACAGACAGATCCACGGCACTGTGCTAGGGGCTAGTTCGTATTAAAGGGCAACCAGAGCCCAATTAAAACATTTAATGCAAAGTAATAAATGGGACTACTGTAGCAGTATGAAAGGCAAACACATTCAGTTCTTTTACCTAGAAAGTGATATCCTATGAGTTTAATTACGTTAACTGTCTTTGGTAGGGTGCAGCCCCGTAACATAGACTTGTATACATTATATGTGGCCGATAATACAGCACTACATTCTATTTTTAAGTAAAACAAAAGTCTTTTAAAATTTTAATAACAAAAGTAGTTAATTTGAATTTAGTGCCTCCCCCTTGCCTTTGTTTAAAAAAAATCCTCAAATATCTACTGAGCGTGCCTAGATGACCACCGGTCTCTGATAAAAGAAAGGCCAGTGACCAGCTCTTTTGCCCAGTTAAAGGGTATAAGGTATAATATATAAGGTTTAATTATCACAAACTAATAAATAAAAATCACTTTTATTAACACTTTTTGCAACTCGTAGTTTACGCTTATAACATCACGATTAACATCTATTTAGAAGACAAATGACAGGAAATATAAATACAGTACATGTGATCCCTGTAATTAAACCATCATGCACTGCACCTGCGAGCCATTCTCAATCCAACATGTCTCTCCCTGGCAGGCTGGTATTTGCTTTTGACGGATTTCCTAACAGCAAATAGATTAATTAGCAGCTGGCATGTTTGCGTTTGCCACGGGAAACCAGTTTTTACATTCTTCAACGCATTCCATTAACGTTATAATACATGTTTACAGAGCCACCAAACACAAACATGTCACTTAACTGATATCTTGCCCAGATCTTTGGAACTTTCACAATACTTAGTTTAGCCTTTGAAAGTTCCATTTAAATTTAATATATTTTATAATTGCCTGGGCTATTAGTCTGTAGCAACATATGAAGCTGGGTACACACAATACCAAAAGGAGCTGATTGGCTACCTGTGTGTCAAAAAAAACAACCACTCCCAAACTGGTGAAAACCCGGAATGGCCGGGTACTGACTGAAACATGTTATCGGTTGCTTTTAGCTCGCTTTACTGTAGTATAGGAAGGCATCAGTGATTGCTATGTGTGTGGCAGCTCCAAATGATCTTCCCTGCCCTCATTATAGGGGAATCAATTGGGACTGTGTGTATCCATATCTTTAGCAGACTGTAGAAGGAATCTGGGTACACACAGGCCAATATTTCGCATACGAGAAAACAGATTGAGGGTTGCACCTGAGGAAGGGGGCACTTGTCTTTCCACCCGAAACGTTGTGTTTTTGATGTTGGTCACTATATAAAGTATTCAACTGATTTTGGAGTGTGACCCTCAATCTGTTTTCTCTACTGTGAAATTTCATCCATGGAGGGTTGGATATATGAGGAGTTAGCACCCACAGTTTGGAATAGGGTGCATTGGAGTTTGGATTCTATTTCAATATTTCGCATAGGTCAAACGTGAAAAGAGCGCAGACAATATTTCAATGCGACTGAACATATGGTTCATCGGAAGCCCGTGCAATGGCCCAAATTTACCAGGTTGTTTTATTCATTTTGGGGTGAAAATTACCACCGACATTTTGGTTGGGCCAAGCTTTAGAAACCATTTGCTAGCATCTGATTGGTTCAGACCTGCCTCCATGAGAATTATACAATTAAATGCAAAAAATGTGTGGCGCCCGAACCTGTATGACTGTATAACAATGCGACAATCCTCACTGGAGGTCGGGCGTCATCACAGTCCACAGTCATATTGTTGCATCTATGGTCTTTCTAACTGAAAATATCAACCATGAAATCTAAAGCTCTGAACACATGCTGAATTTTCTTAGGGTGGAACGCCTGATGGCGGCTGGCGACCGCCGACCAAGCGTTCTAGGCGAGAATCGCTCGTGTATGGGTGCTTAGTTGGCGGTTATTTGTTAATCCACCAGGACGGATCAATGAACGGATCCCTTTTCAAACTAAATACATTTATTGATGCTGCGGGAGACCACCACCCAAATTTAAATGCCTCTGGCAAGGCCCCCCTCATGCAAGTGCTCCCCATGCATGTGGTCATTGATCTATTCTCTCTAACCTTCATCAACCAGTAACCCTCCCATTCTTTAAAGAATCAGCACCCCTCCCCCTGTGGCGCAGTACACAAACGGCCTGCGGCTCCCTGTCACTTCCCAATTTAGTAAAATGTCCCCCTCCCCCTATAGAGGGCCCTTAGGTATCAGGGTTAATTCTCTTACAGTATATGCCAGAGATGTCGAACCTTTTCACGCCAGATGGGTTGAAGCTACTACAAGCTGTAGTTTCCAAACATCTGGAGTGAAAAGGTTCAACATCAGTATATTCTATTGAATGGGCTACTACTACGAAAACCAAACACAAGTGACTGCAGAGGATGATGGGAACTGTAGTTCAGCATCAGTTGTTAAGTTTTAGGTTACATAAAAGTTTGTTTCATGTGAAGTTACTTGACCCTTGACCCCTTTCCCGGCCCACTGCTTCCACACCCCGTTCGTCCGTCGTGTTTCTTTATCTCCGGACTCCACATTTTATGATAAACATCTGTTTAATATGCTGTGGCCTGAAGCTGTGACGGAAAGTGACAGCTGCATTTCTACCTCTTGCGTCTCCCCCAATATGTTTTTAGTTACTCAGATCCAGCTGCTTCCCACCTACACCCTACAGGCACCCGCCGAAAAGATACATTCATTGAGGAACTGCACTAATTTCCACCGGGAATCCTACACTGAGAACTTTAACTTCCCCTTGAACACTAGAAGAGATTTTGGCTTGGAAGCATTTTTACACTTTACTGACTATTATGCAAATCACCCATGGTGCAATTGGCCAGATTGACCAATAGAAACGAGCCTTCCCATTCTGCTTCTTTTCCAAATTTATATACCCCATTATCACATTGACTAATGTTTACAGGGTAACCCATTGAAATAAAAAATAACAAACGTGGTATAAAGGTGATACCTGCATTGGCTAACTAAGATAATCATAGCAAGCTTTCAGAACACTCTAGTTCCTTTATCAAGCTGATTCTTGAGAACTAGGACTAGAGTGCTCTGAAAGCTTGCTATGATTATCTTAGTTAGCCAATGCAGGTATCACCTTTATACCACTTTTATAAATATTTTGACTGGCTAATAGAGATGGACTAGAACTCGAACTTGAACCCGAGTTCGAGTCGAACTTAACAAGTCCGAACCGATTTGGACTTCTTAAACTATCCATAACTCAGATTTCTCGAACTATCCAGGACCCGTATTTCTCAGACTTTCCGGACTCGCGGCTGTATTTTCAATAATAATTAAACATTCGATAATTATCAAATTTAAGGGGCCGTTCGCTAACCCTAGAATGTATCGTTCGCTAACCCTCGAAAGTATAGTTCATTTTTGGTAACCTATGAATGTACGGATTGTTTTCGCTAACCCTAGAATGTATCGTTCGCAAAACCCTCGAATGTATCCTTCGGTTTTCGGAAACCCTCGAAAATATCATTCGTTTTCGGTAACCCTCGAATTTATGGTTCTATTTCCACTAACCCTCGAAAGTATCGTTCGTTTTCAATAATCTTCAAAGGTATCGTTCGATTTCGGTAACCCTCGAATTTATGGTTCTATTTCCACTAACCCTCAAAAATATCATTCGGTAACCCTCGAATGTAGCTTGCGACAAAACCCGACAATTGCCCGCTCATTTACAGTAAGTTACCATTACTAGTTTAGCTGTAATAAACCAAGACTTTTCAAACTATCACTCTCCCATTGACTTTAATGGGTCCGAATTTGAACTTTAGAACTTTTAAACTTTTACTGTAGTTCGAAAGTTTGAAAACGGACCGAACTTTATGAAGGCCATCTCTAATTATAGTATATAAGGTTGAATAAAGAAAAATGTCCATCCAGTCCAACCTACTCAGCAATACCCACACTTCCTGCCTAACTGTTGATTCATTTAGTAACCCAGAACTGGAGACATTAACAGGGAGATTCAATAAAAGTTCTTATCGTTAAAAATGGTGTTAACTTTGCCCCAACCAATCAGATCTTATTTAACATTTGAAAGCTAACATTTGATTGGTTGGGGCAAAATTAGCACCATTTTTAACGATTAGAACTTTTATTGAATCTCCCTGATAGTGTGGCCAGCTGCTAATATACATCTGATTGGTTGGTCTACTTTCCATCATGCAGGATATACAACCAATCATATTTTTCACAATTGCTACTCTGGATTTAAAGGGCATAGCACTCAATAGCCCTAGTAAATGTATGGCCCTATTACTACGTTACCTGTACTGTTTACAGAACCAGAGCACGATATTCCAGTCTGTACTGGGTGAGGTCCTGGTGCATCATTCACCCTCTACTTTATTGTTTTCTCTAAATAAAAATGGCTAATTTATTAGAATATTAAATAAAACCCTGGCAGTGAGTCTCCCCAGATCTATTTTTTTCCCTTGGCCTGTCACGGCGAGAGTTTGATAAACTAGTTTATATTTATTAAAATCCCAGGCTTGAGCCGTAATAGTTTTCCTACATGCAAAGCCAAGAGCTGCCTCCCCCGAATGAAGTCCGCTCACGTTCAATGTCTCCCGACAGCAATGTCTCCACTGATGTGGCAAACACAGCCAAACAACCTAATAATTCCAGATACTTCATTATTTATACAAAACAACAATGGCTATTTTTATGTTTTTATCAAGTGTTTCCAAGTGCTTTTTGATTTTGTCCGTGATGGTAAAGCCAAAAGTTTATTGCCTTCCTTTACAAAATAATCTCTATTTAAAGCAGAGCAAGTTCCATTGTTGTAAACTGAGTGATCAGTGGTATGGAGGTGTGCTGACCCCCCCAACAAGCCTGCCAAGATCTCCTAAGCTGTGACCAGCCATTTAGCCATTTTTAAATCAGCTGTTTAAAAGAGACCTGACTCAAACTTCCAGTTCAGTTCCGGAAGTTCGGGTCCAGTATTTCAAACAGCTGATCACTGTTTAAAAACGTCTGAACGGCTGGTCTTGGCTTAGGAGATCTTGGCAGGCTTGTACAGGATACTGGTCGCTGCATAGATCTTGAGCTTGTGGCGGGCCCTACTACTGTCCGCAGTCGCGAGCATGGTGGGGGAGGTAGTTACACCACTGTGTGCTGTGCTTGAAATCTTTATTAAAGGGTATTATAATTATTATTATTATTGTGGATTTATATAGTGCCAACATCTTCCATAGCACTTTACAATTACTAGGGTAAGTTTCTCCTCTTCTCCTGCAAGTTTTACTTAGGAACGGGAGGTTAAACAATATTAAAGAAAGTTAAATAAATCAATGTGCATACCCTTTAAGCAATCACAAATGCTAAATGGCACAGGGTCCCATATCCCTGCACATATTTACACATTCTTACACACATATGTGCACGAATATTACGCAAACAATTAGTAGCACAGCTACAGCTGGGAATTCTTCAAACTGATTTTGCTGTTGACATTCTGTTCCTTGGAGGATGATGGGAGACTACACATGCATAATATTCTAACATGTAATGTTTTATCAATGGAATGTCCTCGATTATCTGGTCAGTTTTTTGGTCTTTGCGATGCCTCCGATGGCCTACAGCCAAGTAGGTCGCAACCCAATCAGCAAAGCGGAAAATAAAACTCTTCAAAGCAATTTGTGGACATGGAGTAACAAGATATTTTCTTCCCTCTAATTAATCAGGCACAAGAATCATTTTTAGAATAAATAATTTAAACTAATCAGGCCCAGAAACGAGGCAAGTATTTCCCTTGTACCCACATCTTTCTAGTTCTTTTTTATTATCAAAAGTTTTGTTTTTTTTATTAAGGATTTTGAACATTATTCTCTCATTAAAACACCGAATGGCCTACTGCTTTGAATCACAGAAAAATCAAAAATGTTGTTCATCAAATTAAATGACATCTTCTCAGCTCGGGGTTCCCAGTCTACCTGCATTATCTGGGACCAGCAAAAACTTAAACCTTTATAAATTGAGTCTCATCAGTACCGTATAGGCATGTCTAGTCTGCACAGTAACAAGCCTAGTTGACTTGATCTCTCCTTTAAGGGGAAGTTCAGTGGAAAAAGAATCATTATTATTTATTTAAGATAGCTACCATTCAACATGGATGTGATAACTTTGGGCAGACAATGCTACAATTTTTACATGCCCTTTCATACTGGTATACTACTCTTAGTAGACAACAGATTGACCTTCTCAATGTCACCTCGGTAGGGCCATGAGAAGCTTCAGGCTGTAGACACATGACACAATACTCGTAAGCCTGATTGTCCGATTGTAGACTGTTTGATATGGAGTATAACAGTACTGACGATATTTCGGTGCAACCATTCATGCTGGCAATTTTAAGCTGAATTCTGCTCCAGGTCGATGGAGCATGGCATGTTGGTACACTAATTGGTACTTCCTGATCTACATCAAACCCTATATGACAAGCCTAACATTAGCAGTCATTGCAAATTGAAGACAAATTGGGATGGACAACAGAGATTAAGGATAAAAAAACTAGATGATAAATGAGGGTAAAAAGTCACAAGTAATTGTACTATTATAGAAGGGGCTTACCAAGATTTTATCAAAAGAAACATTTCACAAAATACTGTATACCGGTAATGGCTGAGGAATTGTCAACCACAGGTGACCAAAATAAATCTCCAAATCATGGTTTGGTTGAAATGTTAGTGTAATGACAAATAGTTTTATTTTGTAACTTTAACCTTGTGATTTCTCTGGAATTATTCTCTAGTAAACACGGGTTACAGTAATGTAGAGTAATGTAGATACATGGGCCGTGTTTAGATTGTAAGCTCTTCAGTGCAGGGACAAGGCACGCCACTTATAATGCATCTTCATTTGTAGTTTTTTTTTAGGTGTACCGTATTTGTCATTTTATTTATTTTATTAATTCAAATTAAATGAATTTATTAGTTTTAAATTATTTACCTGTATAATTGCTTGCACTTATTTCCTCATTTGCTTACTCTGTATTTTTATAATGTACAGCACTGTGTACCCAAATTGATGCTTTCTAACTAGAAATGTGCCCTGGTTTAGTAACTGACTGCTGTGTTAATCCTGTAATAGATCAGTTTTACATTTATTTCTTAGGCAGGACATATCCCTCTATAGTCAACTAACTTTTCTATAGGAGGGTGGGTGGGTGTTATAATACAGTATATTGGATTTCTCCAACTAGCTGGAATTGGAGTTTGTAGTTTCGTTCTGACAACGGTTGCCAAAAATCCTTTTCCAACCCAATCGAATTGGAATTTTTCTCGTATTGGATCTCAGTTTCCATAGCATTAATTTAGTTTTCCATAGAAAATGTTAATTTTTCTATACGGATTTCCTGTTTTTATAGCAGGAATGTCCATCCTGTGGTCATCTGTCCAGCATTCCCTGCTGCCATCTGCTGATGGTGAATGCTGAGGGCCACGGGAAAGACATTTCTCTTTTATGGTCTCAATCACAAAAAACATATCCCCTAACAACACGCAGACAAAGGTACACACACCTACTGATATACCCTCACAACCCAACCTACACTTCCCTTTCTTTGGCAACCATGCCTCAATTATCAAAAAGGTTAGTTTTATGATCTAAAATACAAAAACATACCCCCTTAAGCTGGGTACACACCTATCGATTTTTCCTCCTGACCGACCGTTCGATACTTTCGAACGGTCGGCCAGGAGGAAGGACTGTCGGTCGCGGCAAAAGCAGCCGCGTCCGATAGTCACCACGACCGATCGTGCGGTCCATAGAGGACCGCACGATCGGATGAGGTTTTCCACCCTGTCCGATCGTCCGATTCGGACGAACGGTCGATCGGACATGGGCACTTTCGGATGCGATAATTTCGGTCCGATCGACCGATACACTGAACTATCGGTCGATCGGACCGAAATATCTCATCGTGTGTACCCAGCTTTACACACAGACAGGTAGACACACCTACAGATGCACCCCAGCTCCCACCCTATCTTTCCGTTTCCATGGCAAACATACTTAAACCATCCAAAAAGTTAGTTTAACAGTCGTAACCACAAAAACATACCCCCTAGCCCCACACAGAGACAGGTACACACAGGCACACACACCTACCCACCTAATCTCTCTGTTACCATTGAAACCCTTTGAACCATCTTATTAAAAAGTATTTGTATTTAATCCGAATGGATTCTAAAATGTATATGTTAAACTTTCCCATAGTAGTTAATCTGTATTGTTCCTGTGTAAAAGTATGGGATGGGCAGACAAGGAAAAGTTCTAAATGTGTCGTTTTTAGTGATGACGACAGACTTTAAAATCGAGGTATGACAGGAACTTTAATAATAGGTATATAAATGATTGAAAGGGCATTGGTCTTCAGGGGAAAAAAGGTCCATACATGTATAATTGATTGATTTATCTCGTTGGAACATTGTGGTCTCGGTAGAGAAATTAATGCCCTCAAAGTAACTGGCAGAAAGAAGCACTTGATCACAGAGCCTGTTCAGAAAGAAGGTAGGGCTCGGGTTTGAAAAGTTTAACCAAGGTTATTGCAGCAAAGTGGGAGCCTCAAAGACACTTGAATGAAGGAAATTAAACTTGCAATTACCCAGCAACTTCAGAGAGACAAAACTCCGGATATACTGTATATGCTACTTTTTTAAGGAAACATTTTTTGTCCTGGCAAGAGATGCCTGATAATGAAAGGATGGCACTAATGGCACTGATAATGTGAAACCAGAAACTAAGAGGAAAACAACCGTTTTGGGGATGCTGTCTCAACTTTTCTAACGTTTTAAATGTTACATTTATTTCACCTTTAATTATCTGTTGTATTCAGTTAGATCAACTGGACTTTAAGTTTAGTTCTTGAAGACGTTTCTCTAGTCATCCGACTGGATCTCTCAATTCAGAATGACTTGAACAATTATGTATATGCAGTACAGTACAGTGAAGAATGCTCTGATTTGTATGTGGGGGAGACCAAACAGCAACTGCATCAACGTATGGCCCAGCACAGAAGAGCCAATTCCTCTCTCCCGTAAGTTTTACTGAAGGACAGGAGGTAGGACATATCGCATTTACCTCCTGTCCTTCAGTTAAACTGGAAACATAAAAGTTAAAATAACGGTGGACACACCCTTTAAAGGGCAAGTCCACACTTAAAACAAAAAACAAATCAAATGGCAATGAACTGCCCCCAACCTCAACTGATATATTCATCACATTATTAGATGTATCATTAACCAGATATTTAAAGATAACTATTACTTCCATTCTGGCAGACTTAACTGGCTCCTGCCTCCATGCAGTCAATTAAGTCAATTGTATGCTGACATACAACCTATCATTGACTGATGATTCCTATAAAAAGCTCATTTGGTAAAGTGAGGAGACAGACACCTTTGCCAGAAACGAAAAGAACTTATCATTAAATATCTGGTTTCCAATGTATATTGTCAATAAAAAGAACCTAGATTGGTCTTCAATGATCTTATGTGCTCCCTGCCACTAAAAAAACACCAGTAGCACCAAACACAAACTCAAATGGTGTTTAAGGTAAAATGTTTGAAAATGACGAACAGTTTTAGTCTACGTTTGGATAAACCTTCTCTATCCTGTCTGGCAATATTACCTGTGAAAAGAACTCGGCTGATCATCCCAGGTAGCACCATTATGAACAGAGGAAGAACCTTGAGGTAGGCAGCCAATAGGGATCCCCCCTTTGCATGCGAGAGGTTCTTGGCAGATAGAGATCTTTGAACGATGACCTGTAGATAACCACAGCATACATACCACAATCATAAATCCCATGGGATCACAAAAACCATTCGGTCCACTGGAATCATTTTATACCTAGTATGTATATTACAAATCTAATCGTATTATAATTAACCACTATATATATCTTTTTCTTCACCTACACAAAAAATGTAATAACCCTTCAAAACACAGAAAATCAGGATTACACACGAATGGGATTCTAATCATTTTTTTTAGATCTGAAAGTCATGCTGGGTGATAGAAATTTACCGTATTGAAATTCAGAATGGAATAGAACTTATCATTAAATAATCCATGTAATAAACTGGTAAATATAGCATTTGGGATTGTGGACAGGTAATTGACAAGTCACCTGTTTGTTATTTTAAAGGTGGACATCATGCACTTTAAAACAAAAAACTGGAGAGGAAGCCGAAATGCGAAGTGAAGGACTGGGTTGGAGGTGACCATGGACTTGATCTGATTCAAGTAAACACGCGCAGGCTGTGGTTTTGGGTTGAGAAGACGGGTGAAGAGGTCCAAGGCACTCTGATTGTGTCCGATAAGCTGCTGCATGCAAGTAGGGTGCAGTGCATCTAAATTGCACATTGGCTGAAGTTCCAAAGAGAAACTATAATCTTACAGGAAGTGTGCTCACCTGGTCAGTGCACCAATACCAAAGGGATGGTATTGTCATCCCCACCAGAACACCAGGCCACGGAAGATCAGATGTGACTGGGTCCCGGAAGATATGAAAGGCGTCCTCTCTCGGGATCCCACAGGTACTGTTTTCATTCCGGCTTTTGGGAATTGCCTGAAAATACTTTTCCTGCAAAGCATCAAAACCCCCAATTTCCAAGAAGCCTAGAAAGTAAAAATCCATAGATGTGCTTAGAAGAAGATTTGTCTCCTTATTCAGTAGAATTCTCCATAGAACTGCGATGGCCGTTCATGGAATATTTTACTTGTTTTGGAATATGAATTGAAGTTAATGTATGGGCTGGTACACATGGGCCAACTGGGCGGATATTCTTGCCTGACAGACAACACCATTTCCCCACAATTGCCTATTAAAGACCATTGGATGAAACATGTCCAAATATTGGTTGTGCTGTTCGATGGAAATATCTACCTGTGTGTAGAGATGGCAGAACGTTCGAACATTCGATAATTATCGAAAGTCTGGAAAATATCGAAAATCTGGGTCCGCAATAGTTTGAGAAGTCCGAGTCCGTTCGAACTCGAATAGTTCGGCTCGAACTTGGGTTCGAGTTCTAGTTCATCTCTACCTGTGTTTACCTCATCTAAAGGTGACCACACACTTCTTAGACATTTGACAGCTAAGGATGGCGTCTGTCAGTTTTCAGAAGAGGTATGTAAACCAAAGTATGGGCACCATAAGGCACCTGGGAACTGCCATTTGTGGGTCACAGACAATGGTATTTGGAATGGTTCAGTACTGCCTTTCACAGAAAGAATGGACTTGTTACTACCCAACAAGCCTTGTGTTCCATAGAATCACTCACTGTAAGCCATGAGGATGAGGGCTCCAATGATCATTATGACAGTTTGCAGTGTGTCTGTATAAATTACTGCAGCCAGTCCCCCTATAAAGATAACACACAACACAATTATGTCATTAGAGAGACAAGACTTTTCATAACAAGTAGTGATGTGTTTAAAACACTCAATTTCTTTACCCATAATTCACTTCATAATCTTTTATTCGGTGTGTGTGTCTCTTTGTGGATATACTAATTTATTATTATAATAGTATTATATACAAAGAGATTCATTGTTACTGATAACAAGAGATGGCCGAACTTCCTAAAGTTCGGTTTGTTTCTGAACTAGAATTTCAGTAAAAGTTCTAAAGTTCTATAGTTTGAAAAGGAACCAAATAAAGTCAATGGGGGAAAATACAGATAAATAACAATGGTAACTTACTGTAAATGGCTGTGGCACCTGGGAAATGGTCTGGGGAACATGGCACTATCACCCCAGACATACATAACTTTCCTCACGGTCCGGTAATTGTCATGTTTCCGCATTGAGTGTTCGAGGGTTAATGAAATCGATTGCTACATTTGAGGGTCATCAGAGAATTCGAGGATTACCGAACGTCACATTCTAGTGTTATGAAGCTCTAGTCGAGGGTTATCGATTCGAAAATCCTTGAATTTTCGGTAATTAGCGAAAATATGTCTGTGAGTTTGGAAAACCTGAAAGTTCGTAGTTCGAAAAGTTCTAAAAAGTCGTAGAAACTCATAAAATCCGTCTCAAACTCAGGTTCCAGTTCTAGTCCATCCCTACTGATAACGATATCATGGGTGGCTATGGTAATAACGTTTTTATCCATTATTCCTCCTTTATAAAAACCTACCCAATCTACCTAATCTATCTGCCTATTATCCCATGTCTCCTTACCTTAATTCCACGCATTCACAATTCCAAAAGGTAGGAGTGGTGGGGGTAATCACAGAATATGTTCCATTTGTCTTTTTAGAACATAGACATGAACAACCAATTAGATGTTAGCTTTTTACTGGTCTACTACTACAGCTTAAACAATTCTAGCATCTAATTGGTTGCTGCAGATTAAGAACATATGCAAACATTTGCACCTGTTTGTACATAATATATACTGTATATATTCTTTTATATGTAATGAATATTCTGATACTTACCAGCAACTGTATAAACAGCTGTAATTACAAGTAAACCTGTGACAGCCACATACAGATCCCAGTGCAAGGCCTGCTGGATGAAAAGTGCTCCGGCGTAAATGTCGACCTTAAGAAACGACAGGTAGAGAACCCTTACATTACAACACTCACTTCCTGTGTCATGTGACACCGATGACATAGCTAAGCACAGGTTTTACAACTGATGACATCGATAAGCACCATTTATAAGCATATATTTGACAGGATATTCATGTCTCTTACTCTACTTGACCCACATATTAAAACCCATCTTGCCATGACTTCTAATGGCCTTATATTTATTTATTTCAAGTAGGGATTTTCCTATAATACACAAGAACCACTACGTCATGTTACACAGGCAGTGGCGTAACTAAAAAATCATTGAACCCAACAGTAAAACTATGAGGGGGCCCCTATCTGTGTTTCATCCGCAGATGGTTTTCTGGGAGGATATATCTGTCATAGGAAAAATAAGAAGATGGGGCCCCCTTGGCTCCTGGGGCCCCCTGAGGTTGCTCCCCCTGTTCGCCTGGTAGTTACGCCCCTGTGCAGGGCTGGGTTTACACCTTAGGTGCCTGTAGGCGCCCTTAGCCCCACCCCTAAACACAGACCACACCCCTAAACCACACCCATTCTCTCTTTTTTGAGGAAGAAAATAGACTATAAAGGGGTTGGTACATCAGGAACAAATTTGCAGGGGATACGGACTCAGTTGTGAACTATTTCTTTATTGTAACTTGCAGTGCACAACATTTCAGGGTTTTCCCCCTTCCTCGGGTGCACAACTGAGTCTGTATCCCCTGCAAATTTGTTCCTGGTGTATGGAGTCCACTGCTAGTGGTTAAGCAGATTGGGGAGGCAGCACTGTTGGTGATTAACAGTGAAGGTGTGCAGGGAGAAACATACATTTGTATAAAGGGGTTGGATTGGTGTGAAGAGATTGACAGCCACTCCTCCAACCTCAGGTGCCCCTAGGCCCATGCCTACTGTGCCTAATGGTAAATCCGGCGCTGCCCCTGTGCACAGGTGACATCACTTAGCACCATTTATATAGTGGTTAATGCACCCCCAACTGTAAATTATAAGGATATTAGACGTCACAGAGGAGTTCCATGACCATATAAAAACATGGGGCCGCGGGGCACGTAACTCCAAGGTGACTTCTAATATCCTTATAATTTACAGTTAGGGGTACATTATTTATTATAACCTACCCCTTTGTGGCTTCTGGTTTCCTTCTCCTCCTGGAACTGTAAGATTATAAGGCTATAATCTTACAGTTCCTCCCATAGAAATCCACTGCAAGGGTAGGTTATAAGGCTATAATTTTACAGTTCCTCCCACAGAAATCCACTACAGGGGTAGGTTATAAAGCTATAATCTTACAGTTCCTCCTATAGAAATCCACTACAGGGGTAGGTTATAAGGCTGTAATCTTACAGTTCCTCCCATAGAAATCCACTACAGGGGTAGGTAATAAGTCTATAATCTTACAGTTCCTCCCATAGAAATCCACTACAGGGGTAGGTTATAAGGCTGTAATCTTACAGTTCCTCCCATAGAAATCCACTACAGGGGTAGGTAATAAGGCTATAATCTTACAGTTCCTCCTATAGAAATCCATTACAGGGGTAGGTTATAAGGCTGTAATCTTACAGTTCCTCCTATAGAAATCCACTACAGGGGTAGGTTATAAGGCTATAATCTTACAGTTCCTCCTATAGAAATCCATTACAGGGGTAGGTTATAGATATATATTTTACAGGATATTTATGACCTTTGTATAATTTAATGTCCAATACGATTTTTGTGTGTGTGTAGATTGAGGGGTTTTAATGTTAATATAAAAACTGGTTCCTCACAGATATTTTGGTAAATATGTAGATAAACAAATACAGGATGGCCAGGAAGACCTGAATCCTTTTGCCTCCAAATCGTTTCTGCAGGTACTCTGGCATTGTGGTGACCTGTAAAGAAAGTAAATGGGTTAGAAAGGGGGACAGGTAATATAAGGTCCAGTGTCTGTCCATTCAGCAGAACTACATATCCCAGCATCCCCCTTATCAATGAAAGACAAAGCTGCCTGTCTCTAATACTCATAAAAAATGAAATACAATTGATGCATAAACATTGGCCAAACGAATATGCAGGGGTGGCAATGTGATGTATCTTAGGGAATGAGACCTCTACTACCGGTTGAATTGCTGAGGATGCTGGGAGCTGTATTCTCAAGAATGAAAAGGTCCCCGTATAAAAGTAAGATGTTCATTGCAAAGACAGGACAAACGTAATTCTCCTCATGATGGTGGAAGTCTATATACTACAAGATGGACACCAACGGAGCCAAGACCATTTACTCTAATATTGACCAGACATATAAACCTGAAACCAGCCAACATTTCTATCATTGAGACACTCAGCGCCATACTGCTGTCAGTAATAATAATACAATGGAAGAAAAAGCTTGTCTCTTACCCCAGCAGATATGTAGATTGGCAAAAAGAACCACGCCAAGACCAGCACACAGAATAGACCCTAGTAGGGAAGCAAATGATTGGGTTATTATTGACTTGGTGACCAATCACAGGTGTGTCATCACAGGGCGGAGATGGTGGGTAGACAGGGGTGCCCCTACCATGAAGCAAACTGAAACATTTGTTCTGGGCACGCCCCTGCGGAACACTTAAAAGGTGGCAGTTAAAAAAAATCCTCCTTCCTGCAATACTGCATTTCAGCACCAGTCCACCAATCAGTGTTAAGCCAGCCCTATAGTCCACCAATCAGTGTTAATCAGCGCACCCCATCCACCTCCACAAGCCATGCCTGCTTCACGTGCCGCCAACCATCTGCCTATAGGCGCAATTTAAAATTTGTTTCAGGTGTCAAAAACCCTAGGAACACCCCTGTGGGGAGAGACAAACACAATATCACTTACGTTCCATTCATAGGCAGTCACAGCAATGCCAGAGGCGGCTCCAGATCCAGCCAAACCAATAAAATGACCACTGCCCACATTACTGGCAAACAAGGAGGCTCCCACCTGTACAGAGAAACCAATAGAGACCACGTCACTTAGTGACAACCTTGGAACACATGGGACAACATTTCAGATGCATTTCGATCATGCCAAAATATCACTGGGAAATTTCCATTCAAATCTGACAAATATTTGATTGGACTTGCCTGATACCAAGATCGCATATGTGATTGTCACACTGAAATGTCATCTGTGCCACTTTTCCCCCCACCAACAGACTACCAATCGGTTTAGAAAGATTTTGGCTCTTGGTGTGCCGTCCATTTATTTAAAATGCACTAAGCTTTCCCGGATATCCTCTGCCATGACATTTAATAGACAATCTCAAATTTCTCTACGGAAACTTACAGGCCACCACGCCATATCCTTTCCAGCCAGGAAGTAACCCTCCACGGTGCTTCTCTTGGTGCGACACATGGACTGAAATGATAGGAAGATGGAGTGAAAGACAGAACCAATCAAAAAAAACTTCACAATGAATAAGCCAATGGTTGGGCTGGGATTTGACAAAGACAATGGGGGTGCAATGCAATATCCCACCCTGGCGTACATTACCTTACCATTCTATGATTACCGCATTGCAGGAGCGTGGTAAGGTGCACCAGTATAAAAGGCCAATTCACTTGTAGTTTTGCACTTCATAGTAGCACAAAACTTACCAAAACGTTGTCAGACAATGTGGCCCCTCTAATTTGAAAAATCTTTTGTTTTGCTGGTTTGTAACCGCCAGAACCTGTTATAAATAGTCTGTACCAAAGACCATTAATCAGCAGTCTTAGTCCCTCAACTCTAACCTGAGGACCCACAATGCTTTGCAATTCTACAGTTTAGTTCTTACCCATAAACCAACTCCCAAGACGAAAACAAAATACAAGACCAAAACCACAATGTCGACAACTTCGAGAGACTTCCTGGGAAAGGTCTCCATTGATGGGGTTGTACGTAACGGACCCTGACTGCTGCTCTCCATGGTTTCCTTTGTCTCACCACAAATCACTGCTAGGCGTCTCCACACTAAGAAAGAAAGGATATTACTATGCACTTATATCAATTTCTACATTAAATGTTAAATATTCCAGTTGTTTTATTAACTTTTATCATAATTGTTACCCTCTTCCAGACGTAAAAATATAAAGGACAACTACACTGTAAAAATTAAGTTTTTAATAATGAGTACCAGGGGCAGAGAGGTAGGATTGATTATTTTTAACTAACAATGTTATTTTATAAGTTAAAGCACGTACAGTTTTTACTTGCCAGGTTAGTGTCCTGGACTTTCCTGTATTAAAGATAGTGCTGAAGCACTGAGGAGGCCTGGCAGAAGCAGTTGTAGCTCTTCTCACAGAAATATTATTGGGAGGTAGAAATTACCAATCCTACCTCCCTGCCTCACTATATAACAATCATGCGACCAATTCTGTGTATCATTTTTCAAAGATCCCTCTGCGCACTGTCCCGAGCGTTCTCCCCATGTAATGCATAGTACAGGAAAATGGCCACAGCCTAGGGAAATTTGTCAACAAGTTCTTAGCCAATCGTGCACACTCGGAACTGCGGTGTATAAATCACACATAAAGTGTCTCAGCCTATCTGGTTCTGCTGGATTCAGGCATTTAAACAGTGGGTCACAGACTCCGATACCTAGTTACCCATTCCCAGCAAGTTATCCAGCCCCTCCCTCTCCTGTTTGCCAGAGCTGTCAAGTAACTACTGGCTGACCTCCTGTGGATCTCTCTGTAATCAAGACTGAGCAATCAGAAAACCCATTATTTCTCAGTAGAAAGGATTAGTATTTCATGTGTGAAGAACGATCCAATTTTGCGTTGATATTTTATTATATGCCTATGAATTCTATGCTGGTCTATTATTACAATAGATTTATTATTTAACTTTGTGTGTTAGATAAAGTGAAGTGTAGAAAATAAACACTGCAAGCTGTTAGGAAACAGGGAAACAGTTCAAATACCTTTACGTTTCGTAACCATAAATAACAAAGGGTTGGCAGCCGTTAAAGAAAAATAAGGAAAGGAACAGATTAAACAGCCACAAGAGGGTGATGGGATTAGACCAAGCCTGATATAATAATACACAATATAATAATTTATTATCTCCTATAATACCCAGTATTCTATATAATATACAGTATCCTCTATAATACCCAGTATCCAATATAATAATACATTTTCCTCTACAATACCCAGTATCTTCTGTAATATCCAGGATCCAATATAATACACAGTATTCTATAAAATATTATAGTACAGTATTCTCTATAATACCCAGTATCCCATATAATACCCGTATTCTCTGTAATATCCAGGATCCAATATAATACACAGTATTCTATAAAATATTATAGTACAGTATTCTCTATAATACCCAGTATCCCATATATTACCCATATCTTCTGTAATATCCAGGATCCTATATAATACACAGTATTCTATAAAATATTATAGTACAGTATTCTCTATAATACCCAGTATCCCATATAATACCCAGTATCTTCTGTAATATCCAGGATCCAATATAATACACAGTATTCTATAATATTATAGTACAGTTTCTCATATACCCAGTATCCCCCTATAATACCCAGTATTTCTGTAATATCCAGGATCCAATATAATACATTATTCTATAAAATATTATAGTACAGTATTCTCTATAATACCCAGTATCCCATATAATACCCAGTATCTTCTGTAATATCCAGGATCCAATATAATACACATTATTCTATAAAATATTATAGTACAGTATTCTCTATAATACCCAGTATCCCATATAATACCCAGTATCTCTGTAATATCCAGGATCCTATATACACAGTATTCTATAAATATTATAGTACATATTCTCTATAATCCCCAGTATCCCATATAAGTACCCAGTATCTTCTGTAATATCCAGGATCCTATACAATACACATATTCTATAAAATATTAGTACAGTATCTCTATATACCCAGTATCCTTAATACCAGTATCTTCTGTAATATCCTGATCCATATACATACACATTATTCTATAAAATATTATAGTACAGTATTCTCTATAATACCCAGTATCCCATATAATACCCAGTATCTTCTGTAATATCCAGGATCCAATATAATACACATTATTCTATAAAATATATAGTACAGTATTCTCTATAATACCCAGTATCCCATATAATACCCAGTATCTTCTGTAATATCCAGGATCCAATATAATACACAGTATTCTATAAAATATTATAGTACAGTATTCTCTATAATACCCAGTATCCCATATAATACCCAGTATCTTCTGTAATACCAGGATCCTATACAATACAACAGTATTCTATAAAATATTATAGTACAGTATTCTCTATAATACCCAGTATCCCATATAATACCCAGTATCTTCTGTAATATCCAGGATCCTATACAATACACAGTATTCTATAAAATTATTATAGACAGTATTCTCTATAATACCCAGTATCCACTATATATACCCAGTATCTTCTGTAAATCCAGGATCCATACAATACACAGTATTCTATAAATTTATAATGTACAGTATTCTCTATAATACCCAGTACCCATATAATACCCAGTAATCTTCGTGTATATTCCAGGATCCTATACAATACACGTATTCTATAAAATATTATAGTACGTATTCTCTATAATACCCATATCCCATATAAAACCCAGTATCTCTCTGTAATATCCAGGATCCTATAATACACAGTATTCTATAAAATATTATAGTACAGTATTCTCTATAATACCCAGTATCCTATATTATAATATATTATCTTCTTTAATACCCAGAATCCTCTATAATACCAAGTATCCTCTATAATATCTAGTATCCTCTATAATATCAAGTATGCTCTATAATACCCAGTATCCTCTATAATACCCTGTATCCCATATAATACCCAGTATCCTATATTATAATATATTATCTTCTTTAATACCCAGAATCCTCTATAATACCAAGTATCCTCTATAATATCTAGTATCCTCTATAATACCCAGTATCCTCTATAATACCCAATATCCTCTGTAAATACCCAGTATCCTATATTCAGTGTCACTTTGTCATACAGTGGATTTGGTCTCAGTTTCCTAGTTTGCCGAATGGATGACCAGTGTTGCAGTTCCATTCCCAAATGCTCTGAGCAAAAAAAAGGAAAGGGAAACCCTTTCTGTCCTTTGAAGTTATGGAAATTCCACAAATTTTCAACAACCTAACAATAATGTTACCATCTAAATAAAAAGATACCGAAGTACAGGGCAAGTACAGGGCATAGAGTACAGGGCATAGAGTACAGGGCATAGAGTACAGGGCCTCTAGATAAGGGCATAAGTACAGGCATAAAGAGTACAGGCGGCATAGAGTACAGGGCATAGAGTAAACAGGCATAGAATACAGGGCATAGAGTACAGGGCATAGATAAAGGGCATAGATACAGGGCATAGAGTATGGCATAGAGTACAGGGCATAGAACAGGCATATAAGTAAAGGGCATAGAGTACAGGGCATAGAGTACAGGGCATAGAGTAAAGGGCATAGAGTACAGGGCATAGAGTACAGGCCATAGAGTAAGGGCTAGAGTACAGGGCATAGAATACAGGGCATAGAGTAGGGCATAGAGTAAAGGGCATAGAGTACAGGGCATAAGTACAGGGCATAGAGTACAGGGCATAGAGTACAGGGCCATAGAGTACAGGGCATAGAGTACAGGGCATAGAATACAGGCATAGAGTATAGGGCATAGAGTACAGGGCATAGAGTACAGGACATAGAATACAGGCATGAGTACAAGGGTAGAGTCACAGTACATAGAGTTACAAGGGCATAGAGTACAGGGCATCGAGTACAGGGCATAGAGTACACGGCAATAGAGTAAGGGCATAGAGTACGGGCATAGAGTACGGGCTAGAGTAATAGGAGCATAGATCACGGGCATAGAGTATAGGGCATAGAGTACAGGCTAGAGTAATAGGGCATAGAGTACAGGACATAGAGTAAAGGGCATAGATTACACAGGGCAATAGAGTACAGGGCATAGAGTACAGGGCATAGAGTACAGGGCATAGAGTACAGGGCATAGAATACAGGCATAGAGTACAGGCATAGAGTAACAGGCATAGAGTACAGGGCATAGAGTACAGGGCATAGAGTATAGGGCATAGAGTACAGGGCATAGAGTACAGGGCATAGAGTACAGGCATAGAGTACAGGGCATAGAGTACAGGCATAGAGTAACAGGGATATAGTACAAAGGGCATAGAGTACAGGGCATAGAGTACAGGCATAGAGTAAGGGCTAGGTAAAGGGCATAGAATACAGGGCATAGAGTACAGGGCATAGAGTACAGGGCATAGAGTAAAGGGCATAGAATACAGGGCATAGAGTACAGGCTAGAGTACAAGGCATAGAGTACAGGCCATGAGAGTAACGGGCATAGAGTACAGGGCATAGAGTACAGGTCATAGCAGTACAGGCCCTGAGTAAGGCGATAGAGACAGGGCATAGAGTACAGGCCATAGAGTACAGGGCATAGAGTACAGGGCATAGAGTACAGGGCTAGAGTACAGGCCATAGAGCGGCATAGAGTACAGGCATAGAATACAGGACATAGATACAGGGCATAGAGTACAGGACATAAAGTACAGGACATAGAATACAGGACTAGAATACAGGACATAGAGTACAGGGCATAGAGTACAGGGCATAGAGTACAGGGCATAGAGTACAGCCATAGAGTACAGGGCCATAGAGTACGGGCATAGAGTACAGGCATAGAGTACAGGGGCCATAGATACAGGCATAGAGTAACAGGCATAGAGTACAGGCATAGAGTACAAGGGGCATAGAGTACAGGGCATAGAGTACCAGGGCATAGAGTACAGGGCATAGAGTACAGGCCATAGAGTACAGGCATAAGTACAGGGATAGAGACAGGATAGAGTTAGGGCATAGAGTAACAAGGGCCATAGAGTAAGGCATAAGTACAGGACAGAGAGTAAGGCATAGAGTACAGGACATAGAGTATAGGACATAGAGTACAGGACATAGAGTAAAAGGGCATAGAATACGGCATAGAGTACAGGCATAGAGTACTGGCATAAGATTACAGGGCATAGAATCAGGGCATAGATGGTACAGGCATAGAGTAAAGGGCATAGAGTACAGGCATAGAGTAAAGGGCATAGAGTAAAGGGCATAGAGTACAGGTCAATAGAGTAACGGGCATAGAGTACAGGGCTAGAGTAGCCAGGGCCATAGAGTACAAGGGCATAGAGTAAAGGGCCATAGAGTACCAGGGCAAGAGTACAGGCATAGAGTACAGGGCCAAGAGTAAAGGCCATAAGTAAAGGGCATAGAATACAGGGCATAGAGTACAGGGCATAGAGTACAGGTCAGAGGTAAAGGGCATAGAATACAGGGCATCAGACGTACAGGGCATAGAGTACAGGCCATAAGAGTACAGGCCATAGAGGTCAGGGCATAGAGTACCAGGGCATAGCGAACAGGCATAGAGTACAGGCCACTAGAGTACCCGGGCATCGAGACGTCAGGGCATAGAGTATCAGGTCATAGCGTACAGCCCATAGAGTGACAGGTCATAGGTACAGGGCTATAGTACAGTGATAGAGTACAGGCTAGAGTACAGGCCATAGAGTACAGGGCAATAGAGTCCAGGGCTAGAGTACAGGCCATAGATACGTCATAAGTCGGGCATAGAGTACAGGGCATAGGTACAGCATAGAACGTACAGGGCATAGCATACAGGCTAGTACGGGCATAGAGTACAGGGCATAGAGTACAGGCACATAGAGTCAGGTCATATTCGGCCCATAGAGTACAAGTGCATAGAGTACAGGCATAGATACAGGCTAGAGTACAGGCACATAGAGTAACACGGGCATAGAGTAACAGGGCTGGTACAGGCCATAGTACGCCTAGAGTACAGGGCTAGATACAGGGCATAGAATCAGGACATAGATACGGCATAGAGTACAGCAGGTACAACATAAGTACAGGACTGAATAAGGGCATAGCATACAGGACATAGAATACAGGGCATAGCATACAGGACAATAAGCATACAGGGCATAGCATACAGGACATAGAGTACAGGACATAGAGTACAGGGCATAGCATACAGACTAGAATACAGGCATAGTACAGGACATAGAGTACAGGGCATAGAGTACAGGACATAGATACAGGCATAGAGTACAGGCACTCAGAGTACGGACATAGATAGGACATAAATACAGGCATGATACAGCACTAGTCACATAGAGTACAGGGCATAGCATACGACATGAATACGGGCATAGAGTACAGGACATAGATGTACAGGGCATAGCAACAGGACATAGAAGTACAGGACATAGAGTACAGGGCCATACAGTACAGTGACATAGAGATACAGGGCATATACAGAGTACATAAGATACAGGCATAGAGTACAGGACATAGAATACAGGGCATAAGCATACAGGACATAGTCAATACAGGACATAGAGTACAGGGCATAGCATCCAGGACATAGAATACAGGGCATAGAGTACAGGACATAGAGTACAGGGCATAGCATACAGGCCTAGAGTACAGGACATAGATACAGGGCATAGAGAATACAGGACATAGAATACAGGGCATAGCATACAGGACAGAGTACAGGGCATAGAGTACAGGACATAGAGTACAGGGCATAGCATACAGGACATAGAGTACAGGACATAGAGTACAGGCATAGCATACAGGACATAGATACAGGCATAGAGTACAGGGCATAGAGTACAGGACATAGAGTACAGGCATAGAATACAGGACATAGCATACAGGACATGATTACAGGGCATAGCATACAGGACATAGAGTACAGGACATAGAGTACAGGGCATAGCATACAGGACATACGTACAGGACATAGATAACAAGGGCATAGCCTACAGGACATGATACAGGCCATAGAGTACCAGGGCATAGAGTACAAGGACAGCATAGAGTACAGGGCATAGAATACAGGACATAGCATACAGGCCATAGAGTACAGGACATAGATACAGGACATAGATGTACAGGGCATAGCATACGACATAGAATACAGGACATAGAATACAGGACATAGCATACAGGACATAGAGTACAGGACATAGATAACAGGACATAGCATACAGGGCATAGCATACAGGACATAGAATACAGGGCATAGAGTACAGGGCATAGCATACAGGACATGGAGTAATAGCCATAGAGTAACAGGACATAGAATACAGGACATAGAGTACAGGGCATAGACGCATACAGGACATAGAGTACAGGCATAGATTACAGGACATAGAATACAGGACATAGAGTCACAGGACATAGATACAGGACATAGAATACAGGACATAGAATACAGACATAGATTATCACGGACATAGATAATACATGACATAGCATACAGGACATAGAATACAGGACATAGAATACAGGACATAGATTACAGGACATTAAGAATAGACAGCACATAGCATAAGGATAGAGTACAGACATAGATCAGGACATAAGCATACAGGACATAGAGTACAGGGACATAGATACAGGCCATAGAGTACTAGGACATAGAATACAGACATAATACAGGACATGACATAGATACAGGACATAGATACAGGACAGTAGAAACAGGACAGATTAGGACATAGATACAGGACATAGCATACAGGACATAATACAGCATAGATACAGACATAGCATACAGGACTAGATACAGGCATAGCATACAGGACATAAGCAACAGGACATAGCATACAGGACATAGAGTACAGGACATAGAAATACAGGACTAGACAGGATGATACAGGCTAGTACAGGACATAGATACAGGACATAGAATACAGGACCATAGCATACAGGACCTAGATTACAGGGACATAGAATATACAGGACATAGCATACAGGGACAGAGAGTACAGGACATAGAATACAGGACATAGCATACAGGACATAGATATACAGGACATAGATACAGACATAGAGTACA
Source organism: Hymenochirus boettgeri (assembly GCA_019447015.1). Classification (NCBI taxonomy): domain Eukaryota; kingdom Metazoa; phylum Chordata; class Amphibia; order Anura; family Pipidae; genus Hymenochirus; species Hymenochirus boettgeri. Next base: position 20,553,021 of record CM033477.1, read on the forward strand.
GGACATAGAATACAGGACATAGAGTATAGGACATAGAACAGGGACATAGAGTACAGGGCATAGCATACAGGACATAGAGTACAGGACATAGAATCAGGACATAGAGTACAGGGCAATAGCATACAGGACATAGAGTACAGGACATAGAATACAGGACATAGATACAGGGCATAGAGTACAGGAATAGAGTACAGGCCATAGAGTACAGGACAATAGAATACAGGGATAGCATACAGGACTATAATACAGGACATAGAATACAGGGCATAGAGTACAGGACATAAAGTACAGGCATAGAGTACAGGACATAGAGTCTAGGACATAGCATACAGGACATAGAATACAGGGCATAGAGTAGGGCTAGAGTACAAGAATAGAATACGGACTATAATACAGGGCATAGAGTACAGGCATAGAGTAACGGGCATAGATACAGGGCATAGAGTACAACATAGAAGTACAGGACATAGAGTACAGGACATAGAGTATAGGGCATAGCATACAGGACATAGAATACAGGGCATAGTCGTACAGGGCATAGAGTACACAGGGACATCGGAATACAGGGCATAGAGTACTAGGGCATAGCATACAGGACATAGAATACAGGGCATAGAGTATAGGGCATATAATACGGACATAGAATACAGGACATAGAATCAACTGAGGGCATAGAGTACAGGGCATAGAGTACAGGACATAGAGTATAGGGCATAGCATACAGGACATAGAATACAGGGCATAGAGTATAGGGCATAGAGTAAGGAAACATGAATAAGAACAAATGATAACAGGACATAGAATACAGAGCAGAGAGTACAGGACTAATAAGTACAGGACATAGAGTACAGGACATAGATATAGGGCATAGCGTACATCGGACATAGAATACAGGGCATAGAGTATAGGGCATAGAGTACAGGACATAGAATCCAGGCACATAGAGTAATAGATAATACGGGCATAGAGTACAGGGCATAGAGTACAGGGCATAGAGTACAGGACATAGAGTACAGGACATAAAGTACAGGACATAGAGTACAGGACATAGAGTATAGGGCATAGCATACAGGACATAGAGTACAGGCATAGAGTACAGGCATAGAGTACAGGACATAGAATACAGGGCATAGAGTATAGGGCATAAGTAGTACAGGACATAGAGTATAGGGCATAGAGTACAGGACATAAAGTATAGGACATAGAGTACAGGACATAGAGTATAGGGCATAGCATACAGGACAGGCATAGAGTACAGGCCATAGAGTACAGGCCATAGAGTACAGGACATAGATAGCAGGCATAGAGTATAGGGCTAGAGTACAGGACATAGAGTATAGGGCATAGAGTACAGGACATAGAGTACAGGACATAGAGTACAGGGCAAGAATACATAGAGTACATAGCATAGAGTACAGGGCATAGAGTACAGGACATAGAGTATAGGGCAATAGAGTACAGGACATAGATACAAGGACATAGAGTACAGGACATAGAGATACAGACATAGATATAGGGCATAGATACAGGCATAAGTAATAAACGGGCATAAGAGACAGGACATAGAGTACAGGACATAGAGTACAGGACATAGAATACAGGACATAGAGTACAGGGCATAGAGTACAGGACATAGAGTACAGGGCATAGCATACAGGACATAGAGTAACAGGACATAGAGTACAGGGCATAGAGTACAGGGCATAGAGTACCGACATAGAGTACAGGACATAGATACAGACATAGAGTACAGGACATAGAATACAGGCCATAGAGTACGGCATAGAGTACAGGACATAGAGTATAGGGCATAGAGTACAGGACATAGAGTACAGGACATAGAATACAGGACATAGAGTACAGGACATAGAGTACAGGACATAGAGTACAGGACATAGAGTACAGGACATAGAGTAAAGGCCAGTAGAGTATAGGGCATAGGCGGTTCTTACCTCCTCTCTAAATCCTGATCATTCCCCACATCAGATCCAATATCCAAGGGAGGAAGGAACTAACTGACATGGGAAAGTGCTGGAGAGAATTCCTTCAGCTCACAGTACTCGCAGGGTCAAACTCCAAAGTGTGAATCTTAGTTAAACTGTAAGAACAGAGGTGTGTAAGATCAGGTATGGCCCTAGGCTGCAGGTTGGACTGACTGCCTAGATGGAATGCGCCAAGTGCAAATCCTTTACAGGTGACAATGAAGTGCCAGGAGGATAATGAAATGGATTTTCTCTGTTTACATTTAGATAAAAGGGATTATAATAGAAATGTTTAACTAACATCTCAGACTCCGTAAATATACATTTCTCCCCCTAGGATATTCATCGTTTACCTTAGCTGCCTTCTGCATGGAAAGCTAACCTTAATGCTAGCTTTCCTGGCCCTGCATGGAAAAAAAGGATTTCATTAATTAATGAATCAGATGGTGGTTTAATTACAGATTAACTTGGAATTTCTAATTTCTTATTCAGGCCTAAGTTAGATGGGGAATTACCTTAACTTAATTTTAGGGCCTCTTTCTCTCCTTTAAAGTGATTGAAACGACTACTGTTTATATACAGGAAAGTCCCTTCTTCTTTATTGAATATTATTATTATAATTTAAAAAGTGTATAATGTAATAACTTGCTGTTACAAAATGGGGTACATCAGTAATAAAATGATTTGTCCTTTAAAGGGGAACTGTGGTCCAAAAAATGACTTTAGGTAAAATGAGGCAAATTGACAGGAATTGCTCTCCTGGGAATTTTTGCAATTTATTTCCATTGTTTATTTTGCATAGTTTTGAAGATATTTACATTTTTGTGTGTGATATGGCAGCAGCATCACCAGGTCCCCTGCACTTCCTGCTTCCTGCTCTGAAACTGCCAGTCAATCTGTCCTGTGTCTCCTCCCACTCATGGACCCCATGGTCCCTCCAGTTGCAGGCCCCCCATGGCCCATTATCTTACAGCCCTGTGTGGCCCCGCCCACCCATGGGTGTCTAAGCACCACCCACACGTGGGTGTCTAAGCCCTGCCCACCCACGGGTGTCTACGCCCCGCCCACTCGCGGGTGTCTAAACCCCCGCCCACTCGCAGGTACCGTGGGTTACTCAGACCTCCCTTACCTTCTCTGTCAGGACTTCACACAGCAGAGAGGAGGAGGGACTTCCTGTCTCCCTCACACACTGAGGGAGTCTGAGGCTGTGCTCACCGGCGGCACTGTGTAGGAGAAGCCTCAGGAATTTCACATGTCAGCCTCCCACCCATTAACTTTCTGGTCAGTCATTTCTGTATATCTTGGGCTGTGGAGCAGGTAGAGAGGTGGTTGATGGCTCATTTTAAAGGTAGGAAACTTAATGTGTTTGGAGACCACAGTTCCCCTTTAATCTAATGTAAGGATACAGAAGAAAATATATTGGCTACAAATTAATCAACAACTGTGGGCAAATTATTTTATTATTCAGAAACCACTGAACAAAATAACATATTAAATGTATTTTTAAGCAGAAACTTCTGCTTTAAAATGATACATCCTACACCTTGTTTCTTTCTAACTCCTCCCTCTTTCCTCTCACAGTGGTACAGACACGCTCAGTATGCATCTTCCAGGGAGAATAAGCAGTTATATTTAGAGATGGACGAACTTTCGAAAGTTCGGTCCGTTTTCAAACTTTCGAACTATATGAAAAGTTTGAAAGTTCGAAAGTTCGAAAACGGACCCATTAAAGTCAAATAGTTTGAAAAGTTCTAATGAAATACAATTAAAATATCAATGGTAACTTAATGTAAATGGCTGTAAGACCTGGGAAATGGTCTAGGGGACATGTTCCAATATCCAGGACATTCGAAAAATCAATTTTACTCTCACTCACGCTATTTTCGAGCTTTTTTCGTGCCTAGGTACCATGTACATTTTACTCGCGGATTCGATGCTCGCGTATAGGCTTTAAAGGACACTTTTCTCATAGATTCGATGTTCGCGCCTAGATACCATGAACATTTTATTCGTGGATTCGATGCTCGCGTATAGGTTTTAATGGACACTTTACTCGCGGATTCGATGCTCGCGCCTAGATACCATGGACATTTTACTCACGGATTCGATGCTCGAGTATAGGCTTTAATGGACACTTTACTCACGGATTCGATGTTCGCGTATAGGCTTTAATGGACACTTTACTTGCGGATTCGATGCTCGCGTATAGGTTTTAATGGACACTTTACTCGCGGATTTGATGCTCGTGTTCGCGCCTAGATACCATGGACATTTTACTCGCGGATTTGATGCTCGCGTATAGGTTTTAATGGACCCTTACTCGTGGATTCGATGCTCGCGTATAGGTTTTAATGGACACTTACTCACGGATTCGATGCTCGCGTATAGGTATAATAGGCATTTTACTTGCACGGTCGAACATTCGATATTTATTGAAAGTCCGAAAATATCGAAAATCCGGGTCCGGGATAGTTCAAGAAGTCCGAATTCGTCTGAATTCGAATAGTTCGGCTTAAACTCGGGTTCAAGTTCGAGTTCTAGTCCATCTCTAGTTATATTATGTGCATTGTATTTTCATGTACTAAGATATGGTAGGGATTAAAGGTAAGTAACAGTAGAAATGCTGTAGTTTGCGATTTGGCAAAGTTGGAGCTGCCATATTGTTTTGGATGGGGAATTTTCATAGACTGCAAATAGAACTCTCTACAAAATAGAGTAGTTAGGTTTACCATTTGGTTCCCTACTTCCATATAAAAAAAACAGAACTATCTGCAGACATTTATTTGTTTAGATGGAGAATAAAAGAAACCTCAGTGTAGCCATTTTGTCTCTGGTAATATAGACGGCCCTTCTCTCCATATTTATCTGGGCTCCCCTAGTGTTGATTGAAAGTAGCTGCCTGACATCTACTGTATAAGGATGATTAATTGCCTTAGAAATCTCTTTAATCTTATTGTTATCTGCTCCATTTAATTCTCCCTGATGATGGCCGTTCACTAAATATTTGCCAAAACAAGGAATGTGAAGAACAATTGTTATTCTGTTTCATATCTCTAGTCCCTGTCATGGTAAACGCTGTTTTACCCGATGTAATAAGTAGTTTTGGGCTCAGCTAAATCCAAATCAGATTGGCTGATTGAAATCAGGGCTAGACACCATGGCACCTTCATTTCTGTAACATTCCTGGTGTTCCTTGCAAAAGGCATGTCTGGATCAACTCCCTTTACATCAAGTAGTGGAAGCTGATACGAGTGATATGTGGACCGTCCAATCTCCGTTTAGAATATGGGAGGTCGGATGGGTTTGTGTATGTGTGTGCCGTCGCATTTTGCTAAAATCTGTGCTAGGTAGCGCACATTTATTTTTGTGCTTTCACAAATAATGTATGCACAGCGGATTAAAAATTTGAGGGAATGTTCCATGTAAATGTACAAATGATTCAGCTTACCAGGGAATCATTATTTTGTGTTTTACAACTCTTTGCCAATGTAAGGACAAGCATTTTACTATAGCCTTTTGCCACTTTGTAAGTAACCCTAAATGTTACCCTAAAAGGTCAATATTTGTCTTTTTATTTCTGTAATGTTTATCACATTTGCCTTATCGGCATCCTCTATAACCATCTTAACCTCATTATGGTCCACATTCTCTGTCCTTTTTTTTTTACTATTGATATACATTTTGGGGTTGGTCTTGCTTTGTTCAGCTATTTCATTTTCTATTTTAGCTAGTTTAATAGTTTGTTCTGTTCATTCTGATTTAAAAATGTTAATGTACTTTCCTTTCTTTCCATTTCCCTTTTTACCTAAGCACAGGTGTGGACATGTATTTTATTTGTTCTCTAAAGGTATTATAGCTACAAAGTAAAATAGTATTAGAGGTTGAATAAAGACATATGTCCAGCCAGTCCAAACTTTATACCCTACACATAATGTCTGTCTAACAGTTAAAGGACAATTATACTTACTTACCATTTCCCCAATCAATTCCTGCAAAGTACCTAGGGTAAGGACCTAAAACACTCACCTCTGGGTACTTTACAAAAGTCCTGCACTACTAACTTGTAATCTCCCTTGTCGTTCCAGTTAGATCCTCCCCACTGGCACTGTCAGTGACAGCCCGGGTGGCAGCCAATGGGAAGACACGCCTCCTTGCAGAGCGCATCTTCCCATTGGCTGCCTTGCGACCTGTCACTCAAAGTGCAGGACTTTTGTAAAGTACCCAGAGGTGAGGACTTAGCATTTTAGGTCCTCACCCTGGGTACTTTGCAGGAGTGGGGGGAAAGGAACGAGGAGGAGGTGAGTATAATTGTCCTTTAAGCTGGGTACACACAGTAATGATTAAAGGGCATGTCCACCCTTGAATTTTTTTTTCGATATAACATTCCCCCTGTCCCTCCAGCCCCAACCGCTATATTTTTATTATCAGAAAGTGCCCCAAACTTTACTTACCTTCCCTGTGAGAAAATGCAAGCAGAGGGACGGGACCGGCAGTCGCGTCTGTGATTGCCTGAGCGGCAGCCAATCACGGACGCGGCTGCCGGGAGTTCAGTGCGGCGGAGGAAAGAGGGAAGGTAAGTAATGTTTGGGGCACTTTCTGATAATAAAAATATAGCGGTTGGGGCTGGGGGGACAGGGGGATTGTTATAGCAAAAGGTTTTTACGCTAGGGGGAGGGAACCCTAATCGGGAGGGAGAGGGAGGGGGAGAAGGGCTGCAGTGCGCATGCCAAACGTCTCCCGGAGGTGAGACAGGAGGCAGAGTCCTATATGGACTCTGCAGTACTCCTGGTGGGTGTTTTTTTGGACTTTAGGGGGGGACTACAGGAGAACCATATGGAGCTGGGATGTAAGGTAAGGATTAAACTACACTACACAATGAGGCCAGTAGTGGGGGGGATTATAGTTTTGGGGGTGGACATGCCCTTTAAACCCCAATACTTTCCTTCCAACGGTATCGGGTCTTTATCGGTACTGTGTGTACCTTTGTTTTCCGAACGAGCGTGCGGCCGCTGAATGATCGGGAAAGACCCAAAATTTCCCTATAAAGAAGTCGGCCGCGGCCATGGGAAACACACAGTCCCGAGCGTTCTCCTTATGATGTTCATAGGGATATTGCTCGGCTTCTGTGTGTATGCAGATCCTGTCTGACATCTTTCAATGATCTGTAGATATTTTTGCTTGTGTAATAAATTCAATACCTAACTTTGGGGTTATTTATTTACCTATTCTATAGATCAACAGAAACAACATCCAAGGGCTAAAATATGGGCTAATAGAACCCTGACACATCCATAGAACTTGAGTTTAAGCTGGATTTTTTTTTGTATGAACTTGGACTTTTCAGACTTTTCAAACTTGTGGGCCTATTTCCGCTATTTATCGAAAATTCAAGGTTTATCGAATTTTCGAATCCCTCAACTTTAGCGCTCCATAACCCTCGACTGTGGCGTTCGGTAACCCTCCTATTTGGCGATGACCTTAGACTTTATCGCTTCATAAGCCTAGAGTGCGGAGTTCACTAACCCTCTAATTCAGCGATATCCCTCGAATGCAGCGATATCCCTCGAATGCAGCGATATCCCTCGAATGCAGCGATATCCCTCTAATTCAGCGATATCCCTCGAATGCAGCGATATCCCTCGAATGCAGCGATATCCCTCGAATGCAGCGATATCCCTCGAATGCAGCGATATCCCTCGAATGCAGCGATATCCCTCGAATGTGATGTTTGCTAGAGGGCTGGATACGTTTCTTAAATTAGAAAAATATTGAAAATTACTGGTATTAATACACATTGTTTTTGTTGGATCCTTTCTGATTACCATTTAGGGCTAGGCCACACTAGCGCGTTTTTCGCGCGTTTGCGCCCGCGTTTCGCGCTTGCGTTTGCGCCCGCGATTTTCGCTAAAATGGAAATCGCGGGAACGCATTTAATTTGCCCTTTTCCCAGGATTCCTCTGAAGAATGGACGGACTCGTGGATGGATGAAAAAGAAGAGAATATAGGTATGCTGATAGAAGATTTGGTTTCTAATGGTATATCTGTAATATTCATTCATCCAGGTCATGGTATATCTGTAATATGCATTCATCCAGGTCATGGTGGGGCTGGGGGGAGAGGGGGAATGTTATATAAAAAAAAATTTTGAAGGGTTGACATGCCCTTTAAACAGTTCCTTAGACAGACAATTAGCAGTAATGTAAATTACACAATATATGTAGCAAAAAAGGGGGCCCTAAATGATGGCCCTGCCTTGGGCCCCCTATAATCGTAATCCATCTCTGGTTCTGATTCTTACTCCTGATTCTCTTAAGTGTATTTATACACTAACTTTCCCCACGATCGGTCCATTGACGGCTTTTGTATTGAGTTTTTGCTACATTTGGGGACATCGCTGAATATGAGGGTTACCGAACGATACATTCGAGGGTTACCGAACGATACATTCGAGGGTTACCCAACGATACATTCGAGGGTTACCGAACGATACATTCGAGGGTTACCAAACGATACGTTCGGGGGTTACCGAACGATACATTCGAGGGTTACCGAACGATACATTCAATGGTTACCGAACTATACATTCGAGGGTTACCGAACGATACCACTTCATTGTTACCGACGATACATTCGTCTGGTGGTACCAGACACTAGTACATTCGAGGGTTCCCAACGATACATTCAGGGGTTTCCCGAACGTACTTCGAGGGTAAAACCGACGATACTTCGAGGAGTTTACCATACCTACATTCGAAGGGGTTACCGAACATTAGATTTACCGAATCTCAATGTTTACCGAACAACTCTAACCATTCAGGGTTACCGAACGATCATTCGAGGGTATGGACGCAGTTGAAGGGTTTCCGAACTATACATTCCGGGTTACCGAACAAAGAAAAAAATTTAAAAAGGAGCAAAAAACAAACAAAAAAAGATACATTCGAGGTACCAAACGATCATTAATGGTTCCCGAACTATACCCTTCGGGGGTTACCGACCGATATCAATTCGAGGGGTACCGAACGATACTCGAGGGTTTCCCACACTACATTCGAGGGTACCGACGATACTTCAATGGTTCCTAACGAACTATACATTCGAGGTTACCGACGATACATTCGGGTTAACCGAACTATACATTCAGGGTTACCGACGATGCCACCAGGGGCTGCTACGACATCGCTTCTACCAAACAATCCTTCGAAGGGTTACCAACGATCGCATTCATGGTTACCGAACTAATAAATTCAGGTTCCGAACTATACTTCGAGGGTTACCGAACGATACATTCGAGGGTTACCGAACGATACATTCGAGGGTTACCGAACGATACATTCGAGGGTTATGGACGCATTTGAGGGTTATTGGTGAAATGCTACATTCAAAGGGTTATGGGTGAAATTTAGGGTTATCGATAAGAATTATCAAATTGAAAATATGCCCACGAGTTTGGAAAACCCGAAAGTTCGCAGTTCGCGAAGTTCTAAAAAGTCTCAATTATTCAAGTTTGGGTCGAACTCGGGTTTAGGTTCGAGTTCGAATTCCAGACCATCTCTTCTCTGGGGCACATTGGCTTTAAATGTACCTTTCCATAAATCAGCAATAGGTAGGAATATGACTATGACTAACAATTAAACAGAAGTAATATAAAATGAAATTAAAGGGGATCTCCACTGGTATAAACAAAATTTTGGTATTCAGTTTTATTGAAGAACGGGAGGTAAAGGAGCTGTATCTTAAATCTCTTAAATATTCTCTGAGCAGAAAATCCGTCTGTACATTCATGTGCCTCTCTGTGTAATAGGGATAATTAATGGGGTTAGTCTCCTAGTCAGCATGGGACTTGAGCCAGGACATCAGGAAGTTAGAAACCTTGATTAACGTCACATTTACCAGCAGGATGACATTTCACTGCCTTTTAAATAAATGTTACATCAGTCACCCTGCCACAGATTTCACCCATCTCCATACTGTGTGGCAGCTTCACCCAGAAAAGACATCTAATCATGGAACGAAACCCAAACAAATACTTGCTCGTTTGTTTAATTCTAAATTCTTTTATCTGATATATCTCCCTGTGTTCCATAGACTCCCTATAAAGCCACACTATCAATATTTACTGGTTCCTGACAGTACTTTACTACCTGTCCAGAAAAGTTTTTTCGGTTTCTGGTTCTTTGTGTTGACACTTTTCATAGAAAGAATACTGGGAGGTAGGAATAACCAATCCTATCTCCCTGCCCCAGGTAATTAAATTTTGACATTTTTAAAAAGAATTTAAGCCCACGTCTGACCCTAACCCACTTTGCTGGTGGGTTCCATAACTGTGCGCAGCCCACAAGTACGTCAGACCCACAACCCAACCCCCAACTTAAAATAAAAAGACCCCCACCCACTGTCTGATCTGACCTGCACCCTTCTACCTGAACCCGACCCCCAACCCATTCAGCTCAATGCAGTTTATCCAAACAGAGTAATCCAATGGGTAACTGCAGGTACCCAACCCAATAGTTTATACATACTATAGTTCTCCATTAATGGATCTCACTACAGTACAATCTACCCTTCCCTTTCTTGTCTGTATGTTACCCACCCATCTTGATTGTAATTTCTCTATTCTCCTGTCTTATGGTTTCTAGCATATTTACTTTATCTATATACTTATTTATCTATCTCTGTTGTATTTTATCTTATTTTCCTTGTATGACTTGTATAGCACTATAAATACAATCATATATAGTGAAATACAAAATTGATAACTTGTAGGTCCTGTTGAGGATTTGGTATGACCCTCTACTCCCCTTTATGTTGACCCCCTCTATGGAACTTAAAGAGATCTAACTGTAAAAAATAACCTTATAATCGCCACGCTATGATGTAGTAGCGCACCGATTATTACAAGGAAGTTGGTCAGCACCAACCCTGGCCCGGGAAGTATTTACTGTGTGTGCTATCATCTAGTCCACTAAGGGAAAGGGGGGGATTATAAAGGATAATGTACCCCCAACTGTAAAATATAACAATATTAGAAGCCTGCGTGGTTCTGGGTGAATAGGATTGTTTGTGCGTTGCGATCCAATCCATATCACCACTTTTGTACGTTTCTGTCTGGATTGCACAGATGAAGACACACTGACATATCGCCCGCATTTTTCACATATTTGAGTGAGGCTATGGCCTTAAGCTCACAAGGCAGACTGAAAACTTACTTGAAATGTATCCCTTTGGCCAATCAGATGTTATCTAACTGCCGTAACACAGTTAACAGCAAATATTTTATTGCATCAGCCCCAGTGTATCACTATGCTTACAAAGGAATTTATAACCAAAGTTAAACACTAAGGGCCATATTTCTACATGTGCGGTACCGCAATTCACTGATACCGCACGTTCTGGCAAGGTACATCAGTGGCCGTATATTTACGCCAAACTTTAGTTAATTAACAAACCATTGCTGGTGGAATACCATTCAGTATTAAACTACCGCAGTGGTATTCTATGGGGATTGTAAATCTACGATTGCCTTATCGTAACTTAACGATCGCTTAACTGATCGGAAATTAACAATCGGTTTAACGATTGTTAAACCCATGTTTAAAGGCAAGGTATCGCTAAAAAACGATAATGCGCCTTTATAAATATGGCCCTAAGGAATATATTTATACAGAAGATGGTTGGTATTGGTATTGCGTTGGTATTTAACTTCTGTGTTGCCAAATAACAAACACAATGTGAATTACTGATAGCGTGGCATGCCAATATTGTTGCATGTTTGTCTTGATGACATCTTTCCTTTATGATAAGGGGGTCCCGCAGATTGAAACTGGTTAGGGAACTATAAACTAGTTACCCTTTAGTTTTCTTGTTCTTACAGGATTTGGCCAGTAGGGGGCCAATGTGTAAAAGTATAAAAAGGAGAGCAATCATGTGATTAGCCTGTTTCTGATGTCCTAGAGTTTCCCCAGAGGAGAGTGGAAGAGCCTATAACAGGTAGGCCCAGTTAGTGAGTGACTAGTCTCTGTTATAGGTCACTCTAGGGGCCGTATTTATAAAGCCAAGATACCGATCGGAGATTAACGATACCGATCGTAAATTTGCAATACCGATCGTAAATCTACGATAATGAAATCGTAGATTTACGATCCCCATAGAGTACCATTGCGCTAGTTTACTACCGCACAGTATTCTATGATACGTTCGGTCGCAAATGTACGATTGTGATCGTGTATTTACGACCATGATTGTAAATTTATAAATATGGCCCTAGGGGTGAGAGAGAGTCCTGGGTATACCACTCCAGGAGTTGGGGTGGCATTTACAAGCTGATTGTTATTTATGCTGTTTCTGATCCCTCTGGTTTTGTGAGTATTTATGTGATATCTGTGCCACGCGATGTCACCTCTATTGTGCTAATTTCAATGATTATTAATATTGTTCTGTTAATAAAAGTTACTGTTTAAGTTCGAGAACCACTGGCACCCTTTTATTGCATTGTACTTAGAATGGTAGTTCAGCAACACCCTGCCTCCAACATATGCAAAGGCCCACTCCTGATTAATAAGAGTCTTGTGCATAGAATTTGGCTAAGGCTGACCGTCTCTAGAGCAATTAAGTAACTCCATTTTACTATCGTCTTACACAAGTAATCACCTAAGTTAATTGCATACCTTCCAAATATCACAGATTGTTCAGGATAGTACAATGATTTGCTTCATTTTCTTCTGTTGTTGCTGTGACTGTGATAGGAGGATAGAGCTTTAAAAGGCTTTAGAGGCTTTAAAAATAGCCTGAAAACCTTATACTCAGGTCAATCACTTACCTTTCAGTAATCTGTCGGCCACACGCTCCTCTTTCTCTGTTCCGCTGGCTGACGTCACTACTCGGCGTCTGTCTTACTTACCAGTGCCAAGATGGCACAAACATGCCGCGGTGAGATGACTTCATGCGTGCAGGCGCTGACGTCACATCGTGTACACTGCAACATCATGTGCATGCACGCAGTGAGGATGTGCGGATGCTCGGAATGAACAGGCTTTGCCATTTGAGCCTAAAGAAGCAGGAGGAAGCTGCAAATCTTGGAGGGGCGGAGCTAAACATTCAACTAGGCACAATCAAGATGTCAGTAACTTGCAAGCTGAAGAGGTAGGCTCTAGAGGGACATAGATAAAAAAAACCTATGCCAACAGTTTGTTTAAAGCTGCAGCTTCCAACTAAACTTAACTTTATTTTACAGCATACTTATCCTTTAAAGTAAAGTTACTGTTTAAGTTCGAGAACCACTGGCACCCTTTTATTGCATTGTACTTAGAATGGTAGTTCAGCAACACCCTGCCTCCAACATATGCGAGGGCCCACTCCTGATAAATGTCTCGTGCACAGAATTTCGGTAAGGCTGACAGTCTCTAGAGCAATTAAATACCCCCATTTTACTATGGCCTTACACTGGGATGACCCCTGGTTCTAAAATGGAGCTTTCGATGTCTTTGGTGTCTTTTTTATTTCTGTCTCTGCCATCTTCTTTTCTTTTTCTCTGCCACCACTTTTTCTTCCTCGCCACCTTTTTCTCTTGCTCCTAGAAACTTTCTTCTTCTTTTCTTGATCCCAGAGTCTTCTATTCACTTCCAGGTCCCAACATCTTCTGAGCTCCGCGCAGGTTTGCACTGGTAAAAACATTGCTGAAATACTACCTCCAACTATGATTGGTTCATTTTCCAACCTTGACCAAAAATATTTTAAAAAATATATTAAAATATAGTTGGTACAGTGTCCCATTTATCTATTATCAGTCTATGTATCTAGCCTCCCTCTATCACCTGTCTATCTATCGATCGATCTATCTATCTATCAATCTATCTATTATCTATCTATCTATCTATCTATCTATCTATCTTATCAATCTATCTTATCTCTATCTATTTATCTATCTATCTTATCTATCTATATGTCTGTCTATCTATTATCTATCTATCATCTATCTATCTATCAATCTATCTATTATCTATCTATATATAAATATCTTATCAATCTATCTTATCTCTATCTATTTATCTATTTATCTGTATGTCTGTCTATCTATTATCTATCTATCTATCTTATCTTTCATCTATCAATCTATCTATTATCTATCTATCTATCTATCTATATATATCTTATCAATCTATCTTATCTCTATATTTATCTATCTAT
>CM033477.1:20567241-20582018 GCA_019447015.1 Hymenochirus boettgeri
CAATCTATCTTATCTCTATATTTATCTATCTATCTATCTGTATGTCTATCTATCTATCTATCTATCTATCTATCTTATCTCTTTCATCTATCAATCTATCTATTATCTATCTATCTATCTATCTATCATCATCATCTATTATCTCTCTATCTATCTATCTATCTATCTATCTATCTATGTATTTATCTATCTATCTATCTATCATCTATCTATCTATCTATCTATCTATCTATCTATCTATCTATCTATCTATCTATTATCTATCTATCTATCTATCTATCTATCTATATATATATATATATATATCTTATCAATCTATCTTATCTCTATCTATTTATCTATCTATCTGTCTGTCTGTCTATCTATTATCTATCTGTCATCCTGGGTGCTGCTGTGATACTTAATTATCCAACCATAAAGTAAATTGCAAAACACTCACAAGACTTGTGCAGAAGTTCCAACTTTATTTCATGTGCAATAGCTCTCTATCTATCTTATCTATTATCTATCTAGCTCTCTTTCTATCTTTTTCTTGCTCTTTATCTATCTATCTTATCTATTATCTATCTAGCTAACTTCTCGCTCTCTATCTTTATCTATCTATCTATCTATCTATGGGGCGGTATTTTCGTCATTTCATTAGAAATGGACTTTGCAATAGCAAATAGCGTTATTTTCGCTGCATTTATAAAACCACAGGTTTTTGATACCGTGGTTATATCATATTAATTGCATTCATTCTAAAATCACAGCAAAAAGAAATGTCACTAGAACTTGTCCCAATTAGATTTGGGCTGTAACTGATAATTAGGCAGCGTCCCCATTGCTGTATAACAATCAAAAAATGAAAATCAGTAATTTGAAAAACAGAACCACAGATCGTTTTTCTGAAAATAATCCAACCTTTCCCTTGACAATTATTTGTATTTGGAAGCCCATCTGACACATTCCAGTGCGCGATAGAACCTATTTCCAGGCTACAAATATGCCCACTAATTTTTAACAACTCAGACTTTTGCAGGCTTAATGGCAAAAAAACACCTGTAAGAAACAGGAGGTAGGATGCTGGTCTCCTACCTCCCTCTTACTGCAATGAATTTTCCTTATGCATGTTCCCTTTAACTGTTATTTAAAGAAAAACATTCTGGTGTATTAAATTCTTGTCCCTTTATTGCAGCAATTACGCTGTGCAAAATAAAAACAATAAATACTTTCTCCATTGTAAAATCCCTTCTGTACACGTTACCTCCCCAGTTACATGAACAAGGCCCAATCGGACGGTTACAATACCCTCATCGTGGGTGCGACTTGCTCGTGCGAATACAGAAACATGACCAGCGCAACAGGAAGAGGAAATCGAAAGGCTTATCGGGCCATTCACGAGCCATTCTGAAAAGTGCCATAAATAGAGAGTATTATGGGAAATGAAGTGTCTTATTCACATTTTCCACCTGTAAAACCAGACTCAGCAAGTACTTAAACCTTCACGGTGGAAAACGTTTTAATCTCTTTCCAACCTGCTTCTTTGGAAATCAGTAACGTCTTATTGCTTTAAATAGCTTGTGTTGTAAGCGTCTCATACAGGTATGGGTCAGTTCCTAAGCATGGAATGTATAATCTCCCTCTACATCTCGTTCTTCTCTCCGTACTTCCTCTCGGCCTTTGGGTTTCCCATTGCTGATTGTGACAGCTGAGGACAAACCAGGACTGCAGTAAGTCAGGATACACATTTCCTCTGTTAGCCAGAACAGGTATACTGTGTTACCATACAGGTGGGCCAGGAGGTAACTGAGTGTCATTTACCTGCACGTCATTGAAGGCTTTCTGGAACGATAAGAAGAGTAAGACTAAGAGTATGAACTCATAGTGTAAATAATCCAATTTTATTAAATATCCATAAGCTGAAAATGAAAGGACAATTATACTTACTCCCCTTACTCCTCTTCTTTCATCTATTAAAGGGCATCTATCAAAGATGCTCCCAGGCTGTGTAAAGCTGCTTACAATCCCACGCTCCAGCGCCGGTAAGTCCACGCTATGCTGCTGCACGTGACCTTTACGTGCCCGAACAGTCAGTCATTGTCATGGTCGTGACTGCCTGCCCTTACCCGGAAGTATCGGGGATACATGCAAAGTGATACGTACAATCCTGTTATTGTACCATCAGTATTGGGCTAAGAAATTTTTTTGTACAATATTATTATTATTGTGGATTTATATAGCGCCAACATCTTCCGTAGCGCTTTACAATCACATGTATACACGGGGAGAACATATAAACTCCTTCAGATGTGTCCAAGGGTGGATTCGTACTCAGGACTTCAGCTCTGCAAGGCATCAGTGCTAACCACTGAGCCACGGTGCCCATAATCCACAAAAGATCATCATACAATAATGGAATATCCTGGTATTGTACAACCAGCTGCTTTGCATGGCCACTATAAGGATGACATCATTTAGAACTTACCTCAAACTTGCCTATGAAGTCTGCAAAGATTCCAAAGAAAGACTCTGTGGTGGAACTCTTAGGATCTTCTCCAAAGTACAAGCAGACTTTAAAGAAGTCCTCTAGAGCCCTGTGCTGCAGTGTGTCTAGGGTTTGCATACAAGGGAAGGAGTTCTCCAGAAATGTCTAAAAAAAAAAAAGTTAAGGAGGGCAAAGTTCAAGATAACCACAGCTGCTGAAACGTTAGCTTAGCCCCTCAGATCACTAGGACATGCACCTATCACTAAACTGTACTAACATTTCAAACAAACTACAATTCATTTTAATGAGAGGTTTTTGTGCTATAAGTCAATAAAAATGGTATGTTAATCTGGAGTCTGGACTTCTTCTATAACTAGTCTTGTGTGTATGTACTGTACTCAGCAAACCATATATCTATGTACCTACAGTAGAATACAAAAGCAGACCAAGTGTATTTACTGATTAATACTGAAAGTGACAAACACAAGAGCTTGCAATCTATTTACTTCTTTTTACACAAGCCCTATTTTGGGGGGGACCAAACTATAAGGAGATTTTGATCATGTTCGTTGTGGTTGGCTCACATCACTGACCCCTCCAGATTTTATTTCCAAAGGATACGCTCATTGTGAGAGAGAACATGTCTTCTGCGGTGCTCGGCATGCGGCTGCAGGCGCTTTTTACCTCCTGAACATTCACGTGGAGGTCACTCAGATCAGCAGTCAGAGACCTCTGATTAACTTGATAGGAGAGAGAGAGAACAGAATTCAATACAGCCAGAAATATCATTCAATCGCAATATATGGTAACAGTTTGCTAGAAGGATGGGGGCATCTGATTGGCTGCCCTATAGCTTCTTTTGGAGAATTCTGGGTGGCGTCTGATTGGCTGCCCCATAGCTGCTGTTGGAGAATTCTAAGTGGGGTCTGATTGGCTGCCCCATAGCTGCTGTTGGAGAATTCTGGGTGGAGTCCGATTGGCTGTCCTATAGCTGCTGTTGGAGAATTCTGGGTGGCGTCTGATTGGCTGCCCCATAGCTGCTGTTGGAGAATTCTGGGTGGCATCTGATTGGCTACCCTATAGCTGCTGTTTGAGAATTCTGGGTGGCATCTGATTGGCTACCCTATAGCTGCTGTTTGAGAATTCTGGTGGCTTATTTGAATAATTTTAAATACTTCAGTAAACTAATTACCTTTGGCAGCAAGAGGCACCGTGGGAAGATCCTTGGCAAAGCTCAGTAGCTCTGGGAAATGCTGGCTGAGGGATTTGGCAAGAATGTGCAGGAAGGTGAATTTCCCATCTACTGTTTTGGTGGTATTTAGCTGTAAATACAAAAGGATTTCCAGAACTAGGCAATATGAAACAAGATGTGGTAGACCTGTGTAATTCTCAACACATGATACAAGGCTGGGATTGTGATATTTACAGTGATCTACATATTAGCTCCCAGAGGTTCCAAATCAAGGTGGCCATACACATGCGATTCCACAGCATGTGTGCCAACAGATCACATTGGTATCTGATCACATTGGTATCTGTCGGCACACATGCTGTGGGAACACCACACACAGACCCTACTGATCCCCATACGTGGTATAGGAATTGGTCGGCTGTGCTGCCATACACCGCACGATTGGATTGGCTCCCTCTACTAAAAGTAATGGGAGCCGATACCGACTGCCGAAAATTTTCCGTTATTCCCGATTGATCGGAGTGCCAACTACAGTCGTTCTACGGCACTTGGATCGGTCTGGAAAAGCCCCTACACACGAATGATAATAGGTAAATCCCTTCATTCCCCAACAGAATCTACCCATTATCGTTCGTATGTATGGCCACCTTAGAAATACCAATTGACATGTGCAATGCAATAAATCCTTATTATAGTCCCAGCTAAATGACATTACATACAACCAATGGATCACACATTATCGATCAGCGACCAGCTAGACTAGCAATCTCTGTACTGTCTCTGTCACAGCTCCACATTGCTTTGTATATTTCTTGGATTTATCAGAGGGGCAATGGTTAAGTATTGGTATTAGCAAGGAGAAGCCATTCTGTTGGTAGGACTATGTCCTATATGTAACTCTGAATGTGGCTGCACACAGCTCTCTACAAAGGGACACACCTCAGTGAGGAAGTTGATCTTGAATCCTGTAGTCCTGTTGGTTTTGGGCTGTCCGTCATTCAGATAGTTTCCCATGGCTAGGACAAACTGCAGGAGACCAGAAAAGGGGCATGTTTATATTAACGCAGTTATGTTATTTGTAATTCCTGCATTCGTGTAACTAGCATTACACCATGCAGTTATAATAGAGGATAATGTGTGCTGTATGAATGAAATATCAGCAGTATATACATACATAAGGACAAGCAGATGTTATTACATGTATTAAAGGCCCCCCCGGAACAAAAAGCTATAATAGACTTTTTTTTTTTTTTAAAGAAACCCTCTGTTTGCCAATGCAGATACATCTAGTACAATTTCCCTAAATGTATTATGGTTGTAAAGGTGTTTCTTTCTTCTGCTTTATTTCTGGCAATACTTTCAATACAATAATCTTATAGCCCAGAAACATCTCATTAAAATTACCCTTTCTCTTCCCATAAAGAGATCCATCTGTTTGAAGTTTAGTCAACATTAGCCCCTCCTCCTCCTGAACTGACTGGGTCAGGCATGCTCACTGTGCTCTACCGAAGGAGAAAGCTAGAAAAAGCTGCCCAATCAGCTACTCTGTATTTTTTTTTTTGCGCTTAAGTGAGAATGTTGTGAAAGTATCTTTAGGGCGCAGTATCTTGTAGTGAAATTAAATCTTTATTTAGGAATATACTGAGTCTGACATGTTTTTAATCAGCAGATTCTAGTCTGCAAATTGGGGAAAAAATGTGCTTTTAGCCATGACTTTTCTTTAAGGGTTAAAACATAGCTGAGGACAATCCTGCTGTATTTTTTTCTTGGGGATGGAATGTAACTACTAGCGAAGTAAGAAGGAGAGTTCACACAAAGAACGCGCTGATCTGTGACTCTTCACACGCCTCCTCTACACCCTCCCCAGTTAATTGTTACCTGCCTTGGTCCTTGTCTTGCACAGTGTCATCTCAGTAAGATTTGTTTCGTGGTTACAAGTCATTGGGCACAAGGTTCCCTTTGTGTTAAGGTACAGACCTTTGTTACACAACGTAAAGCTCTGTATCAAATTAATACAGTTCTCTACTGAAAAGATTGTTGAAGCAAAACAAATTTGAGCTAATTAATGAGCATAGAATTGTGTTTTTTTATTGGGAAATCAATTGGTCAATTAGTTTTTTTTGTTAAGAAATAATAAGTAATTTCTGCACTAAACCAATTTTTTTGTCCAATTACCGAAGTTGTACATACCAAAACATCTACACATTGGTGTCTGTTACTCCTTTATTGCTACTAGAACCTTAACATCCAGTCAACTCCTTGTTTGGCATGGAATTGAATATGGCTGCCATTGTCTTCCTTACAGGATTATGGGAAAAATGGAAGACAGACTGCATCAACGATCAGATTGTTGCTGAGTTTTGTATTGTGTTGTTTTATTCAAATAACAATCTTATGGACTTAAGTTATTATTAGACTTAAGTTCTCCTTTAAATCTGTTTCTACAATGCATTTGCAAAGCAATGCACCAGCTTTTTACAACAAAATCTTAAATATATAATAACGTAATATTTATGTGACCTAAGTGCTGCTTAGCAAGTAGAATAGTGGTGAAGTAAAGTAGTGCATTAAGGCCACAGGACGTAGGTGCCCTAGATTGCAATCCTCATTATACCCAAAGGTAAACATTTGATTCCCCCTATTTTGTCAATCAGGAAAAGTGAATATTACATTAACATACTGATCTACCTGGAACTTCTTTGATTTGTGTTTGGTAAAGTTTTGGCTACTGGTCTAAAAGGAAGGTCACATGCCTACAACAGCCAATCATTTGGGAATTTCTAAAGCCAATAACCTAAAACAGACCCCAAGATCTTCAATTGGAACATGCCACCATATCTTACTTGCTATTGAAGACCATACCAAGAATGGAGAACCCATATCACATTGTGAATTCTGAGCATGTCACGTTAACATATTACAGCAGGTAGTTTCTATTTTAATTGTTACTCACTATTATTAGAGATGGACAAACTTTCTGAAGTTCGGTTTGTTTTTGAACTTCCGAACTTCAGTAAAAGTCAATGGGGAAAATTTTTGAAAAGTTCTAATTAAATACAGTTAAACTAACAATGGTAACTTACTGTAAATGGCTCTGGGACCTGGGAAATGGTCTGGGGAACACGTACATATCACCAAAACTTGTTTAAACACTAAAGGGGAGATACAATATGGCCCAATTCTGTCTAAAACCCACGTTAACCCGAAGAAATTTTGGGTTAACATGGGTTTTAGATAGATTTTAGAGCACAGTGTCATTTCCTTACCTTAGCCCTATCCCGCGATGCAATACCTGCCGTAATCTCGTTTACGTCAGTTATTGTATCATGGGATCGGGCTAAGGTAATTAAGGTGACTCTGCATATTGAATCTCCCCGTAACTTTCCCCACGATTGGGCAATTGTTGGGTTTCCGCATGCTACATTGAGGGTTATGGCCAATTCAAAGGGTTACCAAACGATACATTTGAGGGTTACCGAACTATACATTCGAGGTTTACCGAATTTGAATGCTACATTCAAGGGTTACCGAACGATACATTCGAGGGTTACCGAACAACACATTTAAGTGTTAACAAACGATACATTCGAGGGTTATCGAATTCGAAGGCTACATTCAAGGGTTACTGAACGATACATTCGAGGGGTACTGAAATCAAACGCTACATTCGAGGATTACCGAAATCGACCGCTACATGCAAGGGTTACTGAACGATACATTCGAGGATTACCTAAATCGAAGGCTTACATTCAAGTAGTACTGAAATGATAAATTCAAGGATTACCTAAATCGAAGGCTAGCAAGGGTTACTGAACGATACATTCGAGGATTACCTAACGAAGGTACATGCAAGTGTTACTGAACGATACATTCGAGGATTACCTAATCGAAGGCTAATTGCAAGGGTTACTGAACGATACATTCGAGGATTACCTAAATCGAAGGCTACATGCAGGGTTACTGACGATACATTTGAGGATTACCTAAATCGAAGGCTACATTCAAGGGTGTACTGAACGATACATTCGAGGATTACCTAAATCGAAGGCTACATGCAAGGGTTACTGAACAATACATTCGAGGTTACCTAAATCGAAGGCTACATGCAAGGGTTACTGAACATACATTCGAGGATTATCTAAATCGAAGGCTACATGCAAGGGTTACTGAACGATACATTCGAGGATTACCTAAATCGAAGGCTACATGCAAGGGTTTACTGAACGATACATTCAGGATTACCTAAATCGAAGGCTACATGCAAGGGTTACTGAACGATACATTCGAGGATTACCTAAATCGAAGGCTACATTCAAGGGTTACTGAACGATACATTCGAGGGGTACTGAAATCAAACGCTACATTCGAGGATTACCGAAATCGACCGCTACATGCAGGGTTACTGAACGATACATTCGAGGATTACTAAATCGAAGGCTACATTCAAGGTTACTGAATGATAAATTCAAGGATTACCTAAATCGAAGGCTACATGCAAGGGTTACTGAAACGATACATTCGAGGTATTACCTAAATCGAAGGCTACATGCAAGTGTTACTGAACGATACATTCGAGGATTACCTAAATCAAGGCTACATGCAAGGGTTACTGAACGATAATTCGAGGATTACCTAAATCGAAAGGCTACATGCAAGGGTTACTGAACGATACATTGAGGAATTACCTAAATCGAAGGCTACATGCAAGGGTTACTGAACGATACATTCGAGGATTACCTAAATCGAAGGCTACATGCAAGGGTTACTGAACGATACATTCGAGGATTACCTAAATCGAAGGCTACATGCAAGGGTTACTGAACGATACATCGAGGATTACCTTAATCGAAGGCTACATGCAGGGTTACTGAACGATACATTCGAGGATTACCTAAATCGAAGGCTACATGCAAGGGTTACTGAAATACATTCGAGGATTACCTAAATCGAAGGCTACATGCAAGGGTTTACTGAACGATACATTCGAGGATTACCTAAATCGAAGGCTACATGCAAGGGTTACTGAACGATACTTTCGAGGATTACCTAAATCGAAGGCTACACAAGGGTTACTGAACGATACATTCGAGGATTACCTAAATCGAAGGCTACATGCAAGGGTTACTGAACGATACATTCGAGGATTACCTAAATCGAAGGCTACATGCAAGGGTTACTGAACGATACATTCGAGGATTACCTAAATCGAAGGCTACATGCAAGGGTTACTGAACGATACTTCGAGGATTACCTAAATCGAAGGCTACATGCAAGGGTTACTGAACGATACATTCGAGTGGATTACCTAAAATCGAGAAGGCTACATGCAAGGGTTACTGAACGATACATTCTGAGGATTACCTAAATCGAAGGCTACATTCAAGGGTTACTGAACGATACATTCGGGGATTACCTAAATCGAAGGCTACATGCAGGGTACTGAACGATACTTGAGGATTACCTAAATCGAAGGGCTACATGCAAGGGTTTACGGAACGGATACATTCGAGGATTACCTAAATCGAAGGCTACATGCAAGGGTTACTGAACGATACATTCGAGGATTACCTAAATCGAAGGCTACATTCAAGGGTTACTGAACGATACATTCGAGGATTACCTAAATCGAAGGCTACAGCAAGGGTTACTGAACATACATTCGAGATTACCTAAATCGAAGCTACATGCAAGGGTTACTGCGATACAATTCAGGATTACCTAAATCGAAGGCTACATGCAGGGTTACTGAACGATACAATTCGAGGATTACCTAAATCGAAGGCTACATGCAAGGGTTACTGAACGATACATTCGAGGATTACCTAAATCGAAGGCTACATGCAAGGGTTACTGAACGATACATTCAGGATTAACCTAAATCGAAGGCTACATGCAAGGGTTTACTGAACGATACTTTCGAGGATTACTAATCAGCTACATGCAGGTAATGAACGATAATCGAGGATTACCTAATCGAAGGCTACATCAGGGTTACTGAACGATACATTCGAGTTACTGAAATCAAACGCTACTTCGAGGATTACCAAATCGAAGGCTACATGCAAGGGTTACTGAACATACATTCGAGAGATTACCTAATCGAAGGCTACATCAAGGTTACTGAAGATAACTTCAGGATTACCTAAATCGAAGGCTACATGCAAGGGTTACTGAACGATACATTCGAGGATTACCTCAAATCGAAGGCTACATGCAAGGTTTCGGAACGATACATTCGAGGATTACCTAAATCGAAGGCTACATGCAAGGTTACTGAACGATACTTCGAGGATTACCTAAATCGAAGGCTACATGCAAGGGTTACTGAACGATACATTCGAGGATTACCTAAATCGAAGGCTACATGCAAGGGTTACTGAACGATACATTCGAGGATTACCTAAATCGAAGGCTACATTCAAGGGTTACTGAACGATACATTCGAGGATTACCTAAATCGAAGGCTACATTCAAGGGTTACGGAACGATACATGGAGGATTACCTAAATCGAAGGCTACATGCAAGGGTTACTGAACTACATTCGAGGATTACCTAAATCGAAGGCTACATGCAAGGGTTACTGAACGTACTTCGAGATTCCCTAAATCGAAGGCTAATGCAAGGTTTACTGAACGATACATTCGAGGATTACCTAAATCGAAGGCTACATGCAAGGGTTACTGAACGATACATTTCGAGATTACCTAAATCGAAGGCTACTCAAGGGTTACTGAACGATACATTCGAGATTACCTAAATCGAAGGCAACATGCAAGGGTTACTGAACGATACACTTCGAGGATTACCTAAATCGAAGGCTACATCGCAGGGTTACTGAACGATACATACTTCGAGGATTACCTAAATCGAAGGCTACATGCAAGGGTTTACTGAACGTACATTCGAGGATTACCTAATAAATCGAAGGCTACATGCAGGGTTACTGAACGATACATTCGAGGATAACCTAAATCGAAGGCTACCATGCAAGGGTTACTTGAACGACATTCGAGGATTACTAAATCGAAGGCGACATGCAGGGTTACTGAACGATACATTCGAGGATTACCTAAATTGAAGGCTACATTCAAGGGTTACTGAACGATACATTCGAGGATTACCTAAATCGAAGGCTACATTCAAGGGTTACTGAACGATACATTCGAGGATTACCTAAATCGAAGGCTACATTCGAGTGTTACCAATTAGAAAGCTCGATAATTATCGAATTATATATATAACTATCGAAAATAAGTCTGTGAGTTTGAAGAAAAATAAATTTGTTTGGAAAGTTTGGATTTGTATGGAACTCATAAAGTTCGACCCTAACTTGGGTTCGGTGCATCCCTAATTGTTATCTGGTTAAAGGGAACATCATTTTGTGTATGGGGGTTGTATAAACAGAAACCTGGTAAATGCCCATATATTTTAATAATAAGTTGCTTTTGCATGTTTGTTTTTTTATTAATGTCTACATCATGCTCAGCTATTGGGCATTTCACTGTGAGTTGAGCAGAGGCTGTATACAGGGTTAAACTGTTGGTTTGCTGGGAGGGAGGGTTTAGCTCCTATAATGATAGATTAGTTTAATAACACTTCTGCCAGCATGGATGGGCCTGATATAAAAACAGTTGCCTTGCAACACAGCAGGTTTCTTTGGTATTTATATCCGTGTCTAAAATGGAAGACGATGAAACAAATTCCCTTGTACAGCTTCACGCTGCTGTACCTTGTCCGCACTTAGCCGCAGTCCCCATACCCAGCCAAGGGCACGTTTAGCCTTGTTATGTCTCCCTTGTTATATTGTTCAAGAGCAAGAAAACACTTGGAATGTAGAGAGAACTTGATTTATTTACACAGAGCAAAAGCCTGGGACCGTATTGATGAATTAATTCCCAGAATTCCAAAATATTGTGTCCCATATTAATTAGTGCAGACACCCAGCACAAGGGCACAGGCTGCCCAGATAGACAGTATTTATACATTGCAACATCAAGTGTCAATGCTACACACTGTAAAGAACTAGATATTAACACAGCAGGAAGACACTGCATTATATTAGCAGCACAGTGCTGACTTCACACACCTAAAATCCCCCCCTAGAGTCTCACTACCCATTGTTTTAGTTGGTTGCTATTGAACAAAAGTTTAAAATCCTTCCATATAAAGTTGATGGGAATGCTCCTCCCCCAAATGAAACCCAAAAACCACAATAGCCAACAGATGAAGGACTAACATGTTATGCAACTACATGTTTTGCCTCTTTAAAGGTTCTCCCCTTCCCTACAAGCTCTCCAAGCTTGTACATGCTCAGAAGTGGCAGCTAGGGAAATAACATTCCGTCACTGGCAGTGATGTCATCTGTCCCATCCATTACTAGCAGCTGCTAACCGGTAGAACCAGGAAGCAGAAAGAGTGCTAACAGGATTTTGGGCAGCATTTCAGCATAGTCCTTATCTCTCAGCTTTTTAACTATTTAGGGTTTGGGGTCGATTTACTTATACACAATTTTTCCTTTGAAAGGTGGGATTGCCCTTTAAACCAATATCCAGCTCACCTCCAGAATCTTGGCCAGTTTCTTGCTGTTCTTGAGCTCTGATGAGGCTTTCTGGACGCACTCACAGCTAGCCCTGATCTCTTCCGTCTTCTCCTGCAAGGTGCTTTTAAAAAGTAAACTCCGAAGGCGCATCTTGTACTCCGGTACAGACATCATCTGCAGGATGGTCAGCAAAAAATTAACTTAAATTGATGAATTTCATAATAAACCCTTGTAAAGCTAATAGAAATGTCACAAAAGACAAAATACACATTTCCCATGTTATAACTAAATCATCTGTCGTCTATGTTCATTCTATAAAACTGATCAACCAGCCTTTTATTTACTGGTAACAAAGGAAATCAAAGAAAACATGTTTTCCTACGAGCTCGCACACTGTTCATTTATATAGCGTATCCCTCTGTCCACCTGTACCTGCAATGCAAATTGGTCGGGCTCACTCAGTTTGGTGGAGCTGCCTGTGTAGGCCTCAAATTTCTGCCTCTCCTCTTCATCAGGGGCGAAGAGGAGAAGCTGCTTTATATGGGACGGTTCCAGGCGATCATTCTCCATGGTCATCAGGATGTAATGCAGTTCCATGGGGGTGAGCTTCAAGTGTGCAATCAGGATAGCTGGACAGGAGACGGCAGGTGAAATGACTTAGTTTCTATTTTCCCTCCCCATAGTGCCCATTGCTTGTCCCTTCCATACCTGTGTTGTAGGCTTTCTTGTGAGAGAGAATTTCCACAGCGCCCTTGTTTTTCAAGGATTCAGGCAAAGCAGGAATGACTGAAAGACAATTGGAACCTTTACAATACACCTTGCACAGAAAGGATATACAATATGTATGATAAGCTTTACTTGCCCTTGTTATTATTTTGGTATCCCTCAGTTCCCCTTCATAATTCTAGTGTAATTTTTTTCCTTCCCCTGGATCAACAGGCAGGAAGTGTGGGTATTGCTGAGTAGATTGGACTGGATGGACATTTATCTTTATTCAACCTCAAATACTATACTAAACTATACTGTAATATACAATACTATACTGTACCGTACTATACTGTACTATACTATACTGTACAGTACTGTACTATACTGTACTGTACTGTACTGTACTATACTGTACTGTACTATACTATACTGTACTATACTGTACTATACTGTACTGTACAGTACAGTACTGTACTATACTGTACTATACTGTACTATACTGTACTATACTGTACTGTACAGTACAGTACTGTACTATACTGTACTATACTGTACTGTACTATACTGTACTATACTATACTGTACTATACTGTACTGTACTATACTGTACTATACTGTACTATACTATACTATACTATACTGTACTATACTATACTATACTGTACTATACTATACTGTAATATACTATACTGTACTAAACTATACTATACTGTACTGTACTATACTATACTGTACTGTACTATACTATACTGTAATATACTATACTGTACTATACTATACTGTACTGTACTGTACTATACTATACTGTAATATACTATACTGTACTGTACTGTACTATACTGTACTGTACTATACTATACTGTAATATACTATACTGTACTATACTATACTGTACTATACTATACTGTACTGTACTATACTATACTGTACAGTACTATACTATACTGTACTATACTGTACAGTACTGTACTATACTGTACTGTACTATACTATACTGTACAGTACTATACTATACTGTACTATACTGTACTATACTGTACTGTACTATACTATACTGTACTGTACTATACTATACTGTACAGTACTATACTATACTGTACTATACTGTACTATACTGTACTATACTATACTGTACTATACTGTACTATACTGTACTATACTATACTATACTGTACTATACTGTAATATACTATACTGTACTATACTATACTATACTGTACTGTACTATACTGTACTGTACTGTACTGTAATATACTATACTGTACAGTACTATACTATACTGTACTATACTATACTGTACTATACTGTACTATACTATACTGTACTATACTATACTGTACTATACTATACTGTACTATACTATACTGTAACTATATATACTGTAACTGTACTATAACTGTAACTGTACATAAATACTGTACTGTTAACTATACTATACTGTACTGTACTAATATACTAATACTACTGTACTTATACTATACTTGTACTATACTGTACTATACTATACTGTACTATACGTACTATACTATACTGTACTATCTGTACTGTACTATACTGTACTATCCGAATACTGTACTATACTTGTAACTGTACTATACTGTACTGTACTATACGTACTTAATTACTGTACTGTACTATACTGTACTATACTATACATACTGTACTGTATCTATACTGTACTATACTGTACTGTACTATACTGTACTATAAGATACTTTACTATACTATACTGTCTACTATACTGTAACTATACTATACTTACTGTACTATACTGTATACTGTACTATACTGGCTATACTATACTGTACTATACTATACTGTACTGGTACTATACTGTCATACTCATACTGTACGATACTATCCTGTACTA
>CM033477.1:20582197-20634061 GCA_019447015.1 Hymenochirus boettgeri
CTCAGTGCCTAACTAGGTCACAAATATAATCATGCTTAACTATGTCATCAAATATAATCGTACTAACTATGTCATCAATATATCACTTAACTGTCATCAAATATAATCATGCTTAACTATGTCATCAAATTTCATCATCTGCATGAAGCTATGTCATCAATAAAATCAGTTTTAGTTGTATCAGAGAGACCGCTCCATCACAGACAACATAGGCTTAGCTCATGCATCAAATTTTGGTGCTTGACTATGTCTCAAATATAATCAGTGCTTAGCTATGTCATCAATTATTTGGTGCTTATCATATGTCGTCAAATATATCAGTGCTTAGCTATGTCATCAAATATATTTGGTGCTTAGCTATGTCGTCAAATATAATCAGTGCTTAGCTATGTCATCAAATATATTTGGTGCTTAGCTATGTCGTCAATATAATCATGTGCTTTAGCTATGTCATCAAATATATTTGGTGCTTAGCTATGTCGTCAAATATAATCAGTGCTTAGCTATGTCATCAAATATATTTGGTGCTTAGCTATGTCGTCAAATATAATCAGTGCTTAGCTAATGTCATCAAATATATCAGTGCGTAGTTGTCATCATATAATCATGATAGCTATGTCTCAATATAAATCAGTGCTTAGCGGTCATCAAATACATCATTGCTTAGCCTTCATCAGTGCTTCAGGCTAATGTCATCAATATAATCAGTGCCTATCTATGCCATCAAATATAATTGTGCTTAACTATGTCATCAATAAAATCATCTTTTAAGTTGTATAGAAGAGGACCGCTCCATCAACAGGACAACAGGCTTAGCTATGTCTCAAATATATTTGGTGCTTAGCTATGTCTCAAATATAATCAGTGCTTAGCTATGTCTCAAATATAATCAGTGCTCAGCTATGTCATGAATATAATCAGTGCTTAGCTATGTCATCAAATATAATCAGTGCTTAGCTATGTCATCAAATATAATCAGTGCTTAGTTGTCATCAAATATAATCAGTGCTTAGCTATGTCATCAAATTAATCATTGTGCTTACTATGTCATCAAATATAATCAGTGCTTAGCGGTCATCAAATATAATCATTGCTTATCATGTCATCAGTGCTTAGCTATGTATCACAATATAATCAGTGCCTATCTATGCCATCAAATATAATTAGTGCTTAGCTATTCTAATCATGTAAATGTCACTGTTCATTTCTGCTAATATGTTTTCTTTTTCTAGTCGCAGTTTATTGGTGTATTAAGCATGGGAGCCAGAATGGTTCTTTGGGGAGTTAAGGCCAAATAGGGGAAGGAGACAAGAGGGCCCATGCCGAGATCCGTTGTACCCCTTGTTCATTGGTGCCCTTAACTTTCAATTATGGGTATTGATGAGGATAGAACAGCCTTTAGGAGCCAAGAAGATAGCATTGGGCAGCATTTTGAGTTAGTCTTACATCTCTCATATTTCTAATATTAATCTTTGGGGAGTGGTTTACCAGTGATATTCGACCATTTCCTCCAGTACACCTGAGCCCTGTAGGTGATCAGGCCATGGTAGCCAGTGAACAGAAAAATATAACAATCACATATTCTGATTAATGTTTGTTTTATGGGGAAACTTGGAAAGAACAAAATAAGCTTTTGATTCCGTACAACTACTTAAACATAGGAGATGTTGTTTTCTGTAGAAACACACAGGGAGGTTCAATAAAAGTTCTTATCTTTAAACTGGTGCTAATTTTGCCCCAACCAATCAGATCTTATTTAACATTTGAAAGCTAACATCTGATTGGTTGGGGAAAATTAGCACCATTTTTAACGATAAGAACTTTTATAGAATCTCCCTGACTGTGTTCTGTCTGCCTAAAATCACTACTCTTCATTCCTTTAGATGGTAGACATTAAAACCAAACAATCAGACATACTCTATACAATTAGTTTAAACCGTGGTCTATAAAAGGGAAAGAGCATAGACCCTACTCCAAATCTTATATAAATTAACTATAGCCCTCAAGCTATAGAAAAGCCCTAGAGCACCCAGTGCTCCTGCAATCCAACAGCCTCACAGATAGAGGTTTGGAAGAACAGATTTGATTTGAAAGATCCAAGAACTAGCTTGTGCTAAAACTCACTATGCTGTACTTTCCCATACACATAGCGAAGGAAGACTCTGATATCTTTTCCGACGCGTTTCATCATCACCATCCCAACAGGCTTAATCATATCGAGGATACTTTTTAACTAGAGATAAAATTCAAAAAAGCTTGAATTATACATTGTACCTGTAATCAGCAGAAAAATCTCATAAACAATTGGTTTTCTGGCTGGTGAGTCTTTAATGCAAGAGGTCATGGGCAGGTTACCAGTAGTTTACTTGGCAGCTCAGGCTGGGGAATAAGGACTGGAGAATTCAGGAGGAGTACACTCTAACTTGGTCTGTGACCACACTGTGTAAAAGGCAGAAGCACAGATTTAAAAAATAATAATCATTTTCCCCAACATTCTGATGGATTTAGGTGAGAGATACAGTACGTGTTATAGAAATATGTCGCTTTTTACTTGGCATTGTATTGCAATATACCAATGTGATATCGGCCCATTGATATATTGTGAATCATTCTGTACATTTTGCCTGACTGTATGTTATGGATTAGTTTTAGTACATTGCTTACGAGCTGGTCCCCAATAATACGTTGCCCTGTTTTCTATTTTAGCTTTTGTTCTCCCTTAAATAAAAATAAACTTACATTTTGTATATGTAGAAAAGATTTTTACATGCACGGTATAACGTTATATGGACAATTAACTAGTAAATAGAACACAATGCAACGCTTACCATTTTTGGGTTCGGGGTCTCTGGCAGTGACGTGCCATCCCCTGCTTGTCTCTCTACCGACGTTACCCTTGGCACAATATCTACAGAGTCCACATGGCGCTCCTGAACCAATCAAAACCAAAAGGAAATGTTATTATCATTAAAACAATCTGTACGGTGTTATAACATTGCTCGCTCTCACATGCTATTGCTGCTACTTCTAACTTGTGCTGGCAGAGGATTCTGGGAGCCATTGTTGCTCTGTATTTGTACTGTTCCTGCCGAGAATATGACAATCCTGTCTAAATACAAGTGGCCTTTATTAAAAGAGCCCACTCCTACCTTTAAAATTATTCAGGACCATGATTCCAATGTAGTGTATCCCAAGTTACATCAGTACAAAGGGTTTTTTTCCCTGGTAGCTGTGACATCTCCAGCAGCACTGGTCGCCCCCAAGTCTCAGGTTGGAAAATTGCCACTGCTGGGATATCAGCTGCATATAAGGCCCACCGCAAACTTCTTAAGAACTTTTTTAAGCTAGCCGCAAGCATGAATTTTCCCCCCCACCTCTTCATAGAGTCCAGGAACAGAGAATGGTTGCAGGTCTGTATGGCTGGGTACACACAATGCTATTATTCGGCTGACTGACCGTTATTTCTCTGTAACAGTCGTTTGCCACTAAAAAAATGCTAGGGAAAAATGCTCCCTACTTTTTGGGGATGGGTCTTTTTACACAGCTAATCATGTGCCTGTCACAGACTCAACAGACAGAACAGACAAGGAAGTGTAACTTTACAAGCCTATAATGTAAGATCCAGAGAAGATAGAGACATCATCCTAGGCTTTTTTAGAAGGTATTTCCAACAGAGGATGCTTGTCTTGTATGGAGACCACAGTTACCATTTAAAACAGATTGGGTTTGCAAAACTATTACAAAATTATTGGGGGGTATTCAATAAAAGGTGCACAACCCCAATTGGTTGCTTGAGGACTAAGGACACAGGCAAAATTTTGCACCATTTATTAAACTAACCTACCAGAATTGTAGGGAAACCCCCAATTGGCACACAGTCCATTTACCAATCAAAAAGAGAAAATAGTTACAGTTAGTTACAGAGGTACATTGGAGTAGGAATGGAAGGTAATAAACATGAGGAGTCAAGAGGCACAAGACAGGTGAAAAGTGAAAAGGCCCTGTGATATGCTCCTGTTAGACCCCTTGGCCTTAAATGTCCAGATGCCTCCAGCACAACCAGTCTGACACGGCTCTTCCCCCATGGTGTGAGGTCAAATGTTTTTGGAGGAAGCACTATAGGGACACCATGATTTTCTCTCATCAAGTATGAATCATGGATAACAGTATTTTCCCCCATGGACATCACATGATTGTAGAAAGTCTGTATTTCCCAGTATAAAAAAATCCTCAGTTGATAAACTATTCCTTTGCAAAGCTCCTATATTGTATGTTTTGTGGACCATGCACAGTTTGCTTGTGATGTTGTTCTCAGCAGGTACCTGAACTGGAGTCACTGGCTCTCCCCCTCGTCTGTGGCTGAGGACCTTGCATTGCCCGAATAGGCTGTGAGTCCATGTATGGAACCCCAAGGTGGAGCCACCATCTCAGCTTCAACTGCAGCTGTTTAGAATCCACAGTCAGAAAACATCTAAAATAATCATTACCAACCACCCCATGAAGATAAAAGGATCCTCCTCCCCCAGCTATGATCAAAGAGGCTAAACCTTATACAAATTAAAAGAGGCTTTGGCCTTTTCTACATAACCAGCTTTTGTTCAAGCACAAACGTTAACGGTGGAAACCCTTTTCCCGGTAGGATTTAGGGTCATAATCCCATAAAACACCCTGGTTGTCATAGAACACTGGATACAGACTGAAGAGAGATTTGAGGCTTCCAACAGATGTTTGGATGCTAAGTGGAGAGGGTCATATGCAGTTAACTGTCAACCTTGAATGTTCTTAGACAGAAAACTGTATTTAATTTCAACTGTGATTTCTCAGGCCTAAATCACGTATTATCAATCCCCCAGCAATAGCTTAATGGGGTGAAGGTATAATCCAGCAGATTACCTTGGGTCTAATAAAACACTAAGATATACAGGAGTACTTTATGCATATAATGTTTTTTTTCAAAAACTGTTAAAATGAAAAGTACCTGGGGCAGGGAGGTAGGATTGATACTTTGTACCTCCCAATATCATTTTTACGAGGACGGCAGCACGAGGAAAACGGCTTCTACCAGGCTTCCTGAGTGCTTCAACCCTATCTTTAATCAGAAGGCCCAGGGCACTAACCTGGCGATGAAAACTCTACGTGCTGTAGCTCCTCACAAAACAATTTTGGGAGGTAGGAATAATCAATCCACCTTTTCATTTTTAAAAGTAAATTTTTTACAGATAAGTTGTCCTTTAAGGTTTCTCCCTTCCTCATATAATATTGACTTTTAGATCCAGTTCTATTGAAGAACGGAGGTAAGGATTGCCTTACCTTCCATCTTCTCAATAGACAAACGGATCCAGGAGAGAAGGTAGAAATTACCCCTCGCTCCCTGGCGCTTAGTCTGACATCCAGAGACAATCTATGCGATAGAAGACAAGTCCTCGGGACCTGTCAGACTAAGCGCTGGGGGAGCGAGCGACGGTAGTTCCTTACCTTGTCTCCTGGCTCCTGTTTGTTCTTTGAAGAATGGAAGGTAAGGCCAAGCCCTTTACCTCCCGTTCTCATATAACTGGATTCCTAAAAGTCATATTATGATGGAGAACCTTTAAAACCACTATCTCCATGATATAGCAACACTGAGGATGAAAAAGGATAAACACATAAACTACAACACGTATCTTATTGCAAACTAAAGGGACAGACAGCGAGCAGTGCAGCTGTAATATTCAGAGCTCACTGACCTTCCTTGTACCCAGGAAGCGACCAATCTTGTGCTGGCACAGTTCCTGCTCCTCGTACGTCAGTAGCTGGAAGATGAACTCCCATATGATATGTTTGGGCCGGGTGGCCGACAGGGTATACATCCACTATCAGGGTGTCAAGTGTTCCTAGGAATACACAAAGGTACATATCAGGGCTTAATGGGTCAGAACAAACATGACTTTATCTTGCTGAGGTTTAATGACATTAGTTCCTCTTTAACATCCAAGAGCCAAAGCAAATTAGATGACACGTTATGTTACAATACCAGGAACTCACAGAATGCAAAATGGGCAGTAATAGGCCTCTAACGCATTTAGCCCAACTGTGGTGTGTGGTTCACCAAGCTAAATAGAACTTGAGTAGAGATTGAATAAAGTCACATGTCCTTGGAGGGGAGCTGAATACCAACCTGGTTCCGAAGTGGATTTCATGGATCCACTGGAACTGGTACTTTCATACTCGTGATCACTGTTAATGGGTGTGAGCTCCTGCCGTCCGCCCACCCCCTGCTGGGGTAGCGTAGTTACGCGCTGCTGGTGCTCTGGTGTATATAGGCGCCCTACGCTCTTGCCTAGGTGGCCTAAGCCTACAAACAGCCCTGCTTGTGAATAACCCAAACAGGTCTAATCTGTTTTCATAAACCTGCTCTTCCACCCCCCAGCAATCAGAATCCCAGCACATCCAAGATCAGATTTCCTAGAACAGACACCACAGTCTGGTTCATTTAATGTGCAATCAATGTTGTCCACGCAGTGCACTACAAGGTATAACTGTGCTTTTCCATTACCTGTGTTGGAAAAGCTTTCCAGTGCTTTGCACACGGTGTATCTCTCTGCCGGGGTGAGCAATGCTCCAGCTGTTGGCTAAGGTTCGGCCCTGGATGCGGATATTGGACGGGAGGATTTCTGCCACCCACTGGAGAGAAGTCAGAGCAGAATTTGAGACGGGGGCTTCTGAATCCACATCTAAGGCAGAAAATAAAAAAAATCAATAATATAATTTACAGGTCCTGAACGTGTGAAGGTTCATACACACGTGTGATCGCGGGTCCCGACCGCTACACATGATGTGTACGAACGTTCGTTTCAGCTGATAATGGCCCGTGTATGGGACTTTATCGCTGAAACGGCCGTTCGGTTGGGGCCATCTTCGGCTGATAAGGGCCCATACACGGGCTGTTTCGTCCGAAACGAACGTTCGTACACATCGTGCATAGCGGGTCGGGACCTGCGATCGCATGTGTATACGAACTTTTAGGTGGGCCCCTAAATTTGTCCTGGTGGGCCCCTGGTCTTAGATATACTGGCGGGCCCCAACAGTCCCGTCCATCTTAGGGGCCACAAAACTATTTGGGGAGGCAGTAGGCTAATGTCACTGCTCTATCCTTCTGTAGCTTGCAACACCACCTCCAGTGGTAATACAGGGCATGAGCAAAGAACATTCCTATGTCACCATAATTATAATCAATGGTTCTCTGTGATTCAGGTTTCCTATGTTCCTTGTAACACAATATCCACCCCCTGCACATAGGTAACACTGCCTTCCTCCACCACCAGGTGGGCATAGCACCACTGCCCTGCAGCATACACACCACCTTCTCATGGCAGACATTCCTGTGGTTAAAGAAATTCCATCAGTAAATCATATGACATGGATTACAGGTACAGGAAAAGATTCCTTCAATATGGCAGCTGGACAAGGGCATTGAGAGATTCCCAGAAAATGTTTTACAACCTGGGCGGCAGTACAGTGATGCCATGTTAGTAATGGCCCTGTATTATCTGTTATTTAAATGGTACAATAGGTGTGATACTGAATGTGTTTACTGATGAGGGATATTTGGTATTTTATGGAAATAATTGTGTACATCGTCTCTATTTAAAGGGCATTCTCAAAACAAAAAAACGTCAGATATCTGCCTGTACCCCACTGTCATTTTTCTCAGTTTATTACATGAGTTTGTAACCAGAGGAGGCAGCAGGTTACAGCAGTCATCATTGGTTGTGATGTCAGCAGTCACAGCCTTGATTGACGCACGGAGGGAGGAGCCAGCTTACTCTGCCAGAATGGGGACAATATTATCCTTATATCTAGTTAGTAATAAAGTGCTGAATATATCAGATGGGGTTGGGGCAGGTACTGACCAGCTTTTTATTTTAAGGGTGAACAAGGAGTACAAAATGAATGTACAAAGACATTTAATTTCAGCTTATTACTAATAACCCATTCTATGGAGAAAAGCAAAACCCTAAATGATTGACCCAAAATCCATTATTTTCTAACCTCATGTCCAAACCATTTAGGACAAGATTCTGTCACCATTTGCAGACCGCCGCCTCTGCTGACTTCCTGGTAGAACAGACAAATAGATATGGTTATAACATGGTCCATTGGCTGATAGAATGCAAGACTTGACAGACCAGTTAGAACCTCATCAAAACTCCAGGAATCCATTATCCCAACCACCCACTGGTACTACACCATCTATTGAACATTCCTTGTTAATACCATTTTTTATTCGGTTGCAAACAATAGTTTACCTGGAACGTTTATTCCATGGCCGTGACCCTACCAATGTGTTAATGATTATATGTTTATAGGCAGTCTGGGTGCAGTTGCAGTACAGATCGCCAGGCACACTACAATATGATTGCCCAATCTTCATTCAATCTTAAGCAGGCCATACACGAACCAATCCCAATTATACAATCACCTAATCATACGATCAGGATTGCTCAGCTTAAAAAAATTCTCCCAACGGCTGACAATTGACCAAAGATCAGACAATCTCCCCATTTATGATTTGATACAAGTAGAGAATGGATCATTTATGGGCCCCTTTCAGAGTTCTGTAATACGAGGGCCCAACTGTCTGAATAGCATATGCATAGATAATACACAATGGCTGTAAGTTGTGTGCAGGTGTTACAATCTGACTGTAGTGTGTGTGAACGGCTTAGGTCTCTCCTAATACTTTGTACTAATGTACAACCCTTCATTATGATACTTCACAGTGTATTTTACCTGGTAATACAGATTCGATCCACACAGGAGCGTTCCCACGTAACGTGAAGCCAAAGCTGCTACTTCCTTTACTACCCGCACCGTTTGCACAATAAAAATACAATGAAATATAAATATTAATATGTTTACATCAGGGTGTCCAACTTGCAGCCTTCCAGGTGTTTGAAACACTAGCATGGCAAGTGTCATGGCTGATCGCGCATGTGTAGTAATATATATCATTTCATAAAGGTGCGCCAGCATATCTTTCCTATTTTAAAGATAAGCAACTTGGAAGCCTGGCAGAAGCAGTTTTCTTCATGCTGATACTCCACGCAGAAAATGGTATTTTGAGGTAGAAATTTCCAACCATACCTCCCTATCTTTTTTTAAAATTTAAATGCAATGTAGTTTTTCATTTAATTGCATATTCTGGACTTACACTCTGAAACTGGTTTATTGCTTGCTTTTCTAAGTAATCATAACCAGTATATCATACTGTTTGAAATCAAATTTAACCCCCCTTCTACATCCACTGACAGCATGCTCAGTGTCTCATGCAGAGAGGAGAGAGGACTGTGTCTTAATTGAAGGTTGAGTTAATTAATGATTAATTGGTGATTGCAGGCTTACTTCATTCACACAGGTGTATCTCTGCTTTGGAAAGACATTAAGTTATTCTGACATACCTGTGTGGTTCCTGTGCCAACGCTGTTTGCAACCATAGAGGTGCTCTTCCTCAGCCCCTGCCCACCTCCTCCTGGCTCTGTGGTATAGGCGGGCCCGGGTAGATACCATAGCCTTTCATGGTGATCCTCACTACGGCTTCTCCTGAGGCATTGCTGCGTTCACTTCTGGAGCGGCAGATCTTACTGATAAGGCTCTGAGACACCACATGATCAAATCGCTGCCGGTGCTTCTTGGGATAAAAATCCTGTAGGAATAACAATAAACTTTCAGGTCTTTTCTTTGTATTTTGCAATATCTTCCAGTGTTGAAATAACTAGGCCTCGTCCATAAACCTGTCAGGAAATAGGATTTGGGGAATAAACCGAAGAGCGTGGAAGGGAAAAGGAGATTAAAAAGGGATTTTGATGAATGACGATAGGTTGTGACATTGCAAATGGGAGTTTTCAAAAATGTGAAATAATAATAACGTTTCCTTGTTTTCAGATTATTGCCCCGACAGACACAGCCAAACCCTGTTGTGCGATCCATAAGGCCAAGTACAATTCAATATGATTGGCTCCAATCCACCCTAAGCTACACCTAGATTGTATTTCCTCCCTGTGCTTGTGTGGGGTTCTTCTGGAGCTCCAGATTCTTGCACAATCATAACCGGTAACCCTACGGTGTGCGAGGGAAAGGGACTAGATTGTAAGCTCTTCGGGCCAGGGCTGTATTTGAAAAACAACCAATGACAGATGGCCACAGGGATAAAACTATCAGAACAACATAATCACTCACAATAACTATAACTGAAATGCAGGAATGGAAGTAACCAGACGGACAGATCCCAGCTCAGCTTAGAAACCAAAGGATTGTTATTAAACTAACTACCTGATGGGTATTTTTTTATTTTATTAAATAAATTATTAAATTATACAATTTAAATTATTATTAAATTATACAAATGATCCCTACCTGAGGCAAAGTATTGATAGGAAAGAAATGTGGATCACCACCATAAATCTTATTCCGTCAGCGCTGACGATCTTATTAAAGACGGTGCTGGAGAATAAACAAGTCAAAACTCTGCGTCTATCAGGCTGGAGCCCCCAAGAAACTCCACAAAGAACTCGTTGCATTCAGGCTGCAGATATCTCCGACCGGCCGATAGTTCGTGGATCCAGTGGCGTAACTACCACCCCCCTGCAACCGCGAGGGGGCCCGGACGGTAGTAGGGCCCGCCACTAGCCCAAGCTGATTGGCGCATACGAATGAACATCAGCTGTTTAAAAGACCGGACCCGAACTTCCGTTCAGTTCCGGAAGTTCGGGTCGAGACTTTTAAACAGCTGGTGGCGTATGTTTCATTCATACGCACGATCCGCTGTTTAAAAACAGCTGACCGCTGATCTTGGATAGGGGTAGGGGGTCATCCTTGGGGGGGGGGAGGGCTGCAGAGAGTCCCAACGAGGAGAAACTAGATACAAAATTGTAAATTTATTTATTCAACTAAAACATTATTTTAACACATGATGTTCCAATTTTGTATTTAATTTCAGTCTCATCAAATATAATCAGTACTTAACTATGTCATCAAATATAATCAGTACTTAACTGTCATCAAATATAATCAGCGCTTAACTATGTCATCAAATTTAATCATTGCTTAAGTATGTCATCAAATAAAATCAGTTTTTAAGTTGTATAGAAGAGGACCGCTCCATCAACAGGACAACAAGGCTTAGCTATGTCATCAAATATATTTGGTGCTTAGCTATGTCGTCAAAGCGATCATTCTCCATTGGTCTCAGATGTAATGCAGTTCCATGGGGGTGAGCTTCAAGTGTGCAATCAGGATAGCTGGACAGGAGACAGCAGGTGAAATGACTTAGTTTCTATTTTCCCCCCCATAGTGCCCATTGCTTGTCCCTTCCCATACCTGTGTTGTAGCCTTTCTTGTGAGAGAGAATTTCCACAGCGCCTTGTTTTTCAAGGATTCAGGCAAAGCAGGAATGACTGAAAGACAATTGGAACCTTTACAATACACCTGCACAGAAGGATATACAATATGTATGATAAGCTTTACTTGCCCTTTTATTATTTTGGTATCCCTCAGTTTCCCCTTCATAATTCTAGTGTAATTTTTTTCCTTCCCCTGGATCAACAGGCAGGAAGTTGTGGGTATTGCTAGTAGATTGGACTGGATGGACATTTATCTTTATTAACCTCAAATACTTACTAAACTATACTGTAATTACAATACTATGTACTGTCTAACTGTACTTACTATACTGTAATTACTGTACTATACTATACTGTACGATACTATACTATACTGTACTGTACTATACTATACTGTACTATACTATACTGTACTATACTGTACTGTACTACTACTATACTGTACTATACTGTACTGTACTATACTATACTGTACTATACTATACTGTACTATACTATACTGTACATATTACTACTGTACTATACATACGTAACTAACTATATATACTATACTACTGACTTTACGTACTGTACTGTATCCTATACTTACTATCTATACTATACTGTACTGTACTATACTATACTGTACTATAACTATACTGTACTAATACTGTACTGTACTATACTATACTGTACTATACTGTAGGTACTATACTATACTGTACTATACTATCTGTACTATACTACTGTAACATATTATACTGTAATATACTATACTGTACTAAACTAACTTACTATACTGTAACTGTACTGTACTATACTATACTGACTAAACTATACTGTACTACTATACTGTACTGTCTATACTATACTGTACTATACTATACTGTAATATACTATCACTGTACTAAACGTAATATACTATACTGTACTAACTATACTATACTGTACTATAACCTGTACTGTACTATACTATACTTGTACTATACTATACTGTACTGTACTATTATACTATACTGTAACTGTACTATACTGTACTAGTACTATACTATACTATACTATACTATACTGTACTATACTGTACTATACTGTACTATACTGTATTGCTATACTGTACTGTACTATACTGTACTATACTGTACTATACTTTACTATACGTACTATACTGTACTATACTGTACTGTACTGTACTATACTTACTGTATGTCTGTACTATCCTGTACTATACTGTACGTACTGTACTTTACTGTACTATACTGTACTGTACTATACTGTACTATCACTATACTGTACTAATACTGTACTATACTATACTGTACTATACTATACTGTACTATACTTACACTATACTGTACTATACTATACTGTACT
Organism: Hymenochirus boettgeri; assembly: GCA_019447015.1. Lineage (NCBI taxonomy): Eukaryota > Metazoa > Chordata > Amphibia > Anura > Pipidae > Hymenochirus > Hymenochirus boettgeri. Next base: position 20,594,926 of record CM033477.1, read on the forward strand.
ATACTGTACTATACTGTAATATACTATACTGTACTATACTATACTATACGTACTATACTATACTGTATATACTATACTGTAATATACTATACTGTATACTATACGTAATATCTACTGTATATACTTACTGTATATACTATACTGTACTATACTTCTACTACTATACTGTACTCTACTATCTGTACTCTACTATACTGTACTCTACGATACTGATACTTAACTATACTGTACTCTACTATACTGTACTCTACTATACTGTACTCTACTATACTGTACTCTACTATACTGTACTCTACTATACTGTACTGTACTATACTATACTGTACTATACTATACTGTAATATACTATACTGTACTAAACTGTAATATACTATACTGTACTAAACTATACTATACGTACTATACTGTACTGTACTGTACTATACGTACTACTTACGTACTGTACTATACTGTATGTATATCTATACTTACTATCTACTACTGTACTATACTGTACTATATGTACTATACTGTACTATACTGTACTGTACTATAACTGTATATACTGTACTATCACTGTACTATACTGTACTCTACTGTACTATACTGTACTGTACTGTACTACTATACTGTACTGTACTATACTGTACTATAACTGTACAGTACTGTACTTTACGTACTATACTGTACTGTACTATACTGTACTATACTATACTGTCTATACTTGTAATATACTATACTGTACTAACTATACTGTACTATACTATACTATACTGTACTATACTATACTGTACTATACTGTACTATACTGTAATATACTATACTGTACTATACTATACTATACTGTACTGTACTATACTGTAATATACTATACTGTAATATACTATACTGTAATATACTATACTGTAATATACTATACTGTAATATACTATACTGTACTATACTATACTGTACTATACTGTACTCTACTATACTGTACTCTACTATACTGTACTCTACTATACTGTACTCTACTTACTGTCTCTACTATCCTGTACTACTATACTGTACTCTACATACTGTACTCTACTATCGTACTCTCTATACTGTAACTCTACTATACTGTACTCTACTATACTGTACTCTACTATACTTACTCTCTATACTGTACTATAGTGTACTATACTAACTCTACTATACTATACTGTACTACTATACTATACTATACTGTACGTCCTATACTGTACTATACTGTACTGTACTATACTGTACTATATATACTGTACGTACTATACTATACTGACTATACTGTACTATAATATACTGTACTGTACTATACTATACTGTACTATACTGTATATACTATACTAACTGTACTATAATATCACTGTACTATACTGTACTATACTATACTGTAATATACTATACTATACGTACTATACTATACTCATCCGTACTGTACTGTACTGTACTATACTATACTTACTGTACTTTACTATACTGACTATTCTGCTACTATTACAGTCTATACTGTACTATACTATACTATACTGTACTATAATATACTGTACTGTACTATACATACTATACTGTAATATACTATACTACACTGTACTATCTACTATGTACTATACTATACTGTACTGTACTATACTGTACTATAACTATACTATACTGTACTTACTATACTATCTGTACTATACTGTACTATACTATACTTACTAATCTGTACTATATTCTGATATATTACTTGTACTACTGTACTATACTATATATACGTACTATACTATACTGTACTGTACTATACTGTACTATACTTACTACTATACTGTACTATACTATACTGTAGCTGTACTATACTGTATTTCTGTACTGTACTATACTGTACTATAATATAACTGTAACTATAATATACTGTACTATAATTACTGTACTATAATATACTGTACTGTACTATACTGTACTATACTATACTGTACTATACTGTACTGTACTATACTGTACTGTACTATACTGTACTATAATATACTGTACTATAATATACTGTACTATAATATACTGTACTATATTACTGTACTATAATTACTGTACTTAATAGACTTACTGTACTATATACTGTATCTATAACTATACTGTACTATACTGTACTATAATATACTGTACTATACTATAAAATCTAAAAGGATTTTTCTATTGGACCCCATGCTTGACCCCTGCCAGAAATGTCATCTTCTAAATGAGGTATCACAGTAGAGGAGCGCACTACTGCAAGTGAAAATTTCTTTAATAGTGCAAAAACGCATACAACGTTTCGGGACTCTGCGTCCCTTCCCTGAGGAAGGGACGCGAGTCCCGAAACGTTGTATGCTGTTTTTGCACTATTAAGAAATTTTCACTTGCAGTAGTGTGGCTCCTCTACTTTGATACCTTGCTTGGTTATGGCGCCCTGGAAGTAGGGGCTGAGAGGATTGCCCCTACCTATTTGTCTGGCTAACCAGCCAACAGCAGTGTCCTAAGTACATTAACTTTTGGAAAGCATCTTCTAAATGAACAGACTCTGTCTGCAGAACCAGTATAAAGCTCTAATTCCTAGTATGTGGGATGGTCCAGGCTTAAACCTGGTGTTAATGTTTTTGTTATCTACGTCTCTAGCAATACACTCTAATGTGATGGTAGCAATTGAAGTGTACAGTATAAACACTCTGTGCAGGAGCATTAATTATTGAATACTGGATACGAATTCACAGAAAGGCAAAAGGCCCCGGTTTTAAAGGAACTAAACCTAAATTTTCATACTAGCAAAAAAACATGAATAAACAGTAAATACCATTTCAGCTAATGACATTTCAGGTTCTGTAACAGCCCTTCTTCCTAGGTGCACCACTTCCTTAAAATATTCCTTCTCAGTAATTCTACTGATTGGTTGTTGAATCGGTCATACATGCTCAGATTTCCACTGAGCAACTGAATCAACCCAGGGACTGAGGCCATACATACAGAGCAATAGCTGGATGCGCAGATTATGGTCATTGCAATGAAAAAATACTCCCTTTTTGTTCAAATCTGTAATAGTTTTAAATCTGAAATACAGAAGTCTAAACTGAAATCCTGCACAATGTCCTGTTGCCCGTTTCTGCTTCCTGGTTCTTCCAGTTAGTAACTGTCAGTTGACATCAAAGCCAATGGCTGATTGCTAATCCCCTACTGCCTCTTCTGAGCATGCTCAGGCTCAGTACAGGTCACTAATTGCTCAGTTTTCATAAGGCATCCAGTAGCATAGCAGGCATACAGTTTATAATTCAGACGATAAAGCAGATACAGTCAACATATTTTAAAGAGCCCATTCTTTCTAAAAGATATTATTATGATAGGGTAGACTGGTCCTTTAATCAGCATTTCTGTGACACGAAATTCAATTAAGCCTTAAGATTTCCTTTTACATTAAGCTTGGGATTCTGCTTCTGCTCATTAAAATTTCATAGGCCAAACTACAATGAACTTATCCCAACAGAAAAGCAAAGAGGGTACTAGAAGGAAAACAAGTCTAAAGATATTTAGGTAATGAGTCCATCTGAAAATGCATTATCATTAATCTACTCTTCTCAACACTACATCCGCTGTACTCGATCCCCATTATACCATATATTGTCACTGGTACAACGGATTCGTTTGTGTAATATTACTTGTGCAGGACACATGGTCAGATTAAACAAATAGCTCATCCCAATTGACCTTTTCCTTTAATATATTGATAGAATCCTGGGAGGTTAAGGAGTTATGCCTTGCTCCCGTTCTTCAATTAATAACTCAGGAGCTAGGGACGAAGGTAAGTATATTGACCTTTCCCATGATGCACCGCTGCAGAACTCCAAATGTCCTGGTTCTTCCTGGTTCTAATTCTCTTTAGTGTGCATGCACGATAGTACGTGCTATTGAGAATTAGAACAGGAAGCAGTCGGAGATTTGGAGTTCTGCACCGGCATCATGCGAAAGTAAATATACTTACCTTCGGCCCTGGCTCCTGAGTTATTGATTGAAGAACGGAAGCTAAGGCATAACTCCTTAACCTCCCTGGCTTCAATCAATACATTAAAGGAAAAGTTCAATTTGGGAGTGAGCTATTCCTTTAATGATGATTTACTGATTGATATAATGAATCAGTGGCGTAACTAAGAATCACTGGGACCCCCACAAACTATAATGGGGCCCCTATAAGTGCTTCATCCACATGGATTTCTGGAGAAGGCTATATCTGTCATAGGAAAAATCCTTCCGGGCCCCCCTGCGGGTCTGCTCCCCTGGCAGTTACGCCCTTTAATGAATGAGGATCTACTACCATTTGGGAGTAAAAATGGAGACGGGATATTTTGGGCCAACCAATCATTTCACATATACATCTATGGCTATGGAGGTGAAAGGAGCCTTCCCCGCAAGGTAAGTTCACTTTGCTTACTTGTAGATTTCTGTGTCCCAAAATGCAGCTCTAAATCGAGGTACTTCACCATATCGCTTAGTTTCTCATAATCTGAATCTTCTCTGAGCTTCATAGAGAAGAAAATAAGAGTGTTAGTGTGTGAGATAATAAGGAAGGCTAATGATATGGTCTATGTGTACAGATTGACCTGTACGCTCTATAATTAGGGGTGAATGTCGTATGTTAATATTGTACAATTTAATTGAATGCCATCGGCACCCAGGATCTATGGTTAAGGCAAGAAGGTTGTATGGTCTTGATTAACCCCTGTGCACTGTAGGTTGTCAGGTACTGTACCTGTCCCCATATGGTGCCTTCGGAATTTTCGACTTGCTCCCAACGTAGTCTCTTCACACTCATGTGACTGCAGTCACTCCTTCTGTGCATGTTTCTATGTGCTAGTGGTGCCAGTGGTGGTGCTGGTGGAATAGGTGGAGGTGGCGGTACTGGGGGTGACGGGTTTAGAATTCCATGTGAATGTGAAGTAAGAAGTGTTCCAACTGCCTCTGGAGGAGTTTGGGTTCTCCCCTGGAAAGCTGTGTCAGGGGTGGCGGAGGGGGCGGTGGGGGGCTGTGCGGCGGAGGAGGAATGGATCAGATACAGAAGAATAGGTGAGGGAACTGCCATCCTCACTGCTGCTTGTGGATTCACTGGCGATGCTGATGTCTCGGGTGGCACAGCCGTACTGGTCATCCTGAAAGCTCATCTGATGAGACAGACAGCACAATAAGTAAGACTGGAAGCCTTGAAGCAGCCATATGCCACAATAGCCAAATAATGCTGATGGTTTTCTTGCATGGCTTTCGTTTTTATCACTTACCTCTTCATAATCATTCTCTGGAGTCAGGAACTGATCAGTAAGACTTAAATTCTGTCCTAACTGCCGACTGAGCACATCCAGGAACCGGTCAGTGTCTCTCGAGTGGCTGGCCTCGAGAAGGTGAAAATCTTTCTGTGAGTTGGAGACGGGGGCAAACTTCCATCGAGGCTCACATATGGGTTGGACTCGGAACTGCTTGGAGACGGACACTTGGTGCCGTGGAGGGCAAGGTAGAGAAGTTAGCTCAGGGTTCTTCCACAGGGCACTCTGTGTTAATTTATGCTGCCCTGGTTGAAGAGATGAAACGGAATGAAATTGCCATTGACTCATAAGAAAAGAATTAAAACTATGATGAAAAGGGAAATATACGTTACCCCGACCGGCTCTGTGCAACTGGTTAAAAGGCCCACGAGACTTCATGCTGCTCACTTTCCCGGTGAAGTTGTTCAGGAAACGGTTTTCTAGTTCGGCATAAACAGCCGACATCTGGAGAAAACAGAGTAAAAGGGGAGAAGGATCTGACGTTAACGGAGAGGAATGAAGAGATTTTACATCACTGGAGCAAAATTGCTGGTTTGTCACCCAGGTCATCCTAAAAGCATTACGGCAGGAAACCAGGAAAGGATTGAGATACAGATGATCATAGTGGGTGTGATGAATGTTATATGGTGCCGCTAGTACTGATGGGAAACCATGCCTTTGCCAGTTCAGTTTACTCTAGCTTTTTAAGGAAATAATAGAAAAAAATTAAAAGCTCCTAAAGCTCCAAAGCATTATTTTATCAAAAAATTAATTCTCAAGAGCCATGAATATCCTGTAAATTATATTCCTAAGTCACTTAGCTATGTCATCAGTTATATCAATGCTTAACTTTCATTCAATATCAGTGCTTAGCTATGTCATTAATATATCATGCTTAACATGTCATCAATATAATCAATGCTAACTATGTCATCAAATTAATCAGTGCCTACTATGTCATCAAATATAATCAGTGCTAACTATGTCATCAAATATATCAGTACTTAACTATGTCATCAAATATAATCTACTTAACTCATCAAATTAATCAGTGCTTAACTATGTCATCAATATAATCAATGCTTACACTATGTCATCAATATTATCATGTGCTTAGCTATGTCATTAATATAATCAGTGCTTAACTATGTCATCAATATAATCAGTGCTTAACTATTTCATCTAATATAATCAGTACTTAACTATGTCATCAAATATAATCGAGCTTAACGGGCATGTCCACCCCCAAAACTATAATCCCCCCCAGTAATGGCCCCATCATGTAGTGTATAAAATCCTTACCTCACATCCCAGCTCCATATGGTTCTCCTGTATCCCCCCCAGAAGTCCCAAAAACTGCCCACCAGGAGGACTCTGCATCCTACCTGGCCTCCGGACAAGTTGGCATGCGTACTGCAGCCCTTCTCCCCCTCCCTCCCCCTCCCTCTCCCTCCCGTTTTGCTATCCCTCCCCCTACCATAAAACCCCTTGGCCACCTAATAAAATATGTTCTCCCAGCCCCAACCGCATAAAAATTATTTTTAGAAAGTCCCCAGAACTGTACTTACCTTCCCTCGCCCCCCGGCATTCTGAGAAGCCGGCAGCCGCGTCTGTGATTGGCTGCCTCTCAGCACAACCAGACATGGCTGCCGGTCCCGCCCCTGCTTGCAGTGTCTCGCAAGCAGAAGGCCGGGTCGGGTGCCGGAGGAGAGAGGGAAGGTAAGTAAAGACCTGGGGACTTTCTTAAATTAATTTTATAGCGGTTGGGCTGGGGGGTATTCTATTACCTGGCAAAAGTTTTAATTTAGGGGACATGCCCTTTAATTATATCAAAAGGAGAGCAAGCATGTGGATTAGCCTGTTTCTGATGTCCTAGATTTCCCCAGAGGAGAGTGATACGAGCCTAACAGTAGCCCCAGTTAGTGAGTGACTAGTCGCTGTTAAGGTCACTCTAGTGGGCCGTATTTATAAAAAGCCCAGATACCGATCGAGATTACCGATACCGACGTAATTTGCAATAAACCGATCGTACATCTACGATTAATGCCAATCGAGATTTACGATCCCCAGTAGAGTAACCATTGCGCTAGTTATACCTCCGCACAGTTTCTATGAATACTTCGGGGGTTCGCAAATGTTACGATTGTGTCGTGTTTTACGACCATGATTGTAAATTTATCAATAGCCTAGGTGGTGAGAGAGAGTCCTTGGTATACACCCAGAGTTTGGGTGGCATGTTACACAGCTGGATTGTTATTTATTGCTGTTTCTGATCCTCGTGTTTTGTGAGTATTTATGTGTATATCTGTTTCGCCAGCGTATGTCACCTCCAATGATTGTGCTAATTTCAAGATTATTAATATTGTTTCTGTTATAAAAGTTAACTGGTTAAGTGTCGAGACCACTGCACCCTTTTTAATTGCATTCTTACTTATGAATTGGGTAGTTTCACAACACCCTGCCTCCCAACCATGATCGAGGGCCCACATCCTGGATAAATGTCTCGTCACAGATTTCGGTAAGGCTGACAGTCCTACAGACAATTAAATACCCCCATTTTACTATGGCCTTCACTGGTGATACCCCTGGTTTCTAAAATGGAGCTTTCGATGTGCTTTGTTGTCTTTTTATATTTTCTGTCTCTGCCATCTCCCTTTTCTTTTTCTCTTGCCACCCAACTTTATTTTCTTTTCCTCGCCACTTTTTCCTCTGCTCCTAAAACTTCTTCTGTTCTTTTCGTTGACCCAAGTCTTCTATTCACTTTCGTCCCAACATCTTCTGAGTCTCCGCGCCAGGTTTGCACTGTTAAAACATTGCTAAATACTACCCCAACTATGATGGTCATTTTCCAACCTTACCAAAGATTTTAAAAAATATTTAAAATATCAGTTTGGTACAGTATCCCTTTATCTATTATCAGTCTATGTAAGTCAGCCTCCCTCTATCACTGATCTTTCTATCTAAATGTCTGTCTTCTATTATCTATCTTCATCTATCCTATCTATCAATCTATCATTATCGTATCTATATCTAATATTTATAATCTATCTTATCTCTAATCTATTATCTATTTATCATGTATTCTTCTATCTATTTATCTCATCATCTATCTTACTTTCATCTATCAATCTATCATTATGCTATCTACTATCTATCTATCATATCTTATGCAATCTATCTTATCTCTATTTTATCTATCTATCTATCTGTAATGTCTATGCTATCTATCTATCTATCTATCTTATCTTATCTCTTTTCATCTATCAATCTATCTATTAATCACTATCTATCTATCTATCTATCTATATATCTATATAATATATCTTATCAATCTATCTTATCCTATATTTGAATCTATCTATCTATCTGTATGTCCTGTCTATCTATCTATCTATCTATCATCTAATCTATCTTATTTCTTTCATTCATTATCATCTATCTTTATCTTCTATCTATCAATCTATCTATTATCTATCTATCTATCATCTATCATCATCTATCTATATCTATCTATCTATCTAATCTATCTATCTATCTATCTCTCTACTCTATATCTATCTTATCTATCTATCCTATCTATCATCTATCTATCTAATCTATCTATCTATTCTATCTATCTATCTATCTATCTATCTATCTATCTATCTATCTCATCGATCTATCTACTACTATCTCATCTATCTAATCTATAGAGTATATATATATATATCTATCAATCTATCTTATCTCTACTCTTTATCTATCTATCTGTCGTCTGTCTATCTATTATCTATCTGTCATCCTGGGTGCATGCTGTGGATACTTAATTAACCCTAAAGTAATTGCAAAAACACTCCCAAGACTTGTCAAGAAGTTCCAACTTTATTTCAGGTGCAATAGCTCTCTAATCTATCCTTATCGTATTATCTATCTAGCTCTCTTTCTATCTTTTCTTGCTCTTTATCTATCTATCTTATCTATTATCTATCTAGCTAACTTCTACTTCTCACTCGCGTCTCTATCTTATCTATCTACTTATCTATCAGGGGGCCGGGTATTTTTTCGTCATTTCATTAGAACGTGGACTTTTGGCAAGTCAAATAGCGTTATTTTCGCTGCATTTAAAAACCACAGTTTTTGATACCGTGGTTATTCATATTATTGCATTCAATTCTAAAATCACAGCAACAAAAAATTTCACTAAACTTGTCCCACATTCGATTTGTGGGCGTAACTGATAATCAGGCAGCGTCCCATTGCTGTAGAACAATCATCGTAAAATGACAAATCAGTAAGTTGAAAAACAGAACCACCGATCGTTTTCTGAAAATAATCCAACCTTTCCTTGACAAGTTATTTGTATTTGGAAGCCCAATCTGACCCATCCGTGCGCGATAGAACCATATTTCCCAGGCTACAATATGCCCACTCTTTTTTAACAACCAGACTTTTGCAGGCTTAATGGCAAAAACACCTGTAATAAAACAGATAGTAGGATGGCTAGGTCTTCTACCTCCCTCTTCTTGCAATGAAATTTCCTATGCATGTTTTCCCTTTACTGTTATTTTAAAGAAAAAAATTCTGGTGTATTAAATTCTTTTCCCTTTATTGCAGCAATTCGCTGTGGCAAATAAAAACAAAATCTTTCTCCATTGTAAAACATAACTTCTGTACACGTACCGGCTTACCCTCCCCCCAGTTACATGAAACAAGGCCACCAATCGGACGGTTTACAATACCCTACCTATCGTGGGTGCGACTTGCCCGGCGAATACAGAAACATTGAACCAGCGCAACAGAAAGAATCGAAGGCTTATTCGGCCATCACGGAGCGCCTTCTGGAAAAGTGCCATAAATTAGAGAGTATTAATGGGAATGGAAGTTCTATTCCACATTTCCACCTGTAAAACCCAACTCAGCAGTCCTTAATAACCTTCCACGGTGATAAACGTTTAATCTCTTTCCACCCTGCTTCTTTGGTGAAATCAGTAACGCTTAATTGCTTTTAAATAGCTTGTGTTGTAGCGTCTCTACAGTATGGGTGTCAGTTCCTAAGCTGGAATGTATAATCTCCTCTACATCCGTTCTTCCTCTCCGTACTTCCTCTCGGCCTTTGGGTTTCCCATTGCTGATTGGTGACGAGCTGAGGACAAACCAGGACTGGCATAAGTCAGGATAACACATTTCCTTCCTCTTGTTAGCCACACAGGTATACTGTGGTTACCATACAGGTGGGCCAGGAGTAAACTGAGTGTCATTTTACCTGCACCGTATTGGAAGGCTTTTCTGGAAGATAAGAAGAGTAGACTAAGATATACCATATTGTAATAATCCAATTTTTTAAATATCCATAAGCTGACAAATGAAGGAAACAATTGATACTTACTCCCCCTTACTCCCTCTTTCAATTCTATCTAGTAAGGGCATCTCTCAAAGATGCTCCCAGGCTGTGTAAAGCTGCTTACATCCCCGCTCCCGCGCCGGTACGGTCCACGCTTTGCTGTCTGCACCGTTGACCTTTAGCGTGCCCGAACAGTCAGTTCATTGTCATTGGTCCGTGACTGCCTGCCCCTTACCGCGAGTATCGGGGATACATGCAAAGTGATACGTAACAATCCTGTTATTGTAACCATCAGTATTGGGCTAAGGAAATTTTTTTTTGTACATATTTTAATTTTGTGGATTTATATCGCCAACATCTTCCGTATCGCTTTACATCACATGTATACCGGGGAGAACATATAAACTCCTTCAGAGTGTCCAAGGTGGATTCGTACTCAGGACTTTCAGCTGCTGCAAGGCATCGATGTGCTACCACTGAGCCACGTTCCCCATAATCCCAAAAGCAAAGATCATCATACAATAATGGAATATCTGGTATTGTGCAACCCTCTGCTTTGCATAGCCACTATAAGGATGACATCAATTTAGAAACTCACCTCAAAACTTGCCTATGAATTCCTGCAAAGATTCCAAGAAGATACTCTGTGGTGAACTCTTAGGATCTTCTCCAAAGGTACAAGCAGACTTAAAGAAGTCCTCTATAGCCCTTTGCTGCAGTGTGTCCTAGGGTTTTGCATACAAGGAAGGAGTGTCTCCAGAAATGTCGTAAAAAAAAAAGTTAGGAGGCAAAGTTCAAGATAACCAACAGCTGCTGAACATTAGCTTAGCCCCTCAGATCAATAGGACTGCACCTATCACTAAACTGTACTAACCTTTCAAACAACTCAATTCATTTTAAATGAGAGTTTTTTGTGCTATAAAATCACATAAAAATGGTATGCTTGAATCTGGAGTCTGACTGTCTTCTATAACTAGTCTTGTGTGTATGTACTGTAACCAGGCAAACCATATATCTATGTACCTACAGTAGAACTCAAAAGCAACGACCAAGTGTATTTACTGATTAATCACTGAAAGTGACACCCCACACAAAGCTTGCAATCTATTTATTCTTTTTACACAACCCTATTTTGGGGGGCTTGTGTTAAAAAGGAGATTTTGATCATGTTTCATTGTGTTGGCTCACATCACTGACCCCTCCAATTTTAATTTCCAAAGGATAACGCTCATTGTGGAGAGAGAACATGTCTTTGGCGTGCTCGTGCATCGGCTGCACGGCGCGTTTTACCAACCTCCTGAACATTCACGTGGAGGTCACCAGATCACAGTCAGTAGCCCTCTGATTAGACCTTATAGGAATGGAGGAGAGAACAAAATCATACAGCCAGAAATTCGTTCAAAAATCCAATATAGCGTAACAGTGTCTGCTAGAAGGATGGGGCATCTTATTGATCCCCTTCTACTTCTTTTGGAGATTCTGGGTGGCGTCCTGAGTTGTCTGCACCCATAGCTTGCTGTTGGAGATTCTGGGTTGGCGTCGATGGCTACCCTATAGCTGCTGTTTGAGAATTCTGGGGTGGCTTATTTTGAATAATTTTAATACTTCAGTAACTAATTACCTTTGGCGCCAAGAGGCACCGTGGGAAGATCCTTGCAAGCTCAGTGACTCTGGGAAATGCTGGCTGAGGGATTTGGCACAGAATGTGCAGGAATGTGAATTTCCTCACTACTTTTTGGTGGTATTTTAGCTTAAATACAAAGGATTTCCAGAACTAGGCAAATTGAAACAAGATTGGTGACGACCTGTGGTGGGTAAATTCTCAACACTGATACAAGCTGGGATTGTGAATTTACAAGTGATCTACATATTAGCTCGGCTCCAGAGGTTCCAAATGCAAGGTGGCCATACAACAGCGATTCCACAGCATGTGTGCCAACAGATCACATTGGTATCAGTACTTGTATTGAATCACATTGGTATCTGATCACAAATGTGTATGAGTACTGATCACTGTGGTATGTGCTCAGTGGCGCACACATGCTTGGGAACACCACCACAGAACACTCTACTGATCCCCATACGTGGTATAGGTATTGGGTCGGTTCCGTCGCTGCGCATAACACCGCAACGATTGGATTGGTCTCCCTCGACTAAAAGTAATGGAGCCGATACCAGACTGCCGAAAATTTTCCTTATTCCCCGATCGATCGAGTGCAACTACATACGTCGTTCTACGTGCACTTGGAATCGGTTGTGAAAAAGCCCCTACACACTGAATGATAATAGGTAAAAAATCCCGTCATTCCCCCCAACAGAATCAAACTACCCATTATCGTTCGTATGTATGGCCACCTAGAAATAACCAAATGACATGTGCAATGCAATAAATCCTTATTAATCCCAGCTAAATGACTTACATAACAACCAATGGATCACACATTATCGATCAGCGACCCCTAGACTAGCATCTCTGTACTTGTCTCTGTCACACGCTCCACATTGCTTTGTATATTTTTTGATGTATCATGAGGGGCACATGGTTAATATTGGTATTAGCAAGGGAGAGCCATTCTTTGGTAGGATATGTCCTATATGTAACTCTGAATGTTGCTGCACACAGCTCTCTACAAGGGACACCCCTCAGTGAGGAAGTTGATCTTGAATCCTGTAGGCCTGTTTGTTTTTGGGCTGTCCTCATTCAGATAGTTCCCCATGGCTAGGACAAACTGCAGGAGACCAGAAAAGGGGCATGTTTATATTAACGCAGTTATGTTATTTGTAATTCCTGCATTTTGTGTAACTGCTGCATTCACCCATGCAGTTTATAATAGAGGATAATGTGTGCTGTATTGAATGAAATATAGCAGTATATACATACATATGGACAAGCAGATATTACTACATGTATTAAAGGCCCCCCCGGCCTTTAATACAATTTCCCTAAATGTATTATGTTTGTAAAGTGTTTCTTTCTTCTGCTTTATATTTCTGGGCAATACTTTCAATACAATAATCTTATAGCCCATAAACATCTCATTAAAATTACCCTTTCTCTTCCCATAAAGAGATCCATCTGTTTAAGTTAGTCAACATTAGCCCCCTCCTCCTCCCGTAACTGACTGGGTCAGGCATGCTCACTGAGTCTGACATGTTTTTAATCACAGTATTCTAGTCTGCAAATTGGGGAAAAAATGTGCTTTTAGCCATGACTTTTCTTTAATGTGTTAAAACATAGCTGAGGACAATCCTGCTGTATTTTTTTTCTTTGGGGATGGAATGGTAACTACTGCGAAGTAAGAAGGAGATTCACACAAAGAACGCGCTGATCTGTGACTCTCACACGCCTCCTCTACCCCCTCCCCAGTTAATTGTTACCATGCCTTGGTCCTTGTCCTTGCACAGTGTCATCTCAGTAAGATTCGTTTCGTGGTTACAAGTCATTGGGCACAAGGTTCCCTTTGTGTTAAGGTACAACCTTTGTTAACACAACGTAAAGCTCTGTATCAAATTTACAGTTCTCTACTGAAAATTGTTGAAGCAACAAATTTGAGCTAATTATGAGCATAGAATTGTGTTTTTTTTTATTGGAAATCAATTGGTCAATTAGTTTTTTTTGTTAAGAATAATAAGTAATTTCTGCACTAAACCAATTTTTTTGGTCCAATTACCGAAGTTGTACATACCAAAAAATCTACACATTGGTGTCTGTTACTCTTTATTGCTACTAGAACCTTAACATCCAGTCAACTCCTTGTTTGCATGGAATTGAATATGGCCTGCCATTGTCTTCCTTACAGAATTATGGGAAAATGGAAGACAGACTGCATCATCAAACGATCAAGATTGTTGCTGAGTTTTGTATTGTGTTGTTTTATTCAATAACAATCTTATGGACTTAAGTTTATTATTAGACTTAAGTTCTCCTTTAATCTGTTTTCTACAATCATTGCAAAGCAATGCACCAGCTTTTTACAAACAAAATCTTAAAATTATAATAATGTATATTTATGTGACCTAACGTGCTGCTTAGCAAGTAATAGTGGTGAAGTAAAAGTAGTGCATTAGGCCACAGGACGTAGGTTGCCCTAGATTGTAATCCTCATTATACCCAAAGGTAACATTTGATTCCCCCTATTTTGTCAATCAGGAAAGTGAATTACATTAACATACCGATCTACCTGGAACTTCTTTGATTTGTGTTTTGTAAGTTTTGGCTACTGGTCTAAAAGGAAGTGTCACATGCCTACAACAGCCAATCATTTGGGAATTTCTAAGCCAATAACCTAAACAGACCCCCCCAAGATCTCATGTGGAACATGCCACCATATCTTACTTGCTATTTTAAGACCACCAACAAGATGGAGCACCCTATCACATTGTGAATTCTGAGCATGGTCACGTTACACATTTACAGCAGGTAGTTTCTATTTTAATTGTTACTCACTATTATTAGAGATGACAAACTTTCTGAAGTTCGGTTTGTTTTTGAACTTCCGACTTCAGTAAAAGTCATGGGGAAATTTTTGAAAAGTTCTAATTAAATACAGTTAACTAACATGGTAACTTACTGTAAATGGCTCTGGGACCTGGGAATGGTCTGGGGGAACACTCATATCAACCAAAAACTTGTTTAAACACTAAAGGGGAGATACAATATGGCCCAATTCCTGTCTAAAACCCACGTTAACCCGAAAAATTTGGGTTAACGTGGTTTTAGATAGATTTTAGAGCACAGTGTCATTTCTTACCTTAGCCCTATCCCCCGCATGCATACCTTCCGTAATCTCGTTTACGTCAGTTATGTATCATGGGATCGGGCTAAGGTAATTAAGGTGGCTCTCATATGAATCTCTCCCGTAACTTTCCCCACGATTGGCAATTGTTGGGTTTCGCATGCTACATTTGAGGTTATGCCAATTCAAAGGGTTACCAAACGAACTTTGAGGGTTACCTAACTATACATTCGAGGTTTACCGAATTTGAATGCTACATTCAAGGGTTACCGAACGATACATTCGATGTTACCGAACAACACATTTAATGTTAACAAACGATACATTTCGAGGGTTATCGATTCGAAGGCTACATTCAAGTGTTACTGAAACGATACATTCGAGGGGTACTGAAATCAAACGCTACATTCGAGGATTACCGAATCGACCGCTACATCAAGGGTTCTGACTACATTCGAGGATTACCTAAATCGAAGGCTACATTCAAGGGTTACTGAATGATAAATTCAAGGATTACCTAAATCGAAGGCTACATGCAAGGGTTACTGAACGATACATTCGAGGATTACCTAAATCGAAGGCTACATGCAAGTGTTACTGAACGATACATTCGAGGATTAACCTAACGAAGGCTACATGCAAGGGTTCCTGAACGATACATTCGAGGATTACCTAAATCGAAGGCTACATGCAAGGGTTACTGGAACGATACATTGAGATTACCAAATCAAGGGCTAACTTCAAGGTTACTGAACGATACATCGAGGATTACCTAAATCGAAGGCTACATGCAAGTGGTTACTGAACAATACATTCGAGTTACCTAATCAAGGCTACATGCAAGGGTTACGACTATACATTCGAGGATTACCTAAATCGAAGGCTACATGCAAGGGTTACTGAACGATACATTCGAGGATTACCTAAATCGAAGGCTACATGCAAGGGTTACTGAACGATACATTCGAGGATTACCTAAATCGAAGGCTACATGCAAGGTTTACTGAACGATACATTCGAGGTTACCTAAATCGAAGGCTACATGCAAGGGTTACTGAACGATACTTTCGAGGATTACCTAAATCGAAATGGCTACATGCAAGGGTTACATGCAACGATACATTCGAGGATTACCTAAATCGAAGGCTACATTCAAGGGTTTACTGAACGATACATTCGAGGGTACTGAAATCAAACGCTACATTCGAGGATTACCGAAATCGACCGCTACATGCAGGGTTACTGAACGATACATTCGAGGATTACCTAAATCGAAGGCTACATTCAAGGGTTACTGAATGATAAATTCAAGGATTACCTAAATCGAAGGCTACATGCAAGGGTTACTGAACGATACATCGAGATTAGTTACCTAAATCGAAGGCTACATGCAAGTTGTTACGAACGATCATTCGAGGATTACCTAATCAAGGCTAACATGCAAGGGTTACTGAACGATACATTCGAGGATTACCTAAATCGAAGGCTACATGCAAGGGTTACTGAACGATACATTTGAGGATTACCTAAATCGAAGGCTACATGCAAGGGTTACTGAACGATACATTCGAGGATTACCTAAATCGAAGGCTACATGCAAGGGTTACTGACGATACCATTCGAGGATTACCTAAATCGAAGGCTACATGCAAGGTACTGGAACGATACACTTCGAGGATTACCTAAATCGAAGGCTACACTGCAAGGGTTTACTGAACGATACATTCGAGGATTACCTAAATCGAAGGCTACATGCAAGGGTTACTGAACGATACATTCGAGGATTACCTAATCGAAGGCTACATGCAAGGTGTTACTGAACGATACATTCGAGGATTACCTAAATCGAAGGCTACATGCAAGGTTACTGAACGATACTTTCGAGGATTACCTAAATCCGAATGGCTACATCAAGGGTTACTGAACGATACATTCGAGATTACTAATCGAGGCTACATGCAGGGTTACGAACGATACATTCGAGGATTACCTAATCGAAGGCTACATGCAAGGGTTACTGAACGATACTTCGAGGATTACCTAAATCGAAGGCTACATTCAAGGTTTACTGAACGATACATTCGAGGATTACCTAAATCGAAGGCTACATGCAAGGGTTTAACTGAACGATACATTCGAGGATTACCTAAATCGAAGGCTACATGCAAGGGTTTACTGAACGATACATTCGAGGATTACCTAAATCGAAGGCTACATGCAAGGGTTACTGACGATACATTTGAGGATTACTAAATTGAAGGCTACATTCAAGGGTTACTGAACGATACATTCGAGATTACCTAATCGAAGGCTACATTCAAGGTTACTGAACGATACATTCGAGGATTACCTAAATCGAAGGCGTACATTCGTAGTGTTTACGCAATTAGAAAGCTCGATAATTATCGAATTATAATATAACTAATCTGAAATAAGTCTGTGAGTTTGAAGAAAAATAAACTTGTTTGGAAGTTTGGATTTGTAATGGAAACTCATAAAGTTCGACCTAACTTGGGTTCGGTGCATCCCTAATTGTTATCTGGTTAATGGGAACATCATTTTGTGTATGGGGGTTTGTATTAAAAGAAACCTGGTAAAATGCCCGGCCTGTTGCTATTAATATATTTTAATAATAAGTGCTTTTGCATGTTTGTTTTTTTATTAATGTCCTACATCAATGCTCAGCTATTGGGCATTTCACTGTGGGTGAGCAGAGGCTGTATACGGGTTAAACTGTTGGTTTGGCTGGGAGGGGAGGGTTTGGCCCTATATGATAGATTAGTTAATAACCTTCTGCCAGCAGGATGGGCCTGATAAAAACAGTTGCCTTGCAACACAGCAGGTTTCTTTGGTATTTATATCCTGTCTAAAATGGAAGACGATGAAAAAATTTCCCCTTGTAGCACTTCAAGCTTCACGCTGTGTACCTTGTCCGCACTTAGCCGCAGTCCCCATACCCACCAGGGCACGTTTAGCCTTGTTTATGTCTCCCTTGTTATATTTGTTCAAGAGCAAGAAACACTTGGATGTAGAGAGAACTTGATTTATTTACACAGAGCAAAGCCTGGGACCGTATTGATGAATTTTAATTCCCAGAATTCCAAAATATTGTGTCCCATATTAATATGGGCAACACCCACACAAGGGCACGCTGCCCGATAGACAGTATTTATCATTCAACATCAAGTGTCAATGCTACACACTGTAAAAACTAGATCTATAACACAGCAGAGACACTGCTTATATTAGCCAGCAGTGCTGGACTTCACACCAACCTAAAATCCCCCGATTCTCACTACACCCATTGTTTTAGTTGGTAGCTATTGCACAAAGTTTAAATCCTTCCATATAAAGTTATGGGAATGCTCCTCCCCCAAATGAAGCCCAAAACCACAATAGCCAACAGATGAAGGACTAACATGTTATGCAACTACATGTTTTGCCTCTTTAAAGGTTCTCCCCCCTCCCCTACAAGCTCTCAAGCTTGTACATGCTCAGAAGTGGCAGCTAGGGAAATAACATTCCGTCACTGGCAGTGATGTCATCTGTCACATCCATTACTAGCAGCTGCTAACGGTAAACCAGAAGCAGAAAGAGTGCTAACAGGATTTTGGGCACATTTCAGCATAGTCCTATCTCTCAGCTTTTTAACTATTTAGGGTTTGGTCGATTTACTTATACACATTTTTCCCTTTGAAAGGTGGATTGTCCCTTTAAACCAATATCCGCTCACCTCCAGAATCTTGGCCAGTTTCTTGCTGTTCTTCGAGCTCTGATGAAGGCTTTCTGGACGCACTCACAGCTAGCCTGATCTCTTCCTCTTCTCCTGCAAGGTGTTTTAAAAAGTAACTCCGAAGGCCGCATCTTGTACTCCGGTACAGACATCATCTGCAGGATGGTCAGCAAAAAATTAACTTAAATTGATGAATTTCATAATAAACCCTTGTAAAGCTAATAGAAATGTCACAAAAGACAAATACCACATTTCCCATGTTATAACTAAATCACTCTTCGTCTATGTTCATATCATAAAACTGATCACCAGCCTTTTTATTTACTGGTAACAAAGGAAATCAAGAAAACATGTTTTCCTACGAGCTCGCACACTGTTCATTTATATAGCGTATCCCTCTGTCCACCTGTACCTGCAATGCAAATTGGTCGGGCTCATCTCAGTTTTGGTGGAGCTGGCCTGTGTAGGCCTCAAATTTCTTGCCTCTCCTCTTCATCAGGGCGAAGAGGAGAAGCTGCTTTATATGGGACGGTTCCAGGCGATCATTCTCCATGGTCTCAGGATGTAATGCAGTTCCATGGGGGTGAGCTTCAAGTGTTGCAATCAGGATAGCTGGACAGGAGACAGCAGGTGAAATGACTTAGTTTCTATTTTCCCTCCCCATAGTGCCCATTGCTTGTCCCTTCCATACCTGTGTTGTAGCTTTCTTGTGAGAGAGAATTCCACAGCCCCTTGTTTTTCAAGGTATTCAGGCAAAGCAGGAATGACTGAAAAGACAATTGGAACCTTTACAATACACCTTGCACAGAAGGATATACAATATGTATGATAAGCTTTACTTGCCCTTGTTTATTTTGGTATCCCTCAGTTTCCCTTCATAATTCTAGTGTAATTTTTTTCCTTCCCCTGGATCAACAGGCAGGAATTGGTGGGTATTGCTGAGTAGATTGGACTGGAGTGGACATTTATCTTTATTCAACTCAAATACTATACTAAACTAACTGTAATATACAATACTATACGTAACTGTACTATACTGTACTATACTATACTGTACTGTACTGTACTATACTATACTGTACTATACTATACTATACTGTACTGTACTATACTATACTGTACTATACTATACTGTACTATACTGTACTGTACTATACTATACTGTACTATACTGTACTGTACTATACTATACTGTACTATACTATACTGTACTATACTATACTGTAACATATTATACTGTAATATACTATACTGTACTAAACTATACTATACTATACTGTACTGTACTGTACTATACTATACTGTACTGTACTGTACTATACTATACTGTACTATACTATACTATACTGTACTGTACATACTATACGTACTTACTACTGTACTATCTTACTGTACTATACTTACTGTACTATCCTGTACTGTACTATACTATACTGTACTATACTATACTGTACTATACTATACTGTAACATATTATACTGTAATATACTATACTGTACTAAACTATACTATACTATACTGTACTGTACTGTACTATACTATACTGTACTAAACTATACTGTACTATACTATACTGTACTGTACTATACTATACTGTACTATACTATACTGTAATATACTATACTGTACTAAACTGTAATATACTATACTGTACTAAACTATACTATACTGTACTATACTGTACTGTACTATACTATACTGTACTGTACTATACTGTACTGTACTATACTATACTGTACTGTACTATACTGTAACTGTACTATACTATCCTATACTATACATACTGGTACTATACTGTACTATACTGTACTATACTGTACTATACGTACTATACTTCGTACTATACTGTACTATACTGTCTATACTGTAACTATACTGTACTATACTGTACTGTACTGTCTATACTATACTGTACTGTACTATCCTGTACTATACTGTACGTACTGTACTTTACTGTACTATACTGTACTGACTATAACTGTACTATACTATACTGTACTATACTGTAATATACTATACTGTACTATACTATACTGTACATACTATACTATACTGTACTATACTATACTTACTTACGTACTATACTGTAATATACTATACTGTTAATACTAATATTACTGTACTGTATACGTATATACTATACTGTAATATACTATACTGTAATATACATACTGTATATACTATACTGTATACTAATGAACTGTATATACTATACTGTACTATACTGTACTCTACTATACTGTACTCTACTATACTGTACTCTACTATACTGTACTCTACTATCTGAACTCTACTACTGTACTCTACTATACTGTACTCTACTATACTGTACTCTACTATACTGTACTCTACTATACTGTACTCTACTATACGGTAACTGTACTTACTATAACTGTACTATACTATACTGTAAATATACTATACTGTACTAAACTGTAATTACTATACTGTACTAAACTATACTATACTGTACTTACTGTACTGTACATACTATACTGTACTGTACTATACTGTACTGTACTATAACTGTACTGTACTATATATACTATACTATACTATACTGTACTATCTGTACTATACTGTACTATACTGTACTATACGTACTGTACTATACTGAACTATACTGTACTATACTGTACTATACTGTATCATATACTGTACTATACTGTACTGTACTGTACTATCCTCTATACTGGTACTGTACTATACTGTACTATACTGTACAGTACTGTACTTTACTGTACTATACTGTACTGTACTATACTGTACTATACTATACTGACTATACTGTAATCTATACTGTACTAATCCTATAACTGTACTTACTATACTATACTGTATACTATACTATACTGTACTATACTGTACTATACTGTAATACTATACTGTACTATCTATACTATACTTTTACTGTACTAACTGTAATATACTATACTGTAATATACTATACTGTAATATACTATACTGTAATATACTATACTGTAATATACTATACTGTACTATACTATACTGTACTATACTGTACTCTACTATACTGTTCTACTATACTGTACTCTAACTTATATCTGTCTCTACTATACTGTACTCTTACTATACTGTACCTACTATACTGTACTACATACGTACTCTACTATCTGTAACTCTACTATATACTGTACTCTACTATACTGTACTCTACTATACTGTACTCTACTATACTGTACTCTACTATACTGTACTATAGTGTACTATACTATACTCTACTATACTATACTGTACTATGCTATACTATACTATACTGTACTGTACTATACTGTACTATACTGTACTGTACTATACTGTACTATAATATACTGTACTGTACTATACTATACTGTACTATACTGTACTATAATATACTGTACTGTACTATACTATACTGTACTATACTGTAATATACTATACTATACTGTACTATAATATACTGTACTATACTGTACTATACTATACTGTAATATACTATACTATACTGTACTATACTATACTATACCGTACTGTACTGTACTGTACTATACTATACTTTACTGTACTTTACTATACTGTACTATGCTGTACTATGCAGTACTATACTGTACTATACTATACTATACTGTACTATAATATACTGTACTGTACTATACTATACTATACTGTAATATACTATCACTACCACTGTACTATACTATACTGTATGTACTATAACTTAACTATACTGTACTGTACTATACTTCTATACTAACTATACTGTACTATAACTTACTATACTGTACTATACTGTAACTATTATCCTGTACTGTACATACTGTCTATAATAGACTACTATCATTCCTGTAATACTGTACTAATACTGTACTATACTATACTATACTGTAACTATCCTGATACTGTACTGTACTATACTGTACTATACTATAATACCTATACTGTACTATACTTGTACTATACTAATATACTGTAACTGTACAATACTGTATTATACTGTACTGTACTATACTGTACTATAATATACTGTACTATAATATACTGTACTATAATTACTGTACATAATATATACTGTACTGTATTAACTGTACTATATTACTGTACTATACTGACTGTACTATCCTGTACTGTACATACTGTACTATAATATACTGTACTATAATATACTGTACTATAATATACTGTACTATATTACTGTACTATATTACGTACATAATATACTCGTACTATACGTACTATAATATACTAATGTACTATACTGTATATATATACTTATATTAAAATCTAAAAGGATTTTTCTATTGGACCCCATGCTTGACCCCTGCCAGAAATGTCATCTTCTAAATGAGGTATCAAAGTAGAGGAGCGCACTACTGCAAGTGAAAATTTCTTTAATAGTGCAAAAACAGCATACAACGTTTCGGGACTCTGCGTCCCTTCCCTGAGGAAGGGACGCAGAGTCCCGAAACGTTGTATGCTGTTTTTGCACTATTAAGAAATTTTCACTTGCATATGTGCTCCTCTACTTTGATACCTTGCTTGGTTATGGAGCCCTGGAAGTAGGGGCTGAGAGGATTGCACCTACCTATTTGTCTGGCTAAACCAGCCACAGCAGTGTCCTAAGTACATTTGAAACTTTTGGAAAGCATCTTCTAAATGAACAGACTCTGTCTGCGAAACCAGTATAAAGCTCTAATTCCTAGTATGTAGGATGGTGCCAGGCTTAAACCTGGTGGTTAATGTGTTTGTTATCTACGTCCTCTAGCATACACTCTAATGTGATGGTAGCAATTGAAGTGTACAGTATAAACACTCTGTGCAGAGCATTAATTATTGAATACTGGATACGAATTCACAGAAAGGCAAAAGGACCCGGTTTTAAAGGAGAACTAAACCTAATTTTCATACTAGCAAAAAAACATGATAAACAGTAAAATACCATTTCAGCTAATGACATTTCAGGTTCTGTAACAGCCCTTCTTCCTAGATGCACCACTTCCTTAAAATATTCCTTCTCAGTAATTTCTACTGATTGGTTTGTTGAATCGGTCATACATGCTCAGATTTCCACTGAGCAACTGAATCAACCCAGGGACTGAGGCCATAACATACAGAGCAATAGCTGGATGCGCAGATTATGGTCATTGCAATGAAAAAATACTCCCTTTTGTTCAAATCTGTAATAGTTTTAAATCTGAAATACAGAAGTCTAAACTGAAATCCTGCACAATGTCCTGTTGCCCCTTTTCTGCTTCCTGGTTCTTCCAGTTAGTAACTGTCAGTTGACATCAAACCAATGGCTGATTGCTAATCCCCTAGCTGCCTCTTCTGAGCATGCTCAGGCTCTATACAGGTCACTAAATTGCTCAGTTTTCATAAGCATCCATAGCATAGCAGGCATACAGTTATAAATTCAGACGATAAAGCAGATACAGTCAACATATTTTAAAGAGCCCATTCTTTCTAAAAGATATTATTATGAGGGTAGACTGGTCCTTTAATCAGCAATTTCTGTGACACGAAATTCAATTAAGCCTTAAGATTTCCTTTTACATTAAGCTTGGGATTCTGCTTCTGCTCATTAAAATTTCATAAGGCCAAACTACAATGAACTTATCCCAACAGAAAAGCAAGAGGGTACTAGAAGGAAAACAAGTCTAATGATATTTAGGATAATGAGTCCATCTGAAAATGCATTATCATTAATCTACTCTTCTCAACACTACATCCGCTGTACTCTGATCCCCATTATACCAATATATTGTCACTCGGTACAACGGTTCGTTTGTGTAATATTACTTGTGCAGGACACATGGTCAGATTAAACAAATAGCTCACTCCCAATTGAACTTTTCCTTTAATATATTGATAGAATCCTGGGAGGTTAAGGAGTTATGCCTTAGCTCCCTTCTTCAATTAATAACTCAGGAGCTAGGGACGAAGGTAAGTATATTGACCTTTCCCATGATGCACCGCTGCAGAACTCCAAATGTCCTGGTTCTTCCTGGTTCTAATTCTCTTTAGTGTGCATGCACGATAGTACGTGCTATTGAGAATTAGAACAGGAAGCAGTCAGATTTGGAGTTCTGCACCGGTGCATCATGCGAAAGGTAAATATACTTACCTTCGGCCCTGGCTCCTGTTATTGATTGAAGAACGGAAGCTAAGGCATAACTCCTTAACTCCCTGGCTTCAATCAATACATTAAAGGAAAAGTTCAATTTGGGAGTGAGCTATTCCTTTAATGATGATTTACTGATTGATATAATGAATCAGTGGCGTAACTAAGAATCACTGGGACCCCCAGCAAAACTATAATGGGGCTCCTATAAGTGCTTCATCCACATGGGATTTCTGGGAGAAGGCTATATCTGTCATAGAAAAATGCCTTCCGGGCCCCCCTGCGGGTCTGCTCCCCTGGCAGTTACGCCCTTTAATGAATGAGGATCTACTACACCATTTGGGAGTAAAAATGGAGACGGGATATTTTGGGCCAACCAATCATTTCACATATACATCTATGGCTATGGAGGTGAAAGGAGCCTTTACCCGCAAGGTAAGTTCACTTTGCTTACTTGTAGATTTCTGTGTCCCAAAATGCTACTCTAATCGAGGTACTTCACCATATCGCTTAGTTTCTCATAATCTGAATCTTCTCTGAGCTTCATAGAGAAGAAAATAAGAGTGTTAGTGTGGAGATAATAAGGAAAGGCTAATGGATATGGTCTATGTGTACAGATTGACCTGTACGCTCTATAATTAGGGGTGAATGTCGTATGTTAATATTGTACAATTTAATTGAATGCCATCTGGCACCCAGGATCTATGGTTAAGGCAAGAAGGATTGTATGGTCTTGATTAACCCCTGTGCACTGTAGGTTGTCAGGTACTGTACCTGTCCCCATATGGTGCCTTCGGAATTTTCGACTTGCTCCCAACGTAGTCCTCTTCACACTCATGTGACTGCAGTCACTCCTTCTGTGCATGTTTCTATGTGCTAGTGGTGCCAGTGGTGGTGCTGGTGGAATAGGTGAGGTGGCGGTACTGGGGGTGACGGGTTTTAGAATTCCATGTGAATGTGAAGTAAGAAGTGTTCCACTCACTGCCTCTGGAGGAGGTTTGGGTTCCCCCTGGAAAGCTGTGTCAGGGGTGGCGGAGGGGGCGGTGGGGGGCTGTGCGGCGGAGGAGGAATGAGATCAGATACAGAAGAATAGGTGAGGGAACTGCCATCCTCACTGCTGCTTGTGGATTCACTGGCGATGCTGATGTCTGGGTGGCACAGCCGTACTGGTCATCCTGAAAGCTCATCTGATGAGACAGACAGCACAATAAGTAAGACTGGAAGCCTTGAAGCAGCCATAGTGCCACAATAGCCAAATAATGCTGATGGTTTTCTTGCATGGCTTCGTTTTTATCACTTACCTCTTCATAATCATTCTCTGGAGTCAGGAACTGATCAGTAAGACTTAAATTCTGTCCTAACTGCCGACTGAGCACATCCAGGAACCGGTCAGTGTCTCTCGAGTGGCTGGGCCTCGAGAAGGTGAAAATCTTTCTGTGAGTTGGAGACGGGGGCAAACTTCCATCGAGGCTCACATATGGGTTGGACTCGAACTGCTTGGAGACGGAACACTTGGTGGCCGTGGAGGGCAGGTAGAGAAGGTAGCTCAGGTTCTTCCACAGGGCACTCTGTGTTAATTTATGCTGCCCTGGTTGAAGAGATGAAAACGGAATGAAATTGCCATTGACTCAATAAGAAAAGAATTAAAACTATGATGAAAGGGAATATACGTTACCCGACCGCGCTCTGTGCAACTGGTTAAAAGGCCCACGAGACTTCATGCTGCTCACTTTCCCGGTGAAGTTGTTCAGGAAACGGTTTTCTAGTTCGGCATAAACAGCCGACATCTGGAGAAAACAGAGTAAAAGGGGAGAAGGATCGGACGTTAAGGAAGGAATGAGAGATTTTACATCACTGGAGCAAAATTGCTGGTTTGTCACCCAGGTCATCCATAAAAGCATTACGGCAGGAAACCAGGAAAGGATTGAGATACAGATGATCATAGTGGTGTGTGATGAATGTTATAATGGTGCCGCTAGTACTGATGGGAACCATGCCTTTGCCAGTTCAGTTTACTCTATGCTTTTAAGGAAAATAATAGAAAAAAATTAAAAGCTCCTAAAGCTCCAAAGCATTATATTTATCAAAAAATTTAATTCTCAAGAGCCATGAATATCCTGTAAATTATATTCCAAGTCACTTAGCTATGTCATCGTTATAATCAATGCTTAACTTTATCATCAAATTCAGTGCTGCTTAGCTATGTCATTAATATAATCAGTGCTTAACTATGTCATCAAATATAATCAATGCTTAACTATGTCATCAAATATAATCAGTGCCTAACTATGTCATCAAATATAATCAGTGCTTAACTATGTCATCAAATATAATCAGTACTTAACTATGTCATCAAATATAATCAGTACTTAACTGTCATCAAATATAATCAGTGCTTAACTATGTCATCAAATATAATCAATGCTTAACTATGTCATCAAATATTATCAGTGCTTAGCTATGTCATTAAATATAATCAGTGCTTAACTATGTCATCAAATATAATCAGTGCTTAACTATTTCATCTAATATAATCAGTACTTAACTATGTCATCAAATATAATCAGAGCTTAACGGGCATGTCCACCCCCAAAACTATAATCCCCCCCAGTAATGGCCCCATCATGTAGTGTAATAAAATCCTTACCTCACATCCCAGCTCCATATGGTTCTCCTTGTAGTCCCCCCAAAAGTCCCAAAACTGCCCACCAGAGGACTCTGCATCCTACCTGGCCTCCGGGACAATTTGGCATGCGTACTGCAGCCCTTCTCCCCCTCCCTCCCCCTCCCTCTCCCTCCGTTTTGCTATCCCTCCCCCTACCATAAAACCCCTTGGCCACCTATAAAATATGTTCTCCCAGCCCCAACCGCATAAAAATTATTTTTAGAAAGTCCCCAGAACTGTACTTACCTTCCCTCGCTCCCCCGGCATTCTGAGAAGCCGGCAGCCGCGTCTGTGATTGGCTGCCTCTCAGCCAATCACAGACATGGCTGCCGGTCCCGCCCCCTGCTTGCAGTGTCTCGCAAGCAGAAGGCCGGGTCGGGTGCCGGAGGAGAGAGGGAAGGTAAGTAAAGAACTGGGGACTTTCTTAAATTAATTTTATAGCGGTTGGGGCTGGGGGAGGGTATTCTATTACCTGGCAAAAGTTTTAATTTAGGGTGGACATGCCCTTTAATTATATCATCAAATATAATCAGCGCTTAACTATGTCATCAAATTTAATCATTGCTTAACTATGTCATCAAATAAAATCAGTTTTTAAGTTGTATAGGAGAGGACCGCTCCATCAACAGGACAACAAAGCTTAGCTATGTCATCAAATATATTTGGTGCTTAGCTATGTCGTCAAATATAATCAGTGCTTAGCTATGTCATCAAATATAATCAGTGCTTAGTTGTCATCAAATATAATCAGTGCATAGCTATGTCATCAAATATAATCAGTGCTTAGCTATGTCATCAAATATAATCAGTGCTTAGCTATGCCATCAAATATAATCAGTGCTTAGTTGTCATCAAATATAATCAGTGCTTAGCTATGTCATCAAATATAATCAGTGCTTAGCTATGTCATCAAATATAATCAGTGCTTAGCGGTCATCAAATATAATCATTGCTTAGCTATGTCATCAGTGCTTAGCTATGTCATCAAATATAATCAGTGCCTATCTATGCCATCAAATATAATTAGTGCATAGCTATTCTAATCATGTAAATGTCACTGTTCATTTCTGCTAATATGTTTTCTTTTTCTAGTCGCAGTTTATTGGTGTATTAAGCATGGGAGCCAGGAATGGTTCTTTGGGGAGTTAAGGGCCAAATAGGGGGAAGGAGACAAGAGGAGCCCATGCCGAGATCCGTTGTACCCCTTGTTCATTGGTGCCCTTAACTTTCAATTATGGGTATTGATGAGGATAGAACAGCCTTTAGGCAGCCAAGAAGATAGCATTGGGCAGCATTTTGAGTTAGTCTTACATCTCTCATATTTCTAAATATTAATCTTTGGGGAGTGGTTTACCAGTGATATTGACCATTTCCTCCCAGTACACTGAGCCCTGTAGGTGATCAGGCCATGGTGAATATTCACTGGTAAACACTCCCCAAAGATTAATATAGAAATATGAGAGATGTAAGACTAACTCAAAATGCTGCCCAATGCTATCTTCTTGGCTACCTAAAGGCTGTTCTATCCTCATCAATACCATAATTGAAAGTTAAGGGCACCAATGAACAAGGGGTAAAATGATCTCGGCATGGGCCCATCTTGTCTCCTTCCCCTATTTGGCCTTAACTCCCCAAAGAACCATTCTGGCTCCCATGCTTAATACACCAATAAACTGCGACTAGAAAAAGAAAACATATTAGCAGAAATGAACAGTGACATTTACATGATTAGAATAGCTAAGCACTAATATATTTGATGGCATAGATAGGCACTGATATATTTGATACATAGCTAAGCACTGATGACTGTAAGCAATGATTATATTTGATGACCGCTAAGCACTGATTATATTTGATGACATAGCTAAGCGCAATGATTAATTTGATGACATAGCTAAGCAATGATTATATTTTGATGACAACTAAGCACTGATTATATTTGATGACATAGCTAAGCACTGATTATATTTGAGACATAGCTAAGCACTGATTATATTCATGACATAGCTGAGCATGATTATATTTGACGACATAGCTAAGCACTGATTATATTTGAGACCATAGCAAGCACCAAATATATTTGAGACATAGCTAAGCCTGTTGTCCTGTTGATGGAGCGGTCCTCTTCTATACAACTTAAAAGTGATTTTATTGATGACATAGTTAAGCACTAATTATATTTGATGGCATAGATAGGCACTGATTATATTTGATGACATAGCTGAAGCACTGATGAAGCTAAGCAATGATTATTTGATGACCGCTAAGCACTGATTCTTATAGTTGATGACATAGCTACATGATTATATTGATGACAACTAAGCACTGATTATATTTGATGACATAGCTAAGCACTGATTATATTTGACGACATAGCTAAGCACCAAAATATTTGATGACATAGCTAAGCACTGATTATATTTGACGACATAGCTAAGCACCAAATATATTTGATGACATAGCTAAAGCAATGATTATATTGACGACATAGCTAAGCACCAAATATATTTGATGACATAGCTAAGCACTGATTATATTTGACGACATAGCTAAGCACCAAATATATTTGATGACATAGCTAAGCACTGATATATTGACGACATAGTAGCACCAAATAATTGATGACATAGCTAAGCACTGATTATATTTGACGACATAGCTAAGCACCAAATAAATTTGATGACATGAGCTAAGCCTTCGTTGTCCTGTGATGGAGCGGTCCTCTCTATACAACTAAAAACTGATTTTATTTGATGACATACTTAGCAATGATAAATTTGATGACATAGTTAAGCGTGATTATATTGATGACAGTAAGTGATATATTGATGACCATAGTTGTACGATTCTATAGTTGATGACAAGTTAAGCTGATTATATTTGATGACTAGTTAGGCACTGATTATATTTGATGACATAGTTAAGCACTGTTATATTTGATGACATAGTTAAGCACTGATTATATTTGATGACATAGTTAGGCACTGATATATTGATGACATAGTTAAGCATTGATTATATTTGATGACATAGTTAAGCACTGATTATATTGAAGATAGTTAAGTACTGATTATATTGATGACATAGTTAAGCACTGATTATATTTGATGACATAGTTAGGCATGATTATATTTGATGACATAGTTAAGCATTGATTATATTTGATGACATAGTTAAGCACTGATTATATTAATGACATAGCTAAGCACTGATATTGATGATAAAGTTAAGCATGATTATAACTGATAATAGCTAAGTGACTAGGAATAATTTACAGGATATTCATGGCTCTTGAGAATTAAATTTTGATAAATATAATGCTTTGGAGCTTTAGGAGCTTTTAATTTTTTTCTATTATTTCCTTAAAAGCTAGAACTGGCAAAGGCATGGTTTCCCATCAGTACTAGGGCAACCATTATAACATAATCACACACCACTATGATCATCTGTATCTCAATCCTTTCCTGGTTTCCTGCCGTAATGCTTTTATGGGTGACCTGGGTGACAAACCAGCAATTTTGCTCCAGTGATGTAAAATCTCTTCATTCCTCTCCTGTTAACGTCCAGATCCTTCTCCCCTTTTACTCTGTTTTCTCAGATGTCGGCTGTTTACCCGAACTAGAAAACCGTTTCCTGAACAACTTCACCGGGAAAGTGAGCAGCATGAAGTCTCGTGGGCCTTTTAACCAGTTGCACAGAGCCGGTCGGGGTAACGTATATTTCCTTTCATCTAGTTTTAATTCTTTTCTTATTGAGTCAATGGCAATTTCATTCCTTTTCATCTCTTCAACCAGGGCAGCATAAATTAACACAGAGTGCCCTGTGGAAGAACCCTGAGCTACCTTCTCTACCTTGCCCTCCACGGCCACCAATGTTCCGTCTCCAAGCGTTCCGAGTCCAACCCATATGTGAGCCTCGATGGAAGTTTGCCCCCGTCTCCAACTCACAGAAAGATTTTCACCTTCTCGAGGCCCAGCCACTCGAGAGACACTGACCGGTTCCTGGAGTGCTCAGTCGGCAGTTAGGACAGAATTTAAGTCTTACTGATCAGTTCCTGACTCCAGAGAATGATTATGAAGAGGTAAGTGATAAAAACGAAGCCATGCAAGAAAACCATCAGCATTATTTGGCTATTGTGGCACTATGGCTGCTTCAAGGCTTCCAGTCTTACTTATTGTGCTGTCTGTCTCATCAGATGAGCTTTCAGGATGACCAGTACGGCTGTGCCACGAGACATCAGCATCGCCAGTGAATCCACAAGCAGCAGTGAGGATGGCAGTTCCCTCACCTATTCTTCTGTATCTGATCTCATTCCTCCTCCGCCGCACAGCCCCCCACCGCCCTCCGCCACCCCTGACACAGCTTTCCAGGGGAGAACCCCAAACCTCCTCCAGAGGCAGTTGGAACACTTCTTACTTCACATTCACATGGAATTCTAAACCCGTCACCCCCAGTACCGCCACCACATCACCTATTCCACCAGCACCACCACTGGCACCACTAGCACATAAGAAACATGCACAGAAGGAGTGACTGCAGTCACATGAGTTGTGAAGAGACTACGTTGGGAGCAAGTCGAAAATTCCGAAGGCACCATATGGGGACAGGTACAGTACCTGACAACCTACAGTGCACAGGGGTTAATCAAGACCATACAATCTTCTTGCCTTAACATAGATCCTGGGTGCCAGATGGCATTCAATTAAATTGTACAATATTAACATACGACATTCACCCCTAATTATAGAGCGTACAGGTCAATCGTCATCTAGATCTGTACACATAGACCATATCCATTAGCCTTCTTACTTATTCTCACACACTAACACTCTTATTTTCTTCTCTATGAAAGCTCAGAGAAGATTCAGATTATGAGAAAACTAAGCGATATGGTGAAGTACCTCGATTTAGAGCTGCATTTTGGGACACAGAAATCTACAAGTAAGCAAAGTGAACTTACCTTGTGTAAAGGCTCCTTTCACCTCCATAGCCATAGATGTATATGTGAAATGATTGGTTGGCCCAAAATATCCCGTCTCCATTTTTACTCCCAAATGGTAGTTAGATCCTCATTCATTAAAGGGCGTAACTGCCAGGGGAGCAGACCCGCAGGGGGGCCCGGAAGGCATTTTTCTCTATGACAGATATAGCCTCTCCCAGAATCCATGTGGATGAAGCACTTATAGGGGGCCCCATTATAGTTTTGCTGGGGGTCCCAGTGATTCTTAGTTACGCCACTGATTCATTATATCAATCAGTAAATCATCATTAAAGGAATAGCTCACTCCCAAATTGAACTTTTCCTTTAATGTATTGATTGAAGCCAGGGAGGTTAAGGAGTATGCCTTAGCTTCCGTTCTTCAATCAATAACTCAGGAGCCAGGGCCGAAGGTAAGTATATTTACCTTTCGCATGATGCACCGTGCAGAACTCCAAATCTCCGACTGCTTCCTGTTCTAATTCTCAATAGCACGTACTATCGTGCATGCACACTAAAGAGAATTAGAACCAGGAAGAACCAGGACATTTGGAGTTCTGCAGCGGTGCATCATGGGAAAGGTCAATATACTTACCTTCGTCCCTAGCTCCTGAGTTATTAATTGAAGAAACGGGAGCAAGGCATAAGTCCTTAACCTCCCAGGATTCTATCAATATATTAAGGAAAAGTTCAATTGGGAGAGTGAGCTATTTGTTAATCTGACCATGTTCCTGCACAAGTAATATTACACAAACGAATCCGTTGTACCAGTGACAATATTGGTATAATGGGGATCGAGTACAGCGGATGTAGTGTTGAGAAGAGTAGATTAATGATAATGCATTTTCAGATGGACTCTATCCTAAATATCATTTAGACTTGTTTTCTTCTAGTAACCTCTTGCTTTTCTGTTGGGGTAAGTTCATTGTAGTTTGGCCTTATGAAATTTTAATGAGCAGAGAGCAGAATCCCAAGCTTAATGTAAAGGAAATCTTAAGGCTTAATTGAATTTCGTTGACAAGATTGCTGAATTAAAGGACCAGTCTACCCTATCATAATAATATCTTTTAGAAAGAATGGGCTCTTTAAAATATGTTGACTGTATCTTGTTATCGTCTGAATTTATAACTGTATGCCTGCTATGCTACTGGATGCCTTATGAAAACTGAGCAATTAGTGACCTGTACTGAGCCTGAGCATGCTCAGAAGAGGCAGCTAGGGGATTAGCAATCAGCCATTGGCTTTGATGTCAACTGACAGTTACTAACGGAAGAACCAGGAAGCAGAAACGGGCAACAGGACATTGTGCAGGATTTCAGTTAGACTTTGTATTTCAGATTTAAACTATTACAGATTTGAACAAAAAGGAGTATTTTTCATTGCAATGACCATAATCTGCGCATCCAGCTATTGCTCGTAGTTATGGCCTCAGTCCCTGGGTTGATTCGTTGCTCAGTGGAAATCTGAGCATGTATGACCGATTCAAAAACCAATCAGTAGAAATTACTGAGAAGGAATATTTTAAGGAAGTGGTGCATCCTAGGAAGAAGGGCTGTTACAGAACCTGAAATGTCATTGAGTGAAATGGTATTTTACTGTTATTCATGTTTTTTGCTAGTATGAAAATTTGGTTTAGTTCTCCTTTAAAACGGGGGGTCCTTTTCCTTTCTGTGAATTCTGTCTCCAGTATTCAATAATTAATGCCTCCACGCACAGAGTGTTTATACTGTTACACTTCAATTGCTACCATCACATTAGAGTGTATTGCTAGAGGACGTTAGAATAACGAAACACATTAACACCAGGTTTAGCCTGGCACCACCTAACATACTAGGAATTAAGCGTTTATCAATTGCAGTTTCTCTGAGACAGAGTCGGATTCATTTAGAAGATGGGACATTTCTGCAGGGGTCAAGCAGGGGTCCAAAGAAACATCCCTTTAGTTTTATAGTATAGTAAGTAATTATATAGTAAGTTAGTACAGTATAGTACAGTACAGAGTAGTAATATAGTATGTACAGTTAGTACAGTAGATTAGTACAGTATGATAGTACAGATTATAGACAGATTAGTACAGTACAGATGTATAGTACAGTATAGTTAGTACGTAGTAGATAGGACAGTATAGTAAAGGACAGTATAGTACAGTAGAGTAGTACAGTATAGTACAGTATCAGTCTAGACAGTAGAGTACAGTACAGTATAGTACAGATAGTACAGTACAGTATAGTATAGTACAGTATAGACAGTAGCTACAGTCATATTAGATAGTACAGTTAAGTATAGTACAGTACAGTATAGTATAGTACAGATATAGTATATAGCACAGTATAGTACAGTAATATAGTCTAGACAGATAGTATAGCACAGTATAGTACAGTACAGTAGTCAGTAAGATAGTACAGTATAGTAAGTACAGTATATACAGTACAGTTAGTACAGTATAGTAGTACAGATAGTACAGTATAGTAGTACAGTATAACTAAGTACGATATATAGTACATAGTATAAGATTATACGTACAGTATAGTACAGTGTTATAGTACAGTACAGTATATAGTACAGTATAGTATAGTATAGTACAGTATAGTATAGTACAGTATTAGATAGACAGTATAGTACAGTACAGTTGATAGTACAGTATAGTATAGCACAGTATAGTAGTTACAGTATAGTACAGTACAGTATAGTATAGTACAGTATTAGTACAGTACAGTATAGTAGTAGTACAGTATATTATAAGTACAGTATAGTACAGTACAGTATAATAAGTAAATAATACGTATAGTTAGTAAGTATAGTACAGTACAGTATTATAGAAGTATTAGTACAGTAAGTATAGTACAGTACAGTATAGTACAGTATAGTATGTACAGTATAGTAAGTACAGATTTATAGTACAGTATAGTATTTAGCAGTATAGTACAGTATAGTATAGTACAGTATAGTACAGTATAGGACAGTTTACAGTATAGGATAGTATTAAGATAGTATAGTACAGTACAGTATATTATTACAGTATAAGATACAGTACAGTAATTATAGTACAGTATAGTATAGTTATAAGTACAGTATTTATAGATAGTATAGTACAGTATAGTAGTACAGTACAGTTATAGTACGTTATAGTACAGTATAGTACAGTATAGTAAAGTACAGTAAAGTATAGTATAGTAAGTACGTATAGTACAGACAGATAGTATATAGTAAGTATAGTATAGTATAGTATAGTATTTACAGTATAGTATAGTACAGTATAGTATAGTATATAGTATAGTTATATTACAGTATAGTACAGTATAGTTAGTAAGTACAGTATATTATAGTACAGGATAAAGTACAGTTATAGTACAGTATAGTATAGAGTACAGTATAGTACAGTACAGTTATAGTACAGGTATAGTATAGTATAGTACAGTTTAGTATAGTAGATATATAGTATAGTACATATAGTACAGTATATAGTACAGTATAGTATAGTACAGTATAGTAAGGAAGTAGTAAGTACAGTATAGTAGAGTACAGTATAGTACAGTATAGTATAGTACAGTATAGTATATACGATAGTTCAGTAACAGTATAGTTACAGTACAGTATAGTAGTAGTATAGAAGTATAGTATAGTAAGTACAGTATAGATAGTACAGTATAGTACAGTATAGTAGACAGTATAGTATAGTACAGTAGTATAGTACAGAGTAGAGTATAGTACAGTTATATAATACAGTATAGTATAGTACTATAGTGACAGTTATAGTAAGTACAGTATTAGGTATAGTACGTACAGTATAGTTATTACAGTAGTAAGTACAGTACAGTATAGTACAGTATAGTATAGTATGTATAGTACAGTATAGTATAGTACAGTATAGTACAGTATAGTATAGTACAGTATAGTACAGTATAGTACAGTATAGTATAGTATAACAGTAAGTACAGTACGTATAGTATAGTACAGTTACAGTATAGTACAGTTATAGTAACAGTATAGTGATAGTTGTACAGTATAGTATAAGTACAGTACAGTATAGTACAGTATAGTATAGTATGACAGGATAGTTACTAGAGTACAGTATAAGTACAGTATAGTATAGTAGTTTCAGTATAGTTACAGTATAGTATAGTACAGTATAGTATAGTACAGTACAGTATAGTACAGTAGATAGTACAGATAGTATATTACAGTATAGTATAGACAGTACAGTGTATAGTTACAGTATAGTATAGTACAGTATAGGATATTACAGTATAGTATAGTACAGTTACAGTAGTATAGTATAGTACAGTACAGTATAGTATAAGTTTAGTACAGTTATAGTATTTATACAGTTATAGTATAGTACAGTATAGTATAGTATAGTAAAGTATAGCATAGTTATAGTACAGTTATAGTATAGTTACAGTACAGTATAGTACAGTATAGTACAGATAGTACAGTATAGTTAAAGTACAGTAAAGTATAGTATAGTACAGTACGTATAGACAGTACAGTATAGTATAGTATAGTATAGTATAGTAATTACAGTATAGTATAGTACAGTATAGTATAGTATAGTATAGTTATATTACAGTATAGTAGTACAGTTATAGTGTAGTACAGTACAGTATATTATAGTACAGTAGAGAGTACAGTATAAGTATAGTACAGTATAGTATAGATAGTACAGTATAGTACAGTACAGATTATTACAGTATAGTATAGTATAGTACAGTATAGTATAGTAGAGTATAGTATAGTACACTAGTACAGGATAGTAAGTACAGTATAGTAGAGTACAGTATAGTAAGTACAGTATAGTGAGTACGTATAGTAGAGACAGTATAGTATAGTATAGTACAGTATAGTATAGTACAGTATAGTACAGGTACAGTATAGTCAGTACATTATAGTACAGTACAGTATAGTAACAGTATAGTATAGTATAGTACAGTATAGTATAGTACAGTATAGTATAGTATACAGGATAGTACAGTATAGTATAGTATAGTAAAGTATAGAGTATAGTATAGTACAGTATAGTATAGTACAGTATAGAGTATAGTACAGTGTATAGTATAGTTACAGTATAGTACAGTACAGTATAGTACAGTATAGAGTATAGTACGTACAGTATAGTATATTACCGTACAGTTACAGTACAGGATAGTACAGTACAGTATAGTATAGTACAGTATAGTATATATACATAGTATAGTTACAGATAGTATAGTACAGTGTTATAGTTACAGTATAGTACAGTATAGGATAGTACAGTACAGTAATAGTACAGACAGGATAGAGAGTAGTATAGTACAGTATCAGTATAGTACAGTATAGTACAGTATAGATAGTATGTATAGTATAGTATAGTACAGTACAGTATAGTACAGTATAGTATATAGTACTAGTACAGTTATAGTATAGTACTAGTACAGTATATAGTACAGTACAGCTATAGGTATAGTACAGTATAGTATAGTACAGGTATAGTATATTACAGTATAGTATAGTTACAGTACAGTATTATAGTACAGTACAGTACAGTATAGTATAGTTACAGTATAGTATAGGAAGTCAGTCACAGTATAGTAAGATAGTATAGTACAGTTATAGTATAGTATACAGTATGTATAGTACAGTACAGTTAGTAGTACAGTACAGGTATAGTATAGTTAGACAGTATAGTATATACAGTATAGATAGTACAGTATAGTATAGTATAGTCAGTATAGTTAAAGTTACAGTATAGTAGTATAGATATCAGTTATAGTATAAGTACAGTATAGTACAGTACAGTATAGTACAGTATAGTACAGTACTAGTTAATGTACAGTATAGTATAGTTACAGTTATAGTACAGTATAGTACAGTACGGTATAGTACAGTACGATTCATATAGACAGTCCAGTAGTATAGTATGTAAGTATAGTATGTAAGTAGTATTATTAGTTACAGTAGTATAGTACAGTATAGTACAGTAGTATTAAGTATATACAGTATAGTACCAGTATAGTATAGGTATATTAAAGTATAGACAGTATAGTGTAGTCAGTAATTATAGTACAGATATAGAACCGTACGTAAAGTACAGTATTGTATAGCATCGTACAGTATATACAGTACAGTATAGACAAGTATAGTAAGATAGTACAGTAGAGTATAGTAGAGTATAGTATAGACACTATAGGACAGTATAGTAGAGTACAGTATAGTAGAGTACAGTATTCGTAGAGTATAGTATAGTACAGTATAGTATATTACAGTATTACAGACAGTATAGTACAGTATAGTATAGCACAGTATAGTATTAGTATAGTACAGTATTAGTAAGTACAGTATAGTTTTTGGTTTG
>CM033477.1:20634236-20666364 GCA_019447015.1 Hymenochirus boettgeri
TACTATACTATACTGTACTGTACTATACTGTACTATACTATACTGTACTATACTATACTATACTGTGCTATACTATACTGTACTATACTGTACTGTACTATACTGTAATATACTATACTGTACTATACTATACTCTACTATACTGTACTCTACTATACTGTACTCTACTATACTGTACTCTACTATACTGTACTCTACTATACTGTACTCTACTATACTGTACTACGTATAGTCAGTGTACACGTATAGTACAGTACAGGTATAGTACAGTACAGTATAGTACAGTATAGTTAGATGACAGTTATAGTACAGTTATATAACAGTATAGTTTACAGTATAGTACAGTATAGTACTAGTACAGATAGTACAGTATAGTACAGTGTACAGTATAAGTACAGTATAGTACAGTATAGTATAGTACGTATATAGTATAGATAGCAGTTATAGTACGTACAGTATAGTACAGTATAGTACAGTACAGTATAGTACTAGTACAGTATAGTATAGTATAGTACAGTATAGTATAGTATGTACAGTATAGAGTATCGACAGTATAGTACAGTACAGTATAGTATAGTACAGTATAGTATAGCAGTATAGTACAGTATACAGTATAGTACAGTACAGTATAGTATAGTTACAGTATAGTACGCACAGTATAGTATAGTAAAGTATCTTAAGTACAGTATAGTACAGTACAGTATAGTACAGTATAGTATACAGTACAGTAGTAGTATAGTATAGTAAGTATAGTACAGTACAGTAATTAAGTACGTATAGTACAGTAAGATAGTACAGTTAAGTATATACAGTATTCGATAGTACAGTATTAGTACAGTACAGATAGTACAGTATAGTATAGTACAGTATAGTACAGTATAGTATAGTACAGTATAGTACAGATAGTATAGTACAGTATATTAGTTATTAGTACATCAGTATAGTATAGTATAACAGTACAGTATTTATGTACAGTTACAGTTATAGTACAGTTACAGTATAGTATAGTTACAGTATAGATAAGTACAGTACAGGTACTATACTATACTGTACTGTACTATACTGTACTATACTATACTGTACTATACTATACTGTACTGTACTATACTGTGCTATACTATACTGTACTATACTATACTGTACTATACTATACTGTACTGTACTATACTGTACTATACTGTACTATATAATATACTGTACTATACTATAAAATCTAAAAGGGATTTTTCTATTGGACCCCGTGCTTGACCCCTGCCAGAAATGTCATCTTCTAAATGAACCGACTCTGTCTGCAGAACCAGTATAAAGCTCTAATTCCTAGTATGTAGGGATGGTGCCAGGCTTAAACCTGGTGTTAATGTGTTCGTTATTCTACGTCCTCTAGCAATACACTCTAATGTGATGGTAGCAATTGAAGTGTACAGTATAAACACTCTGTGCAGGAGCATTAATTATTGAATACTGGAGACAGAATTCACAGAAAGGTAAAAGGACCCCGTTTTAAAGGAGAACTAAACCTAAATTTTCATACTAGCAAAAAAAACATGAATAAACAGTAAAATACCATTTCAGCTAATGACATTTCAGGTTCTGTAACAGCCCTTCTTCCTAGGATGCACCACTTCCTTAAAATATTCCTTCTCAGTAATTTCTACTGATTGGTTGTTGAATCGGTCATACATGCTCAGATTTCCACTGAGCAACTGAATCAACCCAGGGACTGAGGCCATAACGTACGGAGCAATAGCTGGATGCGCAGATTATGGTCATTGCAATGAAAAAATACTCCCTTTTGTTCAAATCTGTAATAGTTAAATCTGAAATACAAAAGTCTAAACTGAAATCCTGCACAATGTCCTGTTGCCCGTTTCTGCTTCCTGGTTCTTCCAGTTAGTAACTGTCAGTTGACATCAAAGCCAATGGCTGATTGCTAATCCCCTAGCTGCCTCTTCTGAGCATGCTCAGGCTCAGTACAGGTCACTAAATTGCTCAGTTTTCATAAGGCATCCAGTAGCATAGCAGGCATACAGTTATAAATTCAGACGATAAAGCAGATACAGTCAACATATTTTAAAGAGCCCATTCTTTCTAAAAGATATTATTATGAGGGTAGACTGGTCCTTTAATCAGCAATTTCTGTGACACGAAATTCAATTAAGCCTTAAGATTTCCTTTTACATTAAGCTTGGGATTCTGCTTCTGCTCATTAAAATTTCATAAGGCCAAACTACAATGAACTTATCCCAACAGAAAAGCAAAGAGGGTACTAGAAGGAAAACAAGTCTAAATGATATTTAGGATAATGAGTCCATCTGAAAATGCATTATCATTAATCTACTCTTCTCAACACTACATCCGCTGTACTCGATCCCCATTATACCAATATATTGTCACTGGTACAACGGATTCGTTTGTGTAATATTACTTGTGCAGGACACATGGTCAGATTAAACAAATAGCTCACTCCCAAATTGAACTTTTCCTTTAATATATTGATAGAATCCTGGGAGGTTAAGGAGTTATGCCTTAGCTCCCGTTCTTCAATTAATAACTCAGGAGCTAGGGACGAAGGTAAGTATATTGACCTTTCCCATGATGCACCGCTGCAGAACTCCAAATGTCCTGGTTCTTCCTGGTTCTAATTCTCTTTAGTGTGCATGCACGATAGTACGTGCTATTGAGAATTAGAACAGGAAGCAGTCGGAGATTTGGAGTTCTGCAGCGGTGCATCATGCGAAAGGTAAATATACTTACCTTCGGCCCTGGCTCCTGAGTTATTGATTGAAGAACGGAAGCTAAGGCATAGCTCCTTAACCTCCCTGGCTTCAATCAATACATTAAAGGAAAAGTTCAATTTGGGAGTGAGCTATTCCTTTAATGATGATTTACTGATTGATATAATGAATCAGTGGCGTAACTAAGAATCACTGGGACCCCCAGCAAAACTATAATGGGGCCCCTATAAGTGCTTCATCCACAGTGGATTTCTGGGAGGAGGCTATATCTGTCATAGGAAAAATGCCTTCCGGGCCCCCCTGCGGGTCTGCTCCCCTGGCAGTTACGCCCTTTAATGAATGAGGATCTACTACCATTTGGGAGTAAAAATGGAGACGGGATATTTTGGGCCAACCAATCATTTCACATATACATCTATGGCTATGGAGGTGAAAGGAGCCTTTACCACAAGGTAAGTTCACTTTGCTTACTTGTAGATTTCTGTGTCCCAAAATGCAGCT
The DNA here is from genome assembly GCA_019447015.1 of Hymenochirus boettgeri. NCBI lineage: Eukaryota > Metazoa > Chordata > Amphibia > Anura > Pipidae > Hymenochirus > Hymenochirus boettgeri. The sequence continues at coordinate 20,637,473 of CM033477.1, forward strand.
CTAAATCGAGGTACTTCACCATATCACTTAGTTTCTCATAATCTGAATCTTCTCTGAGCTTCATAGAGAAGAAAATAAAGAGTGTTAGTGTGTGAGATAATAAGGAAAGGCTAATGGATATGGTCTATGTGTTTTAATCAAAAAACAAAGAAGCTACGACTAAATAAAGATGACAGATTGACCTGTACGCTCTATAATTAGGGGTGAATGTCGTATGTTAATATTGTACAATTTAATTGAATGCCATCTGGCACCCAGGATCTATGGTTAAGGCAAGAAGGATTGTATGGTCTTGATTAACCCCTGTGCACTGTAGGTTGTCAGGTACTGTACCTGTCCCCATATGGTGCCTTCGGAATTTTCGACTTGCTCCCAACGTAGTCTCTTCACACTCATGTGACTGCAGTCACTCCTTCTGTGCATGTTTCTATGTGCTAGTGGTGCCAGTGGTGGTGCTGGTGGAATAGGTGGAGGTGGCGGTACTGGGGGTGACGGGTTTAGAATTCCATGTGAATGTGAAGTAAGAAGTGTTCCAACTGCCTCTGGAGGAGGTTTGGGTTCTCCCCTGGAAAGCTGTGTCAGGGGTGGCGGAGGGGGCGGTGGGGGGCTGTGCGGCGGAGGAGGAATGAGATCAGATACAGAAGAATAGGTGAGGGAACTGCCATCCTCACTGCTGCTTGTGGATTCACTGGCGATGCTGATGTCTCGGGTGGCACAGCCGTACTGGTCATCCTGAAAGCTCATCTGATGAGACAGACAGCACAATAAGTAAGACTGGAAGCCTTGAAGCAGCCATAGTGCCACAATAGCCAAATAATGCTGATGGTTTTCTTGCATGGCTTCGTTTTTATCACTTACCTCTTCATAATCATTCTCTGGAGTCAGGAACTGATCAGTAAGACTTAAATTCTGTCCTAACTGCCGACTGAGCACGTCCAGGAACCGGTCAGTGTCTCTCGAGTGGCTGGGCCTCGAGAAGGTGAAAATCTTTCTGTGAGTTGGAGACGGGGGCAAACTTCCATCGAGGCTCACATATGGGTTGGACTCGGAACTGCTTGGAGACGGAACACTTGGTGGCCGTGGAGGGCAAGGTAGAGAAGGTAGCTCAGGGTTCTTCCACAGGGCACTCTGTGTTAATTTATGCTGCCCTGGTTGAAGAGATGAAAATGGAATGAAATTGCCATTGACTCAATAAGAAAAGAATTAAAACTAAGATGAAAAGGGAAATATACGTTACCCCGACCGGCTCTGTGCAACTGGTTAAAAGGCCCACGAGACTTCATGCTGCTCACTTTCCCGGTGAAGTTGTTCAGGAAACGGTTTTCTAGTTCGGCGTAAACAGCCGACATCTGGAGAAAACAGAGTAAAAGGGGAGAAGGATCTGGACGTTAACAGGAGAGGAATGAAGAGATTTTACATCACTGGAGCAAAATTGCTGGTTTGTCACCCAGGTCACCCATAAAAGCATTACGGCAGGAAACCAGGAAAGGATTGAGATACAGATGATCATAGTGGTGTGTGATGAATGTTATAATGGTGCCACTAGTACTGATGGGAAACCATGCCTTTGCCAGTTCTAGCTTTTAAGGAAAATAATAGAAAAAAATTAAAAGCTCCTAAAGCTCCAAAGCATTATATTTATCAAAAAATTTAATTCTCAAGAGCCATGAATATCCTGTAAATTATATTCCTAAGTCACTTAGCTATGTCATCAGTTATAATCAGTGCTTAACTTTATCATCAAATATCAGTGCTTAGCTATGTCATTAAATATAATCAGTGCTTAACTATGTCATCAAATATAATCAATGCTTAACTATGTCATCAAATATAATCAGTGCCTAACTATGTCATCAAATATAATCAGTGCTTAACTATGTCATCAAATAACCATTTCCTCCCAGTACACTGAGCCCTGTAGGTGATCAGGCCATGGTAGCACAGTGAACAGAAAAATATAACAATCACATATTCTGATTAATGTTTGTTTTATGGGGAAACTTGGAAAGAACAAAATAAGCTTTTGATTCCGTACAACTACTTAAACATAGGAGATGTTGTTTTCTGTAGAAACACACAGGGAGGTTCAATAAAAGTTCTTATCGTTTAAACTGGTGCTAATTTTGCCCCAACCAATCAGATCTTATTTAACATTTGAAAGCTAACATCTGATTGGTTGGGGAAAACTTAGCACCATTTTTAACGATAAGAACTTTTATAGAATCTCCCTGACTGTGTTCTGTCTGCCTAAAATCACTACTTCATTCCTTTAGATGGTAGACATTAAAACCAAACAATCAGACATACTCTATACAATATAGTTTAACCGTGGTCTATAAAAGGGAAAGAGCATAGACCTACTCCAAATCACTGCCAGAGGGACTCGCCCTTATATAATTAACTATAGCCCTCAAGCTATAGGAAAAGCCCTAGAGCACCCAGTGCTCCTGCAATCCAACAGCCTCACAGATAGAGGGTTGGAAGAACAGATCTGATTTGAAAGATCCAAGAACTAGCTTGTGACTAAAACATCACTATGCTGTACTTTCCCATACACATAGCGAAAGGAAGACTCTGATATCTTTTCCGACGCGTTTCACCCATCCCAACAGGCTTAATCATATCGAGGATACTTTTTAACTAAAGATAAAATTCAAAAAAGCTTGAATGTATACATTGTAACTGTAATCAGCAGAAAAATCTCATAAACAATTGGTTTTCTGGCTGGTGAGTCTTTAATGCAGAGAGGTCATGGGCAGGTTACCAAGTAGTTACTTGGCAGCTCAGGCTGGGGAAATAAGGAACTGGAGAATTCAGGGAGGATGTACAACTCTAACTTGGTCTGTGATCCACACTGTGTAAAAGGCAGAAGCACAGATTTAAAAAATAATAATCATTTCCCCAACATTCTGATGGATTTAGGTGAGAGATACAGTAACGTGTTATAGAAATATGTCGCTTGTTACTTTGCATTGTATTGCAATATACCAATGTGATATCGGCCCATTGATATATTGTGAATCATTCTGTACATTTTGCCTGACTGTATGTTATGGATTAGTTTTAGTACATTGCTTACGACTGGTCCCCAATAATACGTTGCCCTGTTTCTATTTTAGCTTTTGTTCTCCCTTAAATAAAAATAAACTTACATTTTGTATATGTAGAAAAGATTTTTACATGCACGGTATAACGTTATATGGACAATTAACTAGTAAATAGAACACAATGCAACGCTTACCATTTTTGGGTTCGGGGTCTCTGGCAGTGACGTGCCATCCCCTGCTTGTCTCTCTACCGACGTTACCCTTGGCACAATATCTACAGAGTCACATGGCGCTCCTGAACCAATCAAAACCAAAAGGAAATGTTATTATCATTAAAAACAATCTGTACGGTGTTATAACATTGCTCGCTCTCACAATGCTATTGCTGCTACTTCTAACTTGTGCTGGCAGAGGATTCTGGGAGCCATTGTTGCTCTGTATTTGTACTGTTCCTGCCAGAATATGACAATCCTGTCTAAATACAAGTGGCCTTTATTAAAAAGAGCCCACTCCTACCTTTAAAATTATTCCAGGACCATGATTCCAACTGTAGTGTATCCCAAGTTACATCAGTACAAAGGGTGTTTTTCCCTGGTAGCTGTGACATCTCCAGCAGCACTGGTCTGCCCCCAAGTCTCAGGTTGGAAAATTGCCACTGCTGGGATATCAGCTGCATTATAAGGCCCACCGACAAACTTCTTAAGAACTTTTTTAAGCTAGCCGCAAGCATGAATTTTCCCCCCCCACCTCTTCATATGGAGTCCAGGAACAGAGAATGGTTGCAGGTCTGTATGGCTGGGTACACACAATGCTATTATTCGAGCTGACTGACCGTTATTTCTCTGTAACAGTCGTTTGCCACTAAAAAAAATGCTAGGGAAAAATGCTCCCTACTTTTTGGGGGATGGGTCTTTTTACACAGCTAATCATGTGCCTGTCACAGACTCAGACAGACAGAACAGACAAGGAAGTGTAACTTTACAAGCCTATAAGTTAAGATCCAGAGAAGATAGAGACATCATCCTAGGCTTTTTTAGAAGGTATTTCCAACAGAGGATGCTTGTCTTGTATGGAGACCACAGTTACCATTTAAAAACAGATTGGGTTTGCAAAACTATTACAAAATTATTGTGGGGTATTCAATAAAAGGTGCAAAACCCGATTGGTTGCTTGAGGATTAAGGACACAGGCAAAATTTTGCACCATTTATTAAAACTAACCTACCAGAATTGTAGGGAAACCCCCCAATTGGCACACAGTCCATTTACCAATCAAAAAAGAGAAAATAGTTACAGTTAGTTACAGAGGTACATTGGAGTAGGAAATGGAAGGCTAATAAACATGAGGAGTCAAGAGGCACAAGACAGGTGAAAAGTGAAAAGGCCCTGTGATATGCTCCTGTTAGACCCCTTGGCCTTAAATGTCCAGATGGCCTCCAGCACAACCAGTCTGACACGGCTCTTCCCCATGGTGTGACGGTCAGAAATGTTTTTGGAGGAAGCACTATAGGGACACCATGATAGTTCTTTATCAAGTATGAATCATGGATAACAGTATTTTCCCCCATGGACATCACATGATTGTAGGAAAGTCTGTATTTCCCAGTATAAAAAAATCCTCAGTTGATAAACTATTCCTTTGCAAAGCTCCTATATTGTATGTTTTGTGGACCATGCACAGTTTGCTTGTGATGGTTCTCAGCAGGTACCTGAACTGGAGTCACTGGCTCTCCCCTCGTCTGTGGCTGAGGACCTTGCATTGCCCGAATAGGCTGTGAGTCCATGTATGGAACCCCAAGGTGGAGCCACCATCTCAGCTTCAACTGCAGCTGTTTAGAATCCACAGTCAGAAAACATCTAAAATAATCATTACCAACCACCCCATGAAGATAAAAGGATCCTTCTCCCCCAGCTATGATCAAAGAGGCTAAACCTTATACAAATTAAAAAGAGGCTTTGGCCTTTTCTACATAACCAGCTTTTGTTCAAGCAACAAACAGTTAACGGTGGAAACCCTTTTCCCGGTAGGATTTAGGGTCATAATCCCATAAAACAACCCTGGTTGTCATAGTAACACTGGATACAGACTGAAGAGGAGATTTGAGGCTTCCAACAGATGTTTGGATGCTAAGTAGGAGAGGGTCATATGCAGTTAACTGTCAACCTTGAATGTTCTTAGACAGAAAACTGTAATTTAATTTCAACTGTGATTTCTAGGCCTAAATCACGTATTATCAATCCCCAGCAATAGCTTAATGGGGTGAAGGTTATAATCCAACAGATTACCTTGGGTCTAATAAAACACTAGAGATATACAGGAGTAATTTAGTGCATATAATGTTTTTTTCAAAAACTGTTAAAATGAAAAGTACCTGGGGCAGGGAGGTAGGATTGATACTTTGTACCTCCCAATATCATTTTTACGAGGAACGGCAGCACGAGGAAAACGGCTTCTACCAGGCTTCCTGAGTGCTTCAACCCTATCTTTAATACAGGAAGGCCCAGGGCACTAACCTGGCAGATGAAAACTCTACGTGCTGTAGCTCCTCAACAAAACAATTTTGGGAGGTAGGAATAATCAATCCAACATCCCTCCCCCAGGAGCAATCTATGCGCATAGAAGACAAGGTCCATCGGGACCTGTCAGACTAAGCGCCGGGGGAGCAGGCGGGTAAGTTTCTTACCCTCTCTCCTGGCTCCTGTTTGTTCTATTGAAGAATGGAAGGTAAGGCACAGCTCCTTTACCTCCCGTTCTTCAATAGAACTGGATTCCTAAAAGTCAATATTATGAGTGGAGAAACCCTTTAAAAACCCACTATCTCCATGATATAAGGCAACACTGAGGATGAAAAAGGATAAACCATAAACTACAACACGTATCTTATTGCAAAACTAAAGGGACAGACAAGCGAGCAGTGCAGCTGTAAGATTACAGAGCTCACTGACCTTCCTTGTACCCTAGGAAGCGAGCAATCTTGTGCTGGCACAGTTCCTGCTCCTCGTACGTCAGTAGCTGGAAGATGAACTGCCATATGATATGTTTGGCCGGTGTGTCCAGGACAGGGTATACATCCACTATCAGGGTGTCAATGTTCCTAGGAATACACAAAGGTACATATCAGGGCTTAATGGGTCAGAACAAACATGACTTTATCTTGCTGAGGTTTAATGACATTAGTTCCTCTTTAACATCCAAGAGCCAAAGCAAATTAGATGAGCACGTTATGTTACAATACCAAGGAACTCACAGAATGCAAAATGGGCAGTAATAGGCCTCTAACTGCATTTAGCCCAACTGTGGTGTGTGGTTCACCAAGCTAAATAGAACATTGAGTAGAGATTGAATAAAGTCACATGTCCATTGGAGGTGGAGCTGAATACCAACCTGGTTCCGAAGTGGATTTCATGGATCCACTGGAACTGGTACTTTCATACTCGTGATCAGCTGTTAATGGGTGTGAGCTCCTGCCGTCCGCCCCACCCCCTGCTGGGGTAGCGATAGTTACGCCGCTGCTGGGTGCTCTGGTGTAATATAGGGGCCCTAGCTCTTTGCCTAGGTGGCCTAAGCCTACAAACAGCCCTGCTTGTGAATAACCCAAACAGGTCTAATCTGTTTTCATAAACCTGCTCTTCCACCCCCCAGCACATCCCAGCAAATCCCAGCACATCCAAGGATCAGATTTCCTAGAACAGACACACAGTCTGGTTCATTTAATGTGCAATCAGATGTTGTCCACGCAGTGCACTACAAGGTATAACTGTGCTTTTCCATTACCTGTGTTGGAAAAAGCTTTCCAGTGCTTTGCACACGGTGTATCTCTCTGCCGGGGTGAGCAGATGCTCCAGCTGTTGGCTAAAGGTTCGGCCCTGGATGCGGATATTGGACGGGAGGATTTCTGCCACCCACTGGAGAGAAGTCAGAGCAGAATTTGAGACGGGGGCTTCTGAATCCACATCTAAGGCAGAATAATAAAAAAATCAAATAATATAATTTACAGGTCCTGAACGTGTGAAGGTTCATACACACGTGTGATCGCGGGTCCCGACCCGCTACACATGATGTGTACGAACGTTCGTTTCAGCTGATAATCGGCCCGTGTATGGGCACTTTATCGGCTGAAACGGCCGTTCGGTTGGGGCCATTTCGGCTGATAAAGGGCCCATACACGGGCTGGTTATCGTCCGAAACGAACGTTCGTACACATCGTGCATAGCGGGTCGGGACCTGCGATCGCATGTGTATACGAACTTTTAGGTGGGCCCCTAAATTTGTCCTGGTGGGCCCCTGGTCTTAGATATACTGGCGGGCCCCAACAGTCCAGTCCAATCTTGAGGGGCCACAAAACTATTTGGGGAGCGGTAGGCTAAATGTACTGCTCTATCCTTCTGTAGCTTGCAACACCACCTCCAGTGGTAATACAGGGCAATGAGCAAAGAACATTCCTATGTCACCATAATTATAATCAATGGTTCTCTGTGATTCAGGTTTCCTATGTTCCTTGTAACAACAATATCCACCCACCTGCAACATAGGTAACACTGCCTTCCTCCACCACCAGGGTGGGCATAGCACCACTGCCCTGCAGCATACACACCACCTTCTCATGGCAGCAGTTCCTGTGGTTAAACAGAAATTCCATCAGTAAATCATATGACATGGATTACAGGTACAGGTAAAGATTCCTTCAATATGGCAGCTGGACAAGGGGCAGTGAGAGATTCCCAGAAAATGGGTTTACACCTGGGCGGCAGTACAGTGATGCCATGTTAGTAAATGGCCCTGTATTATCTGTTATTTAAATGGTACAATAGGTGTGATACTGAATGTGTTTACTGATGAGGGATATTTGGTATTTTATGGAAATAATTGTGTACATCGTCTTCTATTTAAAGGGCATTCTCAAAACAAAAAAACGTCAGATATCTGCCTGTAACCCCCACTGTCATTTTTCTCAGTTTATTACATGAGTTTGTAACCAGAGGAGGCAGCAGGTTAACAGCAGTCAATCATTGGTTGTGATGTCAGCAGTCACAGCCTTGATTGACTGCACGGAGGGAGGAGCCAGCTTACTCTGCCAGAATGGGGACAATAATTATCCTTAAATATCTAGTTAGTAATAAAGTGCTGAATATATCAGATGGGGTTGGGGCAGGTAACTGACCAGCTTTTTATTTTAAGGGTGAACGAAGGAGTACAAAATGAATGTACAAAGACATTTAATTTCAGCTTAATTACTAATAACCCATTCTATGGAGAAAAGCAAAACCCTAAACTGATTGACCCAAAATCCATTATTTTCTAACCTCATGTCCAAACCATTTAGGAACAAGATTCTGTCACCAGCTTGCAGACCAGCCGCCTCTGCTGGACTTCCTGGTAGAAACAGACAAATAGATATGGTTATAACATGGTCCATTGGCTGATAGAAAATGGCCAAAGAACTTGACAGACCCAGATTAGAACCTCAGCTACAGAACTTCCAAGGGAATCCCATTATCCCAACCACCACTGGTACTACACCATCTATTGAACATTCCTTGTTAATACCATTTTTTATTCGGTTGCAAACAATAGTTTACCTGGAACGTTTATTCCATGGCCGTGACCCTACCAATGTGTTAATGATTATATGTTTATAGGCAGTCTGGGTGCAGTTGCAGTACAGATCGCCAGGCACACTACAATATGATTGCCCAATCTTCATTCAATCTTAAGCAGGCCATACACGAACCAATCCCAATTATACAATCACCTAATCATACGATCAGGATTGCTCAGCTTAAAAAAAATTCTCCCAACAGGGCTGACAATTGACCAAAGATCAGGCAATCTCCCCCATTTATGATTTGATACAAGTAGAGAATGGATCATGTATTGGCCCCTTTGCAGAGTTCTGTAATACGAGGGCCCCAACTGTCTGAATAGCATATGCATAGATAATACACAATGGCTGTAAGATTGTGTGCAGGTGTTACAATCTGACTGTAGTGTGTGTGAACGGCTTAGGTCTCTCCTAATACTTTGTACTAATGTACAAACCATTCAATTATGATACTTCACAGTGTATTTTACCTGGTAATACAGATTCGATCCACACAGGAGCGTTCCCACGTAACGTGAAGCCAAAGCTGCTACTTCCTTTACATACCCGCACCGTTCTGCACAATAAAAATACAATGAATAATAAATATTAATATGTTTACATCAGGGTGTCCAACTTGCAGCCTTCCAGGTGTTTGAAACACTAGCATGGCAAGTGTCATGGCTGATCGCGCATGTGTAGTAATATATATCATTTCATAAAGGTGCGCCAGCATATCTTTCCTATTTTAAAGATGAAGCAACGTGGAAGCCTGGCAGAAGCAGTTTTCTTCATGCTGATACTCCACGCAGAAATGGTATTTTGAGGTAGAAATTTCCAACCATACCTCCCTATCTTTTTTTTAAAATTTAAATGCAATGTAGTTTTCATTTAATTGCATATTCCGGACTTACAACTCTGAAACTGGTTTATTGCTTGCTTTTCTAAGTATATCATAACCAGTATATCATAACCTGTTTGAAATCAAATTTAACCCCTCCTCCTCACCAATCCACTGACTCAGGCATGCTCAGTGTTTCTCATGCAGAGAGGGAGAGAGGAGCTGTGTGCTTAATTGAAGGTTGAGTTAATTAATGATTAATTGGTGATTGCAGGGCTTACTTCATTCACACAGGTGTATCTCTGCTTTGGAAAGACATTAAAGTTATTCTGACATACCTGTGTGGTTTTCCTGTGCCAACGCTGTTTGCAACCATAGAGGTGCTCTTCCTCAGTCCCCTGCCCACCTCCTCCTGGCTCTGTGGTATAGGCGCGGCCCGGGTAGATACCAGTAGCCTTTCATGGTGATCCTCACTACGGCTTCTCCTGAGGCGATTGCTGCGTTCACTTCTGGAGCGGCAGATCTTACTGATAAGGCTCTGAGACACCACATGATCAAATCGCTGCCGGTGCTTCTTGGGGATAAAAATCCTGTAGGAATAACAATAAACTTTCAGGTCTTTTCTTTTGTATTTTGCAATATCTTCCAGTGTTGAAATAACTAGGCCTCGTCCATAAACCTGTCAGGAAATAGGATTATGGGGAATAAAACCGAAGAGCGTGGAAGGGAAAAGGAGATTAAAAAGGGATTTTGATGAATGACGATAGGTTGTGACATTGACAAATGGGAGTTTTCAAAAATGTGAAATAATAATAACGTTTCCTTGTTTTCAGATTATTGCCCCGACAGACACAGCCAAACCCTGATTGTGCGATCCATAAGGCCAAGTACAATTCAATATGATTGGCTCCAATCCACCCTAAGCTACACCTGAGATTGTATTTTCTCCCTGTGCTTGTGTGGGGTTCTTCTGGAGCTCCAGATTCTTGCACAATCATATACCGGTAACCCTACGGTGTGCGAGGGAAAGGGAATCTAGATTGTAAGCTCTTCGGGCCAGGGCTGTATTTGAAAACAATACCAATGACAGATGGCCACAGGGATAAAACTATCAGAACAACATAATCAGCTCACAATAACTATAACTGAAATGCAGGAATGGAAGTAACCAGACGGACAGATCCCAGCTCAGCTTAGAAACCAGAAGGATTGTTATTAAACTAACTACCTGATGGGTTTTTATTTTTATTAAATAAAATTATTAAATTATACAAATTTAAATTATTATTAAATTATACAAATGATCCCTACCTGAGGCAAAGTATTGATAGGAAAGAAATGTGGATCACCACCATAAATCTTATTACGTCAGCGCTGACGATCTTATTAAAGACGGTGCTGGAGAATAAACAAGTCAAAACTCTGCGTCTATCAGGCTGGAGCCCCCAAGAAACTCCACAAAGAACTCGTTGCATTCAGGCTGCAGATATCTCCGACCGGCCGATAGTATCGTGGATCCAGTGGCGTAACTACCACCCCCCTGCAACCGCGAGGGGGCCCGGACGGTAGTAGGGCCCGCCACTAGCCCAAGCTGATTGCGCATACGAATGAAACATCAGCTGTTTAAAAGACCGGACCCAAACTTCCGGTTCAGTTCCGGAAGTTCGGGTCCAGACTTTTAAACAGCTGGTGGCGTATGTTTCATTCATACGCACGATCCGCTGTTTAAAACAGCTGACCGCTGATCTTGGATAGGGGTAGGGGGTCATCCTTGGGGGGGGGAGGGCTGCAAGAGAGTCCAACGAGGAGAAACTAGATACAAAATTGTAAATTTATTTATTCAACTAGAAACATTATTTTAACACATGATGTTCCAATTTTGTATTTAATTCAGAGTGCTCCTTGTTGGACTATGTGTATTCAGCGTGTTAAGGGCCCATACACAATCATAATTGTACTATAAACATTTTCCCCTTGACCTGATAATAGAAATTTGCATGTGGCGTTCCTACGACCATGATTAGCTTGTGAATGGCTCTGATTAGACACATTGCTTTTCACAATCAGCATGAGATTGTGACAATTCAATGACTTGTCAATGCTGCGAGTACTATATGGAGTTTCTTGGGCTCTAGCCTCATAAACTTGGAGCATGTTACCCATCAAGGATGAAAATGAATTATATTTTTTAAAACTTAACAACTGATGTTGACCTATTTCCATACAGCTGCACCAATCTATAGGGTAATCAGATGGGTAGCAATGGAGGGCTAAATTTGGTGCATCATCTCTATAAGAGGCCTATGGGTATTGTGTCTACACAACATATCAACTGGCCTACATAACTATCCCTATCGTTAGTTTAGAGCTCACACTGTATAATATTAGAAGGATTATTTGCATGGACACTGGAATGAAACTATACAGAGAATTTCTACATAGAGTTCTATAGTCTATAGACAAACCAGGGGACAAACCATCATTAGGTAAAGGATGTCAGCTCTGGGAGAAGAACCGTATTATCTTCGCTCCGCCCCATCACAGTCTGGATTCTATCCAATGGGAAAAGACGCTTCTTGCAGAACATGTCTTCCCATTGGTTAGGTCCTGGACCTGGGACTGACATGTTTTGGGTCACATGCACGCTTTCTCAAGTCAGGTCCATGTGACCTGAAACATGTCAGTAAATGTGGAATAAAAAGCCTTAGCAGTATAAACTGCCTTCGTGTGCCTTACGTACCTCTAATCCTACTACTTTGGGAGTAATAACCATACAGTTGACCCGCTGTTCTGAAACAAAACCAGGTTTGCTTTAAATTCGGGACTTTTTATTGGTCTACTACAGTAAGAGAACATTAGATAACATCTGATTGGATACTGTAGATTAACTTGCACAGGCAAATGTTGCACCATTAAATTGAATGGCAAAGTAGCATTTGCCTCCATATGAAATTTGATATTGGGGGTGGACATGCCCTTTAAATCAATAACGTTTTTCACTACCAAAACCATTTAGATCCTTTCACTTCTCTCCCAGGACTGATGTTCCTTTGCAAACCTGCAGTGGGCAGGAGTCTGGAGGGAGATGAACCTCACTAGCCAACTTGATTGGTACAGTAGGTAAGCTACCTGACTATCCCACAAGGTGGCCAAATGCGCTGCATGTTAGGAAATGACTACAAGGTCCTTACTCAGAATAACTTAGACAAGTAATACATTATTTTAATCACCAGTTTCTGGGCTACAAACCAGAAGGGCAAAGTTCTCCTTTAGGCTCCGCTCCAGCTGTGTCAGCCCTTCCAGAGTTGCCAGAGATGTTTATGCATGTGAGCCTGCTGATAAACGATGGATAGCACAAACAACACAAAGTGATTAACTGTGCTGTTTTTCATGTATTTTTCTGTGCTTTTGTGTTCCCTGCGTCAATAAAAATAATTCCAGACACAAACGTTTCCTGCATGCCTTCCTATAAACGGACTGTCTAAGTGCTATTGTGAATAGACCCTATAATGGCAAGCATTCAAAATGATTATTATAGAACATATGGGCACCAGAGCATCATTAATTACATGTGGGCTCTAATTAATTTTGGGGGGAAGGGCAGATAATATCCTTTTAACTGTTCCCTAAAGCTTGGTACACACATGAAAGATGACAGACGGAATTTGCAAGATCACTATGGAAAGCATAGAGAGAACGCTCAGTATTGCACATTTCCTTCAACCGCGGCTGACTCCCTATACTTTTAGTAAAGGGAGACGACCATGGCCGAGAGATTTCAAGCAGTTCTGAATGATCGTGAGGCCAGCGGGGAACATTCGTAGTCGGCCCTCGGGAATGCTCAGAAATGTGGTACACACATTAGCGCTAAAGGGCCAATTCCGTTGGTACCGCTAATGTGTGTTCCTAGCATACAAGGCCGATTTTCTTCAGATCTGATTTCAGATTGAGTTCAACTATCGGAAATCTGATTGGAAGAACCGCTCAAAGTTTCCTCTCAATCTACATAGAGATGGGGACTGAAGATGGGGACTGAAGATGAAGATGGGGACTGAAGATGAAGATGGGGACTGAAGATGGGGACTGAAGATGGGACCTGAGATGAAGATGGGGCCTGAAGATGGGGACCTGAAGGAGGGACTGAAGATGGGGACTGAAAGTGGGGACTGAAGATGGGGCTGAAGATGAAGAGGGGACTGAGATGGGGACTGAAGATGGGGACTGAAGATGGGGACTGAAGATGAAGATGGGGACTGAAGATGGGGACTGAAGATGGGGACTGAAGATGGGGACTGAAGATGAAGATGGGGACTGAAGATGGGGACTGAAAGATGAAGAATGGGGACTGAAGATGGGGAATGAAATGGGGACTGAAATGGGGACTGAAGATGAAGAGGGGACGAAGATGGGACTGAAGATGGGACTGAAGATGGGGACTGAAGATGAAGATGGGGACTGAAGATGGGGACTGAAGATGAAGATGGGGACTGAAGATGGGGACTGAAGATGAAGATGGGGACTGAAGATGGGGACTGAAGATGAAGATGGGGACTGAAGATGGGGACTGAAGATGGGGACTGAAGATGGGGTCAATGAAAAATTTTCCACCTGGCCCAATCTTCGTTGTTCAAAAAAACAAATGCTCGGAAAAACGTAAAACAGTTTTTGATATCTTAAGTGACCTTTAGCTTTACTGGTAACATTTCTTTTCCTAATGCCCTGAGTTATCTTCCTTGGGGCCTTAACATTTCCACAGGGAGATGATCAGTATCTCTGCAGATGGATCCGAGCAGTCACCATCCTGTAATTATCTAGGCAGCAAGATAAAAAGCAACACACACCCAGCAACCCCCATCGAGTGCAGCGTCTTCAACTGCCTGCGCCTGCCACATCAATATCTTCAGATCAAAGGATTAAACGTGTTTCCCTCTGATCCAGCAGGGTTCAGGTAAAGTACAATGCTCGGGGTACCATGCTGTGAATTAGATTTGATGGGCTGACAGCTTATCATCTGCTCACATCAGCTGTAGAACAATGGAATGTTACTTGAATGTATCTTTGCAGCCACATGAAACAAATTTCCTACAATGCACACAGAGTAACTGCGCCATTTTAAAGCATAACTGTATATACCGTATCTATCAAAGGAGCAGGAACAGAAACATATCTTCTTGCAAAAAAACAAAGTATCACCACTCTAACCTATAAAAACTAATGACATCCTGAAATTTATCAGCACGTTAAAATTCATTTCCATCAATAATACACAGTGACAATTTAAAGGAAGCCTGCTCCTCAATGGATCTCTGATTACACCAAAGGGACTGACAGGAATAAGAGTCTATGGTCACTCTGGCAGATTCAGTCCTCGCTGATTGACGGTTTCTACTGCTCTCCAACTCAGAGGAGACGGATGCTGTAAAGTGAACCTTCAGTGAAAGGAAGGTCACATTTCACAATGCAACAAGACACCACGGGACATAGTCGGGGCTGTATTTAAGGTTGTTTTAAAGGACATAGTGTTATTGTAGAGACACAGTGGACTGGTTTTCTGCAAGCCACAATTTAGTTTTTAGGGCATTGTGAGAATATAGTAGGTGAAACCAATCAGAGCATTAGTATCATTGCACAAAACACTAAATAAACTTATACACAAGTGGCAAACCTGAGCAGTTCCAGATGTTTTCCGATAAAGAAATTCTACATGCAGCGTCTCTCTATCGGCAACCGCCAGGAAACCGCCTAAATGTTAAACAAGTTTTGCACAGTCATTCATGTGCCCTGACCAAAAGGGGTTTATTGCTATGCTGTTTGGATATTTTAAGACCCACCAGCAGAGGGCGCATTGTTTCCTGTATCTCACAATGATCAATGAGTCATGTGACATGGATGACATAGCTAAGCACTGATTATAACTAATGACGTAGATAAGCACTGATTATAACTGATGGCATAGCTAAGGGCTATTTATAGGGATATAATTGGCAATATACTGATATATATATATATATATATATATAAAAGTCATAATTGTAAAATATAAGGATATTATAAGACACCAAAGAGTTCCATGACCAGATCAGGGGTGAACAGTCAGCCTTCTCTAAACCTCTAGTTCCTCACCCGTGGGTGTGGTCTATATATATATATATATAAACCACACCCACTACCTGTCCCAACCTGCACCTGAACCTTAACCCATTCAAAGTCACTCAACCGGCAAATGAAATCAGGTGATCTGTGGTTATATGACCTGATGCAGGACTCTAGGTCAGATCTCATCCCCAATTAACTTAGTTGATCACTCAATTCACCAAGGGATGGCAGCACACAGGTTAGGTCTCCAATTATTGTGGATTTATATAGCGCCTAAATCTTCCATAGCGCTTTACAATTACTTGTATACATTCACATCAGGCCCTGCCCCGAAGAGCTTACGATCTAAGCACATTTATTTGACACATACAACCTATCAGTATGTCTTTATGATTGTGGGTGAAACCGGAGTGCCCGGAGGAAACCCACGCAAGCACGGGGAGAACATACAAACTCCTAGCAGATGTGTCCAAGGGTGGAATCGAACTCAGGACCTCAGCGCTGCAAGGTATCAGTGCTAACCACTGAGCCACAGTGCTGCCCAACAAATTAACTTTAAAGGGGTTAAAAAAGTTGTAAAGTTTTTCCTGGGTCCTGAAGTGTCTGTATACCAAGTCTCATAAAAATTGTCCCAGTTGTTTGGATGTTTTTCTGGAACATACATACACACCTAGATTTTTTATATTTAGATTTGTGGATAATTAGCAGAAATCAGAGCACTCCTGCCTGCACAGACCTGCTTGTATGCCCAGGTACTATCCTCAATAAACATTCAAATAAATACTGAATAGATTAATTTACACAACTTCATTTTTATTTTTGTTCATTGTGTTTACGCATTTCGAATCCTTAAGATAAGTATACAATATGAAGACCATGCAACATGCAGATGAAATGTCCTTGAAATGTCCTTGATCGTGCAATAGAAAGATGACCATGCAGTATATGAATATGACCATATAATATGCAGATTGAATGACTCATGCATATGCAGATGCATATGATCATGGAATATGAAGATGATCGTGCAATAGAAAGATGACCATGCAGTATATGAATATGACCATATAATATGCAGATGAGATGACCTTGCAATATGAAGATGACCATGCAATATGAAGATGACCATGCAATATGAAGATGAAGATGACTATACAATACAATGCAGTATATCAATTGACATATAATATGCAGATGAGATGACCTTGCAATATGAAGATGACCATGCAATATGAAGATGACCATGCAATATGAAGATGATCATGCAATATGAAGATGATCATGCAATATGAAGATGATCATGCAATATGAAGATGACCATGCAATATGAAGATGACCATGCAATATGAAGATGACCATGCAATATGAAGATGATCATGCAATATGAAGATGATCATGCAATATGAAGATGAAGATGACTATACAATACAATGCAGTATATGAATATGACCATGCAATATGCATATGATCATGGAATATGAAGATGATCGTGCAATAGAAAGATGACCATGCAGTATATGAATATGACCATATAATATGCAGATGAGATGACCTTGCAATATGAAGATGACCATGCAATATGAAGATGACCATGCAATATGAAGATGAAGATGACTATACAATACAATGCAGTATATGAATATGACCATGCAATATGCATATGATCATGGAATATGAAGATGATCGTGCAATAGAAAGATAGCCATACAATATATGAAGATGACCATGCAATATGAAGATGACTATACAATATAATATACAATATAAAGATAACCATACAATATAAAGATGACCATATTATAAGACTACACTTGAGGTGGTTGCAGTGGTTTGCAAAGGGAACTCTCCACAACAGATGCAAGCAATGTACCGAGGAGATTGTGTCACATTAATGTGAGTTGTGCCATATACTGGGAGGCGCAATAAGAACTCTCACTTCATTATCCATATATCTGGTATCATCTACTTTATCTCCCAGAACTGTCTCTAATAGGGATAGATCACAGCAACTACATTCTAAAGGAACCTGAGAAAGTTAATGGAACTTTATGGAACTGCGTAAAAATTCCTTTAATGTGGCACCACACATTTACCCACTACTGATAAATAGCTCATTACTGGAAATCCTATATAATAAAAGGCTAAACCTGCATCCGTGAATCCGTGTGTGGCTTTTCCTCTTCTGCGCATGTGCGCGTAAGATGTAAGAAGAGAGGGGGAGACTGGACTAACGTTTGTGTGTGTGTGTGGCGGCTTTTTATATCTTTTAGCATGGCTGGAGGGGGGAAGAGTCCGTAAATCCATGTGCGCATGCGCAAGATGAGTCTGGCTATGAACCGGTCGAGAGTGAGGCAGGAGTTATTGTGCGTTGAACCGGACAAGAGTCGAGAGAGAGAGAGAGAGAGACAGAGAGAGAGAGAGAGACACTCTCTGTGTAGCTCTAGCACCCGTTTTTATAACGGGCTTAACTGGCTAGTAAGACATAAAGCGCCAGGGAGGGATTGCTGGGTAACTCGCTCCCCCAGCGCACTGCTAATCACCAGATGTAACACTATTTAAGTATAAAGAATATTGAGCACAGGGTGTTAAAAGGAATAAATCTGAATTAATCCCTTTTCAGTTGCTCTCTTCATCTGATAAGGAGGAAGCTGTGGTAAGAGGCTGGTAAATTTAAATTGTGAAACTACTTATCTGTTGGTTTTACCCTCAATGCTTACTGCTAGAGTTTGCTCATTAAAGGGGAACTATGGTCTCCAAACAAGTTAAGTTTAAATGAAAGGCCATTTTCCTACCTTTAAAATGAGCCATCAACCACCACTCTGCCTGCTCCACAGTCCAACATATAAAGAAATGACTGACCAGAAAGTTAATGGGTGGGAAGCTAATATGTGACATTCCTAAGGCTTCTCCTGCACAGTGCCACCGGCGAGCACAGCCTCAGACTCCCTCAGTGTGTGAGGGAGACAGGAAGTCCCTCCTCCTCTCTGCTGTGTGAAGTCCTGACAGAGTAGGTAAGGGAGTCTGAGTGGCCCACAGCATCCGTGAGTGGGCAGGGCTTATGTACCCTTGAGTGGGTGGGGCTTATTCACCCGTGAGTGGGCGGAGCCACGTGGGGCTGTAAGAGAATGAGCCATGGGGGTCCTGCAACTGGAGGGACCAGGGGGGCTGCAAAGGGGAGGAGGAGACACAGGGCAGATTGACTGACATGGTTTCAGAGCAGAAAGCAGGAAGTGCAGGGGACCTGGTGATGCTGCTGCCATATCACACACAAAAATGTAAATATCTTCTTCAAAACTATGCAAAATTAACAATGAAAATAAATTGCAAAAATTCTCAGGAGAGCAATTCCTATCAATTTACCTAAAGTCATTTTTGGACCACAGTTCCCCTTTAACCATAGACAGAGAGAGCTCTGTATAGAAAGGCTATAAACATATATCTGTGGGATTTGGTATAATTAGCTGGACTTGAAGTTTACTTCCCCAGTCATCCGAATTACAGTCTCAATCCAGAATTACTTACAAGGTAAAAAAAATAAAACACCAATCCGTGTACAAGTCATTCTAAATTGATAAATCCAGCCGTATGACTAGCGAAGCATTTTAAGGGTCACTATACTCACTGAAACAACTTTGCATTATCTGAAACTATAACGTGAGAGAAGTAAAATGGTGATACTCACATATTTATCTGTGCATTCAATTATTAATGTTTAGTGAGTGCTCCTAATTCCCCCTCCCTTACTCACTGCCTCCTTGTAGTGTCTGCGACACTTACAAACTCTGCACAGCCTCACCATAAACACTGCTCTACTTACACATCTGCCCCTCCCCCTGTCTTCTTTTCTCTGCTGATTCTCTTAAATTGTTGCAGAAAGTGTGCTGGCAGGCAGCCAAAGATCCTAGTAAGAGGTCAGGGATAGGGAATATATTATAATTTCTTTCCCTGTAAATGCTGTGATTTCAAATGATGATTTCTCAGGATCTACAGCTCAGATTTAAAAAGTTTTGGGGTAGTGGAATCTTGCTGTATCTAAAGGTACAATTTTCGAAAATTCCAAGATAGCTTAGAAGGTGCTGTTAGAAGAACTTCAGTCTTTCCCTCTTATACAAGTCGCTATTCAATATAATGAATAAAAACAAAAACACACATAATAATGCCAGCCCTGACTTCATCTCAGCTCCTTGTACAAATATATCTTTTACATGCATGTTAGAAATCAACAGGAAAATAAGGATCCTCTTACAAAAGCCATAATGTACAAAGATAACATTTTACACCCATTGATAATGACAAAACAATATTAATTTGTGATCCCTGAGATAATAAATCTGTACATTTGATATACAGAAAGAAAGGTTTCTAAGATTGGTTGGAATTAAAGGCGACCTTGTTACACATGTAACTTCACTCATAATTCAGTACAGGGGTCCAGTGTTGGGTACAACTGACCTTTGGTAGTCAACAGGTGTTACAGTTTTTTTCTTATATCAGTAACTAATTTAGGTTTATTTGCATATAAACTATAACCTACCGGAATTTCCTGGCTAATCTGTGGTGTTTCCCCATATTTTGTTTCTGAGCTCAGGAACAGAGATGGTTTCAGGCTTGTGCTGCTATTAAAAATCCATCAAACACGAAAAAATGCAAAGATAATGTGGACATCTCAGATCAATCCATCTTGTCTTGGTCCCACTGATGTCTTCTACGTGGAGCTGTCCATAGTGCTGAAGTCTTGATGCCACCACTGGTGCTGAAATGTCTACAACATAGCTCATCTTCTATCTGTTCCATTTACCACGAGTTCCCCCCATCAACTCCCCTCTCCTTTCTTTTTTTTCCGAAACCCTCACGAGAAACATCTGTTAATGAGCTGGCTCTGAAACCTCAATCTTTGTGAATACCCACAGGATCTCAGTTCTCTCATTTCAACGTAAGTGTGGGAAGTGGAGGGAGAGGGATTTGTCATTAACCCATCTCCTACATCAAGGCCACATGAATACGTCACAGGAATGAAAGTCCTCTGGTCTTCAAGTTTAGAAGATAGTTAGTAAGTGAGGATTAGCCAGTTCTATCTTTATATTTATATGTATCACTAAGGTCTAACATTGTGAGTTCAGTGGCAAATAAGGAGAAACTCTGACCTTACATATTCTGCTCAGTGTTATGATTTAATTAAACTCCAATGTTGTAGGGCAGTGATGGCAAACCAATCAGAGGATGAGTGCCCAAACTGCAACCAAAAACCCATAGTGCCAACCTGGCAGTTTCACCCGAGACACCGAGATTCTATTTTAGTTAGACAGATAGACACAGACAAGTACAGTAGAGTGAATCGATGATAGACTGCCAATTAACCTATAAATGAATCTACATTATCACACAGGAGTTTCAGATCCCAAACAGTGACCATTAACCCCTACATTACCAGACAGGAGTTTCAGATCCCAAACAGTGACCATTAACCCCTACATTACCAGACAGGAGTTTCAGATCCCAAACAGTGACCATTAACCCCTACATTGCCAGACAGGAGTTTCAGATCCCAAACAGTGACTATTAACTCTACATTACCAGACAGGAGTTTCAGATCCCAAACAGTGATTATTAACCCCTACATTACCAGACAGGAGTTTCAGATCCAAACAGTGACCATTAACCCCACATTACCAGACAGAGTTTCAGATCCCAACAGTGACTATTAACCCTACATTACCAGACAGGAGTTTCAGATCCCAAACAGTGACACATTAACCCCTACATTACCAGACCAGACGGAGTTTCAGATCCCAAACAGTGACATTAAACCCCTCATTACCAGACAGGAGTTTCAGATTCCAAACAGTGACCATTAACCCTACATTATCAGACAGGAGTTTCAGATCCCAAGCAGTGACCATAACCATACCATTATCACACAGGAGATTCAAATCCCAAACGGTGACTATTAACCCCTACATTACCAGAAAGGAGTTTCAGACCCCAAACAGTGACTATTAACCCCTACATTACCAGACAGGAGTTTCAGATCCCAAGCAGTGACCATTAACCCTGCATTATCACGCAGGAGTTTCAGATCCCAAACAGTTACTATTACCCCAAACATTACCAGACAGCAGTTTCAGATCCCAAACAGGGACCATTAACCCCTACATTGCCAGACAGGAGTTTCAGATCCCAAACAGGGACCATTAACCCCTACATTGCCAGACAGGAGTTTCAGATCCCAAACAGGGACCATTAACCCCTACATTATCACACAGGAGTTTCAGATCCCAAACAGTGACTATTAACCCCAACATTACCAGACAGGAGTTTCAGATCCCAAACAGGGACCATTAACCCCTACATTGCCAGACAGGAGTTTCAGATCCCAAACAGTGACTATTAACCCCTACATTACCAGACAGGAGTTTGAGATCCCAAGAGTGACCATTAACCCCTACATTACCAGACAGGAGTTTCAGATCCCAACAGTGACCATAAACCCCTACATTACCAGACAGGAGTTTCAGATCCCAAACAGTGACCATTAACCCTACATTACCAGACAGAGTTTCAGATCCCAAACAGTGACCATTAACCCCTACATTACCAACAAGAGTTTAAGATCTAAAACAGGTGACCATTAACCCCTACATTACCAGACAAGATTTTGAGATCCAAAACAGTGACCATTAACCCCTACATTACCAACAGAGATTTCAGATCCAAACAGTGACCATTACCCCTTACTTACCAAACAAGAGTTTATCCAAACTGTGACTATTAACCCCTACATTGCCAGACAAGAGTTTGAGATCCAAAACAGTGACCATTAACCCCTACTTACCAACAGGAGTTTCAGATCCCAAACAGTGACCATTAACCCCTACATTACCAGACAAGAGTTTGAGATCCAAAACAGTGACTATTAACCCCTACATTACCAGACAGAGTTTGAGATCCAAAACAGTGATCATTAACCCCTACATTGCCAGACAAGAGTTTGAGATCCAAAACAGTGACTATTAACCCTACATTACAGACAAGAGTTTGAGATCCAAAACAGTGACATAACCCCTACATTGCCAGACAAGAGTTTGAGATCCAAACAGTGACCATTAACCCCTCAATTACCAGACAGGAGTTTCAGATCCCAAACAGTGACCATTAACCCCTACATTACCAGACAAGAGTTTGAGATCCAAAACAGTGACTATTAACCCCTACATTACCAGACAAGAGTTTGAGATCCAAAACAGTGACCATTAACCCCTACATTGCCAGACAAGAGTTTGAGATCCAAAACAGTGATAATTAACCCCTACATTGCCAGACAAGAGTTTGAGATCCAAAACAGTGACTATTAACCCCTACATTACCAGACAAGAGTTTGAGATCCAAAACAGTGACCATTAACCCTACATACCAGACAAAGATTTGAGATCCAAACAGTGACTATTAACTCTTACTTATCACACACGAGTTTGAGATCCTAAACAGTGACTATTAACCCCTACATTACCAGACAGAGTTTCAGATCCCAAACAGTGTCCATTAACCCCTACATTGCCAGACAAGATATTGCGATCCAAAACAGTGACCATTAACCACCCCTAAATTACCAGACAAGAGTTTCAGATCCCAACAGTGACCATTAACCCCTACATTACCAGACAAGAGTTTGAGATCCAAATGACCATTAACCCCTACATTACCAACAGGAGTTTAAGATCCCAAACAGTGACCATTAACCCCTACTACCAGACAGGAGTTTCAGATCCCAAATAGTGACCATTAACCCTTACATTACCAAACAAGAGTTGATAGATCCAAAACAGTGTCTATTAACCCCTACACTGCCAGACAAGATTTTGAGATCCAAAACAGTGCCATTAACCCTACATAACCAGCAAGAGTTTGAGATCCAAACAGTGACCATTACCCCTACTTACAGACAAGTGTTTTGAGATCCAAAACAGTGACCATTAACCCCTACATTACCAGACAATGTTTGAGATCCAAAACAGTGACCATTAACCCTTACATTACCAGACAATGTTTGAGACCAAAAAGTGACCATTACCCCTACATTACCGACAGAGTTTGAGATCCAAACAGTGACCATTAACCCCTACATTACCAGACAGGTTTGAGATCAAAACAGTGACTTTACCCTTACATTACACAGACAGGGTTTGAGATCCAAACATGACCATTAACCCTTACATTACCAGACAGGAGTTTGAGATTCAAGACAGTAACCAATTAACCCTTACATTGCCAGCGAAGATTTGTGAGATCTAAAACAGTGAATATTAACGCCTGTATTTTCCAGACAAGAGTTTGAGATCCAAAACGTGACTATTAACCATTACATGCCATCAGGGTTTGACATCCAAACAGTGACCATTAACCCTTCATTACCAGACAAGAGTTTGAGATCTAAACAGTGACTATATCTTTACTTACCTGACAAGAGTTTGACATCCAGAACAGTGACCATTAACCCCTACATTACCAGACAGGATTTTGAGATCTAAAACAGTGACTATTAAGCTTTACATTACCGACAAGAGTTTGACATCCAAACAGTGACCAATTAACCCTTACATTACAAAACAAGAGTTAAGCAGAGCTGAACTTTAAAGCACAAAAAATAAAATCAATTTACTTTTATGTTAGGTAAGAAATCACCTTTCCCCTAGGATAAGCATTGTCATATAACTTTAGTGTCACTGATATTGCATCATTGTGAAAATGTAGAGTGACTAAATAACAAGTAAACACTGAAACAACCTTATATTTTGATTTGTTAATTTATACTCTAGTTTATACAATAACAATTCTATGGTGGGGAACTATACAATGAAAAAATATATTTAACTGTATGAACCATGATTAGCTACTTTATTAGGGCTGAACCCTTACAGCATAACAGGTACTTAAAGGGTAACTGTTGTCCAAAATAAACTTAAGGTAACTGACAGGAATTGCTTTCCTGAGTATTTTTGCAATTTACTTTCATTATTTTTTTATACATTGTTTTGACGATATTTAAATTTTTATCTGCCATATGGTAGCATCATCACCAGTTCCCCTGCACTTCCCTACTTCCTGCTCTGAACCATGTGACAATCCCACTTCCCTGGTCCCTCCTCCCCCATTAAAAAAGAGAAAAATGTACACACCTTACACACTACTGCTGTGCTGTTACCCCCCCCCTCTGATTTATCCGCACTGAGCATGTGCCAACCCCAATTAGAAGAAGGAACTAATATTTGTGAGCGCAGATTTAGAACCTCCCACCCCCTAACTTTCTGATCAGTAATCTCTCCCAATAGATTGGGCTGTGCAGCATATAGAGAGGTGGTTGATGGTTCATTTTAAGGCAGGAACCTGGCTTTTCATTTAAAGTTTAATTTAACTTGTGGCCACAGTTCCCCTTTAAAATAGCACTAAAAATACATATAAATGACCCTTAACAAGTTGTTAGATTCATAACAGATTATCTTTAAAGGAGAACAATAGCTATTGAAACCCCCTCCCACACATTGGTATTGACGAGGAGAGGGCCTAAACTGCTCGTCCTTAACACGAGGTTTACCTACAAACCAGAGAACCGTCACCTAGAATGGTTTGCTCACTGGGCTGCTTTGTTGTCCCCCTTCCCATTTGGCCCTTGGCCATACCAATATGAAGAAGTAAAGACATGTGTCTTCCTATTAGTCAGTCCAACTGTGAGGAGGGTAAAGTGGCCTGGTGAGCACACAGTTTGCAGATGATTGCCGTTTTGCCTTATACTTAGTGGGTCACAGAAACAGTTACATAGTTGCCAGCTCAGTGCATTCTTTAGCTCCCCTCCCCTTTTTTCCTTAACAGGGCTGTCAATCAACTCCTGGGTGACCTGCCTATGACTGTGACCTGTTTGTCATTAAGACTTAGCAGTAAGAAACCAAATTTTTACTCATTAGGAAGGATGCAGAACTGTTACAGAATTCGGGTTATTTCTCTACTATGCTGCTGATTTCAAAGGCGACATTTAAAACTTCCTGCTAGTATACAGATGAAGAAAACTGTTTTTTCGATTGGTAGCGATTTCGTGGAACTTATTGAAATACCGCATATCCCAAAGCCTGATTCAAACCCAATTGAATTTTCCCTGATTTTCAACATTTCAAACGGAATTATTGACACGCGGTTGCGCTGCGATTCTGACTTTCCATTCCTATTCTCGAATTTTTGACTGCGATTTTTTGATTCTCAGTTTTCTTGAAAAGTTTAAACGGGAATTCTGAAAATTCCGTTGAATCTGCGGATTTTCGAAAAAACCGACAGTCCGAACCAAACTGGGTTTGTTTTTAAACCGTGACTCATCAGTTATAAAACACATACAGCTTTTTATATGGACCCAAGAATGGTGCAAACGTACCTGAACAAAGTTGTTAGGGGTTTTCCTAATCTTAGATTGGGAGAATGAAGGTTGACATCCCCTAGACAGGAAGTTTTATCCCGAAAGATGAAGAGTAGACTTTTTTGGGTCAAAGACAAGTAAGTGCATTGCTGGTAAGTGCAGCTTACAAACAAGTCCTTGCTCAAGTCTCAAACATCTCTCATGCAATCTTACTAAATAATCCCCAGGGACCCAATACGGCTAAAGATAAGAGTCTTAATTCATTAACTGGAACATGAAAAATCATCATAAACCTAACAGAAAAAAAAAAAAAACAACTTGTTACCCAAATAACAAGCTCTCGGGCTGACCTGGATTCTGCTCCTCCTGGGAGATTATACCAGCATAGAAGAAACCTGGATAGCGTCCCAGATCAGAGATATAGGAGACACAATCAGGCTTAATATCTATGTAGATCTCTCCGCCTTCACAACTGAATCACAGCCAGATATGTATACAGCCTAGAACAGCACCAACATTTACATTTAACCCCTCACAAAGACACAGTGGCAGCTAAAATACTCCAGGGGAACATACGGTCCAGGTTACAATATTTAAACTATAACATGCATTTCTCAGAAAGGTAGAAATCAATTGTAACCAGTAGAAAGATAAAATCTTTAGTCTATTAATCCTTAAATTGGATTTCTTCATGTAATTAGACATTTCTGGGGAGTTTCTCTCCTTGGAGTTTCCTATCTGGAATGTGGTTTGTAGATAACTTGCAAGTAGATCGGTAATGAGAATAATCCCTTAGGGCCACAGACACACGTGGAGACATGGAAGGGCACGTTTGTAAATCCGAACAGCACTTTGTGTTAAGGGAATTTTGGCTATAAAAGGAAAACGATCAATTCTCTCCATGGCACCTGACCTTCGTCTTTGAAATTATAAATACCAGAGGTTTGCTATGAATTTACATATTACACTTCCTAAAAAAATGTACTGGGTGTAATTGGCTTTTACATACCAACATAAAACTTAACACCTTTAATGGATAGACTTGAACTTCAGAGAGGCTTCAAAATGAGCCAATCAGAGAATGATCAACTCTTTTTCCTCCCTCCCTCTCCCCCTATGATTGGGTGAAAGTAGCTCGTTTAGGGATGGCAGGATCCAGTGGTTTCCAGATGTTTGTTGGTAGAGAAACGCTACAGTCTCCATAATAAGGCAGGGCACATTTCTAAAGAATGGCAGCAGGGTATACAGTCGCCCACATGGTGTACAGGTGCTATTGTATTCAAGGATTACCGGGCTATCATGACATAATAACGCTATTATAATTGATGTTGTTCCTTTATTAATGTTATTGGTGTAAAAAGTATAAAATACATTATAATAAGTTACTGAATAAACTTCCCACCAAGTCCAGGTCCTCTGTGTTTTTTTCCGTAAGGTGGTTTCATTTGAAGTGTGTAGGCAGGAGACACATCCAAAAGCAAGCTACACAGGAATCCAGCTGTTAGATAAACTTCACTATTATTCAAAGCATTAAAACAGCATAAAGCTAACACGATACTTCCAAAGGAGAGGGGGACGCCGAGGGAGGGGGCTTGCTTGACGCGTTCCAGTGGTAACTTCCGCTTCCGAAAGAACCAATAACGAAACACAAGATAACACATCATATACGCAGTGCAGTGCAGAGTGCTCTGATTTGTATGTGGGGGGACAAAACAGCACTACATCAACGTATGGCCCAGCACGAAGAGCCAATTCCTCGGGTCAGGACTCAGCCGTGTACCTTCATCTTAAGGATAAAGGACATAACCTTTGAAGATTTGTTTAACTATAGGCAAAGGAACGTGACTGGTTCAAGAGAGGTGTTAAGGAGGCCATTTATTGAAAATAAAGAAACCAAGCCTAAATGAGGTGGGGGGTTCGACACATCTGTCTGCCATGTACAATGCTGTTTTGACACCTTACTCTGGGCGTTCCATAACCCTCTTAGCCACTATCCAATCACGCCCTTGACACCTGGCTGTGATATGCTAATTGGGATTTTCCAGGTACATAATTGCCACAGATTCTTGTACAAGTCATTCTGAATTGAGAAAGCCAGTCGGATGACTAGCGAAACGTCTTCAAGAACTACATTTCAAGTCCATTTGATCTAATTGAATACAACAGATATATTTATCAATATGTTTACAATATTTATCATCAAACTGTGGGACCATCCTTTAAAGTAAGACTGAACATTCGTTGTATACCCAGAAATAACTGAATAAAATTAAGGATAACTATACCTACATTGCCAGACAGGAGTTTCAGATCCCAAACAGTGACTATTAAACTCTACATTACCAGACAGGAGTTTCAGATCCCAAACAGTGATTATTAACCCCTACATTACCAGACAGGAGTTTCAGATTCCAAACAGTGACCATTAACCCCTACATTACCAGACAAGAGTTTCAGATCCCAAACAGTGACTATTAACCCTACATTACCAGACAGGAGTTTCAGATCCCAAACAGTGACTATTAACCCCTACATTACCAGACAGGAGTTTCAGATCCCAAACAGTGATTAACCTCCTACATTACCAGACAGGAGTTTCAGATTCCAAACAGTGACCATTAACCCTACATTATCAGACAGGAGTTTCAGATCCCAAGCAGTGACCATTAACCCTACATTATCACACAGGAGATTCAAATCCCAAACGGTGACTATTAACCCCTACATTACCAGAAAGGAGTTTCAGACCCCAAACAGTGACTATTAACCCCTACATTACCAGACAGGAGTTTCAGATCCCAAGCAGTGACCATTAACCCTGCATTATCACGCAGGAGTTTCAGATCCCAAACAGTTACTATTAACCCCAACATTACCAGACAGCAGTTTCAGATCCCAAACAGGGACCATTAACCCCTACATTGCCAGACA
>CM033477.1:20666484-20937623 GCA_019447015.1 Hymenochirus boettgeri
GACAGGAGTTTCGATCCCAAACGGGACCCATTAAAACCCCTACATTATCACACAGGAGTTCAG
The DNA here is from genome assembly GCA_019447015.1 of Hymenochirus boettgeri. Lineage (NCBI taxonomy): Eukaryota > Metazoa > Chordata > Amphibia > Anura > Pipidae > Hymenochirus > Hymenochirus boettgeri. The sequence continues at coordinate 20,666,548 of CM033477.1, forward strand.
ATCCCAAACAGTGACATTAACCCCTACATTACCAGACAGGAGTTTCAGATCCCAAACAGTGACCATTAACCCCTACATTGCCAGACGGAGTTTCAGATCCCAAACATGACTATAAACTCTACATTACCAGACAGGAGTTTCAGATCCCAAACAGTGATTATACCCCACATACATTACCAGACAGGAGTTTCAGATTCCAAACAGTGACCATTAACCCCTACATTACCAGACAGAGTTTTCAGATCCCAACAGTGACTATTAACCCTACATTACCAGACAGAGTTTCAATCCCAACAGTGACTATTAACCCCTACATTACCAGAACAGGAGTTTCGATCCCAAACAGTGACATTACCCCTACATTACCAGACAGGAGTTTCAGATTCAAACAGTGACCATTAACCCTACATTATCAACAGGGTTTCAGATCCCAAGCAGTGACCATTAACCCTACATTATCACACAGGAGATTCAAATCCCAAACGGTGACTATTAACCCCTACATTACCAGAAAGGAGTTTCAGACCCCAAACAGTGACTATAACCCTACATTACCAGACAGGAGTTTCAGATCCCAAGCAGTGACCATTAACCCTGCATTATCACGCAGGAGTTTCAGATCCCAACAGTTACTATTAACCCCAACATTACCAGACAGCAGTTTCAGATCCCAAACGGGACCATTAACCCCTACATTGCCAAGACAGGATTTTTCAGATCCCAAACAGGGACCATTAACCCCTACATTGCCAGACAGGAGTTTCAGATCCCAACAGGGACCATTAACCCCTACATTATCACACAGGGTTTCAGATCCCAACAGTGACTATTAACCCAACATTACCAGACAGGAGTTTCAGATCCCAAACAGGGACCATTAACCCCTACATTGCCAGACAGGAGTTTCAGATCCAAAACAGTGACTATTAACCCCATACATTACCAGACAGGAGTTTGAGATCCAAAGAGTGACCATTAACCCCTACATTACAGACGGTTTTCAGATCCCAAACAGGACCATAAACCCCTACATTACCGAGACAAGGAGTTTCAGCTATCACCACAACTATCACAGAGAGTTTCAGATCCCAACAGTGACCATTACCCCTACATTACCAGACAGAGTTTCAGATCCCAAACAGTGACCATTAACCCCTACATTACCAGACAAGAGTTTAAGATCTAAACCAGGACCATTAACCCCTACATTAACCAGACAAATTTGAGATCCAAAACAGTGACCATAACCCACATTACCGACAGGATTTCAGATCCCAAACAGTGACCATTAACCCTTACATACCAACAAGAGTTTGAGATCCAAAACTGTGACTATAACCCCTACATTGCCAGACAAGAGTTTGAGATCCAAAACAGTGACCATTAACCCCTACATTACCAGACAGAGTTTCAGATCCCAAACAGTGACCATTAACCCTACTTACCAGACAAGAGTTTGAGATCCAAACAGTGACTATTAACCCCTACATTACCAAGACAGAGTTTGAGATCCAAAACAGTGATCATTAACCCCTACATTGCCAGACAAGAGTTTGAGATCCAAAACATTGACTATTAACCCCTACATTACCAGACAAGAGTTTGAGATCCAAAACAGTGACTATTAACCCCTACATTGCCAGACAAGAGTTTGAGATCCAAAACAGTGACCATTAACCCCTACATTACCAGACGGAGTTTCAGATCCCACAACATGACCAATTAACCCTAACATTCCAGACAAGTTTGAGATCCAAACAGTGACTATTACCCCTACATTACCAGACAAGAGTTTGAGATCCAAAACAGTGACCATTACCCCTACATTGCCAGACAAGAGTTTGAGATCCAAACAGTGATAATTAACCCCTACATTGCCAGACAAGAGTTTGAGATCCAAAACAGTGACTATTAACCCCTACATTACCAGACAAGAGTTTGAGATCCAAAACAGTGACCATTAACCCTACATTACCAGACAAGAGTTTGAGATCCAAAACAGTGACTATTAACTCTTACTTTATCACACAGGAGTTTGAGATCCTAAACAGTGACTATTAACCCCTACATTACCAGACAGGAGTTTCAGATCCCAAACAGTGTCCATAACCCCTACATTGCCAACAAGATATTGCGATCCAAACAGTGACCATTAACCCCTAAATTACCAGACAAGAGTTTCAGATCCAAACAGTGACCATTAACCCCTACATTACCAGACAAGAGTTTGAGATCCAAAACAGTGACCATTAACCCCTACATTACCAGACAGGAGTTTAGATCCCAAACGTGACCATTAACCCCTACATTACCACAGGAGTTTCAGATCCCAAATGTGACCATTAACCCTTACATTACCAAACAAGAGTTTGAGATCCAAAACAGTGTCTATTAACCCCTACACTGCCAGACAGAGTTTGAGATCCAAAACAGTGACCATTAACCCTACATAACCAGGCAAGAGTTTGAGATCCAAACAGTGACCATTCCCCCTATTACCAGACAAGTGTTTGAGATCCAAACATTGACCATTAACCCCTACATTACCAGACAAGTTGTTTGAGATCCAAACAGTGACCATTAACCCTTACATTACCAGACAAGTGTTTGAGATCCAAAAAAGTGACCATTAACCCCTACATTACCAGACAGAGTTTGAGATCCAAAACAGTGACCATTACCCCTACATTACCGACAGAGTTTGAGATTCAAAACAGTGACTTTTAACCCTTACATTACCAGACGGGTTTGAGATCAAAACAGTGACCATTAACCCTTACATTACCAGACGAGTTTGAGATTCACAGTAACCAATTAACCCTTACATTGCCAGCGAAGAGTTTGAGATCTAAAACGTGAATATAACGCCTGTATTTTCCAGACAAGAGTTTGAGATCCAAAACGTGACTATTAACCATTACATTGCCATCAAGGGTTTGACATCCAAAACAGTGACCATTAACCCTTACATTACCAACAAGAGTTTGAGACTAAAACGTGACTATTAAGCTTACATTACCTGACAAGAGTTTGACATCCAGAACAGTGACCATAACCCCTACATTACCAGACAGGATTTTGAGATCTAAAACAGTGACTATTAAGCTTTACATTACCAGACAAGAGTTTGACATCCGAACAGTGACCAATTAACCCTTACATTACCAAACAAAGATTAAGCAGAGCTGAACTTTAAAGCACAAAAATAAAATCAATTTACTTTTATGTTAGGTAGAAATCACCTTTCCCCTAGATAAGCATTGTCATATAACATTATATGTGTCACTGATATTGCATCATTGTGAAAATGTAGAGTGACTAAATAACAAGTAACACTGAAACAACCTTATATTTTGATTTGTTAATTTATACCTAGTTATACAATAACAATTCTATGGTGGGGAACATATACAATGTAAAAATATTTTAACTGTATGAACCATGATTAGCTACTTTATTAAGGGCTGAACCCTTACAGCATAACAGTACTTAAAGGGTAACTGTTGTCCAAAATAACTTAAGGAACTGACAGGAATTGCTTTCCTGAGTATTTTTGCAATTTTACTTTCATTTTTTTTTACATTGTTTTGACGATATTTAAATTTTTATTCTGCCATATGGTAGCATCATCACCATTCCCTGCACTTCCTACTTCCTGCTCTGAAACCATGTGACAATCCCACTTCCCTGTGTCCCCTCCTCCCCCATTAAAAAAGAGAAAATGTACACACCTTACACACTACCTGCTGTGCTGTTACCCCCCCCCCTCCTGGTTTTATCCTGCACTGAGATGTGCCAACCCCAAATTAGAAGAGGAACTAATATTTGTGAGCGCAGATTAAACCTCCCCCCCCCTAACTTTCTGATCAGTAATCTCTCCCAATAGATTGGGCTGTGCAGCATATAGAGAGGTGGTTGATGGTTCATTTTAAAGGCAGGAACCTGGCCTTTCATTTAAAGTTTAATTTAACTTGTTGGCCACAGTTCCCCTTTAAAATAGCACTAAATACAATAAATGACCCTTAACAATTGTTAGATTCATAACAGATTATCTTTAAAGGAGAACAATAGCTATTGAAACCCCCCTCCACACATTGGTATTGACGAGGGAGAGGGCCTAAACTGCTCGTTCCTTAACACAGGGTTTACCTACAAACCAGAGAACCGTCACCAGAATGGTTTGCTCACTGGGCTGCTTTGTTGTCCCCTTTCCCATTTGGCCCTTGGCCATACCAAATGAAGAAGTAAAAGACATGTGTCTTCCTATTAGTCAGGTCCAACTGTGAGGAGGGTAAAGTGGCCTGGTGAGCACAACCAGTTTGGCAGATGATTGCCGTTTTGCCTTATACTTAGTGGGTCACAGAAACAGTTACATAGTTGCACATGCTCAGTGCATTCTTTAGCTCCCCTCCCCTTTTTTCCTTAACAGGGCTGTCAATCAACTACTGGGTGACCTTCCTATGACTGTGACCTGTTTCATTAAGACTTAGCAGTAAGAAAACCAAATTTTTACTCATTAGGAAGGATGCAGAACTGTTACAGAATTACTGGTTTTTTCTCTACTATGCTGCTGATTTCAAAGGCGACAGTTTAAACTTCCTGCTATTTAGTACAGATGAAGAAAACTGTTTTTTCGATTTGGTAGCGATTTCGTGGAACTTATTGAAATACCGCATATCCCAAAGCCTGATTCAAACCCAATTGAATTTTCCCTGATTTTCAACATTTCAAACGGAATTATTGACCGGTTTTCGCTGCGATTTCTGACTTTCCATTTCTCATTCTCGAAATTTTTGACTGCGATTTTTTGATTCTCAGTTTTCTTGAAAAGTTTAAACTGGGAATTTCTGAAAATTCCGTTGAATCTGCGGATTTTCGAAAAACCGACAGTTTCCGAACCAAACTGGTTTGTTTTTAAAACCGTGACTCATCAGTTATAAACACATACAGGCTTTTTATATGGACCCAAGAATGGTGCAAACGTATCCTGACAAAGTTTGTGGTAGGGGTTTTCCTAATCTTAGATTGGGAGAATGAAAGGTTACATCCCCTAGACAGGAAGTTTTAATCCGCAAAGATAAGAGTACTTTTTTTGGGTCAAAGACAAGTAAGTGCATTGCTGGTAAGTGCAGCTTACAAACAGTCCTTGCTCAAGTCTCAAACATCTCTCATGCAATCTTACTAAATAATCCCCAGATTCCCAACAGTGACTATTAACCCCTACATTATCAGACCGGAGTTTCAGATCCCAAGCAGTGACCATTACCCTACATTATCCACACGGAGATCAATCCCAAACGGTGACATTACCCTACATTACCAGAAAGAAGTTTTCAAAAAACAGACCCCAAACATGACCTATTACCCCTACCTTACCAGACAGGAGTTTCAGAATCCCAAGCAGTGACCATTAACCCTGCCATTATCACGCAGGATTCTAGATCCCAAACAGTTACTATTAACCCTCATTACCCAGACAGTATTTTCAGATCCCAAACAGTGTCTAACCCCAACATTACCAGACAGTTTCAGATCCCAAACAGGGACCATTAACCCCTACATTACCAGACAGGAGTTTCAGATCCAACAGTGACTATTAACCCCAACATTACCATCAGGAGTTTGAGATCCCAAAGAGTGACCATTAACCCCTACATTACACGACAGGAGTTTCAGATCCCAAACAGTGACCATAAACCCCTACATTACCAGAAAGGAGTTTCAGATCCCAAACAGTGACATTAACCCGTACATTACCAGACAGTAGTTTCAATCCCAAACAGTGACCATTAACCCCTACATACCAGACAAGAGTTTAAGATCTAAACGTGACCATTACATTAACCCTACATTACCAGACAGAGTTTGAGATCCAAAACAGTGACCATTAACCCCTACTACATTACCAGACAGGAGTTCAGATCCAACAGTGACCATTACCCTACATTACCAGAACAAGAGTTTGAATCCAAAACAGTGACTATTAACCCCTACATTGCCAACAGAGTTTTGAATCCACAACAGTGACCATTAACCCCTACATTACCACAGAGTTCAGATCCCAAACAGTGGACCATTAACCCCTACATTACCAGACAGAGTTTGGATCCAAACCAGTGACTATTAACCCTACATTACCAGAACAAAGTTTGAGATCCAACCATTTACCATTAACCCCTAACATTGCCAGACAAGATTTGATATCCAAAACAGTGATCATTAACCCCTACATTGCCAGACAAGAGTTTCGAGATCCAAAACTGACTATAACCCCGTACATTCCGACCAGAGAGTTCGAGATCCAAACAGTGACATTAACCCCTACATTCCAGGCAGATTTGAGATCCAAAACAGTGACATTAACCCCACATTACCAACAAGAGTTTGAGATCCAACAGTGACATTAACCCCTACATTCCAGACAGAGTTTGAGATCCAAACAGTGACTCTTAACCCCTACATTGCCAGACAGAGTTTGAGATCCAAAACAGTGCATTAACCCCTAACATCCAGACAGAGTTTGAGATCCAAACAGTGACATTACCCCTAATTCCAGCAAGGTTTGAGATCCAAAACATACATTCCCAGCAGATGTTAGATCCAAACGTGACTTACTCTCCTTTACTCACACAGGAGTTTTGAGATCCTAACAGTGACTATACCCCTACATTATACCAACGGATTACAGATCCCAAACAGTGTCCATTAACCCCTACATATTGCCAGACAAGATATTGCGATCCAAAACAGTACCATTAACCCCTACATTACCAGACAAAGTTTCAGATCCCAAACAGTGACCATTAACCCATACATTACCAACCAGAGTTGAGATCCAAAACGTGACCATTAACCCCTACATTACCAGACAGAGTTTCAGATCCCACACAGTGACCATTAACCCCTACATTACCAGACAGGAGTTTCAGATCCCAAATAGTGACCATTAACCCTTACATTACCAAAAGAGTTTGAGATCCAAACAGTGACTGTTAACCCCTACACTGCCAGACAAGAGTTTGAGACCAAACAGTGACCATTAACCCTACATTGCACCAAGAGTTTTGAGATCCAAAACATTGACTATTAACCCCTACATAACCCAGGCAAGAGTTTTTGAATCCAAAACAGTGACCATTAACCCCTACATTACCAGACCAAGTGTTTGATGATCCCAACAGTGACAGTTACCCCATAATTACCGACAAGTGTTTTGAGATCCAAAACAGTGACCATTAACCCTTACATTACCAGACAAGTGTTGAGATCCAAAAAACGTGACCATTAACCCCTACTTACCGACAGATTTTGAGATCCAAAACAGTGACCATAACCCCTACCTAGCAGACAGAGTTTGAGATTCAAAACAGTGACTTTTACCTTACATACATTACCAGACAGGGTTTGAGATCCAAACAGTGACCATTAACCCTTTACATTACCAGACAGGAGTTTGAGATTCAAGACATAACAATTAAACCCGTTACATTGCCAGCGAAGAGTTTGAAGATCTAAAACACGTGAATATTACGCCTGTATTTTTTCCGACCAAGAGTTTGAGTTCCAAAACAGTGACTATTAACCATTACATGGCCATCAAGGGTGTTGACATCCAAAACATGTGACCATTTAAACCCTTAACATTACCAGACAAGAGTTGAGATCTAAAACCAGTACTATTAAGCTGTTACTTCCTGACAAGAGTTTTGTGACAATCCAGAACATGACCATTAACCCCACATTACCAGAACAGAATTTTTGAGATCTAAAACATGACATTTAAGTTTAACATTACCAGACAGAGTTTGAACATCCAGAACAGTGACCAATTAACCCTTACAATTAACCAAACAAGATTTAGCCAGAGCTGGAACTTTAAAGCACACAAATAAAATCAATTTTATTTTATGTTAGGGGTAAGAATCACCTGTTCCCTAGATAAGCATTGTCATATAACATTAATGTTGTCCACTGATCTATTGTCATCATTGTGAAAAAATGTAAAACAGAAAGTGCTAATATCACAAGTAACACTGAACAACCTTATGTTTTTGGATTTGTTATTATACTTAGTTTATACAATAACAATCTCTTGTGGGGAACTATACAATGTAAAAATATTTAAACGTATGAACCACATGATTAGCTACTTGTATAGGCTGAACCCCCCCTTACGCATAACAGTTACTTAAACGGGTAACTGTTGTCCAAAAATAGACTTAGTCAGGTAAACACTGCGGATTTCCTCTTCCTGAGTATTTTTGAATTTCTTTCTTATTTTTTACATTGTTTTGACAGATTTAATTTTTATCTGCCCTATGGTAGCACATCACCAGGTTCCCCTGCACTTCCTACTATTCCTGCTCTGCAACCAATGTGACAATCCCACTTCCCTGTGTCCCCCCTCCCTCCCCCATTAAAAAAGAAAACAATGTAACACACCTTACACACTAACCTGCTGTGCCTGGTTACCCACCATTCCCCCCCCCCCCTCCTGTTATCCTGCACTGAGCAATGTGCCAACCCCAAATTAGAAGGAGGAACTAATATTTTGATCGCAGATTCAGACCTCCCACCCCCTAACTTCTGATCAGTAAATCTCTCCAAAAAAAAAATAATTGGGCTGTGCGCATATAGAGAGGTGGTTGATGGTTCAGATTTAAAGGTAGCAGGAAACCTGGCCTTTCATTTAAAGTTTAATTTAACTTGTTGGCCACAGTTCCAACCATTAACCCCTACATTGCCAGACAGGAGTTTCAGATCCCAAACAGGGACCATTAACCCCTACATTGCCAGACAGGAGTTTCAGATCCCAAACAGGGACCATTAACCCCTACATTATCACACAGGAGTTTCAGATCCCAAACAGTGACTATTAACCCCAACATTACCAGACAGGAGTTTCAGATCCCAAACAGGGACCATTAACCCCTACATGTGAGCACAGTATATTCCACTGGTCTGGTTACTACATCTATTACTAATGACAGTGAGCACAGTACATTCCAGTGAAAAGGTTAATACATCTATCACTAATGACAAATTTATTACTTTAGGACAGTGAGCACAGTGTATTCCAGAGAGCAGGTTACTAAATGTATTACTTTAGGACAGTGAGCACAGTGTATTCCAGAGAGCAGGTTACTAAACGTATTACTTTACGACAGTGAGCACAGTGTATTCCAGAGAGCAGGTTACTAAATGTATTACTTTAGGACAGTGAGCACAGTGTTACATTGCCAGACAGGAGTTTCAGATCCCAAACAGTGACTATTAACCCCTACATTACCAGACAGGAGTTTGAGATCCCAAAGAGTGACCATTAACCCCTACATTACCAGACAGGAGTTTCAGATCCCAAACAGTGACCATAAACCCCTACATTACCAGACAGGAGTTTCAGATCCCAAACAGTGACCATTAAGCCCTACATTACCAGACAGGAGTTTCAGATCCCAAACAGTGACCATTAACCCCTACATTACCAGACAAGAGTTTAAGATCTAAAACAGTGACCATTAACCCCTACATTACCAGACAAGAGTTTGAGATCCAAAACAGTGACCATTAACCCCTACATTACCAGACAGGAGTTTCAGATCCCAAACAGTGACCATTAACCCTTACATTACCAAACAAGAGTTTGAGATCCAAAACTGTGACTATTAACCCCTACATTGCCAGACAAGAGTTTGAGATCCAAAACAGTGACCATTAACCCCTACATTACCAGACAGGAGTTTCAGATCCCAAACAGTGACCATTAACCCCTACATTACCAGACAAGAGTTTGAGATCCAAAACAGTGACTATTAACCCCTACATTACCAGACAAGAGTTTGAGATCCAAAACAGTGATCATTAACCCCTACATTGCCAGACAAGAGTTTGAGATCCAAAACAGTGACCATTAACCCCTACATTACCAGACAGGAGTTTCAGATCCCAAATAGTGACCATTAACCCTTACATTACCAAACAAGAGTTTGAGATCCAAAACAGTGACTGTTAACCCCTACACTGCCAGACAAGAGTTTGAGATCCAAAACAGTGACCATTAACCCCTACATTGCCAGACAAGAGTTTGAGATCCAAAACAGTGACTATTAACCCTACATAACCAGGCAAGAGTTTGAGATCCAAAACAGTGACCATTAACCCCTACATTACCAGACAAGTGTTTGAGATCCCAAACAGTGACCATTAACCCCTACATTACCAGACAAGTGTTTGAGATCCAAAACAGTGACCATTAACCCTTACATTACCAGACAAGTGTTTGAGATCCAAAAAAGTGACCATTAACCCCTACATTACCAGACAGAGTTTGAGATCCAAAACAGTGACCATTAACCCCTACATTACCAGACAGAGTTTGAGATTCAAAACAGTGACTTTTAACCCTTACATTACCAGACAGGGTTTGAGATCCAAAACAGTGACCATTAACCCTTACATTACCAGACAGGAGTTTGAGATTCAAGACAGTAACCAATTAACCCTTACATTGCCAGCGAAGAGTTTGAGATCTAAAACAGTGAATATTAACGCCTGTATTTTCCAGACAAGAGTTTGAGATCCAAAACAGTGACTATTAACCATTACATTGCCATCAAGGGTTTGACATCCAAAACAGTGACCATTAACCCTTACATTACCAGACAAGAGTTTGAGATCTAAAACAGTGACTATTAAGCTTTACATTACCTGACAAGAGTTTGACATCCAGAACAGTGACCATTAACCCCTACATTACCAGACAGGATTTTGAGATCTAAAACAGTGACTATTAAGCTTTACATTACCAGACAAGAGTTTGACATCCAGAACAGTGACCAATTAACCCTTACATTACCAAACAAAGATTTAAGCAGAGCTGAACTTTAAAGCACAAAAATAAAATCAATTTACTTTTATGTTAGGTAAGAAATCACCTTTCCCCTAGGATAAGCATTGTCATATAACATTATATGTGTCACTGATATTGCATCATTGTGAAAATGTAGAGTGACTAATATAACAAGTAAACACTGAAACAACCTTATATTTTGATTTGTTAATTTATACTCTAGTTATACAATAACAATTCTATGGTGGGGAACATATACAATGTAAAAATATATTTAACTGTATGAACCATGATTAGCTACTTTATTAAGGGCTGAACCCTTACAGCATAACAGGTACTTAAAGGGTAACTGTTGTCCAAAAATAACTTAAGGTAAACTGACAGGAATTGCTTTCCTGAGTATTTTTGCAATTTACTTTCATTATTTTTTTACATTGTTTTGACGATATTTAAATTTTTATCTGCCATATGGTAGCATCATCACCAGTTCCCCTGCACTTCCTACTTCCTGCTCTGAAACCATGTGACAATCCCACTTCCCTGTGTCCCCTCCTCCCCCATTAAAAAAGAGAAAAATGTACACACCTTACACACTACCTGCTGTGCTGTTACCCCCCCCTCCTGATTTATCCTGCACTGAGCATGTGCCAACCCCAAATTAGAAGAAGGAACTAATATTTGTGAGCGCAGATTTAGAACCTCCCACCCCCTAACTTTCTGATCAGTAATCTCTCCCAATAGATTGGGCTGTGCAGCATATAGAGAGGTGGTTGATGGTTCATTTTAAAGGCAGGAACCTGGCCTTTCATTTAAAGTTTAATTTAACTTGTTGGCCACAGTTCCCCTTTAAAATAGCACTAAAAATACAATATAAATGACCCTTAACAAGTTGTTAGATTCATAACAGATTATCTTTAAAGGAGAACAATAGCTATTGAAACCCCCCTCCACACATTGGTATTGACGAGGGAGAGGGCCTAAACTGCTCGGTCCTTAACACAGGGTTTACCTACAAACCAGAGAACCGTCACCTAGAATGGTTTGCTCACTGGGCTGCTTTGTTGTCCCCCTTCCCATTTGGCCCTTGGCCATACCAATATGAAGAAGTAAAAGACATGTGTCTTCCTATTAGTCAGGTCCAACTGTGAGGAGGGTAAAGTGGCCTGGTGAGCACAACCAGTTTGCAGATGATTGCCGTTTTGCCTTATACTTAGTGGGTCACAGAAACAGTTACATAGTTGCACATGCTCAGTGCATTCTTTAGCTCCCCTCCCCTTTTTTCCTTAACAGGGCTGTCAATCAACTACTGGGTGACCTGCCTATGACTGTGACCTGTTTGTCATTAAGACTTAGCAGTAAGAAAACCAAATTTTTACTCATTAGGAAGGATGCAGAACTGTTACAGAATTACTGGTTATTTCTCTACTATGCTGCTGATTTCAAAGGCGACAGTTAAAACTTCCTGCTAGTTAGTACAGATGAAGAAAACTGTTTTTTCGATTTGGTAGCGATTTCGTGGAACTTATTGAAATACCGCATATCCCAAAGCCTGATTCAAACCCAATTGAATTTTCCCTGATTTTCAACATTTCAAACGGAATTATTGACAGCGGTTTTCGCTGCGATTTCTGACTTTCCATTCTCTATTCTCGAAATTTTTGACTGCGATTTTTTGATTCTCAGTTTTCTTGAAAAGTTTAAACTGGGAATTTCTGAAAATTCCGTTGAATCTGCGGATTTTCGAAAAACCGACAGTTCCGAACCAAACTGGGTTTGTTTTTAAAACCGTGACTCATCAGTTATAAAACACATACAGGCTTTTTATATGGACCCAAGAATGGTGCAAACGTATCCTGAACAAAGTTTGTTAGGGGTTTTCCTAATCTTAGATTGGGAGAATGAAAGGTTGACATCCCCTAGACAGGAAGTTTTATCCCGAAAGATGAAGAGTAGACTTTTTTGGGTCAAAGACAAGTAAGTGCATTGCTGGTAAGTGCAGCTTACAAACAAGTCCTTGCTCAAGTCTCAAACATCTCTCATGCAATCTTACTAAATAATCCCCAGATCCCAAACAGTGACTATTAACCCCTACATTATCAGACAGGAGTTTCAGATCCCAAGCAGTGACCATTAACCCTACATTATCACACAGGAGATTCAAATCCCAAACGGTGACTATTAACCCCTACATTACCAGAAAGGAGTTTCAGACCCCAAACAGTGACTATTAACCCCTACATTACCAGACAGGAGTTTCAGATCCCAAGCAGTGACCATTAACCCTGCATTATCACGCAGGAGTTTCAGATCCCAAACAGTTACTATTAACCCTACATTACCAGACAGATGTTTCAGATCCCAAACAGTGACTATTAACCCCAACATTACCAGACACGAGTTTCAGATCCCAAACAGGGACCATTAACCCCTACATTACCAGACAGGAGTTTCAGATCCCAAACAGTGACTATTAACCCCAACATTACCATACAGGAGTTTGAGATCCCAAAGAGTGACCATTAACCCCTACATTACCTGAAGAAACTGTTTTTTTCGTATTGGTAGCGATTTCTGGAACTATTAAATACCGCATATCCCAAGCCTGATTCAACCCCAATTGAATTTTCCCTGATTTTCAACATTTCAACGGAATTATTGACAGCGTTTTTCGCTGCGATTTCGACTTTCCATTCTCTATTCTCGAAATTTTTGACTGCGATTTTTGATTCTCAGTTTTTCTTGAAAAGTTTTAAACTGGGAATTTCTGAAAATTCCGTTAATCTGCGGATTTTCGAAAAAACCGACAGTTTCCGAACCAAACTGGGTTTGTTTTAAAACCGTGACTCATCATTTTATAAACACATACAGGCTTTTATATGGACCAAGAATGGTGCAAACGTATCCTAACAAATTTTGTTAGGGGTTTTCCTAATCTTAGATGGGAGAATGAAAGGTTGACTCCCCTAGCCAGGAAGTTTTTCCCGAAGATGAAAGATTATACTTTTTGGGTCAAAGACAAGTAAGTGCATTGCTGGTAAGTGCAGCTTACAAACAGGTCCTTGCTCAAAAAACATTTTTTTTCTTTTTATTTTCTGTGAATGTTGCAAGTTACTGGTATTGACCAGACCATTTGGACTGACAGGTCAAAATGCGAACGGCTGTAGTTTATCGTCTTCATAACTACAATATAACAAAGGAATGTTGCAAGTTACTGGTATTGATACATACAGTAGAGTTGTCCGGGGAAATTTCCGATTGCCACTTGGAGTCAGGAAGGAATTTTTTTCCCCTTTCATAAATTTGGTGGGGTTTTTTTGCCTTCCTCTGGATCAACAGTTAGGCAGGAAATGAGGATATTGCTGGATGGGTTGAACTGGATGGACGTGTGTCTTTATTCAACCTCAAATACTATACTATACTAATAAAAACCTGCCATGTATGTACCCAGCCTTACAGATTCCATCTGTGATCTAATAAAAACCTGCCATGTGTGTACCCAGCCTTACAGATCCATCTGTGATAATTAAAAACCTGCCATGTGTGTACCCAGCCTTACAGTATCCTTCGGATCTATATAAAAACCTGCCCTGTGTGTACCCAGCTTACAGATTCCATCTGGATCTAATAAAAACCTGCCATGTGTGTACCCAGCCTTACAGATTCCATCGTGATCTATAAAAACCTGCATGTGTGTACCCAGCCTTACAGATTCCATCTGTGATCTGCTAAAAACCTGCATGTGTGTACCCAGCCTTACAGATTTCCATACTGTGATAGAAAAAAATGTGTGTAAACCCAGCTTAAAGATTCATCTGTTAGCGTAAAAAACCTGCCATGGGTGTACCCAGCACTACTAGATTCAACTGGTTGATCAGAAATAAAAAAACTGACATGTGTAGATACAAGCCTAGATAGCATGAAATTCCATCTTGATAACAGCAAAAAAAAAACTGCAAAGTTTGTGGTAACAGCGTACCGATAATCGGTCTGTGATAGATAAAAAATGGATCACTTACTCTCTCCCCGACCTGCCCAGGAAGTCAGTGTGATTGGCAAGAAGATTTACACTTAACATTTGCTTAATTGTAGCTGAGAGCAATTGAGCACAGCATACGTAAATCTTCAAACCCCCAAAACCTGTTGAAGTGTCTGTTAACAAAAAAAATAACTTGGAAATATTTGTCTTAAAAAAAAAATTAGACGCAACAAATACTTGGATGCTATGTACTATACTATAAATGAAGTATTCTTTTAGTTGCAGGATACCAGTCTTGAACAATTTATTAAAAATCTGTATGGTATAGGGAATGACCGCGAATTATCTTCTTTTTTTTTTATTCCGATTAATACTGCGCTTCTGTTTAAAATGCAGCTTGCTTTTGCACATATATATATTTCATATATATAATACTAGAGCTAGGCATTTGCATGGAAGGTGCAGTGGCGAGAATTAGTATATCAATCACTCAGGAAGGTCACGAGGACTTCTGTATCTACTGCCCCTACCACTGGCTCCCCCTCCCCTGTTAGGTTATTTTCATATATTAGAAATCCCTGTTTATTCTGACAGACAATTTCGGTCCTTCTTTCTCATTCAATAGGAAACCCACGGTAATTAACTATTTATTAATTAACAGGGGTTCCTATATAAAAGACTAAAATATAGGAAGGGAAGACACAGTGGTAGTAGGGCAAGTATTTTTCTACTGGCTTTGGCCTTATGGATTATATAAGAAATAATACGCTACACTAAAAGATGTAATATAGGGATTATCTCACGTCAGAGTTCCATGACCTGTATAAAGCACTAAGCCTGTGGCCTCGGCTTCCATATGGTTCATGGAACTCATTGGTGGGCGTGAACATCCTTTTTATTGCACTTTAGGTAGCGCATTTATCCCTTAGATAATGTACCCCTTAATAGGTCTCTATAGACCAACGGTACAATAATGCTATAATGGCACGAAAACTACGTAGTAGGCACCGATTATAACATTCAGGAAGTACTTTTAATCGACGCTTATTTCTTTACCCTCCCACACTTCAGTCACTTTGTTTCGTGAACTCGTGTGCAAGAGCACTCAGTTGTTAATGCAGGTTGCGACAACGGGCTTACTGCAGAAGACGAGTAGTGATGTTCGCGAGAGATGTTTACAGAGAAGTGACTGCCAGTGCCGGGGTGGGTAAAAGAATTGAGTGCGGTATGAAAAGTCCAAAGGAGGGGAGGGGGGATGGGGAGTTGTGAAGCAAGCCACCCACAAAGCCACTGGTACTAGGTAAGCACCACACTCAGAAAGAACAGAAAGAGACAACCGATGTGGGTCTGGTTGTGCTGGGCGGTGAAGGCATGGTGGAAGTGCACACTCCTGACTGTGAGTCCAATTGGGACAAGATATATTTGGTGCTGAAGGGTACATTATAAAAGATAATGTACCCCCTACTTTAATTATAGGATATCAGTGTCACTATGGAGGTCCGTGCCCTTTAGATAAAAGCATAAAATCCTCTGATATGGTTAGGAACTCAGCGGGAACATCTAATATCCTTATAATGTACATTTAAGGGTACATTATATACTATATAATACCCAATACTGACAATTTGGGCGGCAGGTTGGCGGAGGGTTGTAGGTTGGCAGTTGTATTATTTATTGTATGAAATACAGTTCTCCATGATAATTTCTGGTGTTATATAGTGATGAGGGAAAACCTGAGTTGAAAACTGTAGGTTTAAAAATCTGTGGATCGCAGAAACGTTTTTTAACCAATTGACAGGAGGAATTTTCCGAATTTCGTCAAAATCCTGTCCTAATGTGAAATCTGTGACCAAAAGTGAGCGATTCTCCGATGGCCCTGCCCTTGAGTGAGGAAGTTGAATGTTTAAATTGATTTAATTTTTTCAAAAAGCTTTTCTACCCTTCCCCCTTTTCCCTTAAAAGTACCAAGCTATCTAAAGCACCCAGCCTGTACCTGGCTTTGCCCGATGTCCTTACTGGCATGTGGAAGTTCACTCTGGCCATGTTCTACTTACTGGCCATGTTGAAGGGGTTTTCCCAGCTTTCCCTGCCTCTGGATTCTGATTGATGGAATAGCATGTTTCTTATATAGAGGCCTGAGGTTAAGATAACAAGCCAAACCCTGAACATCTGTAAGGGCAGCAGGTCAAAATCCAGCTGGATGGTCTTGAAGTTCAGATGCTCACCCTGCAATACTTTTAAAGGTGCTATATTTCCCCCACTCCCCCCAGTGTGATTTGGCAGAATGCGCAATATAAGTCCCAATTCCCTCTGTATAACATGCCTTCTGTGTTGCTAACCTGCATAAAAGAATATAAACTGCAAATACTATACTATTACTCTACTATAAAGACCTAAGGATCCCAAAATAATGAGCTACTTTGATGTATCCAACTATTCAACAACACAGTACAACATCATTACACAATTACAATTACAATTTATATTTTATTGTCTCCATAAATAAATAAATGTGTGCATCTCAGAACACAATGTTACCTTTGTTGTAAATAAAAGGTTGTTTCTTATTATATGAAATTCTACTTTTGTAGTAAAATGTAAAAATGAAAAGAATATGTGGTTAAAATACAAATGTGAGTTTAATTCAACTTACATCGGTAAAGAGAACAATATGTTTTAAGGTAAACATAAATCCCTTTTCTGCTGTTTGTTTAGATTACACTACCATGGATGCATTTCACTTTTATCTACATCTGTTAGGATGTATAGTTTATTAGTAATTTTTAGTACATTTTTCTAGCTGATTACAGCACAGACACAGAAGCATACAGTTCGTATTTTTTTGGATTAGGAGGGAAGGTCAAACCACAGACTTGATAATGAGCTCTCTTCCCTCTCTGCTTTTTTCTACTCCCATCACGTTTTTATTAAACATGCAGGTCTGTGACCGGGAGTGTAATGGGCCCACAAGAACGCCGCAAAACAAATGTGTCTTAGGTCACAGCTGTGGTTTTATTTAAGTGAAAATGAAGCCAATTTGTGGAGCCTAAAGCACATTCAAATTTTCATTAATAAATTGATGGAGTTTTTATAGAATTATACTAGTATATATTATATATATATATTTATATCATATATATATAAATTATATATAATTACACAAAAAATCTCTAGTACTTAACTACATCATACAATGCTAAATGAATAGAGTTAGACATGTTTTCAAGCAATGAGGCCAAATTCACGCTGCAACTTAAGTTCAATGGATACCTTTAGTTACATGGTTTGTACAGACATGCTGAGCTGACACACCACGGTCACAGGACAGTATCCATACAGTGTATCCTACCTAGTATGAAAAAAATATTATGTTCCCTGGGCTACCGCCAACCTGCTTCGTTATTTGGTGTCTAGCCAAATGTTCTTATGATCAAAGCTGTTGGTTTTAATTTAAGTGAAAATTGAAGCAAAGCAATTGTGGACCTACAGCACTCAAATTATCATAATTAACTTTGCTGGGAGTATTTATATATATATATATATATATATAATATATATTATTACACAAAAATCTCTAGTACTTAATACACATACAATATAAATGGAATAGAGTTAGAACATGTTTTCAAGAAAGTGAAGGCCAAATCACCTGCAATTAAGTTCAAAGGGATACCTTCGTGACATTGTTTGATACAGACATGCTTAGCGGACCACACCACTTCACGGCCAGTTATCCCAGTGTCAGTACGAACCTAGTGAAAAAATATATGTTCCATGGGCGCCATGCCATAACCTGCTTCTCTCTTTGTCGAGCATGACCTTTTCCAGGACTCAATAGCTTCAGAGCCTTCTATAACTTTTTAACCTTCTTCTTGGAATGCCTGAAAGGGCGGAGAATACATTTATCAGGAGCATAGCCTAATAGGGCGGCCGAAAAACAAAGGATACACTTACATATTGAGGAAGATAGCGGATAAATAGATAGATAGATAGATAGATAGATAGATAGATAGCGAGATAGATGTGATAGATAGAGATGATTGATTAGAATGATAGATAGCTGAGATAGATGATAGATAGATGATAGATAGATAGATAGAGAGATAGATAGACGGAAGACAGAAAGACAGTAATAGACAGGACAGACAGCCACGACAGACGTGAGATAACGATCCGTCCAGAAAACCGACCGAACGACGTCCGGACTGCCGACCACCGACGACCGATCGCCCCGATCGATCCGACAACAGGACAGACAGGCAGACAGAGAGATATGATGATTAGATTTTAATTTGGGTAAGCAAGATAGTGGTTAGCACATTGGGGAAATACAGATTTAGAGAATAATAATAATCCAGTGCTCCTGCCAGCATATTTTACAGAATGGTGATGTTAAATTGTGAAACAGCCTAGTGTCAAAGTTCTCTACTCCCTCTATAAGAAAGCACATGGATAGGGTAGAAAATAAATAGGTAAAGAATAGTAAAACAGTTCATTAGTGGACCTATAATTTCAGTATTTGGGAAGGAAGTTTAGAGTTTACAAAATGTGGCGAATTGCTCTCCTATTGATACTAGCTAAATAAGTACAGACGTTGGCCATTCCCAAAGTCATTAATGGCTTTTCAGCAGATGAGCTGATTGTTAGCTTATTTCTGCAAGCTGTCATGGATAGGGACTGCTTGCACCTGCATTGCAATAAAACACAATGCAGACTAAAAAAAATAAGCCTTCTCCTTAAACCATTTTTAAATCTCAATGCTCGCAGGAGTGACTCCAGAGTCAGAAAATTGGAATAGTAGAAAAAAGAAAGAGAATTCGAAGACAACATTTACTGTACCTTACAGTCCCATTTTGAAACCAATGCATGTTTTCTGATAAAATAATTCCTTTTTGGAAAATAAAACAAATTCAGTTAGTATGCAGCCAATTTGCATCCATCTATACAGCTTAACAATAGCTAGATGTACACAGGAAAATCAGTGTTTTTTCATTGATCTATTGTCAACACTTTATGAAAAGCAAAAGACGGTATTTATAATTATACTATTTAAAAACATTTGTATAGGATGGACCAAATCCCTACTTAATATTTTGTTTTATTACTAAATAAATAACTTATTATTTCTACCATAGCAAGCTAGCAAAAGTTAGCAAAAAACATGTTTTACAAATGTGCAATGTACCCAAGGTGTCTGAACTGTAGTTCATAGCAGTGGCATTTAAAACTAGAAATCACGGGCCCCCAGTAAAACTGTACTGGCCCTCTGTCTGGTTCGTCTACAGCGTATTGGGATTTTTCGTGATAGAAGAAGTGGAAGGCGGTGTACACAATTTTTGGGGGGCAATCAGCAGGACATAGTTATCAGTGTGCAGTCGAACGGTGGAGGGGGACGATTTGCATGGGTTTTCGGCGGGCAAACCAATGTTCAACTGTTCTCATCCAAATGAGACAAGTGAGGTCATCGGTATGCTTCGGAAAAATCCTGGCCGATCGTGTGGTCCTCTATGGACCACCATTTAATTGCAGCAAACGGTGTACCTTAAGAGGTTTGGGTACAACCCTGGTTTGTAGAATAGCCTGAACCATAGAAAATAGGCATGCAGATAGTCGTTTGTCTTGCACTGTTCTGTTTTTAAACATTTACCTAGCGAGCGGATACCAGTGCGGTTATCAGCAAAGTGGTTATCTAACAGCACAAGAATTCAATATTACATTTTTAATGCAGATAACATGTTCATCTGACATTATCAGATCTAAGTTTACAATGTTACAGATGAGAATCTACGTTTTCTTATATTAAGTGGCACACTAAGTGGAAAAAAAAAAACTTGGCTGTATAAATGTCTAGATCACTAGTATAAGCTGCGAATTACTTCCAGTTTATTGTGTGGCTGCGTATCTTTCACATGGCAGACGTTTGTAACCAAGCTGAGGATTGTAGGTCCCCATCCCCTTCTCGTTCTCATGTCACCCCTCAAGCAAATGAAACGGCCGCGCATGGCTTGGTTTAGTTACAAGGCGAGCCTGTATCAAGATTCAGTCTATCCGGCGCCGAGCATATTTTTCAGTTTGAAAGGACTTTATATGGTGATTCTGATAAGGTAGCTGAACAATCCTCTCCTTTGCCCCTTTGAATGCTACGTCTGATTACCCCTACCTCCAAGAGCGTACGACTCGCACAGCCTAACAGTGACATATCCATCTACGTGTGGGAATAATGAGGTAGACCTTACTTGCAGCTTGTTTTATATTAAAGGAGAGGAGCAAGCAGGCCGAGTGTGTGTGAGAACCCCCCGGACTACAGGAAGGTAGGGACAATCAATGATGTGGTGATGCTGTGATAGATCTTCTTTTACAAGATGTTAAAAAGTTAAACATGTCCAACTTCTAGGCGCTTGTTCTCGTAACGTTTGTTAATATGTGATTTACTTCTCTCTAACACGCCTACTAAACAGGTATCATATTTCCTCATGCCCATCCGGCTTAGCTGAGATCATAATCACTGAAGTGATGAGAGATTGTCAGTTGGGAGCAATCAAGCAAGACTAAACTCTTTTTGGTTCCCGATGACGGACCCTTCACAAACACACGTGACACTGCTGTGTTGTCCTGTTCATTTCAGTCTGCTGATTATGTCTATATATTTAATAGATTGGTCGTGACTTTGCCCAGACCTACAGATTCCGTATGCAGGTCTTTGTCTTGGTATATTCTGTATACTGTATACTATATAACTGTTAGTGTAGTTGTTGACCATTTTCTGAGGCTTAATCTGTCAATGGATATTGTATCCGTATTGGTATCACCCTAAATGATATTGCGAGTCGGGGGGGGCCGTGTATGTGTGTTTGCGCATATTGCGGGGTTGTGGTGATCTACATGAGTTATTGATTGTTGGTTTCAGCCACTACTAGTACAATGATTTTGCCCACCCCCCCCCCCCGTATAAATGTGCACTATCTGGTTACAATAGTGTGGTGTTGAGTGAGAGGTATGTGTGATCAGTTTATATCTGCAGGGGATAGCTTTGGATTGAATTTACCGTGGGGCCTGCCAGGTGTCTTACCCAAGCCTTACATGATTCCATCTGGTGAAGAGCTAAATAAAAAACCTGCCAGTGTTGTACCCAGCCTTACACATTCCTACGGTGATCTGCTAGGTGCCTAAAAATCCTTGCCATGTGTTGTACTTCCCAGGACCGCGGACCAGTTACAATGACCTTTCCATGCACCGCGTGTCCCCCCCCCTCCCCCCCCCCCTTCTCCCCCCCCCCCCCTGTGCCCCCCCCCCCCATCCGCTTAGTATGTTCAAGTCTAAAACACTACAAATCACAGCATATTCAAACGGCTTATATCTTCAGGGATCTAGGTAGACATATTTAAAAGAAACATAAAGGTACCCTGGTGGATGGGAAGATGACTTATAGGATGTACCTTAGAAGAAATAAAACAATACAATTTTCTCACTATAATTGCCCTTAACAGGTCAGATTTAAAAAAAAAGAAGTGTTACCACTAGTATTCAAGCAGGCTGATCAATACATGCACAAGATTAAAAAGCACAACAGTAATCCAACCTTTTCTTTGGCGATGGGGCTGGTCCCCATTCTGTATATAACTTCCTTGTGTGAACAAGGATTTAATCATCAAGATGTTGTTTAAATTGGTTCTGTGGCATATGGCAGAGATATAGTAGAATCATGTCACACTTAGTGCAAAAAATAAAATCGTGTATGTACTGTGTCTTTTAGCCATGTCATCTGTGATATTTCATTCATTAAATGTATGACCTAAGTTCAAAAGCAAAAATCATATTTTCTCCTATAAAGTCAAAAAAATCCCCAAGCGTGAATAGTTTGGTTTTAGAAAGGTTCTGCTGAAGAGTACTGCCTGCGCTCAGTGAATCCTCGTGTATTCTCTAGTGCTTAAGCAGGGTGACATTTAAAGGGACTGCCTCATATGCTTGACTGGCCTTGATAATTTTTTAATGTATTTTTCCCTGGTAGTCTGGCCAGAAAAAAACACCTCCACAGCATCTGGACATATCATGGAGTTGCATACACTAAAAGACTATCAAGTGCTAGATAAAATGTGTTAATCGTTGTGTATTTTTTTATTACTAAAGCAAACAGTTTAAATGGGACGATAAAAGCGGAGAAATAATCAATGGTATAAGTAGCCCAAAAAAGAAAGTGGTTCTTAATGTTCTATGGAATCCATTGTACGACCTCTGTGTCAACACAGCGCAAATTGACGCAATGCGCCCCTCCACGCGTCCAGGGCAAATTCCACTATGTATTATATTAATGATCCCATTGTCGGAAGAGGCTTGTCTATGTATATTTTTTATGGCCTCAGTACTAAGCTCCTGACAATAAAGTACAGATCCCAGTGTGTAGGGGTTGTAGAATAATTGCTGATGATAGGATGCAGTTAGGTATCAACAATTGCAACAAAATACCACATAGTACAGTTTATTTGTGTTTAAATATTGTTTTTTATTGCAAAGGGTACACTTAAAAAAAAGTTGGTTTTTTTTACTACAATATTTAAGAGAGGATAAAACCATGGATATGGTGAATGAAAATACGTACAGCATGGTGACACATGCGATTTACTTAGATAAAGAGGACCTATTATTCTTAGAACATACCTGTGCACGAGAGATAATAATAAAACTGCAATTAGTATGCATTAACCTATACTATACCAGTTATGGTGACCATTGCACGCCAGGAGATGTTTAGAAAACTACAACCCTAGCATGCCTTGTTAGCAGTCTGCACCAAGGGGCCTTAGTTCAATCGATTTAACGATTTGTTTATTCACAAAAATAACTAGAACGACATAAATACGATAATGCATAGTAGATTTAGACCACCATAAACATAAAAAACCATTGTGGTAGTTTATGTACATTACATGGCTTCAATGGCGATACCACACATGAATAAGATGGCCCAAGGCATGCTGGGTGGTGGTTCCAAAACTCGGGAGTGCCCATAGTCAACGGGGACTTGATCTCTTCACATTACCTGTGCACTATTTTAAGTGAAAAAGAGTCTTTTAAAAGGTGGCATGAGCTTGTTGTATCATGTTTATTTTATGAGAGAGCAACCACCCATGCAAGAAATAATATATTTTCTGGTCAGCTTGGATCCCTACGTATATAGAAAAGAAAAAAAAACACATACTAGTACATTAAAGTATATTAACCCTATATTTAGTTTGAAATATGGCCGTATTAGGAGCCTGTTTAACAACTGTGGCATAAAATCATAAATACTGAAGTGCACATTGTAGGAACCAATTTAGGAGTAGATGTTGTATTGACACCTTTTGAATGTATTAATTTAACTGACCTATTATTGTATGAAATAAATACACAGTAAGTAACCTGTTAAAAATAATGATATATTTTTTTAATGAATATGCTCCCCCAACGTGTTAGAAATACCTTCAGTGACAAATATAGGTTTGTTGTAATGTTTGTATACAAGGATGGTTCAGCCCATATCCTTTTTACACCTGGCAAAGTCCTTTGTGATTGCGAATACCTTGGGCACCCCATGGAGGTTGCTCCTTCCATACCCACCCAGGATGCTAGGACACCATGGTTAGCGGCATCTAGGAACCACCTTATGAATACGAAAAAAAGTTGATCTTCACTTGCGGATGACGTTCGCGGATCCGATACCCGGATCCGCGCGGATACCCCGTTCGCGAAACGGTGGATTGTCCAGATTTCACGACTTTCCGAACTCCGAACCGCCGGATTTTTGCATTTTCGAAATTTATGAGATATCTCGATTTCGAAATTACGGATTTCTGTATTTCACGATGAGCGAAAATTACGAGGATTTCTCATATTTTCGAAAATTACGGATTTTCGAATTGTCGAAATTACAAGGATTTTCCGATTTTCGAGGATATTGTTCATTTTAAGTGGGTCCGCTGCGGATTTTCGCATTGTTGAATTTCTCGAAAATTTGCGGGATCCTCAGCGGAGGATCTCTAATCTTCACCAAGGAGGCTAAGGTAAGTGTAGTGACTCCTCAAATGTACTACTAATTTTTACCCAAAAATATATATCTACTTCCTATACACTATACAAGTTAGGCAGAAATAATAGTTTTAAGAGACTGTTCATTTAAGGATTTCTATTTATTAGTTAATGATTAAATTATATCCTGTACTATCGACTTTTGTGTCCTCGAAAGAGTTTTTTTGTTATAGGGAAAGAAAATGCGTTTAATTCTATATAATAAAGAAAATGCCCATTTTGCTAGTTTTATTACGTAGGTTACAAACTATCATAACAACAGCAAATGTCGAGAGGGTTTTATAGTGTATTATTACAGACATTAAACTTTGAAAATCCGCCCCTGCCGTGTTTATTGTAACATGCCCTGTGGATATGTTCGGCTACATTGCATATTAGACTTACAAAACTCTATGACGATTTTTCGAGTATACAAATTTTTACCACTTTATATCTTTGGCAAGAATTAAAACAGTTGTTTACTCCAAAGGCCATTGTTTATGATACATTTATTAAGTATTGGAGTCAAATATTTTGTGTGGAAGCAATGACTTTTTGGGTCATCATCTAATAGATCCTCTTTAAGACGGTTTTCACCTTCCATCAATATCTAATAAATCAAGAAACACAAGTGACAAGTAGATGTACTATTTTGTATTGTTATACTGTCCAGGTATTCTCAGGTGGATTTAGGTCCTTTAAAAGCAAACGAAATGTCTATTAATAGCAAATGTAATTGCATTGATATGTCTATAGTGAAGGAAGGATCAGGCATCAGATACATTGACCTAAAGATCTGAATGTGTATTTAATGAGAGAAATTGTGTCAGGGGTTTTGCAATTTAGATGTCTGCTTTTTTCTATAACAAAAGTTTAAGCCTTGCACTCCCTGGTGTAGGAGAAGCAATAGAGTTCCCTGATGTAGAAGAAAAATATGGGGTCATTCATGTAGGAGAAGAGTTATACTATGTTTGTAACACGTAGTTATAGCAAAGATTAAAGTACACCTACGAAAAGACAGATTACTGTGCTCTACAAAGAGGAAAGGAATGCAAACAAAGGCATTTTTCGTAGTGAGAAAGATGGGAAATAATGCTAAAATATAGTTCCATGGTTAATAAATGGCATGTTCAACAGTTAAGGAATTGTCAGAACTCGCTTAAAGTAACCAAAATGCCAAATTTATTCCATAAATCATTGACTCTTCTGCATTTGTGTGAGAAAAAAATAAATTAGCATGCCAACGTATCATTAGCTGTGTTTTATGCATCTCTATTGGCAGGTTTATAAGAAGATATACACTGTACTGTACATAAAGAGTTACTTCCCCCTTAGACTCACAATGCTAACACAGAGTAAATTAGTAATATGCTTCTTACACATAGAAGTACAAAGCAAACTTTTTGGGAAACTTTATTTTCTCTCCAAAACAAGAGCAAACGTACTGCATACATTGATAATTTAAATACTTAACTGATGTTGGGTCTATTGGTTTCTTAGCAATAATCATTAATTGATAAATAGAAAGGGCTTTGTTTTAAGGTGTGTTATTTGCATTGGTTACCGATTGGCTTAGATAAAAATACGACTGCAAGACAACCAAAAGCATTATTCAAAACGGTGTAATTCTTGGATTGCCTTATCAGTATGTTTGACCATGGCCTGAAACGATTAAGGTTTTGATACTATTTCTTGCTGATATTATCACAACTCTTTAATTCTACAAATTCATGTAATTTATTCACTGTAACATAGTAAGTGAGACATATTATTGAAAGAATGTTAAAATATCACAGGCGGCTGTAAATGGTAAGATTGTCCCAGCACGCTGATCACAAAAATAATCCATTAAGTTCATGGAACATGTCACTTCAACACAAGTGTGTTAAAAGCTGAATAGAGGTAAAAAGTTAAGTAGAAATTCTCTGATTTCTCTTTTTTGGAGATACACCATAATCCCTAGTAATTCCAGTCTTTCCTATTTTCTGTCCAAACCAGGCACAAGGTGAAATTGTGAGTAACCCCTTAACTCAATAACCCCCGGACATCACAAATAGATGCAGTAAGTGCCACTCATAGATGACAGTAGTGCCAGAAGTGCACTCATAGAGCAGTAGTGGCCAAATAATAGCACTGCAGCCATGTTTGTTGTAGTCATGACTGGGTGACATTGATATTCCTTTGATATTTACTTTGTGTACAACAGGCTCATGACACCTTAGGGGTCATACATACTTATTACATATTAACAAATCTCAGTGTATATCAAAGGACACATTAGAACAACGCAATATTGAGACACTGAATGACCCAAAACTTGAAAGTGTCAGTGTGATTGATTAATTGTAATCAGTAGCAAATCCATGGAACGCCACTTATGCAGATTTTTAATGTCTATACCACTGTAAGTATCTGGAGCAAACTGTATAGAGGTTGTAGCCATTTTCTGGGTTGTATCAAAAAAATAAAAACTAGTCATGGTGTGTGATTAAATAGCTTGAAGTATGACACTTTCGATAATGAACACACAAAACCTATTCTGTAAAATGTACACATAAGAACCAATTATCTAAATATTTCATATACAGAAACTTAGTAATTCAATAAATAAACATTAATATGAGCCTATAGAAATCTCATTAGTTATTACTATTTACTTCTATAGAAGTTGTGTTTTTTGAAGTGTTTTTAATATATGGCTAAAAGTGGCACAATGTTATGGTATCCTGGAGTATCCTGTTAATCCGGATTTGGTGTTTAAAAAGGCGTGTTAGAATAAATCATTACAGCGCCTAAAACCAGAAATATAACACACAGACCACAATAAAAAAAGCATTTAGCAATTAAAATTAAGGTTAGCATGATCCAAAAAAGAAACAAAAAACACCCCACCTTGTACCAGTCTAAAGTGTATGAAGCATTAACAAGAGGTGCTGATGAGTTGTTTTGGGACTAGACAATGACTTTAAGAACATAGAGGCCCAAACAATTGTGTTTTTTGCATTACTTGGAATCCACCCATCTAAAAGTTTACATCTCTAAAGTTTTAATGTGTGTTTCTTTAAAAAGCTTAGTATGTAAATGACTGTGTACACCTGGAATCTTAAGGGGTTGGAAAAGGAAAGAGAGCGGTCGAGTCAGTTCAGCACACATTCAATGCAGACTTACTATATTAAATTATCCTCGGTGTTTTTATATGACTAGCTGAGATGCCTACTCTGTTGCAAAAGCCGAATGGGGTGTGTTAGTCCCAAACCTTAGCTCAATAGTTCAGCTTACAGGTATTTGAGGACAATGGTCATAGATTTTTTTGTAGAAATGTCTTCAGTATAGTTGTGAATGCGGTAATAGCCTTCTTTAACCGAATTGAACGAAATTGGATGCACCAGCCTTTCCTGGCTATCTCCTTAACCTGGAAATGGACAGAAAATCAAACTGCTTTTGCTTCTTATTTTGTATGTGATTTTAACATTTAACAGTTATCCTACCGATTCTTTCGAACATCAGTTTAAGATATGTTAAATTTAATACTTTGATTTCTCAAATAATAGAAGGACAGCTGCTTTAAATGAAAACAAATTATATTTTATTTCTAACTTTAAGATCAAAAATGATGGAAAAAATTGCACAAGTATTAATCATCGGGCTTTCTCAGATTATGTAAATGGTCTAATGATTCCGTAATCACTGATTTCTATTTTGTGCATCAGGCATGGACTGTACAATCAAAATAACATTTCACACTAACTTTATGGGTAATGCTAATGCTATGACACTGCGAAAGCGAATATTATGTTTTAATGCTGTACTAATGTGTAGATTTTACGCATGATGGTTGACCCAATTCCTTATTGACACATTTTTAATTTTGTTTATTTTTTTTAGAACGTAAGTGACCCATTGCTTCTAATTCCTAATTGGGGTATTAATAATTTTAATAGCATTCGCTTAATTTTCATTGTAAGAAAAAGAAAAGAAGGGGACAGACAAAAATGTTTTTTTGAACTGCGACATTTTGTATGTAATGAGTTCCAAAATGATTTCTGTTTCTCTATACGCTGACAAAAATTACATCTACCTATGTGTATTACATTCCGATGTTGAGCAGTGAATTCATCCATGCAGAAGCACACAAAGTTCCTTAATGAATGCTTGCAAAGCAGCGGCAGACTATGGCTGGAAAACAAAAATTTAGACTTCTTCTTTGTAAAAGGAGATAGTCTTTCTAAGCTATAATACTAAGTCTATTTACCTATCTGTTTGTTTGAAAATATATTATCCGTTGTGCCAAGAACATGTAAAGAAATTAATATGATATAATAATAATTTAAAACAACTTAGTTGTAAACGCTAATGGGCAGGGACTCCTTCCCGCAGAGCCAAAGCAGCTAGGGCACGTCTATTATAGAATTTGTATATGGATGTACTGAACTATTATGAATATTTGCCTCTTTTGATGCTTTTGGATTTTGTAATTGTACCGCACTACGTCTCCAAGGGCACTTTATCATAAACAAAAATCAATTCCACAACAACAATAAATCCAAAAGATTAAATGTAAAATTAAGTAATCCTTCTATTCTATAAAGGTAAGTTAAAGATTGTACTTAAACCCTTTGCTATACAAAAATAAAACACTTTAAAAAGCAAGTGTATACAACAAGCATAGTCTCCAGATACAATATTTAATCTTACTAACAGGATGACGAGCATGATCAATCACAATGCAGACATTGAGTCATTCTATTAATGCTGTTCACTAGAGACAGGTGGCAGTGACTGCACTTCTAGTATGGATTAGTCCATTTTCAGGTAGTGCAGCTAAAAAGCTGATGAAAAGCTGGGTAAGCACATAAAGGAAGATGAGCTGATTCGTCTATCTGGTGTATCACTCAAACGCTATCATCAGATATTAAGCAAGACAGACAGCACTTAACGCAAAGATCTAAACTGTTCACAGACCGTATTGGGAACGTTCATATGCAAATGTATGCGAAAAGATCCAAAATAGACTTAGAATAGCCCTATTGCGCATAACTTGTACACATAAGTCAACTATAAACAGGGTTCAGTTGGGAAATATACTATACTATATTAACTATTTCCCATAATCTATTTTTTACATATTAGATTATCGTGTCTACTCTCACAAATGACAATTATGAACTTGATTAAATTAAAGGCTAAAAGAGGGTTATTTAATGTATTAGTTTCAATCTGTTTTCAACCACAATTGTTCAAAACAAAGTTCATTGCGCAATGAAATCCATAAGCACTGGCAGATAGCAAATTTCAGGGGAAAAATGTTAAAACTTGAAGAGCCACAAATGCCACCCCAATGAAGTCCAAAGGAAGTTAAATCTGAAAAAATTCACCTAAAATTAAGGGATTAAATGCAATGGCAACCTTACCGTAAAAGGCTCAGGACTGAGAAAATGGTATGAGGAACATGTATTCAATGCCCAAAATCTTAAAAAAAAACAAAAAAAACCCACAGCCAGACTGGAAACTTCACGGCTTTCCGGTTTTGGCATTCCGAATGTCTTTTGAAATTTTCTTAGAATTTTAATTTACGAATCGAAAATGTAAAAAAATTCTAGGACTTTTCAATTTTCAAAAAATAGATTTGGAAATTAAGATTGTTTTCAGCAGAAACTGCTCGGATTATGTGGGTATATGTCTTTCATAAGATACAGCCAGGCTCAGTAGACAGGTGAGGCTATTTATAGCTTTCTAAGTAGCCCAATAAATTTAAGATGTTAACCAAGTAGCTGGTCTATGTGCAAGCTAACACATAATATTGCATCATGAGTACTTATATTGTCAAGGAGAATAAACGGTGTTTACACAACTCATAGAAACATATTATTCTTATTATTATATTTGAGTGAGGCAGTGAGTGAACTTTATAAGGACCCCCATAGCTGTGTTTATTTACTTTCAGCTAGATTTCATTGATCTGCGAGTATGACCATTGACGACAGTAAATTAGAACAAAATATACTTAAAATGAGTTATTAAAGCTGATTAAAGTGTTGTACACTCATTTGGACACTCTGCTTTTATTTAAATTTTTTGTTGTTGTTGCCACAGATTTGTTTTTTTCTAATTGCAAATAGTTGTGGTGCAGCTGGAGACTTGCAGTTTAGGGTTGCTTTCTTTAGCTGGAAGATTCTACCCATAACACTAGTAGTGAAAGTGTCAAATCTGCAAATGGCCAGAACTGCCATGTTACAGTCTTGCCTTCATGATGCAGATCATGCTGCATCTGCGGATGGCTCTCTGAGGGTTACTTGAAAGAATAAACCTTCCTGGAGAGGAAATGCTTACAAATAATAGTTTGTTTGAAATTCCCTTACAAAGCTTTGTGAATAAAACAGTCACCGCCAAAGAAGTTAAGATATGTAGATGATGTTTTCTACCATTTCTGCATCTACAAGCCACATCTATTTAATGCAACCACAAAAAAGGTAAAGAAAATAGGTGAGTAGAAAAATTGTGACATCCTAGTAATAATAGTAAATAATGCTTTGCTTTCATGTGGAGTTTAGAGTTCAATACAGTTTCCAATAATTTATCAGTTTCCACTTTTCATTCATTGGTTAACTTTTATTTGAATAAACATTTTGACAACAGTGCATAGGTTGATGAGAGATAATTCTTATTGTACTGCCACGGTTTTATTGAGTCAATGTAATCTGGGAGACTTTAGTTGCCAGATTCATTAAGTCAGATCCTGGCTGCTTAAACATTCGTTCCATCCCTCTTGCGGAAACAAAATTTAGTTCTGACCATTGCTTCATTTGGATGTTCCCTTTCCTAAATGCTATTGTATGAGCTTGGGTCCTCTAATGCATGAGTTTGACAAAATATTTTATTTCACCTTAGATAATGTTAAAAGCCGCTATGGCATGGCAGCCTTACAGATTCCATCTGTGATCAGCTAAAAACCTGCCATGTGTGTACCCAGCCTTACAGATTCCATCTGTGATCTGCTAAAAACCTGCCATGTGTGTACCCAGCCTTATAGATTCCATCTGTGATCAGCTAAAAACCTGCCATGTGTACCCAGCCTTACAGATTCCATCTGTGATCTGCTAAAAACCTGACATGCGTACCCAGCCTTATAGATTCCATCTGTGATCAGCTAAAAACCTGCTATGTGTACCCAGCCTTACAGATTCCAATTGTGATCTGATAAAAACCTGCCATGTGTACCCAGCCTTACAGATTCCATCTGTGATCTCATCTGTGATCAGCTAAAAAACCTGCCAGTGGTGTACCCAGCCTTACAGATTCTGTCTGTGATCTAATAAAAACCTGCCATGTGTGTACCAGCCAACGATTCCTCTGTGATCTGATAAAAACCTGCCATGTGTTACCAGCCTTACAGATTCGTCTGTGATCTATAAAAAACCTGCCATCATGTGGTACAGCCTTACAGATTCCGTCTGTGATCTGATAAAAACCTGCATGTGTGTACCCAGCCTTACAGATTCCATCTGTGATCTGATAAAAAACCGCCATGTGTGTACCCAGCCTTACAGATTCCATCTGTGATCTGATAAACATGCCATGTGTGTACCCAGCCTTACAGATTCCATCTGTGATCTGATAAAAACCTGCCATGTGTGTACCCAGCCTTACAGATTCCGTCTGTGATCTGCTAAAAACCTGCCATGTGTGTACCAGCCTTACAGATTCCTCTGTGATCTTCTAATAAACCTGCATGTGTATACCCAGCTTACAGATTCCATCTGTGATTGACTAAAAAAAACCTGCCATGTGTGTACCCAGCCTACACAATCCATCTGTGATCTGCTAAAAACCTGCCATGTGTGTACCCAGCCCTACAGATTCCATCTGTGATCTGCTAAAAACCTGCCATGTGTGTAACCAGCCTTACAGATTCCATCTGTGATCTGCTAAAAACCTGCCATGTGTTACCCAGCCCTACAGATTCCGTCTGTGATCTGCATAAAAACCTGCCATGTGTGTACCCAGCCTTACAGATTCCATCTGTGATCTGCTAAAAACCTGCCATGTGTGTACCCAGCCTTACAGATTCCCTGTGATCTGATAAAAACCTGCCATGTGTACCCAGACTGATTCTGTCTGTGATTGATAAAAACCTGCCATGTGTACCCAGCCTTACAGATTCTGTCTGTGATCTGATAAAAACCTGCTATGTGTGTACCCAGCCTTACAGATTCCATCTGTGATCTGCTAAAAACCTGCCATGTGTGTACCCAGCCTTACAGATTCCATCTGTGATCTATAAAAACCTGCCATGTGTGTACCCAGCCTTACAGATTCATCTGTGATCTGCTAAAAACCTGCATGTGTGTAACAGCCTTACAGATTCTGTCTGTGATCTGTATAAAACCTGCCATGTGTGTACCCAGCCTTACAGTTCCATCTGTGATCTGATAAAAACCTGCCATGTGTGACCCAGCCTTACAGATTCCATCTGATCTGATATAAAAACCTGCCATGTGTGTACCCAGCCTTACAGATTCCGTCTGTGATCTGCTAAAAACCTGCATGGGTACCCAGCCTTACAGATTCTGCTGTGATCTGCTAAAAACCTGCCATGTGTGTACCCAGCCTTACAGATTCCGTCTGTGATTGATAAAAACCTGCCTATGTACCCAGCCTACAGATTCCGTCTGTTATCTAATAAAAACCTGCCCGTGTACCCAGCCTTATAGATTCCATCTGTGATCTGCTAAAAAATCTGCATGTGTACCCAGCCTTACAGATTCCATCTGTGATCAGCTAAAAACCTGCCATGGTACCCAGCCTAAGATTCCATCTGTGGATCAGCTAAAAACCTGCCATGTGTACCCAGCCTTATAGATTCCATCTGTGATCAGCTAAAACCTGCCATGTGTACCCAGCCTTACAGATTCCATCTGTGATCTGCTAAAAACCTGACATGCGTACCCAGCCTTATAGATTCCATCTGTGATCAGCTAAAAACCTGCTATGTGTACCCAGCCTACAGATTCCAATTGTGATCTGATAAAAACCTGCATGTGTACCCAGCCTTACAGATTCCATCTGTGATTTGCTAAAAACCTGCCATGTGTGTACCCAGCATTACAATTCCATCTGTGATCTGCTAAAAACCTGCCAAATGTACCAGCCTACAGATTTCATCTGTGATCAGCTAAAAACTGCCATGTGTGTTACCCCGCATTAAGATTCCATCTGTGATCTATAAAAACCTGCCTGTGTGTACCCAGCATACAGATTCCATCTGTGATCTGCTAAAACCGCCATGGGTGACCCAGCTTACAGATTTCATCTGTGATAGCGAAAAACTGCTATGTGTTCCCATGTGTACCCAGCCTTACAGATTCCATCTGTGATCTGCTAAAAACCTGCCATGTGTGTACCCAGCATTACATATTCCATCTGTGATCTGCTAAAAACCTGCCAAATGTACCCAGCCTTACAGATTTCATCTGTGATCAGCTAAAAACCTGCCATGTGTGTACCCAGCATTACAGATTCCATCTGTAGACAGGAGTTTCAGATCCCAAACAGTGACCATAAACCCCTACATTACCAGACAGGAGTTTCAGATCCCAAACAGTGACCATTAACCCTACATTACCAGACAGAGTTTCAGATCCCAAACGTGACCATTAACCCCTACATTACCAGACAAGAGTTTAAGATCTAAAACGTGACCATTAACCCCTACATTACCAGACAAGAGTTTGAGATCCAAAACAGTGACCATTAACCCCTAACATTACCAGACAGGAGTTTCAGATCCCAACAGTGACCATTAACCCTTACATTACCAAACAAGAGTTTGAGATCCAAAACTGACTATTAACCCCTACATTGCCAACAGAGTTTGAGATCCAAACAGTGACCATTACCCCTACATTACCAGACAGAGTTAGATCCAAACAGTGACCATTAACCCCTACATTACCAGACAAGAGTTTGGATCCAAACAGTGACTATTAACCCCTACATTACCAGACAAGAGTTTGAGATCCAACATACCATTAACCCTAACATTGCCAACAAGATTTGAATCCAAACAGTGATCATTAACCCCTACATTGCCAGACAAGAGTTTGAGATCCAAAACCTTGACTATTAACCCCTACATTACCAGACAGAGAGT
Organism: Hymenochirus boettgeri; assembly: GCA_019447015.1. Taxonomy (NCBI): domain Eukaryota; kingdom Metazoa; phylum Chordata; class Amphibia; order Anura; family Pipidae; genus Hymenochirus; species Hymenochirus boettgeri. The sequence goes on from CM033477.1 coordinate 20,701,567, forward strand.
TGAGATCCAAACAGTGACTATTAACCCCTACATTGCCAGCAAGATTTGAGATCCAAAACAGTGACCATTAACCCCTACCATTACCAACAAGAGTTTGAGATCCAAAACAGTGACTATTAACCCCTACATTACCAGACAAGAGTTTGAGATCCAAAACAGTGACCTTAACCCTACATTGCCAGACAGAGTTTGAGATCCAAAACAGTGATCATTAACCCCTACATTGCCAGACAGAGTTTGAGATCCAAAACAGTGACTATTAACCCCTACATTGCCAGACAAGAGTTTGAGATCCAAAACAGTGACCATTACCCCTACATTACCGACAAGATTTGAGATCCAAACAGTGACTATTAACTCTTACTTTATCACACAGGAGTTTGAGATCCTAAACAGTGACTATTAACCCCTACATTACCAGACGGAGTTTCAGATCCCAAACAGTGTCCATTAACCCCTACATTGCCAGACAAGATATTGCGATCCAACAGTGACCATTAACCCCTAATTACCAGACAAAGTTTCAGATCCCAAACAGTGACCATTAACCCCTACATTACCAGACAAGAGTTTGAGATCCAAAACAGTGACCATTAACCCCTACATTACCAGACAGGAGTTTCAGATCCCAAACAGTGACCATTAACCCCTACATTACCAGACAGGAGTTTCAGATCCCAAATAGTGACCATTAACCCTTACATTACCAAACAGAGTTTGAGATCCAAACAGTGACTTTAACCCCTACCTGCCAGACAAGATTTGAGACCAAACAGTGACCATTAACCCCTACATGCAGTCCAGAGTTTGAGATCCAAAACATTGACATTAACCCCTACATAACCAGGCAAGAGTTTTTGAGATCCAAACAGTGACCATTAACCCCTACATTACCAGACAGTGTTTGAACCAAACAGTGACATACCCCTACATTACCGACAAGTGTTTGAGATCCAAAACAGTGACCATTAACCCTTACATTACCAGACAAGTGTTTGAGATCCAAAAAAGTGACCATTAACCCCTACATTACCGACAGATTTTGAGATCCAAAACAGTGACCATAACCCCTACTAGCAACAGAGTTTGAGATTCAAAACAGTGACTTTTACCACTACATTACCAGACAGGGTTTGAGATCCAAACAGTGACCATTAACCCTTACATTACCAGACAGGAGTTTGAGATTCAGACATAACCAATTAACCCTTACATTGCCAGCGAAGAGTTTGAGATCTAAAACAGTGAATATTAACGCCTGTATTTTCCAGACAAGAGTTTGAGTATCCAAAACAGTGACTATTAAACCATTACATTGCCATCAAGGGTTTGACATCCAAAACAGTGACCATTAACCCTTACATTACCAGACAAGAGTTTGAGATCTAAAACGTACATTAATCTTTACATTACCTGACAAGAGTTTTGACATCCAGAACAGTGACCATTAACCCCTACATTACCAGACAGAGATTTTGAGATCTAAAACAGTGACTATTTAAGCTTTACATTACCAGACAAGAGTTTGACATCCAGAACAGTGACCAATTAACCCTTACATTACCAAACCAAGATTTAAGCAGAGCTGAACTTTAAAGCACAAATAAAATCAATTTTACTTTTATGTTAGGTAAGAAATCACCTTTCCCTGGATAAGCATTGTCATATAACATTATATGTGTCACTGATATTGCATCATTGTGAAAATGTAGAGTGACTATATAACAATAACACTGAAACAACCTTATATTTTTGATTTGTTAATTTATACTCTAGTTTATACAATAACAATTCTATGGTGGGGAACATATACAATGTAAAAATATTTAAACTGTATGAACCATGATTAGCTACTTTATTAGGGCTGAACCCTTACAGCATAACAGGTACTTAAAGGGTAACTGTTGTCCAAAATAACTTAAGGTAAACTGACGGATGCTTTCCTGAGTATTTTTGCAATTTACTTTTCATTATTTTTTTACATTGTTTTGACGATATTTAAATTTTTATCTGCCATATGGTAGCATCATCACCAGTCCCCTGCACTTCCTACTCTTCCTGCTCTGAACCATGTGACAATCCCACTCCCTGTGTCCCCTCCTCCCCCATTAAAAAAGAAAAATGTACACACCTTACACACTACCTGCTGTGCTGTTACCCCCCCACCCCTCCTGATTTATCCGCACTGAGCATGTGCCAACCCCAAATTAGAGAGAGGAACTAATATTTTGTGACGCAGATTAGAACCTCCCCACCCCCTAACTTCTGATCAGTAATCTCTCCCAATAGATTGGGCTGTGCAGCATATAGAGAGGTGGTTGATGGTTCATTTAAAGGCAGGAACCTGGCCTTCATTTAAAGTTTAATTTAACTTGTTGGCCACAGTTCCACTCAAGTCTCAAACATCTCTCATGCAATCTTACTAAATAATCCCCAGGGACCCAATACGGCTAAAGATAAGAGTCTTAATTCATTAACTGGAACATGAAAAATCATCATAAACCTAACAGGAAAAAAAAAAAACAACTTGTTACCCAAAATAACAAGCTCTTCGGGCTGACCTGGATTCTGCTCCTCCTGGGAGATTATACCAGCATAAGAAGAAACCTGGATAGCGTCCCAGATCAGAGATATAGGAGACACAATCAGGCTTAATATCTATGTAGATCTCTCCGCCTTCACAACTGAATCACAGCCAGATATGTATACAGCCTAGAACAGCACCAACATTTACATTTAACCCCTCACAAAGACACAGTGGCAGCTAAAATACTCCAGGGGAACATACGGTCCAGGTTACAATATTTAAACTATAACATGCATTTCTCAGAAAGGTAGAAATCAATTGTAACCAGTAGAAAGATAAAATCTTTACGTCTATTAATCCTTAAATATGGATTTCTTCATGTAATTAGACATTTCTGGGGAGTTTCTCTCCTTGGAGTTTCCTATCTGGAATGTGGTTTGTAGATAACTTGCAAGTAGATCTGTAATGGAATAATCCCTTAGGGCCACAGACACACTGGAGACATGGAAGGGCACGTTTGTAAATCCGAACAGCACTTTGTGTTAAAGGGAATTTGGCTATAAAAGGAAAACGATCAATTCTCTCCATGGCACCTGACCTTCGTCTTTGAAAATATAAATACCAGAGGTTGCTATGAAATTTACATATTACACTTCCATTAAAAAAATGTACTGGGGTGTAATTGGCTTCTTACATACCAACATAATAACTTAACACCTTTAATGGATAGACTTGAACTTCAGAGAGGCTTCAAAATGAGCCAATCAGAGAATGATCAACTCTTTTTCCTCCCTCCCTCTCCCCCCTATGATTGGGTGAAAGTAGCTCGTTTAGGGATGGCAGGATCCAGTGGTTCCAGATGTTTGTTGGTAGAGAAACGCTACAGTCTCCATAAATAGGCAGGGCACATTTCTAAAGAATGGCAGCAGGGTATACAGTCGCCCACATGGGTGGACAGGTGCTATTGTATTCAAGGATTACCGGGCTATCATGACAATAATAACGCTATTATAATTGATGTTGTTCCTTTAATTAATGTTATGGTTGTAAAAAGTTATAAAATACATTAATAATTAAGTTACTGAATAAACTTCCCACCAAGTCCAGGTCTCTTGTGTTTTTCCGTAAGGTGGTTTCATTTGAAGTGTGTAGGGCAGGAGGAACACATCCAAAAGCAAGCTACACAGGAATCCAGCTGTTAGATAAAACTTCACATTTATTCAAAGCATTAAAACAGCATAAAGCTAGACACGATACTTCCAAAGGAGAGGGGGACGCCGAGGGAGGGGCAGGGAGGTTGGATTGATTATTTCTACCTCACAATATCATTTTGTTAAGGAGCTACAGCACGTACAGTTTACATTTGCCAGGTAAGTCCTGGACTATTCCTGTATTAAAGATAGTGCTGAAGCCAGGAGGAAGACTGGCAGAATCAGTTTTCTTTGGGCTGGTGCTCCTCACATAAACAATATTGGGAGGTAGGAATTACCAGTCCTATATCCCTGTCACAAGTACTTTTCATTTTAACTGTTTTTAAAAAAAACTTTATTCACACGATAGTTATCCTTTAAGTTGTCACCCTAGGTCCAACAGATGAAACACTAAGGTTGGGTACACACCATATGATTCCTCGCCCTGGCCTACTATTCACCACTAGCGAGCTGTTGGCCAGTACAAATCGCTGCCAGTCCATTGGTCCACACGCGATTGGGTGTGATTTATACGCATAACATTGATCGCAGTCGGCCATGAAAACACTGCAGATTTTTCAAGTTGACCGACCAATACATGAAAAGTTGATTAGTTGGCTCAAATAATGTTCCCATGTGTACACTGTCTAAACCAGCTTTCACTAGAGCAGACAGACCAGTCACTTCCTCGCTAACCTTCGCACCCCGGATATGGGGGAGTAGAAGCTCATTTGCAGTAATCCTTGCCTTTTCTCTGACAAACCACTTGGTAGTAATTTCCTGTAGTGAAGGATTTTACAGAGATGTAGGAATCACTTGATTCAATATTGTAATCTGGACTTTCTGTGCTGTAAGTCAGAGAAAATGTTTTAGCCTGAACTTCTCCTTTAATATTACTGAAATGGCAATCAGATGCATCTCTATCAGGGTTATAGATAATGTTCTGCACACACACACACTTTTCTTTAGGACAGACCGTTAAATAAACTCCCTATACAAGGTGTTTTGTACTTTATAATACAACCGGACTGCATTATTGCTATGACAACGGTGCAGTGATAAAACCTTGTGTTTAAAAATAAAATTAGAATAAAAGGAAGCATATTAATACGTTAGAGTCTCGCATTTCTCCAGTGCTCTACATAAAATAACAATAATTCTCAATTAGCAGATGTATATTCGGACAATCCTGATTTAGGGGGCTTGTCCTGCTGTCCGACCAGGGTTGCCCGACGTCCCTATTTGGATCTGCAGAAACAAAATCCTGAGTTCCGAAGTTAGGGCTGGAATCTCCTCCTAGGAATGGCCCTGACAGCCCTCGAAATGCCCACTTTCTGCCCCAGAACCCCCCCATATCCTGCTCACTTCCTGCCCTGCTCTGTCTCCTGCTCTGCCACTCCCACTTGAGCACCAGATAAATCTGGCAACCCTGTGTCCAACCTTTATCCTGAAATGGGCAGGACACAGGCATGTCTGGGGTTGTCTATGGTGGGCTTGGCAGGTCTAGGTGGTCCAGGGGTGAGGAGTTTTAGTCCTTCCTGTTGAGAAGTACAGTATGATGTAAAGGCTGTGTAGTGTTGATGATGTAATGATGTCAGAACCTTTGAAAGACTTTCCATGCTTGGTAACAATTCACTGACTCCCACTACTGGGATTCTAATCGCGATGAACACAGCGCATGCTTTTTTGGTGCGGATCCCATGTGTTGTGATTTGGGACTATTGACCAACACGTATTGTGCATTGCAATGGGGCCTCATCCTCAGACTTGTAGCAAACATCTAATTTCCCTACATTTTATTTTATTCCTGAGCTATTATATGTCTGATTCATCGCACAGGCAGTAATGTCACATTCAGTGGTGAATCAGCCCTACAAGTGGCATTAAATAAATGAAATAATTCAGTTTATAGATATTCCACCAGGGCCTCGTCGGATCAGATAGGAATAAACATCACGTGGAAAGTGTTTAATGGATAATGAGAATTTTAGGGAGAACAGGCCCAGACACAGGGTGTTAATGAGAGTTAGCGGGTCGCGTTGCTGTGAAAACAAGACGTATGTTTCCGACAATATGGAAATAAAATATGATGCGGTGGGAAACCGTTGGTTGGAACAGCGGGGATTAAATGGATCCAGGACACAAGTAGATCAATCCACCTACACGGCACTCGCACAAAAGACTTTTGTCTATTTATTTGAAGAGATGGCAGAAGGTATTGCTGAGCTGAAAGGTTGACCCTCAGTGTGCTGAAAAAGGCGTCAACGCACAGTAATAACCTGCCAGCTGCTGTGCACACAGACACATTTAACTGTAACTAGCCTAAATATAGGGCGCTTTATCCATTTATAGAAGGCGCAGCCATGAAGAGCTTACAATCCTAAACTTCCCAACTGCCCCATTTCTAGAAGGACAGTCCTATTTCTAGTGGTTGGTTGTGGACAAACAGAGCCATGAAAGGGAGGGCAGGCAGGGTCGCCTCCCTAATGAGGCAGGGTGAAGCACATTACAGAGCGGTGCCCTGTAGGGAGGTGGCCATTTTGATGCCAGAAAAAACTGGACTGCCTAAAAAAAATGATATTAAGTGTGTCAGTGCCAGCATTTACTTTACCTTTAATCATTTGGCCGGGCACTGACAATGACACTCCGCTCCAGACTCCATTGGTAATTCAGTGAGTGACGGTGGCTGCCCTTCCCTTTGCTACAGAAAAGTCAGTTATTTTTACTTTTCTGGGCCAAAGATGTTAAAAAAATTGTTGGGGGGTTGCTGGACTTGGGTGCTAAGGGGAGGGGGGGAGAGAGATTAGTGTGTGCCGAGGGGACGTGGTGGTGGGGGGGGGCAGCATTTGGGGAAAAAAAATTTCAGGTGCCAAAATATCTAGAGATGGCCCTGTGGGCAGCATACCCATTTTAGCCCAGTAATTGCCCCATGTATGGTAGATTACTGTAGATCTTGGGATGTATGTCATCTAAATAACCTGTCACTAGGGATGTATTACTACCAACAAAATCTCAACTTTCCAGTGTCGAAATTTTGTAAATTTGGCAGATTTTCGTTTCCCTATCTATACAACACTCCAGCCCTACAAATATGGCTTTATCGGGGGTGCCCCTACCATGAAGCAAACTGAAACATTTGCTCTGGGCGCACCCCTGCGGAACACTTAAAAGGCAGCAAAAACCTCCATCCTGCAATACTGCATTTCAGCACCAGTCCACCAATCAGTGTTAAGTCAGCCCTCCAGTCCACCAATCAGTGTTAAGTCAGCCCTCCAGTCCACCAATCAGTGTTAAGTCAGCCCTCCAGTCCACCAATCAGTGTTAAGTCAGCCCTCCAGTTCACAAGTCAGTGTTAAGTCAGCCCACCATACCCACCTGCACTATCCATGCCTATGTTCCCTTCACACGTGTCACCCATCGTCTGCCCATAGGCGGCATTTAAAAGTTGTTTCAGGTGTCAAAAACTCTAGGAACACCCCTGGGCTTTATAATTGTAGAGGAAGAACACTGAACCCAAGATTCCCCAATTCAAAAGAAATCCGGGATAAACCCCAAGCCACCATATTTGTCACACATTTGTGTATAAGGAACAAAATCTCTGCACATGTATGTATATGCCTAAATTCACAAGATTAACTGAATGCAAATCCCGGATTATCAGTATGGCCCAACATGCTATTGGCTAGTTTATAATCCCGGTATACCAGTAAAACAGCACTTTAGAAATACACCTTCGCAGTAAACAGTATCTGACCAGTATCAGTATCATTTATATATCTCTATGGAAACTAATATTAATATTTTTTCTTTTAAGACGAGGAAAGACATTTTTCCCCCCCAGTAGTGGGTGTAATAAAATTAAACACCCAGCACATATAAAGCCTTTCAAATGATAGAAAAAATATGTTCTAAAATGTTATCAGTCCTGTCAGTAGATTCTCTAAAGGGCACAAAACGAGTCCATTTGTAGAAAGTGCTGTCCTTTCAGTAATTTGATTACTCTATTACAGTGTTATTTTTTATATTTATTTTTATTTTTTCTAGTTGTTTTCTTTTTTTATATACTTCTGGCACAGCCCAGAGAGTAATATATTATGCAAAAGGTTTCTCCAATCCGTCACCATCTGTATAATGAGCTCTCCGCATTATTGATTTTCCTAACTTGCATTCATTTTTGAGGCCTTGTTCATGTAACATTAACATGACTGGATGGTGGTTAAAGGGGGAAATGATTGAACAGGGAAATATTACAATAATGGAAACAACATTTCATACCTGTGGCAGTCAAGAGGCCTCTGATCCAGACCTCTATGTGCTACATCAATCAGTCATTTGCTCATGAAGAACCAACATGCCTGGAGTTTTCCAAATAGCTTCTTTCTTTAATTAATGATTACTTACTGTTTTTACTGTACACCATACAGTATAACAACCATGTCATCCCTAGCATTTTCTAATTACCTATGCAAACAGTATGGCAGCTCCCTCCCATGCATATATAAGAAAAGAACGCTCTTTTGGATACACACCATCCAATATTTCGGGACGAACTACCGATATTACAGTCTATCAGTCGATCGGCCCAAAATATTTAATTTCCCCCCCCCCCAGGAGGCCATGACCGATGTCTGTTTGTCCAAACCACGGCCGATCACAAAGTAATCTATGGGCCGCGTGCCCTGGACTTTAGTATAGGTAGACAATAGCGCCCACTGGCGCTGTACAATCTCCCTATGCATAGTAAAGGAGATGCACCTGAGGAAGGGGACACTCCCCGAAACGTTGTGCATGCATGTCACCAATAAAACAGTAAAATGAACAAAGCCTTTTAGAGTGCGTTCTCAAACAAACACAAGCTACAGGAAATGTAACTGCTAGTGGTTATCAGTAAAGAGGAACAGCACCAATATTATTACCTAAGGAGTGCAGGGAACATTATCAAAATAGTAAAGGGAGGACCTCAATACAGTGTGTACCCAGATCTGAAGTCAATGACAGGGAACTTCCAATGATATCTGTCTGACATTGGCTATAAATCTTCACTGTGTGTACCTGGTTTAAAAGAGAAGTAGCCCCTGAGACCAGAGGAGGTCCGGGGCTAGTGGGGCACTTCCTATCCTGCCTGCCACCAATACAGCCCCACCTGGATGGCAAGTATGATTTCATGATGACTCACTATGGATATGACTGACAGCCTGAACTTAACATTCCATTTGACTTTTACAAAGCACATTGGATCTGATAAAAATGGAAAGTGCACAGTACAGATGGAAATGAGTCCGCCTTGTGTTTTCTCCAATACAGTAAAGATGAATAAGCACAAGAATCCGTCCAACTAGACTTATCTACGTCTGTATTCATCATTATGTACACAGGCCCATCCAGCTGGCATAAGAATGAATGGTTAATCATAACGCAACTGATTGAGTGCAATCGATTGACTAATACACGCAGGCATCAGCAGGGACGTCAAGATGTAAATGTGAATTACTAAGTTACTGGGAGGTTGGTACAAAGCAAACGACCTACAAAACTTTACGTGACTGAGCTCAAACCGCCGTATTTCTGAATAGACTAAACTGGGTTATAACCAGGGAGAGCAGAACCTGCAGAATTACAGCTCCATTCAGCGGGGAAGCATAGGTCGCAGTGGGAAACACAATATGAAATGTTCCAAGATCCATAAACATATCCTATGGCCTGTATAACTGGGATGGATAGTGCCAAGTCCACACTAAACCCTTAGGGTTAGTTCACTAGATCAGTTTCTGTCCGTTGCGCATTGCGGATCGGATCGGATTGACCCGGTCCGTTAAATTAATCGTACTGCTGCATGCATTTCTCTCCGGATACAGACGCGTTTTGATTAAAAATATAGGAAAAACAGAGCGCTAAAAACGGACATAAAACGTGGACTGTTCATTGTGGTCCGTTTTGCTCTACAACACCCAGTGACCTTTAACCCATAACAAGGGGTCTAAGAGAATCAAGACACTAGTCATACAGCCATTTAGGTAACGCTGCCCTCGAATAATATTATGGAAACAATCTACCCATTTCTTAGGATCTCTTTACCGCAGAGAGTAAGCAATGCACCAGCCTACCCATGCTAAACACAGAAAGAAACTGATAGGAGATGAATAAGGATCATGTGTGTTCCCAATAAGATGCTGAACACAGGAGGGGGGGGGAGCATCGGTCAGTCCATATCCTGTAGCAAGAGGCAGAATGTCTAACGCTGACAATGGCATTGAGTTAACATTAGATTGTAAGTTCTAAAGATCAGAACTCAATGGACGTTGCATATAAGTGTGATCAACCGAAAGTGAATAACACAAAAAGACATTACGGTCTGGGAGGTATTTTACTGTCATTGGAGGAAACAAGTTAACCAGTGATTGGCTAAGGGTTGCAAAGCAAGGCAGACAGTTAGCAGGGACACTTACCCCCAGCAGCTCATGATGCTCAAGCAGTTTGCATCTTCCCAGGGTGAACTCTGGGCTGTTTCCCTCCCCGTAGGCTTCTTTCTCTCGCTAGAGCATCTGCTGGTGTCTGCAAGAGCTGACTGCAACCCAGATGAGATGGGGAAATCTACCCATGTGTGAGGGTGAGAGGGGAGGAGGGGAGACAGCGAGGGAGGAGCAGGTGGGAGACTGGAAGGGAGAGATTTAGCCCTGGATGCTTCCAGGATTCCAGACTTTGCAAACAGATGAAAGGGACATCCCAGCAGCCACTGAACATCTGGCGCACTGTAAGGAAGAAAGTCCATGGGGATCTCATAACGTGGAGTAGGATGAAGGTTGAATGGGGCCCTAGGCGATGTTGTCATTTGGGGCCCTACGTCTTTGTTGTGTCTGTAGGCTGATCATTTAGAAACAGGGAAAATCTATGTTAGCACACAATATTACAAATGTGTTTTCATACACATTACAGCACATTGAGAGTCCTACAATAATAAAAAATATATGCATTTAGTTTGAAATGTCGTTTTACAGTCAGAATTGCAAAAACTTACCCCCACCCTACACAGGTACAGACACCTACACCCACCCACTGTAGTGTCTAACATACCTTAGTCATCAAGACTATTGTTATTGTTACAAATGCACAAACATACCCCCCAAACCTACACCTAATGATGCACCCCCTACACCCACTCCACTGTTACATTTCCATGGCAACCATTCACAACCTAATAAAAAAATGTATATGTTTAGTCATTGTGCATTTTGAAATTTCCATAGCAATGTTATTGAGTGTTAAAACAGCACACATAAATACACACATGAATAAGGCTATGAGCTGGACTTTCAAGCCAAATTTCAAGTCAAAGTTTATACTATACTCTTATATACTAACCTGCAGTTATGGATGCAACGGTCACACTGCACTACCAAGAGTCAGCCACCAGGTGGCGCATACACACATGAGCAAAAAGGGCCAATCTCTTCAGTACCAACTAGACCAGTCCTTTTTCACTAATGTGTACAGCTGCAAAACCACCGTTTACGATTGGCTGCGTTTGTTTAGGATTTATATATGGAGAACGTTCAGGACAGTGTGTATTTTGCCATGCGAAATCTGGAGCATTCTGGGGAAACCCATTTGGTATTTATCTGCCAAATTCAGCATCAGCTAACAATCTAGTGTGTGTCTGGGCTCTCCATACATGGCAGAAATTCAGCTAATTCTCTGCAACCTGAAAGTCATAAAAAGATCTGACATTTGCCCAACATTCCATGCAAGGAATGTCCAATATGTCCAATCCTGGCTTCAAGCTATTGAATTCCCAGCATATTGAATAAAAAAAGAGGTACAAAAGCATGCTTGTGCTATTTGCAGCAACCAATCAGATGCCATCTAACTAAAGTAGATCGGTAAAACGCTTAATTCTAATTGGTTGCTGCCGATATCATGGGCAAGTTTGTTACATAAGCCCCCTAATGGAATGTTGCACTTCTTTGTGGACTGATTTGAATTGTGTGTATAATAAAGTATTATACACAGTGAAAAGTTAATTGATAAGAAATTTGATTGATAAGAAGGTTGATTGGTTACAGCAAATATCGGCCATGTTTCTGGAAAAGTTATGAAGACGATAAACTACAGCCGTTCGCATTTTGACCTGTCAGTCCAAATGGTCTGTTGGATCATTATCGTCTCTCTCTTTACTGCAGCATTGGGAGCCAGTAACACTGGTAATGTGTCTTGGTTCCATATACATTATATGCAGAACGATCGGTACTGTGTATTTGCGAATTAGGCAAATTGACAATCAGATTCCCATGGAACCTGACATGAATTTGCAAACAGTCACATGTGAACGGGCACCTTGAGGTGGAAAGTCCTGGAGTGCGTGTAACTAAATCTTTAGCAGATCACAGATGGAAATCTAAGGCTGAGTACACATGGCAAGATTCTTTGTCCCAGACCACTGATCGCCACTAGCAATCTGTCGTCTGGCACGAATCAATGTTGGTCACATCGAAATCAGGCTTGGCCATCAGTTTGCTGTGACTAACCGCGTAGACCACAGGAGACCAGCATGCCCGTGATCAGTTGCAGCCTGCCACAAAAATACCTTCGATTTGTCATCCCAATATACAGAAATAATGATTGGTCAGCACAAGAAATCTTATTGTATGTACCCAGCCTTACAGATTCCATCTGTGATCTAATAAAAACCTGCCATGTTCTCTCGAGTGGTGGGCCTCGAGAAGGTGAAAATCTTTCTGTGAGTTGGAGACGGGGGCAAACTTCCACGAGGCTCACAGATGTTTTGGACTCGAATGCTGGAGACGGAACACTGGTGGCCGTGGAGGCAAGGTAGAGAAGGTAGCTCAGGGTCTTCCACAGGGGCACCTGTGTTAAGTTATTGCTGCCCTGGTGAAGAGATGAAAACGAATAAATTGCCATGACTCAATAAGAAAAGAATGTAAAACTATGATGAAAAGGGAAATAGACGTTACCGCGACCGGCTCTGTGACAAACGGGTTAAAAAGGGCCCCGAGAACTTCATGCTGCTCACTTTCCGGTGAAGTGGTCAGGAACGGTTTTCTAGTTCGGCATAAACAGCGACATCGGATGAAAACAGAGTAAAAGGGAGAAGGATCTGGACGTTACAGGAGAGGAATGAGAGATTTTAAGGCCTGGAGCAAAATTGCTGGTTTGTCACCCAGGTCATCCTAAAAAGCATTACGGCAGGAAAAGGAGGGAAAGGATGAGATACAGAGTGAGCATAGTGGTGTCTGTGTGTGAGGAATGTTATTATAATGGTGCCGCTGAGAGGTAATGATGGGAAACCATGCCTTGCCAGTTCAGGTACTCTAGCTTTTAAGGAAAAATAATGAAAAAAATTGAAAAGCTCCATTAAAGCTCCAAGCATTTATTTATCAAAACAATTTAATTCTCAAGAGCCATGAAATCCTGTAATATATTCCTAAGTCACTTAGCTATTCATCAGTGATAATCCAAGGCTTAACTTATCATCAATATCAGGCCTTAGCTATGTCATTAAATATAAAACACAAAAATCCCCCAGGCTTAACTATGTCATCCAAATATAATCAATGCTTACCTATGTCATTAAAATATATCAGTGCCTAACTATGTCAATCACATATAATCAGTTGCTTAACTATGTCATCAAATATAATCAGTACTGAACTAGTCATCAATATAATCAGTACTAACTGTCTCAAATATAATCAGCTTAACTATGTCATCAAATATTAATTCAATGCTTAACTAGTCATCAAATATTATCAGTGGTAGCTATGTCATACAAATATAAATCAGTGCTTAACTATGTCATTCAAAGATAATCATGGGTTAACTATTTCATCTAATATAATCAGTACTTAACTATGTCATCAAATATAATCAGAGCTTAACGGGCATGTCCACCCCCAAAACTAAATCCCCCCCAGTAATGCCCCATCATGTAGTGTAATAAAAATCCTACCTCACATCCCAGCCCATATGGTTCTCCTGTAGTCCCCCCAGAAGTCCCAAAAACTGCCCACCAGGAGGACTCGGCATTCCTACCTGGACTCCGGACAAGTTGGCAGCGTACGGGCAGCCTTCTCCCCCCTGCCCTCCCCCTCCCCTCCATCCTTTTGCTATCCCTCCCCCTACCATAAAAACCCTTGGCCACCTAATAAAAATATGTTCTCCCAGACCAACGCATAAAAAATTATTTTTAGAAAGTCCCCCAGAAACTGTACTTACCTTCCCTCGCTCCCCGGGATTCTTGAGAAGCAGCAGCCCCCCCAAGAAAAGCCCCCCCGCGTCGTGATTGGCTGCCTCCACGCCAATCACAGACATTGGCTGCCGGTCCCGGCCCCTGCTGCAGTGTCTCGCAAGCGCAGAGGCCGGGTCGGGTGCCGGAGGAGAGAGGGAAGGTAAGTTAAAGAACTGGGGACTTTTTAAATTAATTTATAGAGGTTGGGGCTGGGGAGGGTTATCTATTACCTGCAAAAAGTTAAGTAGGGTGGGACATGCCCTTTAATATATCATCAAAATAATCAGCGCTTAACTATTGTCATCCAAATTTAATCATTGCTTAACTAGTCATCAAATAAAAATCAGTTTCTTAAGTGTGTATAGGAGAGGACCGCATCCTCAACAGGACAACAAAGCTGAGTATGTCATCAAATATATTGTTGCTTAAGCTTATGTCGTCAAATATATAATCAGTGCTAGCTATGTCATGACAATATAATCAGTGCTTAGTGTCATCAAATATAATCAGTGGCTTTAGCTATGTCATCAAATATAATCCAGTGCTTAGCTATGTCATCAAATATAATCAGTGCTTAGCTATGCCATTCAAATATAATCAGTGATTAGTTGTCATCAAAATATAATCATGCTTAGCTATGGCATCAAGATAATCAGATTGCTTACAATGTCATAAATATAATCAGTGTTAGCGGTCATCAATAAATCATTGCTAGCTATGTTCAATCAGTGCTTGCTATGTCATCAAAATAATACAGTTGCCTATCTATGCCATCAAATTAATTAGTGCAAGGCTATTTCTAATCATGTTAAATGTCAATGTTCATTTCTGCTCATATGTTTTCTTTTCTGTCGCAGTTTATTGGTGTATTAAGCATGGGAGCCAGGGAATGGTTCTTGGGGGAGTTACAGGGCCAACCAAAATAGGGGGGAAGGAGACAAGAGGAGCCACCATGCCGAGATTCCGTGGTACCCCTTGTGCATTGGTGGCCTTAAACTTTAAATTATGGGTATGATGAGGATAGAACCAGCTTTAGGCAGCCAAGAAGATAGCATGGGGCCAGCATTTTGAAGTTCGTCTGACCATCTCTCATATTTCTAAATATAATCTTTGGGAGTGGTGTAACCAGTGATAGTGACCAATTCCTCCAGTACACGAGCCCTGTAGGGTGAATCAGGCAATGGTTAGACACAGTGAACAGAAAAATATAACAATCACATTATTCTGATTAATGTTTGTTGTATGGGGAAACTTGGAAAGAACAAATAAGCTTTTGATTCCGTACAACGACTTAAACAGAGGAGATGTTGTTTTCTGTAGAAAACAACAGGGAGGTCATAAAAGTTTTTTATCATTTAAAACTGTGCTAATTGCCCCAACCAATAGATTTATTTAACATTGCAAAGATAAATCTGATTGGTTGGGGAAAAATTAGGCACCATTTTAAAGATAAGAACTTTTATAGAATCTCCATGACTGATGTTGGTCTGCCTAAATCACTACTTCATTCCTTTAGTGGTAGACATTAAAAACCCAAAACAATCAGACATACTCTATACAATATAGTTTAACCGTGTCTATAAAGGGAAAAGAGCATGACCTACTCCAAATTCACTGCCAGAGGGACTCGCCCTTAATAATTAAACATAGCCCTCAAGCATAGGAAAAGCCTAGAGAACCAGTGCTCCTGAATCCAACAGCCTCACAGATTATGAGGGTTGGAAGAAACAGATTTGATTTGAAAGATCCCAAGAACTAGCTTGTGGCTAAAACGGCACCTCTGTGTACTTTTCCCCATACACATAGCGGAAAGGAAGGATCTGATATCTTTTCCGACGCGTTTCACCATCCCCAACAGCTTGTAATCATATCCGAGGATACTTTTTAATAGAGAAAAAATTCAAAAAAAGCTTGAAATGTATTACATTGTAAATGTAATCAGCAGAAAAATATCATTAAAACAATTGGTTTTCTGGATGGTGAGTCTTTAATGCAGAGAGGTCATGGGCAGGTTACCAAGTAGCTTACTTGGGCAGCTCAGGCTGGGGAAATAAGGAAAAGGCGAGAAATCAGGAGGATGTTACAAAACTCTAACTGGTCTGTTGATCCAACCCACTGTGTAAAGGCAGAAGCACAGATTTAAAAAATAATAATCATTTCCAAACATTCTGATGGCTTTTAGGTGGGGGGGGGAGAGATACGTAACGTGTTAGAGCATATGTCGCTTGTTACTTTGCAATGGTATTGCAATATACAATGTGATATCGGCCCATTGATAATATTGTGAATACATTCTGTACATTTTGCCATGACTGTATGTTATGGATTAGTTTTTTTTTAGTTACATGCTTTACGGCGGTCCCCAATAATACGTTGCTTGTTTCTATTTTAGGCTTTGTTCCCCTTAATAAAAATAAACTTACATTTTGTATATGTAGAAAAGATTTGTAACATGGCACGGTTAAACGTATATGGACAATTAAACTAGTAAATAGAAACAATGCCAACGCTTACCATTTTTGGGTTCGGCGGGTCTATGGCAGTACGTTGCCATCCCCTGCTGTCTCATACGACGTTACCCTTTGTCACAATATCCTACAGAGTCAACGGCGCTCCTGAACCATCAAAAACCAAAAGGAAATGTTATTATCATTAAAAACAAATCTGTACGGTTGTATAACATTGCTCGCTCTCACATGTATTGCTGCTACTTCAACTTGTGCTGGCAGAGGGATTTGGGAGCCATTGTTGCTCTGTTCTTTGTACTGTTCCTGCCAAGAATATGACAAGCCTGTCTCAATACAATGGCCTTATTAAAAAGAGCCCACTCCCCTACCTTTAAAATTTTCCAGGACCATGATTCCAATTGTAGGTATCCAAGTTACATCAGTACAACGGGTGATTTTTCCCTGCGTTAGCTGTGGACATCTCCAGCGCACTGGTCTGCCCCAAAGCTCAGGTTGGAAAATTGCCACTGCTGGGATATCAGCAGCTGCATTATAGGCCCACCGCCAAACTCTAAGGAACGGTTTAAGCTAGCCGAAAGCATTGAATTTTCCCCCCCACTCTTAAAGGAGTCCAAGGAACAGAAGAAGGTTGAAGGTCTGTAGCCTGGGTACACCACAATGCTATGATGCGGGCTGACTGACCGGTATTTCTCTGTAACAGTCGTTGCACTAAAAAATGCTAGGGAAAAATGCTCCCTACTTTTGGGGATGGGTCTTTTTTACACAGCGAATCATGGCCTGTCAAAGACTCAGGGAAAGACAGACAGGACAAGGAGTTGTAACTTTACAAGCCTATAAGTAAAAGATCCAGAGAAGATCGGGACATCATCCTAGCTTTTTTGAAGGTAGATTTCAACGCGGATGCTTGTCTGTATGGAGACCACAGTTACCATTTAAAAAACAGATTGGGGTTTGCAAAACTATTTACAAAAATTATGGGGTGTATTCAATAAAAGGTGAACATTTTTACCCAGTTCATTAAACAGCGACAATCATCAGATGTTTTACTGTGTAGACCAGTAAAAAGGTAAACCGGATTGGTTGCTGAGGATTAATGGACAACAGGCAAAAATTTTGCACCATTATTAAAACTAACTACCAAGAATTGTAGGAAACCCCCCAATTGGAACACAGTCCATTTACCAATCAAAAAGAGAAAATAGTTACAGTAGTTACAGAGGGGACATTGGAGTAGTTTTTGAAATGGAAGGTAATAAACATGAGGAGTCAAGGAGGCACAAGACAGGTGAAAAGTGAAAAGGCCCGGTGATATGCGCCTGTTAGACCCCTTGGCCTTTAAATGTCCAGATGTCCTCCAGCACAACCAGTCTGACACGGCTCTTGTAATTACCATGTGTGACGGTCAGAAATGTTTTGGAGGAAGCCACTATAGGGCCAACATGATGTCCTAATCAAGTAGAATCATGGAAACAGTATTTTTCCCCATGGACATCACATGATTGTAGAAAGTCGTGTTATTTCCCAGTATAAAAAATCCTCGTGATAAACTATTCTTTGCAAAAGCTCCTATATGTAGTTTTGGGACCATGCAACAGTTTGCTTGTGTGGTTCTCAGCAGGGTAGCTGAACTGGAGCAATGCTATCCCCTCGTCTGTGGCGAGGACCTTGCATGCCGATAGGCTGTGAGTCCATGATGGAACCCGAGGGTGGAGCCACCTGATTCAGCTTCAACGCAGCTGTTTAAGAATCCACAGTCAGAAAGGAACATCTAAAATAATCATTACCAACAACCCATGAAGATTAAAAAGATCCTTCTCCCCCAGATATGACAAGAGGCTAAACCTTATACAAATTAAAAAAGAGGCTTTGGGCCTTTTCTAATAACCAAGTTTTGTTCAAGAACAAACCGTTAACGGTGGGATTACCCTTTTCCCGGTTAGGATTAGGGTCATAACCCATAAAACAACCTGGTTGTTAATAGAAACACTGGATACAGGACTGAAGAGGAGATTTGAGGCCTCCAACAGATGGTTGCGAGCTAAGGAGGAAGAGGGTCATATGCCGTTAACTGGCAACCTTGAATGTTTTCTTAGACAGAAACAGAAAGAAAACTGTAATTTAATTCAACTTTGATTTCTAGGCCTAAAATCACGTATATCAATCCCCAGCAATACTAGCTTATGGGTGAAGGTTATTAATTCAGACAGATTACATTGGGTCTAATACAAAACACTTAAAGATATACAGGGAGGACTTTATGACATATAATGTTTTTTTTCAAAACGGTTTAAAATGAAAGTACCTGGGCAGGGAGGTAGGATTGATACTTTGTACCTCCCAATATCATTTTTCGAGGGAACGGCAGAACGAGGAGGAAAACGGGGCTTCTACCAGGCTTCCTGAGGGCTTAAACCCTATCTTTACTACAGGAAGGCCGGGCACTAACCCCGGCAGATTGAAAAATATACGTGATGTAGCTCTCAACAAAACAATTTGGGGAGGTAGGAATAATCAATCAACATCCCTCCCCCAGGAGCAATCTATGCGATCAGAAGACAAGGTCATCGGGGACCTGTACGACTAAGAGCAGGGGGAGGGAGCAGGGCTGGGGAAGTTTCTTACCCTCTCTCTGGCTCTGTTTGCTATTGAAGAATGGAAGGTAAGGCACAGCTCCTGTACCTCCCGTTCTTAATAGAACTGGATTCCTAAGTCAATATTATGAATGGAGTACCTTTAAAACCACATCTCCATGAATAAGGGCAACACTGAGGAGGAAAAAGGATAAAACCAGTAAACTACCAACACGTATCTTATTGCCAAAACTAAAGGGACAGACAAGTGCGAGCAGTGCAGCTGTAAGTTTACAGAGCTCACTGACCTCCTGTACCCCTAGGGAAGCGAAGCAATTTGTGCTGGCACAGTTCCTGCTCCTAGTCGTCAGTAGTGAAGATGAACTGCCAAGATGATATGTTGGCCGGAGGCCTGGTCCAGGACAGGGTATACATCCACATTCAGGGTGTCAATGTTCCTAGGAATAACAAAGGGACATATCAAGAGTTAATGGGGTCAGAACAAACATGACTTTATCTTGCTGAGGTTTAATGACATAGTTCCTCTTAACCATCAAGAGCCACGCCCCAATTAGATGAACACGGTTATGTTTACAATACCAAGGAACTTCACAGAATGCAAATGGGGCAGTAATAGGCCTCTAACTGCACTTTAGCCCAAACGGTGGGGTGGTCACCAGCTAAATAGAAAATTGGAGTAGAGATTGAATAAGTCACAGTCCAATTGGACGGTGGAGGATGAATACCCAACCTGGTTCCGAAGTGGCTTTCATGGACCACTGGAAACTGGTAATTTCATACTCGTGATCAGCTGTTACTGGGTGTGAGCCCTCATGCCGTCCGCCCCACCCCCTGCGTGGGTTAGCGAAGTTACGCCGCTGCTGGGTGCTTCTGGTGTAATATAGGCGCCCTAGCTCTTGCCAGGTGGCCTTAAGCTAAAAAAGCCCTGCTTGTGAAAACCCAAAACAGGTATAATATGTTTTCATAAAACCTGCGCTTCCACCCACAGAATCCCAGCACATCAAGGATAGATTCCTAGAACAGACACACAGTCTGGTCCATTTAATGTGCAATCAGATGTTGTACACGGAAGTGCACTACCAGTATAACTGTGCTTTCCATTACCTGTGTTGAAAAAAGCTTCAGTGATTTGCACACGGGGTTTGTTCTCTTGCCGGGGTGAGCAGATGCTCCAGCTGTTGGCGAAAGGGTTCGGCCCGGATGCGGATATTGGACGGAGACTTTCTGCACCCACTGGAGAGAAGTCAGAGCCGAATTTGAGACGGGGCTTCTGAATCCACATCAAAGGCAGCAGAATAATGAAAAAAATCAAATAATATCATTTACAGGTCCTGAACGTGTGAAGGTTCATACACACGTGTTTGTGATCGCGGTCCCGACCTGCTACACCTGATGTGTACGAACGTTCGTTTCAGCTGATAATTGGCCCGTGTATGGGCACTTTATCGGCTGAAACGGCCGTTCGGTTGGGGATCGTGCCGACCGTCTGGGCGGCCCTCCGAAGAGGCCATTTCGGCTGATAAGGGCCCATACACGGGCTGATTATCGTCGAAACAACGTTCGTTACACATCGGCATAGCGGGTCGGGACCTGCGATCGCATGGTATACGGAACCTTTAGGTGGCCCTAAATTTGTCCTGGAGTGGGCCCATGGTCTTAGATATACTGGCGGCCCCACAGTCAGTCCAATCTGAGGGGCCACAAAACTATTTGGGAGCGGGGGGTAGGCTAAAATGTACTGCTCTATCCTTTGTAGCTGCAACACCACCTCCAAGTGGCATACAGGGCAATGAGCAAAGAAACCCTTCCTATGTCACAATAATTATAATCAATGGTTTCTCTGTGCATCAGTTTTCCTATGTTCCTTGTAACACAATATCCACCCACCTGCAACATAGGTAAACACTGCCGTCTCCACACCAGGGTGGGCAAGCACACTGCCCTGCAGATACACACCACCTTCTCTTGGCAGCAGTTCCTGTGTTAAAACAGAAATTCCATCAGTAGTAAATCATAGACATGGATTACAGGTACAGGTAAAGTTCATTTCAATATGGCAGCTGGACAAGGGCAGTGAGAGTTCCCAAAAAATGGGTTTACACATGGGCGCAGTACAGTGATGCATGTTAGTAAGGCCCGTATTATCTGTTAGTTAAATGGACAAAGGTGTGATACTGAAATGTGTTACGATGATGGATATGGGTATTTATGAAATAATTGTGACTCGTCTTCTATTTAAAGGGCATTCTCAAACCAAAAAACCGTCAGATATCTGCTGTAAACCCCCACTTGTATTTTCTCAGTTTATTTAACATGAGTTTGTAACCAGATGGCGGCCAGGCAGGTTACAGCAGTCAATCATTGGTTGTGATGTCAGCAGCACAGCTTGATTGACTGCACGGAGGGAGGAGCCAGCTTGACTCTGACAGAATGGGGACAATAATTTCCTTAAATATCTAGTTAAGTAATAAAGTGCTGAATATATCAGAGGGGGGTGTGGGCGCAGGTACTTGACCAGCTTTTTATGTTACGGGTAACGAGGAGTACAAAAATGAATGTACAAAGACATTTAATTTCAGCTTATTACTAATAACCCATGCTTATATGGATGGAAAAGCAAAAACCCTAAACTGATTACCCAAAATCCATTTATTTCTAACCTCATGTCCAAAACATTTAGGAAAACAAGATTTCTGTCACCCAGCTTGAGACCGGCCGTCCTTGCTGGACTTCCTGCTAGAGACAGACAAATAGATCTGGTTATACATGGTCCATTGGTGATACAGAACTTCCAAGGGAATCCCATATCCCAAACACCACTGGTAACTACACCATCTATGAACATTCCTTGTTCATTACACTTTTTTGATTCGGTTGCAAAACAATAGTTACCTGGAACGTTTATTCTGGCCGGACTACCAATGTGTAATGATTATATAGTTTATAGGCAGTCTGGGTGCAGTTGCAGTACAGATCGCCATGCACATACAATATGTTGCCCAATCTTCATTCAATCTTAAGCAGGCCATACACGAACCAAATCCCATTATAACAATACCTAATCATACGATCGGATGGCTCAGCGTCTAAAAAAATCTCCAACAGGGCTTGACATTGACCAAAGATCAGACAATCTCCCCATTTATGAGTGATAACAAGTAGAGAATGGATCATGTATGGCCCCTTTGCCAGAGTCTGTAATACGAGGGCCCCAACTGTCTGAATAGCATATGCTAGATATACACAATGGCTGTAAGGATTGTTGTGCAGGTGTTACAATCTGATTGGTAGGTTGTGTGTGAACGGCTTGGTCTCTCTAATACTTGTAATAATGTACAAACCATTTCCATTATGATTATTCACAGTGTATTTTACCTGGAATACAGATTGATCCACACAGGAGCGTTCCCACGTAACGTGAAGCCCCAAAGCTGCTACTTCCTTTTACATACCCGCAACCGTTCTGCACAATAAAAATACAATGAATAATAAATATTAATATGTTACATTCAGGGTGTCAAACTTGCAGGCCTTCCAGGGTTGAAAACACTAGCCATGGCAAGTGTCAATGTGATCGCGCATGTGTATAATAGATAGCATTTAATACAAGGGGCGCCAGAGATCGTTCCTAGTTTTAAAATGAAAGCAACGTGGAACAGCCTTGGCAGAAAGCAGTTTCTCATGCTGATACTCCACGCAGGAGACAATGGTATTTTGAGGTAGAAGAACCCGGTAGAAGAAATTTCCAACCATACCTCCCTATCTGTTTTTAAAATTTAATGCAATGTTAGTTTCATTTAATTGCATTTCCGGACTTACAACTCATGAAATGGAGTTTATTGCTTTCTTTTCTAGTATATCATAACCAGTATATCATAAAAAAACCCCCCCTGTTTGAAATCAAATTTAACCCATGCAGAGAGGGAGAGAGGAGCTGTTGTGCTTAATTGGAGGTTGAGTTAATTAATGATTAAGTGGTGATGCAGGGCTTACTTCATTACAAGGTTATCTCTCTTTGGAAAAAGACATTAAATTTATTCTGACATACCGGTGGTGGTTGTCCTGTGCAACGCTGTTGCAACCATAGAGGTGCTCTTCCGCAGTCCCCTGCCCACCTCCTTCCTGGCTCTGGTGGTATAGGCGCGGCCGGGTAGATACCAGTAGGCCTTTCATGGTGATCCTCACTACGCTTCTATGAGGCGATTGCTGGTTCCACTTCTGGAGCGGCAGATCTTTACTGATAAGGCTTGAGCACACATGATCTCAAAATCCTTGCCGGTGCTTCTTTGGGGATAAAATTCCTGTAGGAAAACAATATAAACTTCAGGTCGTTTATTTTGTATTTTGCAATATCTTCCAGTGTTGAAATATAACTAGGGCATCGTCCATAACCTGTCAGGAAATAGGATTATGGGAATAAAACCGAAGGCGTGGAAGGGAAAAGGAGAGAAAAAGGGAGTTTGATGAATGACGATAGGTGTGACATGACAAATGGAGTTTTCAAAAAATGTGATAAATAATAAAAACGTTTTCCTTGTTTTCAGATTATTGCCCGACGGACACAGCCAAAAAACCCCCTTGAGGTGGCGATCCATAAGGCCAAGTAACCATCAAATTGATTGGCTCCAATCCACCCTAGCTACACAGAGATTGTATTTCTCCTGTGCTTGTGTGCGGGTCTTATGGAGCTCCAGATTCTGCACAATCTCTACCGGTTAACCCTACGGGTGCGAGGGGAAGGAAAGGGAACTAGATGAAGCTCTTCGGGCCAGGGCCTGTATTTGAACACAATACCATGAAGATGCCACAGGGAGTAAAAAACATCAGAACAACATATAATCAGCTCACAAAACTATAAATGAAATGCAGGAATGGAAAAGTAACCAGACGGACAGATCCCAGCTCAGCTTAGAAACCAGAAGATTGTTATTAAACTAACTACTGATGGGTTTTTAATTTTTATTAAATAAAATTCTTCAATTATACAAATTTAATTATTATTACTTAGACAAAATGATCCCTACATGAGGTAAGTATTGATAGGAAGAAATGTGGATCACCACCATAAATCTTATACGTCAGCGCTGACGATCTATTAAAGACGGTTGTGGAGAATAAACAAGTCAAAACTCTGCGTCTATCAGGCTGGAGCCCCCAAGGAAATCCACAAAGAACTCGGCATTCAGGCTGCAGATATATCTCCGGACCGGCCCGATAGTGTCGTGGATCCAGTGGCGTAACTACACCCCCACCCGCAACCGCAGGGGGCCCGGCGGTAGTAGGGCCCGCCAATAGCCCAAAGCTGATGCGCATTACGATGAAACATCAGCTTGTTTAAAGACCGGAACCCAAACGTCCGGTTCAGTTCCGGAAGTTCGGGTCCAGACTTTAAACAGCTGGTGCGGATGTTTATTCATACGCACGTCCGCTGTTTTTAAAAACAGCTGACCGCTGATCTGGGATAGGGTAGGGGTATCCTTGGGGGGGGGGGGGGCTTGCAAGAGGTCCAACGAGGAGAAATAGATACAATTGTAAATTTATTTATTCAACTAGAAACATTATTTGAACACATGATGTTCCAATTTTGTATTTAATTCAGAGTGATCCTTGTGGGACTATGTGTATTAGATAGGTGTAAGGGTTCCAGACCACCATCATAATTGACTATAAACATTTCCCCTTGACTGATAATAGAAATGTGCATGTGGCGTGTCCTACGACATGAGTAGCTTGTGAAATGGCCTGATTAGACAACATTGCTTTTCACAAGCAGCATGCGATGTGTTTTTTTTTTTTTCTGACAATTCAATGATTGTTCAATGCGGCGAGTTACTCTATGGAGTTTCTTGGGCTCTAGCCTCATATAAATTGAGCATGTTACCATCAAGGATGAAAATGAATTTTATTTTAAAACTAAAAACTGATGTTGACTATTCCATACAGCTGCACGAATCTATAGGGTAATCAGATGGGTAGCAATGGAGGGCTAAAATTTGTGCATCATCTCTATAAAGAGGCTAGGGTATTGTGTCTACCACCAACATATAAACTGGCCTAACATAACTATCCTATCGTTAGTTTAGAGCTCAACTGTATAATATTAGAAGGTTATTTGCGAGGACAGAATTAAACTAGACATAGAATTCTACATAGAGTTCTATAGTCTATAGACAAACCAGGGGCAAACCATCATTAGGTAAAGGATTTGTCAGCTTGGGAGAAGAAACATCTTATCTTCGCTCCGCCCCATCACAGTCTGAGTTCTATCCAATGGGGAAGGAAAAAAGACGCTTCTTGCAGAACAGTCTTCCATTGGTTAGGCCCTGGACCTGGGACTGAATGTTTTGGGTCACATGCACGCTTTCTCAAGTCAGGTCCATGTGACCTGAAACATGTCAGTAAAGTGGAATAAAAAGCTTCGCAGTATAAACCGGCCTTCGTGTGCCTACGTACCTCTAATCCTACTTGACTCTGGGAGTAGTAATAACCATACAGTTGACCCGCGTTATGAAACAAAACAGGGTTGCTTTAAATTCGGGACTTTTTAGTGGTCTACTACAGTAAGAGAAAATTAGATAACATCTGATTGGATAATGTAGATTAACTTGCACAGGCAAATGTGTGGCCACCAGTAATTGAATGGCAAAGTAGCATTTTGCCTCCATAGGAAATTGATATTGGGGTGGTGTGGACATGCCCTTTAAATCAATAACGTTTTTCACTACCAAAACCATTTAGATCCTTTCACTTCTCTCCCAGGACTGAGGTTCCTTGCAACCTGCAGTGGGCAGGAGTCTGGAGGGCGGATGAAACTCACTAGCAAACTTGAATTGGTACAGTATTTTTTTGTAACGCTACCGATACCCACAAGGGGGCCAAATTTACGCTGCCATGTTAGGCAATGGAAAATGAACTACAAGGTACCTTACTCAGAATAACTTAGACAAGTAGTTAATCATTATTTAATCAACAGTTTCTGGGCTACAAACCAGAAGGGCAAAGTTCTCTTAGGCTCCGCTCCGCTGTGGTTCAGCCCTTCCAGGAGTTGCCAGAGATATGTTTATGCATGTGAGCCTGTGATACGATGGATAGCACAAACACACAAAGTGATTAACTGTGCTGTTTTCATGTATTTTCTGTGCTTTTGTTGTTTCCCTGCGTCAATAAAAATAATTCCAGACACAAACGTTTCCTGCAGCCTTCCTATAAACGGAATGTCTAAGTGCTATGTGAATAGACCCTGATAATGGCAAGCATTCCAAATGATTATTATACGAACATATGGGCACCAGAGTCATTAATACCTGGGGGCTCTATTAATTTTGGGGGGAAGGGCAGATAATATCCTTTTAATGTTCCCTTATACCGCTTGGTAACACATGAAAGATGACCAGACGGAATTTGCAAGATCACTATGGAAGCATAGATGAGAACGCTCAGTATTGCACATTCTTCAACCGCGGCTGAAGCCCTATAAATGTTAGTAAAGGGGGACGACCATGCCGAGAATTTCAAGCAGTTTCTGAATGGATCGTGAGGCCAGCGGGGAACATTCGTAGTGGCCCTCGGGAATGTAGAAATGTGGTGGCACAAATTAGCGCTAAAGGGCCAATTCCTTGGTACCGCTAAATGTGTGTTCCTAGCATACAAGGCCCGATTGTCTCAGTCTGATTCAGAATTGAGTTTCAACTATTGGAAATCTGATGGAAGAACCCGCTCAAGTTTCTCTCAATCTACATAGAGATGGGGACTGAAGAGGGGGACTGCAGATGAGATGGGGACTGAAGATGAAGATGGGGACTGAAGAGGGGCCTGGAAGATGGGGAATGAAGATAGGGGACTGAAGATGAAGATGGGGACTGAAGATGAAGAGGGACTGAGATGGGGACTGGAAGAGGGGACTGAAGATGGGGACTGAAGAGAAGATGGGGACTGAAGATGGGACTGACAGATGGGGACGAAGATGGGGAAGAAGATGGGGACTGAAGATGGGGACTGAAGAGAGATGGGGAACTGAAGATGGGGACTGAAGATGGGGACTGGAACGAGGGGGGACTGAAGTGAAGATGGGGACTGAAGATGGGGAATGAAGAGGGGACTGGAAGATGGGGACTGAAGATTGAAAGATGGGACTGAAGGATGGGGACTGAAGATGGGGACTGAAGATGAAGATGGGGACTGAAGATGGGGACTGAAGATGAAGAGGGGGACTGAGCTGGGGACTGAAGATTGGAAGATGGGACTGAAGATGGGACCTGAAAGATTGAAGATGGGGATTGAGATGGGGACTGAAGATGGGACTGAAGATGGGGGTCAATGAAACATTTTCCACCTGGCCCAATCTTCGTTGTTAAAAAAAAACAAATGCGCGGAAAAACGTTTTAAAACAGTTTTTTGATTATCTAAGTGACCTTTAGCTTACTGGAACATTTTCTTTCCTAATGCCCCTGAGTATCTTCCTGGGGCCTTAACAATTCCACAGGAGAGGTGAATCAGTATCTCTGCAGATGGATCGAGCAGTCACCATCTGTAATTAATAGGCGCAAGATAAAAAGCAACCACAACCCAGCAACCCAATCAGTGCTGCAGCGTCTTCAACTGCCTGCGGACTGCCACATCATATCTTCAGATTCAAAGGATTTAACCGTGTTTCCCTCTGATCCAGCAGGGGTCAGGTAAAGTACACTGCTCGAGGTACCATGCGGTGAATTAGATTGATGGGGCTGACAGCTGATCCTCTGCTCACATCGCTGTAGAACAATGGAAGTACTGAAGGTATCTTTGCAGCCCACATGAAAACAAAAATTTCTACAATGCACACAGAGTAACTGCGCCATTTTTTAAAGCATACTGGATATACCGTATCTTCAAAGGGAGCTAGGAAACAGAAACATATCTTTTGACAAAAAAAAAACCCAATAGTATCACCATCTAACCATAAAAAATAATGACATCCTGAAATTATCAGCACGTTATTAAAATTCATTTCCATCAATTAATACACAGTGACAATCTAAACGAAGCCTGACTCCCAATGATCTCTGATTACACCCTAAGGGGACTGACAGGAAGAGAGCTATGGCACTCTGTGCAGATCAGTCCTCGCCTGATTGGACGGTTTCCTGGTCTCCACTCAGAGGAGACGGATGATGCTGTGTTTAAAGTGAACCTTCAGTGGAAAGGAAGGTCACATTCACAATGCAACAAGACACTAGGGACATATCGGGGCTGTTATTTAAGGTTGTTTTAAAGGACATAGTGTTATTGTAGAGCCACAGTGGACTGGTTTTTGCAGCCACAATTTAGTTTTTAGGGCATTGTGAGAATCTAGTAGGTGAAACCAAAAAGGAGTAGTATATTGCCACAAACACTAAATAAAACTTATACACAAGTGGCAAACCGAGCAGTTCCAGAGTTTTCCGATAAGAAATTCACCATGCAGCGGTCTCTATATCGGCAACCGCAGGAGGAAACAGCCTAATGTTATAAAAAGTTTGCACAGTCATTCATGTGCCCTGACCAAAAGGGGTGGTTTATTGCTATGTGTTTGGATATTTTAAGACCCACCAGCAGAGGGCGCATTGTTTCCTGTATCTCAAATTGATCAATGAGTCATGGACATGGATGAAATAGCAAGCCACTGATTATAACTAATGACGAGATAAGCACTATTATAACGATGGCATAGCTAAGGGCTATTTATAGGGATGAATTGGCAATATACTGATAAAATTAGATAATATAGATATATATAAAAGTCATAATTGTAAAATTAAGGGATTATTCTAAGACACCAAAGAGTTCCATGACCAGATCAGGCGGGGAACGTCAGCCTTCTCTAAACTCTAGTTCCTTCAACCTGGGTGTGGGCTATATATATATATATAAACCACACCCAATACTGTCCCAAACCTGCACCTGAACCTTAACCATTCAAAGTCACTCACCGGCAAATGAAAAGGTGATCTGTGGTTATAGACCTGATGGCAGACTCTAGGTCAGATCTCTCCCAAATTAATAGTTGATCACTTCCAATTCACCAAGGGATGGCCAGCACAGGTGTCTCCAATTATTGTTGGATTTATATAGCGGCCTAAATCTTCCTAGTGCTTTACAATTCTTGTATACAATTCACCATCAGGCCCTTCCCCAAAGAGCTTACAATTCTACGCACATTTATGACACATACAAACCTATCAGTGTCTTTAATTGTGGGTGGTGAAACCGGAGTGCCCGGGAGGAGGAAAACACACGCAAGCACGGGGAGAACATACAAACTCCTAGCAGATTGTCTCAGGGTGGAATCGAACTCAGGACCTCAGCGCTGCAAGGTATCCGTGCTAACCATGAGCCACGAGTGCTGCCCAACCCAAAGTTAACTTTAAAGGGTTAAAAAAAGTTTGTAAAGTTTTTCCTGGTTCCTGAAGTGTCTGTATACCAAGTATCATAAAAATTGTCCAGTTGTTTGATGTTTTTTCTGGACAACATACACAGCCTAGATTTTTTTTTATATTTAGATTGGTTGGGATAATTAGCAGAAATCAGAGCACTCTGCCTGCACAGACCGCTTGTATGCCCAGGTACTATCCTCAATAAAAATTCAAATAATAAATACTGACTAGGATTAATTTACACAACTTCATTTTTTATTTTTGTTCATTGTGTTTACGCCATTTCGAAATCCTTAAGATAAAGTATTACAATATGAAGACCATGCAAACATGCAGATGAAATGTCCGGCAATCTGGCAGATGACCATGCAATATGAAGATGATCATGGAAATATGAAGATGATCGTGCAATAGAAGATGACAGGCAGCCATGCAGTATATGAAATATGACCATATAATAGCAGTGAGATGAACCATGCCAATATGAAGATGATATGGATATGAAGATGATCATGCAATAGTGAGATGATTCATGCAATATGAAGATGATAGCTGCAATTTAGAAAGATTGACCATGCAGTATATGAATATGCCCAATATAATATGCAAGATGAGATGACCTTGCAAAGATGAAGATGACCATGCAATATGAAGATGACAATGCAATAGAAGATGGACCATGCAATATGAAGATGATCATGCATTATGAGATGTCATGCCAATATGAAGATGACCATGCATATGAAGTGGACCATGCAATAGAAGAGACATGCATTATGAAGAATGATCATGCAAATGAAGATGATCATGCACTAGAAGATGAAGATGACATACAATAAAAACCCCCCCCCAAAAAAAAAATTGTTTTTGTGGGGGCCAGTATAGAATATGACCATTGAATATGCATTATGATCATGGAATATGAAGATGACTCGTTGCAATTAGAAAAGATGACCAGGCAGTATATGAATATGACATATAAATGCAGATGAGATGACCTTGCAAGATGAAGATGACCTGCATATGAAGATGACCATGCAATATGAGAGAAGATGACTATACAATACAATGAAGTATCTGATATGACCATGCAATATGCATATGATCATGGAATATGAGATTGATCGTGCATTGCAATAGAAAGATAGCCAGACAATAGATGAAGATGACCATCAATATGAAGATGAGTGACTATACAATATAATATACAATATAAGATAACCATACAATATAAAGATGACCCTATATAAGACTTACACTTGAGGGTGGTTTCTGACAATGTGGTTTGCAAACCTTTGGGAATCTCCACAAACAGATGCAAGCAATGTACGCAGGAGATTGTGTCCACATTAAGTGAGTTGTGCCAGAGTAGGGGAGGCGCCGCTATACATAAGAACCTCCACTCATTAGCCATTAATCTGGTATCATCTAATTTATCTCCCAGAACTGTCATCTAATAGGGATATGATCTACAGCCAACTACATTCTAAGGGAAACCTGAGAAAGTTTATAACTGGAAACTTTAGGGTGGGAACCTGCGTAATAAAAATGTTAAAATAATTCATTTTAATGTGGCCCACAATTTACCACTATGATAAATAGCTCATTCGGGAAATCATAGATCATACAAGGCTAAACCGCATCGTGGGAATCCGTTTTGTGGTGGCTTTTCCTCTTCTGCGCATGGTGCGCGTAAGATGTAGAAGAGAGGGGGGACTGGAATAATGTTTGGGTGTGGTGTGGCCGGCTTTTTATATCTTTTAGCATGGCTGGAGGGGGGAAGAGTCCGTAATCCATGTGCGCATGCGCGATGGTTGGCTATGAAACGGGTCGAGAGTGAGGCAGTGAGAGTTAGAAGTTAGTTAGAGTTACAGTTAAGTTGAAGTTGAAGTTAGTTAGTGTTAGTTAGTTAGAGTAGTTAGTAGGGAGTTAAGTTAGTTATTGTGCGTGAACAAGACAAGAGTCGAGAGCGAGAAGAGGAGAGAGAGAGACAGAGAGAGAGAGAGAGAGCACTCTCTGGTGTAGCCTAGCACCCGTTTTGTAACGGCTCTAACTGGCTAGTAAGACATAAAAGCGCCAGGGGAGGGATTGTGGTAACTCGCTCCCCCAGCGCACTGCAATCACCAGATGTAAACACTATTTAAGATAAGAAGATTGCGCAACAGGGTTGTAAAAGGATATAAATCTGGAATTAATCCCTTTTTCAGTGCTCTCTTCATCTGATAAGGAGGAAGCTGTGGTAAGAGGCTGGTAATTTAAATTGTGAAACTACTTACTGTTGGTTTTACCCTCAAATGTTACTGCTAGAGTTGGCTCATTAAAGGGGAACATGGTCTCCAAACAGTTAAGTTTAAATGAAAAGGCCATTTTGCCTACCTTTAAAATGAGCCATCAACACACCTATGCTGCCCACCAGTCCTCAACTATAAAGAAATGAACTGACCAGAAAGTTTAATGGTGGGAGGGAAGCTAACAGGTGACATCCTAAGGCTTCTCCTGCACAGTGCCCGGCGAGCAAGCCTCAGACTCCCTCAGTGTGGGAGGGAGACAGGAAGTCCCTCCTCCTCTCTGCTGTGTGATCCTGACAGAGTAGGTAAGGGAGTAGGAGTGGCCCACAGCATCCGTGAGTGCGTTGGCGTTGCAGTTTCGCTTATGTACCCCTTGAGTGGGTGGGGGCTTATTCACCGTGAGTGGGCGGAGCCACAGTGGGCTGTAAAGAGAATGAGCCATGGGGGTCCGAACTGGTGAGGGACCAGGGGGCGCAAAGGGGAGGCAGGAGACACAGGGCAGAATTGACTGACATTTGCGTGCAGAGCAGAAAGCGGAAGGAAGTGCAGGGGGACTGGTGTGCTGCTGCCATATCACACACAAAAAATGTTAAAGATCTATTCAAAACGAGCCAAAATTAACAATGAAAATAAATTGAAAAATTCTCAGGAGAGGCAATTCCTATCTCCAATTTACCTAAAGTCATTTTTGGACCACAGTTCCCTTTAACCATAGAACAGAGAGAGCTCGTAAGAAAGGCTATAAACATATATCTGTGGGATTTGCGGTATATTAGCTGGACTTGAAGTTTACTTCCCCAGTCATCCGAATACCGTCTCAATCCAGAATTACTTACAGGTTAAAAAAAATTAAAACACCAATAGTTGTACAGTCATTTAAAGTGATAAATCCAGCCGTATGACTAGCGAAGCATTTAGGGTCACTATACTCACTGAAACAACTTTGCATTATCTGAACCTATAACGTGAGAGAAGTAAAGTAAAATGGTGATACTCACATATTTATCTGTGCATTCATTAATGTTTAGTGAGGGCTCCTAATTCCCCCTCCCTTACTCACTGCCTCCTTGTAGTGTCTGGCCGACACTTATAAACTCTGCCACAGCTCACCATAACACGCTCTCTTACACATCTGCCCTCCCCCTGTATTCTTTCTCTCTGACTGATTTCTCTTAAATTTGTTGCGAGGTAAAAGTTCAAGAAAGTGTTGCTGGCAGGCAGCAAGATCCTAGTAGAGGTCAGGATGGGAATCTTTATAATTTCTTTCCCTGTAAATGCGTGTGATTCAATGTGATTTCTCAGGATCTACCGCTCAGAATAAAGTTTTGGTGGTAGTGGAATCTTGTGTATCTAAAGGTACACATTTGCGAAAATTCAAGATAGCTTAGAAGGTGCTGTTCTAAGAAGCTCAGTCTTTCCCTCTATACAAGTCGCTTCAAATAAAGAATAAAAACTAAAAACATAACTAATATATGCCAGCCCTGACTTCATTCAGCTCCTTGTCAACTATTCTTTTACTGCATGTTAGAAATCACAGTAAAATAAGATCCTCTTACAAAAGCCAGCAATGTACAGAAGATAACATTTTACCAAACCCAAACCATGATAATGACAAAACAATATTAATTTGTGATCCCTGAGATAATAAATCTGTACATTTGATATACAGAAAGCGAAAGTTTCTAAGATTGGTTTGGAAAAAGGCGGACCTTGTTACACATGTAACTTCACTCTAATTCATACAGGGGTCAGTGTGGGGTACAACTGACCTTTGGTATGTACAACAGGTGTTTAAGTTTTTTTCTTATATCATAACTAATGTAGTGTATTTTGCATAAAACTATACCCATACCGACATTTCCTGGCTAATCTGTGGGTGTTTCCCCATATTTTGCTTTCTGAGGCTGTTTTTCCAGGAACAGAGACTGGTTTCAGGCTTGTGCTGCTATTAAAAATCCTCATACAACACAAAAATGCAAAGATAATGTGGACATTCTCAACAAATCCTTGTCTTGTCCCACTGATGTCTTCTCTACGTGGAGCCTGTCCATAGTGGCTGATCTTGATGGCCACCACGGTGCTGAAATTCTTACAACATTAGCTCACTCATCTGCTATCGTTCATTAAGCTACCACCGAGTTCCCCCCCCCATCAACTCCCCTCTCCTTTCTTTTTTTTTCCGAAACCCGCAGAGAGAAACAATCTGTTAATGAGCTGGCTCTGAACTCAATCTTTGTGAATACCCCAGGGTGATTCTTCATTTTCATTTCCAACCGTAAGTGTGGGAAAGGGATGGGAGAGGGACTTTGTCATTAACCCATCTACCTACATCAAGAGCCAATGAGAAGTCACAGGAGTGAAAGTCCTCTGGTCTTCAGTTTCAGAAGATATTAGTAAGTGGGGATTAGCCGAGTTCTATCGTTATATTTCTATGTATCACTAAGGTCTAACATTGTGATTCCGTGGCAATAAGGAGAAAGCTCTGACCTTACATATTCTGTCTCAGTGTTATGATTTACTTAAACTCCAATGGTTGTAGGGCAGTATGTCAAACCAGATCACGAGGAGAGTGGCCACAACTGCAACCAAACGCATAGTGGGCCAACTGGCAGTTTCTCATCACCGAGACACCCGAGATTCTATTTTTAGTTAGACAGATAGACAACAGACAAGTACAGTGAGTGAATCGATTATAACTGCCAATTAACCTATAAATGAATCTACATTATCACACAGGCAGTTTCAGATCCCAACAGGACCATTAACCCCCTAATACCAGACAGGAGTTTCAGATCCCAAACGTGAACCATTACACCCTACATTACCAGACAGGAGTTTCAGATCCCAACAGTGACTATTAACCCCTACATTAACCAAGACAGGACGTTTCAGATCCCAAACAGTGACATTACCACTACATTGCCAGACAGAGTTTCAGATCCTCAAACAGTGACTATTAACTCTACATTACCGACAGGAGTTTTCAGTCCCAACAGTTATTATAACCCCTACATTACCAGACAGGAGTTGTCAGATTCCAACAGTGACCATATAACCCCTACGTATTGCAGACAGGTTTCAGATCACCAAACAGTGACTATTAACCCTACATTTACCAGGAACAGGAGTTTCAGATCCCAAACAGTGTGACTATAACCCCGACAGTTACCAGACCGGAGTTTCAGACTCCCCAACAGTGCATTAACACCTACATACCAGACAGGGAGTTTCAGATTCCAACAGTGAGACCATTAACCCTAATTATCAGACCGGAGTTTCAGATCCCAAGCAGTGACCATTAACCCTACATTATCACCACAGAGATTCAAATCCCAACTCGGTGACTATTAACCCCTACATTACCAGAAAGGAGTTTCAGCAGCCCCAAACAGTGACTATACTAACCCCTACATTACCATGACAGGAGTTCAGATCCCAATCAGTGACAGTATAACCCTGCATTATCACGGAGGAGTTTCAGATCCAACAGTTACTATAACCCCAACATTACCGACAGCATTTAAGATCCCAACGTGGACCATTAACCCCTACATTGCCAGACAGGAGCTTTCGAGCCAAACAGTGGACCATTAACCCCTACACGTTGCCAGACCAGGAGTTTCAGATCCCACAAACGGACATTAACCCCTACAGTATATCCACAGGAGTTTCAGATCCCAACAGTGACCTATAACCCCAACATTTACCAGGTACGGAGAGTTCGATGCCCAAACAGGACCATTAACCCCTACACTTGCCAGACAGGAGGTTTCATACACCAAACGTTATATGTAAACTACATTACCAGACAGGAGTTGAGATCCCACAAGAGTGACCATTAACCCCTACATTACCAGACAGGAAGTTTCAGATCCCAAACATGACCCTTATAACCCCTACATTACCAGACAGGAGTTTTCAGATCCCAAAACAGTGCCATTAAGCCGACATTACCAGACCAGGAGATTTCAGATCCCAAACAGGGACCATTAACCCCTACTTACCGACAAGAGTTTAGATCTCAAAGTGACCTTAACCCTACATTACCAGACAAGAGTTGAGATCCAAAACAGTGCCCTAGAACCCCTTACCCATGTACCAACTAGAGTTTCAGATCCCAACAGGATGACCTTAACCCTTACATTACCAAACAAGAGTTTGTAATACCAACAAACTGTGACTATTAAACGCCTACATTGCCAGACAAATTTGAGATCCAAAACAGGACCATTAACCCCGACATTACCAGCACGAGTTTCAGATCCCAACATGACCATTAAACTACACTTACAGACAAGGTTTTGAGATCCAAACAGTGACTATTAACCCCTACATTACCAGACAAGAGTTTGAGATCCAAAACAGTATCATTACCCCTACATTGGCACAGACAAGCGTTTGGAGATCAAAACAGGACTATGTAACCCTACATTACCATACAGAGTTTGAGATCCAAAACATTTCTATTTAACCCTACATTTCCAGACAAGAGTTTGAGATCCAAACAGTGACCATACGCCCTACAATTAACCAGACAGAGATTTCAGATCCCAAACATGACCAGTTAACCCCTTAATTTACCAGACAAGAGTTGAGATCCAAAACATGACTATTACCCTAAACATTACCAGTACAAGAGTTTGAGAGTCCAAACAGTGACCATTAACCCTACATTGCCAGACAAGAGTTTGAGTCCAAAACAGTGATTAATTAACCCCATACATTGCCAGACAAGAGTTTGCGATCCAAAAACAGTGACTGATTAACCCCACCATTACCAGGGACAAGAGTTTGAGAATCCAAAACAGTGACCATTACCCTACATTACCGAGACAAGCGTTTGAGATCCCAAAACATGATATTAACTCTACTTACTTTATCACACAGGCGTTTGAGATCCTAAACAAGTGACTATTAAACCCCCACCAGACAGGAGTTCAATCCCAAAACAGTGTCCATTACCCCTACATTGCCAGGACCAGATATTTGCGATCCAAAACAGTGACCTAACAACCCTCTAAATTACCAGACAAGGAGTTTCAGATCCCAAACAGTGCCATTACCTCTACATTCCGCAGCAGTTTTGAGATCCAAAACAGTGGACCTACACCCCTACATGTACCAGAACAGGAGTTAAGATCCCAAACATGACCATTAACCCCTACATTACCAGTACAGGAGTCAGATCCCAAATAGTGACCATTAAACCTTACATTACCAACAAGAGTTTGGATCCAAACACAGTTGTCTATTAACCCCTACACTGCCAGGACAGAGTTTGAGATCCAAAACAGTGACCATTGAACCCCTAAATAACCAGGCAAGAGTTTGAGATCCAAACAGTGACCATTAACCCCTACAATACCAGACAGTGTTTGAGATCCAAAACCCATGACCATTAACCCCTACATTACAGACAAGTGTGTTAGGAGATCCAAAACAGTGACCATTAACCGCTTACATTACAGACAAAGTTGTTGGAATCCAAAAAAGGACCATTAACACATCATTCCAGGACGAGTTGAGATCCAAAACAGTGACCATTTAACCCCTACATTACCAGACAGACGGTTTTGAGATTCAAAACATGACTTTTAACCCTCATTAGCAGCAGCAGGGTTTTGGAGATCCCAAAACAGTGACCATTAACCCTGACATTACCAGACGAGGAGTTTGAGATTCAGGACAGTAACCATTAACCCTTACATTGCCACGAAATTTGAGATACTAAACAGTGAATATTAACGCCGTATTAGATTTTTCCAGACAAGAGTTTGAGATCCCAAACAGGACTATTACCATTACATTTGCCCAACAAGGTTTGACATATCCAAAACAGTGACCATTAACCTTACATTTACCAGACAACGAGTTTAGATCTTAAAACAGTGACTATTAAGCTTTACATTAACCTGGACAGAGTTTGATCATCCAGAACAGTTGACATTAAACCCCCTCCATTCCAGACGGATTTTGAGATCTAAAACAGTGGACTATTTAGCTTTACATCACCGACACGAGGTTTTGACATCCGAACAGTGACCAATTACCCTTTACATACCAAACAAGATGTTAAGCAGCTGACTTTAAAAGCCCAAAATAAAATCAATTTACTTTATGTTAGGTAAAGAAGATCACCGTCCCCTAGGATAAGTCATTGTCATATAACATTATATGTGTCACTGATAATTGCACATTGTGAAAAGTAGAGTGACTATAGTAACAAGTAACAACGAACACAACCTTATATTTTTGATTTGTTAATTTACTCTAGGTTATACAATAACAAATCTATGGTGGGGAACTATACAACTGTTAAAAAATATTAACTGTATGACCATGAGTAGGCTACTTTATAAGGGCTAACCCTTACCAGCCTAACAGGTTATTAAAGGGTACACTTGTTGTCAAAAATAACTTAAGTAAAACTACAGGAATTGCTTTCCTGAGTATTTTGCACAATTTACTTTCATGATGTTTTTTACATGTTTGACGATTAATTTAAATTTTTATTTCTGCCATTATGGTAGCATCATCACCAGTTCCCCTGACTTCCTACTCTCTGCTCTGAAACCGTGACAATCCCACTATCCTGTGTCCCTCCTTCCCCCATTAAAAAGAGAACAAAGAAAAATGTACACACCTTAACACACTTACCTGCTGTTGATGTTACCCCACGCCCCCCCTCCTGTGTTATCTTGCACTGAGCTGTGGCCAACCCAAAATTAGAGAAGGAACTAATATTTGTGAGCGCAGATTTAGAACCTCCCACCCCCTAACTTCTGATCAGTAATCTCTCCCAATGATTGGGCTTGCAGCATATAGAGAGGTGGTTGATGGTTCATTATTAAAGGCAGGATAGACCTTGCCTTCATTAAAGTTTAATTTAACTTGTTGGGCCACAGTCCCCTTTAAAATAGCATAAAAATAACAATCTAAAATGACCCTTAACAAGTTGTTAATTCATAACAAAAATTATCTTTAAAGGATGAACAATAGCTATTGAAACCCCCCTCCACCCAGCATTGGTATTGACGTAGGGGAGAGGGGCCTAGAGAGACCCCTCTAACTGCCGGTCTCTTAACACAGGGGTTACCTACAAACCAGAGAACCGTCACCTAGAATGGTTTGCTCACTGGGCTGCTTTGCTTTGTTGTCCCCCTTCCCATTTGGCCCTTGGCCATACCAATGATGAAGAGTAAAAAGACATGTGTCTTCCTATTAGTCAGGTCCAACGTGGGAGGGTGTTGTGGTGGTTTGTGTGATTTTTGTGTATTTGTTGGTGTAAAAGTGGCCTGGTGAGCACAACACAGTTGCAGATGATTTGCCGCCTTTTGCCTTTACTTAGTGGGTCACGAAAAGTTACCATAGTGCACATGCCTCAGGCATTCTTTGCTCCCTCCCCTTTTTCTAACAGGGCTGTCAATTCAACACTGGGGGATCCTGCTCTATGACGTGACCTGTTGTCTAAGCTTAGCAGTAAGAAAACCAAATTTTTTTACTCATAGGAAGGATGCAGAACTGTTACAGAAATTACTGTTTTTTCTCTACTATGCTGCTGATTTCAAAGGCGACAGTTAAAAACTTCCTGCTAGTTAGTACAGATAAAAAAACTGTTTTTTTCGATTTGGTAGCGATTGTCGTGGAATTATTGAAATACCGCATATCCCAAGCTGATTCAAACCCAATTGAATTTTCCACTGATTTTCAACATTCAACGGAATTATTGACAGCGGTTTTCGCTGCGATTTCTGATTTCCATCTCATTCTCGAAATTTTGACTGCGATTTTTTGATTCTCAGTTTTCTTGAAAAGTTTTAAACTGGAATTTCTGAAAATCCGTTGAATCTGCGGATTTTTCGAAAAAACCGACAGTTCCGAACAAACTGGGGGTTTGTTTTTAAAACCGTGACTCATCAGTTAAAACACATACAGGCTTTTTATAGACCCAAGAATGGTGCAAAAACCGTATCCTGAACAAAGTTTGTTAGGGGTTTTTCCTAATCTTAGATTGGGAGAATGAAAGGTTGACATCCCCTAGACAGGAAAGTTTTATCCGAAAGAGAAGAGTAGACTTTTTTGGGGCAAAGACAAGGTAAGTGCATTGCTTGGTAAGTGCAGCTTACAAACAAGTCCTTGCTCAAGTCTCAAACATCTCTCATGCAATCTACTAATAATCCCCAGGGACCCAATACGGCTAAGATAAGAGTCTTAATTCATTAACTGGAACATGAAAAATCATCATAAACCTAACAGGAAAAAAAAAAAAAACAAACTTGTTACCCAACAAAACAAGCTTTCGGGTCTGACCTGGATTCTGCCTCCTCCTGGGAGATTATACCAGATAAGGAAGAAACCTGGATAGCGTCCCAGATCAGAGAGATAGGAGACACACTCAGGCTTAATATCTATGTAGATCTCTCCGCCTTCACAACTGAATCACAGCCCGATATGTATACAGCCTAGAACAGCACAACATTTACATTTAACCCCTCACAAGACACAGTGGCCAGTTCTAAATACTCCAGGGGAACATACGGTCCAGGTTACAATATTTTAAACTATAACATGCATTCTCAGAAGGTAGAAATCAATTGTAACCAGTAGAAAGATAAAATCTTTACGTCTATAATCCTAAATATGGATTTCTTCATGTAATTAGACATTTCTGGGGAGTTTCTCTCCTTGGAGTTCCTATCTGGAATGTGGTTTGTAGATAACTGCAAGTAGATCTGTAATGAATAATCCTTAGGGCCACAGACCACTGGAGACATGGAAGGGCCACGTTTGTAAATCCGAACAGCACTTTGTGTTAAAGGGAATTTGGCTATAAAAGGAAAAACGATCAATTCTCTCCATGGCACCTGACCTTCGTCTTTGAAAATATAAATACCAGAGGTTGCTATGAATTTACATATTACACTTCCATTAAAAAAATGTACTGGGTGTAATGGCTTCTTACATACCAACATAAAACTTAACACCTTTAATGGATAGACTTGAACTTCAGAGAGGCTTCAAAATGAGCCAATCAGAGAATGATCAACTCTTTTCCTCCTCCCTCTCCCCCGATGATTGGGTGAATGAAAGTAGCTCGTTTAGGATGGGCAGGATCCATGGTTCCAGATGTTTGTTGGTAGGAAACGCTACAGTCTCCATAAATAGGCAGGGCACATTTCTAAAGAATGGCAGCAGGGTATACAGTCGCCCACATGGGTGGACAGGTGCTATTGTATTCAAGGATTACCGGGCTATCATGACAATAATAACGCCATTATAATTGATGTTGTTCCGTTAATTAATGTTATGGTTGTAAAAAGTTATAAAATACATTAATAAGAAGTTACTGAATAAAACTTCCCAACAGTCCAGGTCTCTTGTGTTTTTCCGTAAGGTGGTTTCATTTGAAGTGTGTAGGGCAGGAGGAACACATCCAAAAGCAAGCTACACAGGAATCAGCTGTTAGATAAAACTTCACATTTATTCAAAGCATTAAAACAGCATAAAGCTAGACACGATACTTCCAAAGGAGAGGGGGACGCCGAGGGAGGGGGCGTGGCTTGACGCGTTCCATGGTAACTTCCGCTTCCGAAAGAACCAATAACGAAACACAAGATAAGCGACATCATATACGCAGTGCAGTGCAGAGTGCTCTGATTTGTTGTGGGGGAGACCAAACAGCAAACTACATCAACGTTGGCCAGCCACAGAGAGCCAATTCCTCGGGTCAGGACTCACCGTGTACCGATATTAAGGATAAAGGACATACCTTTGAGATTGTAATGTTAACATATTGGCAAAGGAACGTGACTGGTTCAGAGAGGTGTTAAGGAGGCCATTTATGTGAAAAATAAAACCAAGCCTAAATAGAGGTGGGGGGGTTCGACACCATCTGTTTGCCATGTACAATGCTGTTTTTGACACCTTACTCTGGGCGTTCCTATAACACCTCTTAGCCACTATCCAATCACGCCCTTGACACCTGCGGTGTGATATGCTAATGGGATTTTCCAGGGTACATAATTGCCACAGATCTGTGTACAAGTCATTCTGGATTGAGAAAGCCAGTCGGAGACTAGCGAAACGTCTTCAAGAACTCACATTCAAGTCCAGTTGATCTAATTGAATACAACAGATATATTTATCAATATGTTATACAATATTTATCAATCAAACTGTGGGACCATTCCTTTAAAGTAAAGACTGAACATTCGTTGTATAGCCCAGAAATAACTGAATAAAAATTAAAGGATAACTATACTCTTATTTAACTGTTTAAAAAAGGAAAGTACAGTACCTGGGGCAGGGAGGTTGGATTGATTATTTCTACCTCACAATATATTTTGTTAAGGAGCTACAGCACGTACAGTTTACATTTGCCGGTAAGTCCTGGACTATTCCTGTATTAAAGATAGTGCTGAAGCCAGGAGGAGACTGGCAGAATCAGTTTTCTTTGGGCTGGTGCTCCTACAAACAATAAACAATTGGGAGGTAGGATATTACCAGTCCTAATCTCCTGTCACAAGTACTTTTCATTTTAACTGTTTAAAAAAAACTTTATTCACACGATAGTTATCCTTTAGTTGTCACCCTAGGTCCAACAGAGAAACACTAAGGTTGGGTACACACCATATGATTCCTCGGCCCTGGCTACTATTCACCACTAGCGAGCTGTTGGCCAGTACAAATCGCTGCCAGTCCATTGGTCCCACACGCGATTGGGTGTGATTTATACGCATAACATTGATCGCAGTCGGCCATGAAAACACTGCAGATTTTTCAGCGACGACCAATACATGAAAAGTTGATTAGTTGGCTCAAATAATGTTCCCATGTGTACACTGTCTAAACCAGCTTTCACTAGAGCAGACAGACCAGTCACTTCCTCGTAACCTTCGCACCCCAGATATGGGGGAGTAGAAGCTCATTTGCAGTAATCCTTGCCTTTTCTCTGACAAACCACTTGGTAGTAATTTCCTGTAGTGAAGGATTTTACAGAGATGTAGGAATCACTTGATTCAATATTGTAATCTGGACTTTCTGTGCTGTAAGTCAGAGAAAATGTTTTAGCCTGAACTTCTCCTTTAATTACTGAAATGGCAATCAGATGCATCTCTATCAGGGTTATAGATAATGTTCTGCACACACACACACTTTTCTTTGGACAGACCGTTAAATAAACTCCCTATACAAGGTGTTTTGTACTTATAATACAACCGGACTGCATTATTGCTATGACAACGGTGCAGGATGATAAAACCTTGGTTTTAAAAATAAAATTAGAAAAAAGGAAGCATATTAATACGTTAGAAGTCTCGCATTTTCCAGTGCTCTACATAAAATAACAATAATTCTCAATTAGCAGATGTATATTCGGACAATCTGATTTAGGGGGCTTGTCCTGCTGTCCGACCAGGGTTGCCCGACGTCCCTATTTGGATCTCAGAAACAAAAATCCTGAGTTCCGAAGTTAGGGCTGGATATCTCCTCCTAGGAATGGCCGACAGCCCTCG
Source organism: Hymenochirus boettgeri (assembly GCA_019447015.1). Classification (NCBI taxonomy): domain Eukaryota; kingdom Metazoa; phylum Chordata; class Amphibia; order Anura; family Pipidae; genus Hymenochirus; species Hymenochirus boettgeri. The sequence continues at coordinate 20,744,778 of CM033477.1, forward strand.
AAATGCCCACTTTCTGCCCCAGAACCCCCATATCCTGCTCACTTCTGCCCTGCTCTGTCTCCTGCTCTGCCACTCCCACTTGAGCACCAGATAAAATCTGGCCAACCCTGTGTCCAACCTTTATCCTGAAATGGGCAGGACACAGGCATGTCTGGGGTTGTCTATGGTGGGCTTGGCAGGTCTAGGTGGTCCAGGGGTGAGGAGTTTTAGCCTTCCTGTTGAGAAGTACAGTATGATGTAAAGGCTGTGTAGTGTTTGATGATGTAATGATGTCAGAACCTTGAAAGACTTTCATGCTTGGTAACAATTCACTGACTCCCACTACTGGGATTCTAATCGCGATGAACACAGCGCATGGTTTTTGGTGCGGATCCCATGTGTTGTGTTTGGGACTATTGACCAACACGTATTGTGCATTGCAATGGGGCCTCATCCTCAGACTTGTAGCAAACATCTAATTCCCTACATTTTATTTTATTTCCTGAGCTATTATATGTCTGATCATCGCCAGGCAGGCAGTAATGTCACATTCAGTGGTGAATCAGCCCTACAAGTGGCATTAAATAAATGAAATAATTCTTTATAGATATCCACCAGGGCCTCGTCGGATCAGATAGGAATAAACATCACGTGGAAAGTGTTAATGGATAATGAGATTTAGGGAGAACAGGCCCAGACACAGGGTGTTAATGAGAGTTAGCGGGTCGCGTTGCTGTGAAAACAAGACGTATGTTTCCGACAATATGGAAATAAATATGATGCGGTGGGAAACCGTTGGTTGGAACAGCGGGGGGTTAAATGGATCCAGGACACAAGAGATCAATCCACCTACAGGCACTCGCACAAAAGACTTTTGTCTATTATTTGAAGAGATGGCAGAAGGTATTGCTGAGCTGAAAGATTGACCCTCAGTGTGCTGAAAAAGGCGGTCAACGCACAGTAATAACCTGCCAGCTGCTGTGCACACAGACACATTTAACTGTAACTAGCCTAAATATAGGGCGCTTATCCATTTATAGAAGGCGCAGCCACGAAGAGCTTACAATCCTAAACTTCCCAACTGCCCCATTTCTAGAAGGACAGTCCTATTCTAGTGGTTTGGTTTGGACAAACAGAGACCATGAAAGGGAGGGCAGGCAGGGTCGCCTCCTAATGAGGCAGGGTGAAGCACATTACAGAGCGGTGCCCTGTAGGGAGGGTGGCCATTTTGATGCCAGAAAAAACTGGACTGCCTAAAAAAAATGATATTAAGTGTGTCAGTGCCAGCATTTACTTTCCTTTATCATTTGGCGGGCACTGACAATGACACCGCTCCAGACTCCATTGGTAATTCAGTGTAGTGACGGTGGCTGCCCTTCCCTTTGCTACAGAAAAGTCAGTTATTTTACTTTCTGGGCCAAAGTGTTAAAAAAAATGTTGGGGGGTTGCTGGACTTGGGTGCTAAGGGGAGGGGGGGAGAGAGATTAGTGTGGTGCCGAGGGGGTGGTGGTGGTGGGGGGGGAGCATTTGGGGAAAAAATTCAGGTGCCAAAAATCTAGAGATGGCCCTGTGGGCAGCATACCCATTTTAGCCCAGTAATTGCCCCATGTATGGTAGATTACTGTAGATCTTGGGATGTATGTCATCTAAATAACCTGTCACTAGGGATGTATTACTACCAACAAAATTCAACTTTCCAGTGTCGAAATTTGTAAATTGGCAGATTTCGTTTCCCTATCATACAACTCCAGCCCTACAAATATGGCTTATCGGGGGTGCCCTACCATGAAGCAAACTGAAACATTGCTTGGGCGCACCCTGCGGAACACTTAAAAGGCAGCAAAAACCTCCATCCTGCAATACTGCATTTCAGCACCAGTCCACCAATCAGTGTTAAGTCAGCCCTCCAGTCCACCAATCAGGTTAAGTCGCCTCCAGTCCACCAATCAGTGGTAAGTCAGCCTCCAGTCACCAATCAGTGTTAAGTCAGCCCTCCAGTTCAAAGTCAGTGTTAAGTCAGCCCACCATACCACCTGCACTATCCATGCCTATGTTCCCTTCACACGTGTCACCCATCGTCTGCCCATAAGGCGGCATTTAAAAGTTGTTTCAGGTGTCAAAAAACTCTAGGAACACCCTGGGCTTTTAATTGTAGAGGAAGAACACTGAACCCAAGATTCCCCAATTCAAAAGAAATCCGGGATAAACCCCAAGCCACCATATTTGTCACACATTTGTGTATAAGGAACAAAATCTCTGCACATGTTGGATATGCCTAAATTCACAAGATAACTGAATGCAAATCCCGGATTATCAGTATGGCCCAACATGCTATTGGCTAGTTTATAATTCCGGGATACCAGTAAAACAGCACTTAGAAATACACCTTCGCAGTAAACAGTATCTGACCAGTATCAGTATCATTTATATTCTCTATGGAAACTAATATTAATATTTTTCTTTTTAAGAGAGGAGGAAAGACATTTTTCCCCCCCAGTAGTGGGTGTAATAAAATTAAACACCCAGCACATATAAAGCCTTTCAAATGATAGAAAAAATATGTCTAAAATGTTATCAGGCTGTCAGTAGATTCTCTAAAGGGCACAAAACGAGTCCTTTGTAGAAAGTGCTGTCCTTTCAGTAATTTGATTACTCTATACAGTGTTATTTATATTTATTTTATTTTTTCTAGTTGTTTTCTTTTTTATATACTTCTGGCACAGCCCAGAGAGTATATATTATGCAAAAGGTTTCTCCAATCCGTCACCATCTGTATAATGAGCTCTCCGCATTATTGATTTTCCTAACTTGCATTCATTTTGAGGCTTGTTCATGTAACATTAACATGAAGGATGGTGGTGGTTAAAGGGGGAAATGATTGAACAGGGGAATATTACAATAATGGAAACAAACATTTCATACCTGTGGCAGTCAAGAGGCCTCTGATCCAGACCTCTATGTGCTACACAATCAGTCATTTGCTCATGAAGAAAACAACATGCCTGGAGTTTTCCAAATAGCTTCTTTCTTTATTAATGATTACTTACTGTTTTTACTGTACACCATACAGTATAAACCCATGTCATCCCTAGCATTTTCTAATTACCTATGCAAACAGTATGGCAGCTCCCTCCATGCATATATAGAAAGAAAAGAACTCTTTGGATACACACCATCCAATATTTCGGGACGAACTACCGATATTACAGTCTATCAGTCGATCGGCCCAAAAATTTAATTCCCCCCCCCCCCAGGAGGCCATGACGATGTCTGTTTGTCCAAACCACGGCCGATCACAAAGTAATTATGGGCCGCGTGCCCTGGACTTAGTATAGGTAGACAATAGCGCCCACTGGCGCTGTACAATCTCCCTATGCATAGTAAAGGAGATGCACCTGAGGAAGGGGACACCGAAACGTTGTGCATGCATGTCACCAATAAAACAGTAAAATGAACAAAGCCTTTTAGAGTGCGTTCTCAAACAAACACAAGCTACAGGAAATGTAACTGCTAGTGGTTATCAGTAAAGAGGAACAGCACCAATATATTACCTAAGGAGTGCAGGGAACTTATCAAAATAGTAAAGGGGGACCTCAATACAGTGTGTACCCAGATCTGAAGCAATGACAGGGAACTTCCAATGATATCTGTTGACATTGGCTATAAATCTTACTGTGTGTACCTGGTTTAAAAGAGAAGTAGCCCTGAGACCAGAGGAGGTCCGGGGCTAGTGGGGCACTTCCTATCCTGCCTGCCACCATACAGCCCCACTGGATGGCAAGTATGATTTATGATGACTCACTAGGATATGACTGACAGCCTGAACTTAACATTCCATTTGACTTTACAAAGCACATTGGATCTGATAAAAATGGAAAGTGCACAGTACAGAGGAAATGAGTCCGCCTTGTGTTTTCTCCAATACAGTAAAGATGAATAAGCACAAAGAATCCGTCCAACTAGACTTATCTACGTCTGTATTCATCATTATGTACACAGGCCCATCCAGCTGGCATAAGAATGAATGGTTAATCATAACGCAACTGATTGAGTGCAATCGATTGACTAATACACGCAGGCATCAGCAGGACGTCAAGATGTAAATGTGAATTACTAAGTACTGGGAGGTTGGTACCAAGCAAACGACCTACAAAACTTACGTGACTGAGTCAAACCGCCGTATTTCTGAATAGACTAAACTGGGTTATAACCAGGGAGAGCAGAACCTGCAGAATTACAGCTCCATTCAGGGGGAGCATAGGTCAGTGGGAAACACAATATGAAATGTTCCAAGATCCAAAACATATCCTATGGCCTGTATAACTGGGATGGATAGTGCCAAGTCCACACTAAACCCTTAGGGTTAGTTACTAGATCAGTTTCTGGCCGTTGCGCATTGCGGATCGGATCGGATGACCCGGTCCGTTAAATTAATCGTACTGCTGCATGCATTTCTCTCGGATACAGAGCGCGTTTGATTAAAAATATAGGAAAAACAGAGCGCTAAAAACGGACATAAACGTGGACTGTTCATTGTGGTCCGTTTGCTCTACAACACCCAGTGACCTTTAACCCATAACAAGGGTCTAAGAGAATCAAGACACTAGTCACAGCCATTAGGTAAGCGCTGCCTCGAATAATATATGGAAAACAATCTACCCATTTCAGGATCTCTTTACCGCAGAGAGTAAGCAAGGCACCAGCCTACCCCTGCTAAACACAGAAAGAAACTGATAGGAGATGATAAGGATCATGTGTGTTCCCAATAAGATGCTGAACACAGAGGGGGGGGGGAGCTCGGTTCGTCCCTATCCTGTAGCAAGAGGCAGAATGTCTAACGCTGACAATGGCATTGAGTTAACATGATTGTAAGTTCTAAAGATCAGAACTCAATGGACGTTGCATATAAGTGTGATCAACCGAAAGTGAATAACACAAAAAGACATTACGGTCTGGGAGGTATTTTACTGTCATGGAGGAAACAAGTTAACCATGATTGGCTAAGGGTTGCAAAGCAAGGCAGACAGTTAGCAGGGACACTTACCCCCAGCAGTCATGATGCTAGCAGTTTGCATCTTCCCAGGGTGAACTCTGGGCTGTTTCCCTCCCCGTAGGCTTCTTTCTCTCGCTAGAGCATCTGTGGTGTCTGCAAGAGCTGACTGCAACCCAGATGAGATGGGGAAATCTACCCAGTGTGGAGGGTGAGAGGGGAGGAGGGGAGACAGCGAGGGAGGAGCAGGTGGGAGACTGGAAGGGAGAGATTAGCCCTGATGCTTCCAGGATTCCAGACTTTGCAAACAGATGAAAGGACATCCCAGCAGCCACTGAACATCTGGCGCATGTAAGGAAGAAAGTCCATGGGGATCTCATAACGTGGAGTAGGATGAGGTTGAATGGGGCCCTAGGCGATGTTGTCATTGGGGCCCTACGTCTTTGTTGTGTCTGTAGGCTGATCATTTAGAAACAGGGAAAATCTATGTTAGACACAATATTACAAATGTGTTTCTACAACATTACAGCACATTGAGAGTCCTACAATAATAAAAAATATATGCATTTAGTTTGAAATGTCGTTTTACAGTCAGAATGCAAAAACTTACCCACCTACCAAAGGTACAGACACCTACACCCACCCACTGTGTGTCAACATACCTTAGTCATCAAGACCATTGTTATTGTTACAAATGCACAAACATACCCCCCAAACCTAACCTAATGATGCACCCTACACCCACTCCACTGTTACATTTCCATGGCAACCTTCACAACCTATAAAAAAAATGTATATGTTTAGTCATTGTGCATTTTGAAATTCCATAGCAATGTTATTGAGTGTTAAAACAGCACACATAAATACACACATGAATAAGGCTATGAGCTGGACTTCAAGCCAAATTTCAAGTCAAGTTTATACTATACTCTTATTAACTAACCTGCAGTTATGGATGCAACGGTCACAATGCACTACCAAGAGTCAGCCACCAGGTGGCGCATACACACATGAGCAAAAAGGGCCAATCTCTTCAGTACAACTAGCCAGTCCTTTTTCACTAATGTGTACAGCTGCAAAACCACGTTTACGATTGGTGCGTTTGTTTAGGATTTATATGGAGAACGTTCAGGACAGTGTGTATTTTGCCATGCGAAATCTGGAGCATTCTGGGGAAACCCATTTGGTATTTATCTGCCAAAATCACATCAGCTAACAATCTAGTGTGTGTCTGGCTTCCATACATGGCAGAAATTCAGCTAATTCTCTGCAACCGAAAGTCATAAAAAGATCTGACATTTGCCCAACATTCCATGCAAGGAATGTCCAATATGTCCAATCCTGGCTTAAGCTATTGAATTCAGCATATTGAATAAAAAAAGAGGTACAAAAGCATGCTTGTGCTATTTGCAGCAACCAATCAGATGCCATCTAACTAAAGTAGATCGGTAAAACGCTTAATTCTAATTGGTTGCTGCCATATCATGGCAAGTTTGTTACATAAGCCCCCTAAGGAATGTTGCACTTCTTTGTGGACTGATTGAATTGTGTGTATAAAAAGTATTATACACAGTGAAAAGTTAATTGAAAGAATTTGATTGATAAGAAGGTTGATTGGTTACAGCAAATATCGGCCATGTTTCTGGAAAAGTATGAAGACGATAAACTACAGCCGTTCGCATTTTGACCTGTCAGTCCAAATGGTCTGTTGGATCATTATGTCTCTCTCTTTACTGCAGAATGGGAGCCAGTAACACTGGTAATGTGTCTTGGTTCCATATACATATATGCAGAACGATCGGTACTGTGTATTTGCGAATTAGGCAAATTGACAATCAGATTCCCATGGAACTGACATGAATTTGCAAACAGTCACTGTGAAGGGCACCTTGAGGTGGAAAGTCCTGGAGTGCGTGTAACTAAATCTTTAGCAGATCACAGATGGAAATCTAAGGCTGAGTACACATGGCAAGATTCTTTGTCCCAGACCACTGATCGCCACTAGCAATCTGTCGTCTGGCACGAATCAATGTTGGTCACATCGAAATCAGGCTTGGCCATCAGTTTGTGTGACTAACGCGTAGACCACAGGAGACCAGCATGCCGTGAAGTTGCAGCCTGCCACAAAAATACCTTCGATTTGTCATCCCAATATACAGATAATGATTGGTCAGCACAAGAAATCTTATTGTATGTACCCAGCCTTACAGATTCCATTCGTGAATGTTGCAAGTACTGGTATTACCAGACCATTTGACTGACAGGTCAAATCGAACGCTGTAGTTTATCGCTTCATAACTAAATATAACACAAGAATTTGCAAGTACTGTATTGATATACAGTAGAGTTGATCCGGGGAAATTTCCGATTGCCCACTTGGAGCAGGAGGAATTTTCCCCTTTCATAAATGTGTGGTTTTTGCCTCCTCGGATCAACAGTTAGGCAGGAAATGAGGATATGCTGGATGGGTGAACTGGATGGACTGTGTCTTTATTCAACTCAAATACTATTACTAATAAAAACCTGCCATGTAGTGTACCCAGCCTTACAGATCCATCTGTGATCTAATTAAAAACCGCCATTGTGTGTACCCAGCCTTACAGATTCCATCTGTGATCTAATAAAAACCTGCCATGTATGTACCCAGCCTACAGATTCCATCTGGGATTAATAAAAACCTGCCATTGTGTTACCAGCTTACAGATTCCATCTGTGATCTAATAAAAACCTGCCATGTGTGTACCCAGCCTTACAGATTCCATCTGTGATCTGCTAAAAACCTGCCATGTGTTACCCAGCCTTACAGATTCCATCTGTGATCTGTAAAAACCTGCATGTGTGTACCCAGCCTTAAAGATTCCATCTGTGATCTGCTAAAAACCTGCCATGTGGTACCCAGCCTACAGATTCCATCGTTGATCAGCTAAAAACCTGCCAGTGTGGTACCAGCCTACAGATTCCTCTGTGATCTGCTAAAAACTGCCATGGTGTACCCAGCCTTAAGATTCCATCTGTGATCAGCTAAAAACCTGCCATGTGTGTACCCAGCCTTACAGATTCCATCTGTGATCAGCTAAAAAACCTGCCATGTGTGTACCCAGCCTTACAGATTCTGTCTGTGATCTAATAAAAACCTGCCAGTGTGTACCGAGCCTACAGATTCCGTCTGTGATCGATAAAAACCTGCCATGTGTGTACCCAGCCTTACAGATTCCGTCTGTGATCTAATAAAAACCTGCCATGTGTGTACGAGCCTTACAGATTCCGTTGTGATCTGATAAAAACCTGCCATGGTGTACCCAGCCTACAGATTCCATCTGTGATCTGAAAAACCTGCATGTGTGTACCCAGCCTTACAGATTCCATCTGTGATCTGATAAAAAACCTGCCATGTGTACCCAGCCTTACAGATTCCATCTGTGATCTGATAAAACCTGCCATGTGTGTACCCAGCCTTACAGATTCCGTCTGTGATCTGCTAAAAACTGCCATGTGTGTACCCAGCCTTACAGATTCCGTCTGTGATCTTCTAATAACCTGCCATGTGTATACCCAGCCTTACAGATTCCATCTGTGATCTGCTAAAAAAACCTGCATGTGTGTACCCAGCCTTACACATTCCATCTGTGATCTGCTAAAAACCTGCCATGTGTGTACCCAGCCTACAGATTCCATCTGTGATCTGCTAAAAACCTGCCCTGTGTGTACCCAGCCTTACAGTCCATCTGTGATCTGCTAAAACCTGCCATGTGTGTACCAGCCCTACAGATTCCGTCTGTGATCTGCTAAAAACCGTGCATGTGTGTCCCAGCCTTACAGATTCCATCTGTGATCTGCTATAAAACCTGCCATGTGTGTACCAGCCTTACAGATTCCTCTGTGATCTGATAAAAACCTGCCATGTGTACCCAGCCTTACTGATTCTGTCTGTGATCTGATAAAAACCTGCCATGTGTACCAGCCTTACAGATTCTGTCTGTGATCTGATAAAAACCTGCTCATGTGTGTACCCAGCCTTACAGATTCCATCTGTGATCTGCTAAAAACCTGCCATGTGTGTACCCAGCCTTACAGATTCCATCTGTGATCTAAAAAAACCTGCTATGTGTGTACCCAGCCTTACAGATTCCATCTGTGATTGCTAAAAACCTGCCATGTGTGTACCCAGCCTACGATTCTGTCTGTGATTGATAAAAACCTGCCAGTGTGTACCCAGCCTTACAGATTCCATCTGTGATCTGATAAAAACCTGCCATGTGTGTACCCAGCCTTACAGATTCCATCTGTGATCTGATAAAAACCTGCATGTGTGTACCCAGCCTTACAGATTCCGTCTGTGATCTGATAAAAACCTGCCATGTGTACCCAGCCTTACAGATTCTGTCTGTGATCTGATAAAAACCTGCCATGTGTGTACCCCAGCCTACAGATCCGTCTGTGATCTGATAAAAACCTGCCTTATGTACCCAGCCGTACAGATTCGTCTGTTATCTAATAAAAACCTGCCATGTGTACCCAGCCTTATAGATTCCATCTGTGATCTGCTAAAAATCTGCCATGTGTACCCAGCCTTACAGATTCCATCTGTGATCAGCTAAAAACCTGCCATGTGTACCCAGCCTTATAGATTCCATCTGTGATCAGCTAAAAACCTGCCATGTGTACCCAGCCTATAGATCCATCTGTGATCAGTAAAAAACTGCCATGTGTACCCCAGCCTTACAGATTCCATCTGTGATCTGCTAAAAACCTGACATGCGTACCCAGCCTTATAGATTCCATCTGTGATCAGCAAAACCTGCTATGTGTACCCAGCCTTACAGATTCCATTGTGAATGATAAAAACCTGCCATATGGTACCCAGCCTTACAGATTCCATCTGTGATCTGCTAAAAAACTGCCATGTGTGTACCCAGCATAAATATTCCATCTGTGATCTGCTAAAAACCTGCCAAATGTACCCAGCCTTACAGATTTCATCTGTGATCAGCTAAAAACCTGCCATGTGTGTACCCAGCATTACAGATTCCATCTGTGATCTAATAAAAACCTGCCATGTGTGTACCCAGCATTACAGATTCCATCTGTGATCTGCTAAAAACCTGCCATGTGTTGTACCAGCCTTACAGATTTATCTGGGTCAGCTAAAAACCTGCTATTGGTTTACCCAGCCTTACAGTCCATCTGTGATCTGCTAAAAACCTGCCATGTGTGTACCCAGCATTACAGATTCCATCTGTGATCTGCTAAAAACCTGCCATGTGTTTACCCAGCCTTACAGATTCCATCTGTGATCTGCTAAAAACCTGCCATGTGTGTACCCAGCATTACAGATTCCATCTGTGATCTGCTAAAAACCTGCCATGTGTGTACCCAGCATTACAGATTCCATCTGTGATCTGCTAAAAACCTGCCATTTGTGTACCCAGCCTTACAGATTTCATCTGTGATCAGCTAAAAACCTGCTATGTGTGTACCCAGCCTTACAGATTCCGTCTGTGATCTGCTAAAAACCTGCCATGTGTGTGCCCAGTTTAAAGGGTCCTGGTGGATTGTGTCTGTGTAATCTTCCCTAAACAGGTTTTTGTGGAGCTTATTTAAAAGTCCCTATGATAAATGGGATATCATCATGTATGAAACCGCAAGAAAACAGACTAAATTTAATTTATGTTTTATTTATGATGCATCAGATATTTCTCTTCTGTAATGTTCTATCCAGTCTCCAGAGTGAACACAGACACCTACTGTGACAACATTACAAATTCAGCCCTTTAGCGATTAGTAACACTGTATATCAAACAACAATCTTTACCCAGTATACATTTACTGTATATCACAGACAATGTAGAGCAAAGGGGAACATTTTTTTTTAAAGAAAATGTTCACCCTAAAAGACATCTTCTTTGATGTACAGACCACAAACTGCTAATTATAACACTGCACCTCTTGTGTAATCTTTCTCTAATCAAAGATACAAAGTCAAATCTAACAAGATAGAACACCCTGTAGTTACCACCCCCTTCAATAGATCAGTAAGGTCTAACATGCTCAGTGTGATTCACATAGGGAGAGAGTTTTTTTTCAAATAAGATACTTTCAGGCACAGAGGCAAAGGAAAAAGAAATGAAACATCTCAGAGGAGCCCTTAAAACTTGTGGATATCCAGACTGGGCCTTTGTCAAAAGAAGTAGAAGGAAAGAAAAGAACACGAATATCAACAGTGAAGGGGAAAAGCAAGACAGGAGGAAGAACATGGTCATCCCATATGTAGCAGGGGTCTCCGAGAAATTAAGAAGAATTTTCAAAAAACATAGTATCCCTGTCTGCTTTAAACCGAAAAACACACTGAGGTAGCAATTGGTACATCCAAAAGACCCAATACCAAAACACAAGAAAAGCGACATTATGCAGTGCAGTGAAGAATGCTCTGGTTTGTATGTGGGGGAGACCAAACAGCAACTACATCAACGTATGGCCCAGCACAGAAGAGCCAATTCCTCGGGTCAGGACTCAGCCGTGTAACTGCATCTTAAGAATAAAAGACATACCTTTGAAGATTATAATGTTAACATATTGGCAAAGGAACATGACTGGTTCAAGAGAGGTGTTAAGGAGGCCATTTATGTAAAAATAAAGAAACCAAGCCTAAATAGAGGTGGGGGGGTTCGACACCAACTGTCTGCCATGTACAATGCTGTTTTGACACCTTACTCTGGGCGTTCCTATAACACCTCTTAGCCACTATCCAATCAGGCCCTTAACACTTGGCTATGATATGCTGATTGGGATTTTCCAGGGTACATAATTGCCAGAGACTCTTGTACAAGTTATTCTGAATTGAGAAAGCCAGTCGGATGACTAGCGAAACGTCTTCAAGAACTAAACTTCAAGTCCAGTTGATTTAATTGAATACAACAGATATACTTTCAGGGAGATTCAATAAAAGTTCTTATCGTTTAAAATGGTGCTCATTTTGCCCCAATCAGATCTTATTTAACATTTGAAAGCTAACATCTGATTGGTTGGATCAAAATTGGCACCATTTTTAAACAATAAGAACTTTTATTGAATAACCCTACTTGTATCTCATTGTGTTTAATGGAGGGGGAAGTAAAATTGGAAGGAGATGGGCTTTCCGTAGTAAAAGGTATATTGTAAGTCAGGAATAGAATTTTTCCCAGGGAGGTAGGAAAGGGTGCTCTTACTTCCTGGGTAGTCTACATTACAAAAGGTGAGCTTTCAAAGATGGCTGACAGCTCACTGCTCCTTGTGTGGCCACATTGTGTGGTCAAGTAGCTCTCCCATCTCTAATGTTAGGGAGAGATAGTCACGCATGTGGGAGAGAGGAAGGTGTGGTGCTGTCAGCCACAGCAAGAGTGGATCTTTAACAGCCACCACTCATAATATAGACCACCCGTGGAGGTAAAAGTATACTTACCTCCATGGGATCATGGTGTACAGTACTGAGATCACAGTGTGTTTAACACAAACTTAAGGTCAGAAAAAAAATCCCATTATATAGCAAAAATACCTTTGAAAAATAGATACATTAGGTAATTAGCGATCTGTATTTTACAATGTCATTAAAAGGACGGTATCACAAAATAGCGAGAAATCAAGCTTTTCTAAATATGCCCCTAAGTGACGGCAGTCATCCTTTTATTTATTAGGTTTTTACCATCCTATAGAAACAAACATCTCCAAATCCCATTGTAACGACAGCTCTGTATGTAAATTCCCAGGAAATAGAATTAAAATACCAACTTTATCCCTGTTTGCCATTAGTCTATACAGAATGAATGGCACTGCTATTTGGTGCAAATATTCACTGATCTGCAATTCATCTGCAGAGATTATTGGGTAAAGCCTCATCCGGAGATTAGAGTTTCATTTGAACTGACCCTACTGGGGAGATCACAGTAAAGTGCAGTACCGATAATCTTGCTTGGCTCATTAAGATAAGACCAGCTGCTATATCATATTCTATAAACAGCGCCCATCTTTCACATGTGGGCGCTAAAGAGACGCCATTCATCAACGCCACTGAAATTACTATAAAAATCTAGATTTTGTTGGGTAGCTCCTGTGAAGGCGAAGGGTAAGCTGCCCTAATTAATGCAGACAGATGCAGTACAGTGCAGGGAGATCGATGAAAATATTTCTTTAAAGGGGAATAGAGGCTGATTGCCTATTCAATACAGACAGCAGGGGCTGAGGTATAATAGGAAACTGGTTTAGAGAATGAATGGCTGAAGAATAAATCATTACAGGTGCCAAGTTAAACGTTTAGTGCATAGGGACTGGTATTGCAAAGTATTATGTCCTCCCCCTGGCTACATGGAATGGGATGGGGAATAAAATACATAAAACACAGCAGAGCCTTCTTTCTCCTTGCACAGAAGATACTATACAGCCTCATGTGTTAAGGGAAACCCAGACACACTATTAAGGTGTTGGTGGTTAAGTTTTGTATATAACCTTTGGCTTTGGTTTGTTGTTGGGTACTAGGCAGGGGTGCAATGGGATTTCTATTTTCTTAGGTTGGTGGCCCCCAACCCTAGGTATTTAAAGGGGAAGTTCTGTACGAATGTCAGAAAAAAGAATATTTTTCCAGGAACCCTTATTTGCAGGACCCCTAATAGAGACCGTTATGGTCTTGCCCTTGACCCAGTGCCTGGGTTGATTCAGTTGCTCAGTAGAGATCTGAGCATGTTTGACCCGTCCAACAGCCAATCAGTAGAAATTACTGTTAGGAACATTCCACGTCACTGTGCATTCTGGGAAGAAGAAGGACCGTTACAGAACCTGAAACGGCAGCTCACTAATGTCAACAGCAGGGAATAACAAGGGGGATACACTTAAATGATTTTTCAGAACTGTTAAGAATATGTAGAATAACTAGATATGTATAATTTAAACTCAGATTTTTTAAAATAATGATATTTTCCACTGAACTTTCCCTTTAAAGTATTGTCTCCAAGGATCTTACTGCTGTGTCCGTTGGAAGATAAACTGCACATCATGATCATTGATGGTAGAGACTGGAGGGCTGTGCCCTATGTTACCTTCTCTGTTTGAGAGGTGAGAGTATTGTAAGCACTAATGGTTAAGAGATAAGTTGCTCACCTGCTTATTGTTAAAAGTTTCCAAGTTCTCCATTGTTCCTCCATAAGTGTTTTAATATTTACAGCTGTATTTATTTTTCTTATATTGAAGGGCTTGGAATTATTTACATAATGTGCTGCATATTCTTCTGGATATTAAAATTAAAAGGCGTAAGATTAAACACCTTTTCTTTGGCGGAGCATTTGTGAATCGCAGGCTAATTCATGCTATCAACCGAAGCTTAAAATAGAACAAGGCAAGAAAAAAAAAGACCCTGTTCTAATAATAGATCACCTTGGCAGATACACAGTGATGGCTTAGCCTTGGGAACCTGAACCTTGCTGTGTGGCAGTTGGATAAAATATACTGGAAGGACTGGCCTAATGGCTGAGATGTGCCGTGATTTCACTGGATGGGCCAGAAATATCTGATTTCTTTGGATTATTGTAATAGTAAAACACGACATTTCACAGTCATTTCTTAGTTACACTCCAATTAGACCCAACAAGGTGATTATGTCTAACTTTTTACTGGTCTCTGGGTGGAAGGATTTTGGTGGCACTCTTTTATAATAGTGTGACTTCTGCCGGCCAAAAACTACTTATGGCACCTGCCAACGTTTGGGTGAAGTTCCATCAACCACCTGGGAATAATAATTTTTTGATTGATGTTCGCAAAATAAATGAATAATTAATGTATGGCCAGCCGAATAGACTGGATGGTGTCTGTGGCTCAGTGGTTAGCACTGATTTCTTGCAGCTCTGAAGTCCTGAGTTCGATTCCAACCTTGGACACATCTGCTAGGAGTTTGTATGTTCTCCCCATGCTTGAGTGGGTTTCCCCCGGGCACTCCGGTTTCCCCACAATCATAAAGACATAGACAAAGACATGATAGGTTGTATGTGTCAAATAAATGTACTTAGATTGTAAGATCATCAGGGCAGGGCCTTATGTGAATATATACATGTAATTGCAAAGCGCTATGGAAGATGTTGGCGCTATATAAATCCACAATAATACTCTATTGTGCTTTTGGTGACAGGGGACACCAGACTTATGCTAGAACCTGCTAAGAACTCTTGGTACCTGATGTTATCAAGCAGGCGATGGTGGGATTCCTCGGTGAGGATCGTGGAAAGAGAATAGGCCAAGGTATCTACCTTCCTCTCCTGGGCATATTGCTTCAGCAGAGAGAACAACTTCTCCTTCAATGCAGACTGATCTCCCAGGACTTCATCAAGCTGCATAAAAATATCAAATAAAAGAATATCAGCTAAGAAGGCAACTGTTTATCAAATGGTGGTGGCAATGATAGTGGATATTATACATTAACGGGCCATACAATAAACTATCTGGGGCATTGTTCACTAAAAGAGCATGTCAGAGGACACGAGGACATCCCTTAAGACCTGAAGAAAAAAGGTTTAGGCTTCAAGTTGGGAAAGGGTTTTTCACTGTGAGAACGGTAAAGCTATGGAACTGTCTTCCAGTGGACGTTGTTATGGCAGGTTCATTGGTCAGTTTAATAAAAAGCTGGATGAGTTTCTACAAACAAGGAATGTTACAAGTTACTGGTATTGATACATAAAGTAGAGTTGGGAAAGGGTTTGTCACTGTGAGAACGGTAAAGCTATGGAACTGTCTTCCAGTGGACGTTGTTATGGCAGGTTCATTGGTCAGTTTAATAAAAAGCTGGATGAGTTTCTGCAAACAAGGAATGTTACAAGTTACTGGTATTGATACATAAAGTAGAGTTGATCCAGGGAAATTTCCGATTGCCACTTGGAGTCAGGAAGGAATTTTTTTGCCTTCCTCTGGATCAACAGTTAGGCAGGAAATGAGGATATTGCTAGATGGGTTGGACTGGATGGACGTATGTCTTTATTCAACCTTAAATACTATACTATATATGAGTGGGAATGGTGATTTTTAAGTTCTTTAATGCTATATATCTTCCAATTGTTTTATTGCAGTCTGTAATTTAAACAGAGGAACAGTAAGTTACAGTGTATACTCGAGTATAAGTCGAGGTACCTGTTTTTTTGTTTTTTTAAACTACCTCAACAGAAAACCTTTTAGGACATCCCAAGTTTGCCTATTATTTTCCCTGCTCCTCTGAACTGTAGAAACTGTGATCATTGTAATATTAATGGGACTATTTCACAAAGGTGATGAATCAATTTTTCCAGAGAATAAGAACTCTTTACAAATGCTTCCTCCTTTTGTTACACTGGTTCTTTAATTGCTAACTAGATATCACCTCTTGGAGGAATCATCTAAAGCTGATTTCCAGATTTCTGCACCCCTTCTTCCTACTGACTAACAATGTTCAGTCTTGATTATAGAGAGGTTATAATCAGCTCATCCAGTAGTTACTTGACAGCTCTGGCAGGGGAGAGGGAGAGGCTAGAAAATTCAGTAAGCATGTGCAAGTATGCATATTGGTCTGTGATGTGTGTGTATATATATATATATATATATATATATATATATATATATATATATATATATATATATAAAAAGTCAATCGGGCTCATTTACCCAGAGCCGCTATCGCTCTGGGTAAATGCTCCTTCCGCAATTCAATATCGCGATTGCGAATGTGGGTAAGGGATTAACCCACTGCAGGATTTTAACGCCAGCTATTTGCTCTAAATCTAGCGCAAACGCGATATTGAATCGTGATCATTGGATTTGCGGGCGATTTTTGCGTAACCCGCGCATCCGACACTAATATGGAGTTAAAGTTTAACTCCATTTATTTGCCCAGCGGGTCTGGGTAAATGAGCCTGAATGTATTTATGTTCCTGAAAAACTTCCAATCGCCCGTACCATTTTGAAGTGACTTGGTATACATACATTTCAGCGCCTGGGAAACAAAACATAGGCTACTTTACAACATATACAAACCACTCCTTGGGCCCTATTTATAAAAGATCGGTATCGTTATCGGTAAATACCGGTCGTTATTTTATGATAACGATTGGTATTTTACGATAACGATACCGATCTTTTATAAATAGGGCCCCTTATACCTTTTTTTTACCCTGTTTCATTCATGTACAAGTTGATGGGATGCAATCTGACCTGTGTGCTGTCATCTGGTGGGGAATCGAGTAATTGCCCAACACACAACCTGAAATACGCAACCAACCTATGCAGCCAGCAAATCACAGAACAAATTGCATTGAAGGGCAGCATGACCCAAATATAGCATGCATGCGTGCTATAGTTAAACTGAAGTGGGAAACGTTTGGGACCCGTCACTTCGGATCGGGAATAAGGTAAATTTCCTCTCTTCATTCCAGGCTCATGTGAAATTGATTGAAGAACGGGAGGTAAGGCATAGCTCCTTTACCTCCCATTGTTGAATGTTATCAACAATAGATAACATTCAGATGAACATTCAGAAGGCAGTTGATCAGACCTGCATGTGTGTACAAACCTTCAATTAAGATTACCAGAGACAAATAAGAGCAAATGCGCACCAAGTTACTCAGCAGCTTTGGGACCTCGACAGACAGCACAGTGAAATATTGACAATGTTATCTAGCAACATAACATTAACATTCCTCCGCAACATCATCATCTTACAGCAACGTTAGCAGATTTCTTGTCATTACCATTAGAATTACCTGTCTGTAGCAGATCAGACCTCAGAAAAATTATGAAATACTATCAGGTGACTATCTCCCTGCACTTTAGTGGTAATTTAGTGGTAAATTATAATATATTCTTTCCCCGGCCATAAATTTACTTGGTAGTAACCTGTTTACTAGAATACACTGTGCTCACTGTCCTAAAGTAATACATTTAGTAACCTGCAATTATGTACCCTGGAAAATCCCAATTAGCATATCACAGCCAGGTGTAAAGGGCGTGATTGGAAAGTGGCTAAGAGGTGTTACAGGAACGCCCAGAGTAAGGTGTCAAAACAGCATTGTACATGGCAGACAGTTGGTGTCGAACCCCCCCACCTCTATTAAGGCTTGGTTTCTTTATTTTCACATAAATAGCCTCCTTAACACCTCTCTTGAACCAGTCACGTTCCTTCGCCAATATGTTAACATTACAATCTTCAAAGGTATGTCCTTTATCCTTAAGATGCAGGTACACGGCTGAGTCCTGACCCGAGGAATTGGCTCTTCTGTGCTGGGCCATACGTTAATCTGAACGTGTGCTTTAACTGGTTTTAGATTACGCCACTCAAACCAGAGCAAAATGCAGCAAAACAGAAAATGCAAGGAAAACTTTTTGCTTAAAGAGGCATGTAATACAAGCTACTGGAAGCAGAAAATGTTAACATTTTTCACAAAATAGCTTCTCACAGCTTGCAGAAAGAAATTAATCCAGGGCTTATTTGTAAAGATTAGACTGCAGGCTTTTTTTAACCCTAACTTGTCCAAAGTTTTCCCTTTAAATTGGAAATATAGTCCTCCTTTACAAAAGGATTTTTTAGATTAAACGGATTGCTCCTGCTTGTTATTTGTTTAATGATTAATGATGTATGCAAAGTATCTGTAGTACTATTCTGCACCTTCCTTATAATATGTTATATAAAAGTATATACTATAGTATTTTTGAGGTTGAATAAAGACATACGTCCATCAAGTCCAACCCATTTAGCAATATTCTCATTTCCTGCCTAACTGTTGATCCAGAGGAAGGCAAAAAAACCACCAAATTTATGAAGGGGAAAAAAATTCCTTCCTGACTCGGAAATTTCCCTGGATCAACTCTACTTTATGTATCAATACCAGTAACTTGCAACATTCCTTGTTTGCAGAAATTCATCCAGCTTTTTTTTTTTAAACTGACCAGTGAACCTGCCATAACAACGTCCACTGGAAGATAGTTCCATAGCTTTACCGTTCTCAGAGTGAAAAACCCTTTCCGAACTTGAAGCCTAAACCTTTTTTCTTCAAGTCTAAAGGGATGTCCTCGTGTCCTTTGACATGCTCTATTGGTGAACAATGCCCCAGATAGTTTATTGTATGGCCCGTTAATGTATTTATACACAGTAATCATATCCCCACGCAAGTGCCTTTTTTCCAGCGTACATAATTGTAACTTTTCCATTCTCTCTTCATATTCAAGCTCCCCCAATCCCCTTATTAATTTAGTTGCCCTTCTCTGAACCCTTTCCATGTCCTTTTTGTACACAGGATTCCAAAATTGCACTGCATATTCCAAATGAGGCCTTGCCAATGCTTTGTAAAGAGGGAGAATAACATTTTCCTCCCTTGAATCCATACCTCTCTTTATAAAAGACAATACCATGCTGGCTCTTGCTGTTGCCACCTGGCACTGCTTGCTTCCTTTAAGTTTGTTATCCACCAAAACTCCAAGATCCCTTTCCAACAGGGATTCACTTAACACAGAGCTCACAGGGATCCGCACAATCGATTGGAATTTACAGACATGTCCGATCCGGACGAACGAGCGATTGAGGTCAGTCGCGGCTGGCCGCCCCACACCAGCAGATATTTTCAGCCGACCGAAAGACCCCGAATCGGTTGGTCGGCTGAAAATATCAGCTGGTGTGTACCCAGCCTGTGTCTCGTATTTACTATTTAGGAAATTTTGCCCAGCACCACTTCCATTCCCGAGTCTGTACCCATAGATGACTATTATATATCTAGGAGTTTCCCAGATCAGTAACTAACCGTGAAGAGTTAACAGTGTAACCATTAAAGCTCACTTTGTAGCCAGCTCATATAGGAGCATGAATACTATGTTGTAATTGGGTTATCCAAGCAAGCCATACCACGTCATCTAGTGGGACAGACTTTAAAATGGATACGGGAAAAGGAAGCGGGTGCAGCCTATGATTAAGGGTACAGCGGTACCCGACACGCGTCAGGCATTGTAATGTCTGTGTTTTAAATCCTACAATAAAAGATAAGTTTTAGATTGTATCCCGACTCTGACTACAGTGTGTGGAGTGTGGAAAGCCTGCTATCTAAAGGAACAGTAGAACGCGTAACGTAAACAAATAGATGGTTTTATATTGCCAGATTTTATATTATATTTAGTTTGGAAGCTCAGTGCAAAATTAATTGCATTTCTTTCTTTATAGAAGCCAGTGGCAACATCACCTTTATTCTAAATCTATGCTACACTGTTTAGTAGACTTATTTGCAGTGTCGGGCTGGACTGTTGGGGCTAATGACTCCTATTGATTATTAAAATCCATTTCTTTAGCAGTTTTCTCTGTTTTCTTGGGTAAATGGGTCCCCTGTAACCCTGTGGTGCCAGTCTGACGCTGCTTATTGGGCGTGATGTTTGTACAGGCAGATCCTATTTTCTTTGTGCTCTTAATTATATTACTTCAATCCCTGACACAAGTTTGCATTTGTCTGATGTGAAGTGCAATTCTAAAGGTATATGTATGCCATACATATACCCGATATTAATTACCCGACCGAGCGTTCACGTGATGTTCGTTCGATCCTGCCAGAACCGCTTCTCCCGATCTTCTATGCGAACGACATGAGATTGCAAAATCCCATTCATTTCGCGATCGCATGTCGGTCGCATAGAAGAACGGGAGAGGTGGTTCCGGCAGGATCGAACGAACGCCACGTGAAGTAATATCAGGTATTTGTATGGCCACCTTCAGTCTTTGGTCTGCAGGTATTTGTTTTTCTATGGATGCAACAAGTGCATTAACTTAACTTAAAAGGTATTCTTCAAAAATTTAAAACTTGCCATCAGTCTATTACTATATAGGGGAGGTTGGAACTGCTATTCCTTCCTTCAGTCTTTATTTAAAATAAAAAACACAATCATTCCTAGAGGCGCATGTGTCAGAATTGTAAACATTGAAGTTCCACTTACCTTAAGGTAAAACAGCAGCAATGCAGTAATCAAACAGACCCCAGCATCCAACAATTTAAATGCTACTCATGAAAGATAAAACCCAAGATTGATATAAGGTTCATCTTGCTTGCTTAAAGGCTGAAAGCTACTTCACAGTTTTGCTTATGTTTAACTAAATCAGAGCTGCCGCTGTTGCCATTGTGGATCCACCGGGATTGTCCTAATATCCACAAGGTGCGGGGACCGAAAATGATAGACCATGATGCAGATGAACTACCACCACTACGGTCAGTAATTACACATGAATGGCCGCCTTTAGACATAAATTAACCAACTGGGAATTCACAGGAAGATGTGGCCGATTCTTGCTTCTGTGAACGGAAAAGGCACGGAAGCAGGCAGAAGCATGCTAGGGAAAAGAAGGCTGGGTAACTACTGGTAGAAGCATCTTTGGAATTTATAAACCTCGCAAGGTTGAGGTTTTGGGGGTTGCCAAGGAAATCTAAAACAGTTTTTGGGGGGTGGACATACCCTTCATTGCTCAGGTAAGAAAGGAAAGGGGAAAAAAGAAAATGGCTTTTAAAATGTTGAAATCAGAGGGAACGTAACAGGCTTACATGGAGTATAAAAGCTGTAACAAGGAGTGCAAAAAGCAGCTAAACTAGCCAAAATAGAAAACGAAATACGGATTGCAAAACCCCAAAATGTTTTTTAAGTATATCAATAGTAAAAAGATGAGGACTGAGAATGTGGGACCATTAAATAATGGGGCTGAGATGGTTATAGAGGCCGAAAAGGCTTATGTGGTAAACTGTTTTTTTCCCTCTGTATTCACTATAGAGAATCCTAGTCCTTATAAGCAGCGACTGTAATAAAATTATGGGTATACTTGAGGAATATACACTCTGGTTATGGTACAGAAACAAAGTTAATATCAATAAATCCCCAGGACCAAATGGAATACATCCACGGATCTTAAGAGAGCTTAGTCTGGTTTTATCTAGACCACTGTTTCTTATCTTCTCAGATCCACTTTTGTCTGGTGATGTGCCGCTGGATTGGTAATACCAATTATAAACAGGTAGCTATAGACCTGTAAGCCTAACATCAGCGGTAGAGAAGTTGCTGGAAAATTTGCTACGAGATCATTTCCTTGACTTTGTCTCCAGAATCTTATTGGTAGTAGTCAGCATAGATTTATAAGAAATAGATCATGTCAGACAAATCTACTTGGTTTTTCTGGAGAAGTGAGTAAGAATTTAGATTCTGGCAGTAGATGTAGTATACTTTTTGCTAAAGCTTTTGATACGCGACTAAAATTAAGGACTGTTGGCCTAGAAAAAAACACTTGTACAGGGATAGAGAATTGGTTGTTGGATCGCAAACAGAGAGTAGTGGTCAATGGAGCTACATCTATGAGGGCTAAAGTTCCAAGTGAAGTGCCTCAGTCTTCTGAAATGGGGTCATTTCTTTTTATCTGTTTATAAATGACTTAGAAGGGGGCATTGAGAGCAAGGTCTCTGTCTTTGCTAATGACACTAAACTATGCAGTGCTTTGGAAACTTCAAATGATGTGCAAATGCTGCAACCAGACCTATTATCAAAATGGGCAGCAGAGTGGAAGGTGAAATTCAATGTTGATAAATGAAAAATCTGATGCATTTGGGGTTTAACAATCCTCGTGCCGCCTACATCATAAATAACTCTGTAAATTGTGAATTGTTCATGGAAAAAGATTTGGGGTTTCTGGTAGATAACAGACTTAAACAGCTGTAGAAAGCAATGCCAGGCAGCCACGGTGATAGATAGCAAGATATTGTCTTGTATAAAGAGGGGAATAGATTCAAGGGTGAAAATTATTATTCTTCCTCTTAACAAGGCACTGGTAAGGCCTCATTTGGAATATGCGGTGCAGTTTTGGAATTCCATATACAGGTAAATCTTGGAAATGGAATTAGTTCAGAGAAGGGCAACTAAATTAATAAAGGGAATGAAGTGGCTCGACTATGCAGGCAGATTATAACTTTATACAAATATATTAATGGGCCATACAATAAACTCTCTGGGGCATTGTTCACTAATAGGTCATATCAGAGGACACATGGACATCCTTTAAGATTGGAAGAAAGAAGTTTCATCTATAGGTTAGGAAAGGTTTCTTAACAGTGAGAATGGTGAAACTGTGGAACTGCCTTCCAGCAGATGTGGTAATGGAAAGTTCATTGAGTAGCGTCGAAAGTGGGCTGGATAAGCTTCTAAAACTAAATAATATTGAGAATTATGGGTATTAATACATATACTGTAGTTCTGGTTGGTACAAGGGTACTATATAATATTGAGAATTACTGGTATTAATACATATACTGTAGTTCTGGTTGGCACAGGGGTACTATATAATATTGAGAATTACTGGTATTAATACATATACTGTAGTTCTGGTTGGTACAGGGATACTATATAATAATGAGAATTACTGGTATTAATACATATACTATAGTTCTGGTTGGTACAGGGATACTATATAATATTGAGAATTACTGGTATTAATACATATACTGTAGTTCTGGTTGGTACAGGGATACTATATAATATTGAGAATTACTGGTATTAATACATATATTGCAGTTCTGGTTGGTACAGGGATACTATATAATATTGAGAATTACTGGTATTAATACATTTACTGTAGATGTGGTTGATCCAGGGATACTTTCCGATTGCCATTTGGAGTCAGGAAGGAATTATTTTATTTTGTCTTCCTCTGGATCAACTGTTAGGTAGGGTTAAAGAGTATGGTGTGAAGTGTGGACTAGATGGACATATATGTCTTTATTCAACCTCAATTACTATGTTACTATGGAAAAATTCCAATATAAAAACCTAGAAACTCTCCAGAAACAAGCTGCATCCAGTAACATCATAAATGGGTATTGATGTTCTTTGGATACAAAAAATAGGTAAGGATATAATCCATGATGCAGAAAGGTGGAGAGTAATTGTTTCTGATGTCATACGTTTTATGCTGTCACTGTGTGACTGGTAAAATAAATTGTCCAATACTTGAAATTTCGGCAAGCAGGAGATATGCGTTAACCTAGCAACCATGAAAATCACATTTCAGCTGTAACACGGTTTCACTCATCACATGGTTAATATAGAAATCACCTGACAAGTGATAAACAAATACTCAGGGAAATGTTCCATTTAATTCCCTCCAGGGACTTATTCATCTTAGATGCTAGTGGCTAGTCTAATTGCTCTGGATATACTTTCAAGAACATATTACTGAAGGAATTAATTAATAAAACCCCACTTGCAGGAAATTAGCACCTATATCATTACAAGATATGAACAATTCTGACATGGACCAAATGGCGATGGCTTTAAAACTAGGTCAGTTCATCTCCAAAACTTCAGCTCTTGATGGATGCTCCCAGTCTGCAGTGGTCAAGATCTACCAAAAGTGACAGTCGTGGTTGGCCAAGGGTTTATGCTGGCCTGATATTCTCAATTTGGCCAATTTATTTTAAGGGGTAACTGTGGTCTCCGTAGATGTGCCCTTTATTTAAAAAAAAATTAAAACGACCCCAGGATCATGCTTCTAGCTGCAGTTTATCCAAACTTACAGCAGTATAAAGGGTGGTGTTTCCAGCTAACACATCACCAGACCCATTACTCCTCCCCCCATGCCAGAGGCACTGAGCATACCCAGTTGTATTCTACTGCTGTAACAGAGTATCATCTGCTGCATCATAAGTTTTGCCCCAAACTTCTTAATCGTTTTTAAAGCCACAAGCCACAAGCCTGAAAGGAAAACTAAGTAAGGAACAGACAGAAAATGGTAGCAGGTCTTTACATAGCTTCAGAAAACATACTTTTTCGGGGTGTGTGGCTTTTTTTTATTAAAAAAAGCACATCATGTAACGGTCACACACACCTTGTTTATCTTGACTGTTGGAGTCTAACTTTACAAGCCTATAACTTAAAAACCATAGAAGCTAGAGACATTTGTTTGAAAGGTACTGTATAAGAGCGATTTTAAATATGGAGACCAAAGTTACTCTTTAAAATGGGAAGTTAAGTTCCTAGTGTATGGGAACCTTTAGTATAGTCCAAGTCATGCCAAGTCTGGCAAGAAATTTCAGATTCAACAGAAGAGCTGCTGTAGCTCAAATTGTTGAAAATGTTAAAGGGCATCTATACCGAAAAATAAGTTATTTTAAATTGACTATTTCTTCCCAACCACCACTGTATAATTTTTTTGTTGATCTGCGCCCTATTTCTTTAGATATCCAATCTAAAACTTCTTATATTTCAACTGTCAATCTATTCTTTTGTGAGTAGTTTTACTGTAGCTGGAATGGTGACAGAGTTTTGACAGTTAGAATGCTGTATGTTGTGTACAGTTGGTTTGTGGTAAAATAGTCAGGTTGGCTGGAAGTGGGAGTGGTTAGAAGATGGAGGGGGGGATACTACTCCTAAACAAATGTGTGCTGGATTGAAGGCATGCAGCAACACATGCAAATTAGAGTAAGTGCTACTTACATGTATTCAATTATAGATTAAGATGAGGCAAAGTCGTTTTTTCAGTATAGTGTCCCTTTAATGCTGGACTTAACAGAAATTGGGCAAAACACATGGTGGATCACAGTTTGTTGCTTATGGAAATGCTTGATGAACACCTGTCAAAGAAAGAAGGTAGCCTGGTGTTATAATTTGTATTTTACATCTTATGGATGCCGTGTACATCAGTTATTTGGAAAAACATTGCACAAGAAAGCAATATGGGAAGAAGGCAAGCTGGTGGATGGCACCCTGAAATTCATGGTGAATGTTTTGACATGTAACACCTAACTAAACTTTACAACCATTACAAGATTTGAACAACTCTGACATGGGCCAAATGGTGATGACTATACAACTAGGTCAGAGCATCTCCAAAACTGCAGCTCTTGGTGGATGTTTTTAACATGTTCCGCAGTTATTTGGAGAAGACATGGCACAAGAAAGCATTATCTAAAGAAGGGAAACTAGTGGAGGGCATCCTGAAATTCATGGTGGATTTTGACACCTACATTATTGCTGGCCAAGTACATCCCTTTGTGAAAACAATATTCCCTGTCAGATGTCAATCAAGTGCCTCATTATCATTAAATATTTTGCTGTGAGTAGTTTTGCTTTAACTGAAATGTTGACAGTTGGTGTCAAAATGGGAAATTACCTCTCCCAGTGATGGATCATAGTGATTAATGAGCATGTATGAACACAGAAAGTCATGCCAGTTGGAAGGAGGAGTTTGTTAAGAGTTGGAGGTGCATACTTAGCCTGAGCAAAACAAGTATTGTATTAAAGGCATTCAGCAACATACACACCTCAGAGTTAAGGGCTAATTACATGTATTTATTTATATGGTCACAATATGGTACATTATTCATTATAATATAGATATATATATAAAATGAATAGAAATTTAACAGAATTGCTCCATAATAAAGGTTTTATTCCACACCCATATGTATGGTTTATAACAGAATAATTGACAGCATTCTAGTTGTCATACATATAACTTGCCTGCATGTGGTTGATTTTTCCCTTTCTCTCTTCCCATTCATTGTGAGGTAAATATAGTGGCATTTACTGTACACACTGCAGCATTATTACCCACAATCCACCTACACCTGCACAGACAGGTCCTGTTTCCTTTAACTATCACGTGGACAATTGTTTTGGAGAGTAACCATGCACAACCGGAAAGACGTCATTATTAACCTCCCCCTTTAACGTAGAGCGGCCAATCATAGCGCTAGCCGCTCCTGCTTCCGGTTTCCTGTCTGTCAGTGTGTGAGAGAAGCAGACAGGGATTGTGCCTGCCGGATTTGGGTTCATTTCATTCTGATAACCTGAGGTTTCTGTTTGGGTAAGAAATGTGATTAATCCTCATGGCTCTGCATTCCCTTCACTAAAGCAGGAGCTGCCAGTCTTGGTTCTTCTCTGCAGCCCCTCTATGGGATGGAACATTTTACTGTGGGTGTCACTGGTATTAACCCTGCACATGCTGGAATTGGAGCAGAAAGCCAGCTTGTGATTGATTATGTCTGGGATTCACTGTTCTCTCTATTGCCAGCCAGTAGTGGAAGGGTTAAAAAGACTGAACAATAAAACATTTTCACCATTGGCTGTATATCAATGTATTCTATTTTCATAGTGACCCTTTCATTTGCTAGGTTGCTATTTTGTCTGCAATGATTCTAACTTGGTCAAGGCTGCATGTGTTTTTAATAGAGGGAACAGCGCTGTGATGTTCCCCCCCCTCCCCACGTGTACTTTTAAAGGGGAACTGTACTCTTTTAACAAATTGAATTTAAATGAAAGACCAGGTTCCTACCTTTAAAATGAGACATCAACCACCTCTCTACATGCTGCACAGCCCAAGATATGAAGAAATCACTGATCAGAAAGTTAGGGGGTTGGTGGTTCATCTGCAGTCATAATACTAGTTCCTCCTTCTAATCTGCGGTTGGCGGTTTGCACATGCTCAGTGCAGGAGAAAGCAGATTAAACCAGGAAGAGATCGAGTTACAGTGATTGAAGGGGGAGTGTGAGGGGCCACAGGGGGTTTCAAGGGGACTGCAAGTGGAGAGGCAATTAGGGCCCATGAGGAGGAGGAGATACAGGGAACATAGTAGTATAGTAATTGAGGTTGAATAAAGACATACGTCCATCAAGTCCAACCTATTCACTTTTTTTTTAACCCTTCCTAACAGTTGCTACAGATGAAGGCAAAAAAAAAACCAGCTAAGAGGGGCTGTCGCATGGTTTCAGAGCAGGAATCAGTAAGTGCAGGAGATCTGGTGTAGCTGCTACCATATCACACTTAAAAAAAACAAATATCAAAACTATTTAGAAAAAAAAAAGTAAAAATACTCAAACGCAATACCTGTCAATTTACACAAAGTCAGTTATCCTTTAATATATTTTACAGTGAATAAAAGCAGATATAAAGTGATGTTTATCTGCCCTTATAGAAGGGCTAATATTAAATATGTTGTCTAGTGCTCTAGACAATCCATATTTCTACAAATATAGTCTTGTTTCTATTATCTGATATTTATTTTATTAATACCACTTGTCTAGGTTACTAGGTCACTTTGAGTGACAGGTCGCGAGGCAGCCAATGGGAAGATTCGCTCTGCAAGGAGGCGTGTCTTTCCATTGGCTGCCACCCAGACTGTCACTGACAGTGCCAGTGAGGAGGATCGGACCGGAGCAACGAGGAAGATTACAAGTAAGTAGTGCAGGACTTTTGTAAAGTACCCAGAGGTGAGGACTTAGCATTTTAGGTCCTCACCCTAGGTACTTTGCAGGAATGGATTGGGGAAATGGTAAGTATAATTGTCCTTTAATGCAAGTGCATAATGTCAGACATCCCACCCTGCCGAATCTGGCTTCCGGGCAGGGTGGGGAGAAGGGGGCGGAGCTGACTGATGTGACGTCAATGATGTCACAAAGGGGTGGAGCTAGGGCGGGCAGACATCAATGACGTCACAAAGGGGACGGGGTTTTGGGCAGGCCGCTACATGCAACGTAATTTACGTCACAGAAGAGGCGTGGTTCGGGGGAGCGTGACGTAAATTACGTCACAGAAGAGGCGTGCCGAAGAAAAGAAGGCATTCCGGAGGCGGAGCTGCCAGGTAAGTTCGGATCGCGGGAGTTTGGGGTGATCTTGCGGGTGTGCAGGAGACCACCCCAAAATCCGTGAGACTCCCGCGACACCCTGGAGGGGTGGGATGCCTGTAACGTTAGACAAGGCATATACTAATATATAATATTGGTGCCAGAGGATCCTTAGGATCAGGCCCACAGAGTCCTATCCAACGGCCAGACAAGTTTCGCCTAACTCCGGTAGGCTTCTTCTGCAGCTCTGTCTGTTTTTTTTTTAATTCTGTAAATTAAGAAAGTATTTTTTTTGATTGTTACTATTTAATCTTGTTTTTAAGGTCCATATTTCTGGCAGCAGCATGATGACTTCATCTCAGGGAACTGTGGGCAGTGATCCTGTGATCTTAGCTACAGCTGGATATGACCACACAGTCCGCTTTTGGCAAGCACACAGTGGCATTTGTACCCGCACTGTACAGCACCAAGACTCTGTATCCTTAAGTATTCACTGTGCACTTAATGTGTGAACTGCACTAGACTTCCACCAAAACAAAGAGGTGGACTATAGGAGTTGATTTCTAGTATCAACAGTTTAATTTTACATAATATCCAGAAGCTACAGAAAAGAGTACACAGTTTGTTTTTTCTAATTCCGCTATTCATACCTTCTATTCAAATTCTTCTTTCATTACAGCACGATCAGTTGCCATGGCTCTTTCGCTCCTTTGCAGCTTTCAGGTCTAGAAGTCAGTCTGTGATGCTTATGTCGGCTGTTAAAGACTGTACTCAGGGTGAGGTCTTAGAGGTTTAGGTCCACATTCTAGGTACTATTAAGGGCAGGGGGGTATGTGGGTTGGTATAATTGTCCTTCAAGCTGAACCCAGGGTAAGGTCCTAAAAAGCTGGGTCTTAACCCAGGGGGTACAGCTACTAGTTCAGTGGGGAATTTAGGGAAGCTACTGTAATCTGTAAATGTAATTATCTTACAGAAATCTGATGAGCCACAGACTAATTATGTTGCAGTCCATGTAGCATGCATTAACAGAGAATTATACTCCCCCATTCCCGGTCTCTCCTCTGCTCCACACCTGTATAGTACCATGATGACCTAAACCGATATGCACAGTGACTTACCTAAACGTCTCTTCAACTTATCTAAACTTTATTTTCTGCTCTGGTCTGCTCCGCCACTCCCAGTCTGTCGGCAGCAAGACAAGGGCCTGGATGAGAAAGAAAATGTGGGTAATTCACTCTCAATATCTGAACTAAACCTAGGGGTGAGGATCTAGCGGTTTAGGTCCTCATCCTGGGTACTATTTATGGCAAGGGGGTGGGGGAGGTTGGGGGCTGGGTATAATTTTCCTTTAAATGCGTTTAAGAAAAAATATTATTTCCCTGTTCCAGCAATCTTTAAATGCCAATAAAGCATTTTGTTTGTATATAAACAAATGCTTCCAAAATACTGATTTCCTGTTTGCAGGACCCCTAATAGTGTCTTATGTTCTTGCACTTGACTCTGCCACTAGGTTGTTTCAGTTGCTTAGTTGAGATCTAGGCATGTTTGACCCATCCAATAGCCCATCAGTTAGCAACAGTTACAGAACCTAATAGCCCAGCTCACTTTTGACCACAGCAAAACATAGCAAAAGGCATGAAATAACGGATTTTTCAAAACTAAAGAAAATATGTGGAACAAATAAATATATGTAATATAAACTAAGAATTTAAAAAAATGCTATAATCCACTGAACTTTTCCTTTTATTTTTAAGGTTTTGAACCTCTTACCTGATAGTTCTTGTTGATCCAGGGATCCTTTTCAATTGCCACTTGGAGTCAGGAAGGATTCCCCCCCCATTGTACAATTTCATACTGTTAGGCAGGGATTATAGATATAAAGGTTGTACTAGAAGGAAGTAGGCCTATTCAACCTCACATACCATGTATGTAACTATGTAAAAAAGAAAAAGAGATAAAAATATTTGGGAAAAAGCATCCAGAACTAGACTTTATGGAATTCTGTTACATAGACTGTTTAGGGAAATGGAATAGAGAATTGCAGTGTAATGACAAACAACAAATCAATATCTATCCTTGACAGAAAGTCTTAGCAAGTAAATTCCCTTGAGGTGACCCCTGATCGGAGTATGATAGCAGCAGCAGGTAAGATTTTTAACATGTTTTGTGACATGTCTCATAAATTGATATGATAATGTGTGTCTGTGCTGAGAACAATTAGAAGTATTACAACACAGACACACGGACATCCCTTTAGTTTAGGCTTCAAGTTGGGAAAGGGTTTGTCACTGTGAGAACGGTAAAGCTATGGAACTGTCTTCCAGTGGACGTTGTTATGGCAGGTTCATTGGTCAGTTTAATAAAAAGCTGGATGAGTTTCTGCAAACAAGGAATGTTACAAGTTACTGGTATTGATTCATAAAGTAGAGTTGGGAAAGGGTTTGTCACTGTGAGAACGGTAAAGCTATGGAACTGTCTTCCAGTGGACGTTGTTATGGCAGGTTCATTGGTCAGTTTCAAAAAAAAGCTGGATGAGTTTCTGCAAACAAGGAATGTTGCAAGTTACTGGTATTGATAAATAAAGTAGAGTTGATCCAGGGAAATTTCCGATTGCCACTTGGAGTCAGGAAGGAATTTTTTCCCCCTTCATAAATTTGGTGGGGGTTTTTTTTTTGCCTTCCTCTGGATCAACAGACAGGAAATGTGGGTATTGCCGAGTAGGTTGGACTGGATGGACATATGTCTTTATTCAACCTCAAATACAAAACAACGTATAATCAGGCACAATTAAAGGTTTTTGTTCTAAGCACATCTGTGGAGCATTACTCTTTTTAGGCTGGGGACCACATTTGTTAGGACAACTCACCATCCTTCGCAGCAAAAATAGCCATGGCAGACATTTTTCCCATGGGGAACCGGATGGCCCGCTTGTCCGATCACTGGCAACCCAAATTGGTTGCGGCCATTGCTACCCAACAACATACAATATTATTTTGGCCAACCAATATGCTGTAATATTGGTCAGTCAGCCAAAAATATCGTATGATGTTCCCAGTCTTTGTGCAGGGAGATACAAAGAACCCTCCTCTTTTTAGTGCAGCATGATACAAAGAAGCTGATTGGAGAATTCCACTCTCTTAGCTCAGCAAGCCAGATGAGGTTGCATTGCAGGGCTCTCTGTACTGTAAGAATTTGACCGTCAGATATTTCTATGTGGCTGAGCCAAAAAAATCTGTGCAATTTTTGCAGACGACTGCAACCCATGTCGATTGGACACTATCAGTCACAGCTACTTTTACTGCAGCTGACAGTGATTGGTCCCATGTTGCATTTTAAGCTGATTTTGGAGTGCAAATCTCTATTAGAATTCTCTTCTTAAAGGGCATCTATAGTGTGAAAATGAACTTTTTTTCCTTTCTTTCCATGAGTTCTATAATTCCCCACAACCCCCAGACTCGTGTCTTCACTTTTTTCAGATTCCCTCTCTGTCCTGAGATACACCAGTTAGAAGAATACGTGATTGCATTCCTCTACTCCTACTTGGACTGTCAATCAAATCCCTGTGACGTGATCCCCCCTCCCTGCTCTGTAATAAACATAGACATAACAGCATTAGCAGGGGGAGAGAGGTAGCTTTGATGGTAGATATAAGGCTGCACTTGACCCCCCTTCTTAATAGCTTTCACTGATTGATGATGGGTCACAAAGTGAGAGATCGTAAACTGTACTGATCTCCTACTTTCGTGTCTCCAGGACAGCTTGCTTTCTATTGGCCACTGTGCGTGGGTGTGTTTTTCAGGATGTTGAACATTTAACTCCTACTGCACATGATAAGATTATCGGTTAGCCGGAGTTGAGACATGGAGGAGGTAACAGAGGGGAGGGGGAAAGGGGGGGGGGGAGTGCTGCACACAGATCTGACACCATTGTTAAACAAAGTCACTGACCGATATAGGATTAAGGCAACACAGAGTACATGAATTTAACTTTGCAAAGGGGCAATGTGTTTTTTTCACTATAGATGACCTTAAATTACTATTCCCCTGGATATGGGGTTAGAGATGTCTGCATCCACACAGGTAGATGTGCATTAGATATGTATTCTGGCTGTCACTTAGTTGTCCCCATTTATTAGTATGAAATGAGTATGTGCCATGGTCTGATTCATGATCATTATTGCACACGTTTATGAGGTGCACACACACAAATGCAAAATGTTTAACTGTCCATTTATATGCGTTGCCAACTTTCACTAATATCGATAAATAGCCCAGAGGCCATTTAGATCAAGGAGCAGGGATGTTAATAGCAATACCTGGATTTCTTCTGCATTTTTTTAGGTTATCAACACATTCGTATGTATGATCTGAACTCCAACAATCCCAACCCAGTCATTAATTATGATGGAGTGAGCAAAAATATTACATCAGTGGGTTTTCATGAGGATGGACGGTGGATGTACACTGGTGGGGAAGACTGCATGGCCAGGATATGGGACCTAAGGTAGACTACCTAGATGAGCAATCCTTTGAGCTCCCTTTAGTGCCTATAAAACAGTAGCTAAGGACTTAGAACCTCAGAAGAAAAAATGTGAGTCAATCTAAAACTTATTTTCTTGTGCCCCAAAACAGTCCTGCTCAGTTAAGTGTATGCAGTACACTAAACAAGAAGCTGCAGCCAATCATGTTACAGCCCAGAGATCCTGACACAGATCTGGGATTTCAATGTAGTTTTTTTATAAACATATTTTAACACTACTGTCCCTGGCAATTAAATATTCCTTTGCATTTCATATTAAAAATATTTGTTTTGTAGCTAGCATGGAAGTAAGAAATAGTATTAAAAGTTCAGTAAATAATAAGTAGAGATAATCCATAAAAAGTGATTAAAGGGCAAGTTCACTCAAACTTTTCTCTAAATTGTATATTACCCCCCCACCAAAAAAAAGCTTTTCTCTAAATAGTATATTAACCCTCCCCCAAATTCCCCTTTACCTGGCCTGGTCCCTCACCGTATAGGTGCCGCCCCCTGCTCCTGTATAGAGCTTGTTTCGAGCAAAAACAGGAGCTGGGGATTTCTGCGCAGACAGCCGCCTTCCTTCCTGGTCATGGCTGTCAGGCGTTTGGGCGTGATGCCTCGTCGCACCTTAACTGATAGCCACGACCAGGAAGTGGAGCGGCTGTCAGCAGCAGAGCCAGCTTAGGAGCGGTGAGGGACCAGGTCATGTAAGCAAGTACAGGAGCATTTTTGGAACATGGGAGTAATGCGAAAGTGGGATTTGGGAAGGTAATGTTCAATTTAGAGAAGTTTGTTTTTCAGTGGACAAGCCCTTTAAATTTAAAATCTTGTCTCTTTTCTTAGGAACACAATGGGGGAAAAAAGGCAGTGAAATAAACAATTTGATATTGTTCCTGGTAGGCTGTTCTTTGTGCCACTTCTGCTGGCTGGGGTGGGGCAGGGCAGGGCTTGCATTAGTTAACTAGTTATACTGCCAATGACAAACATATGTTCTTAAAGGGAAGGACAGGTTGGAGGCAGCAACTATAGGAATAGAATAACATATTTCAGTTTATTTTGGACATTGTCTTGAATTATAACATCATAATTGTATCATGGCATTTTCTCAACAATGTTTGGTTTTGAATGTGAAGTTTGTTGCTGAACTTCCAGAAAGAATCCATTTTGTGTGTTGAAACTTTATGTAAATTGTTCATGCCTAGGTCCAGGAATCTTCAATGCCAGAGGATATTTCAAGTAAATGCTCCGATAAACTGTGTCTTTCTTCATCCTAACCAGGTAATCCCACATTTTACGATTAATGCCTTGTACACGTGGGAAGATTTGACCTATTGGTCAATATAATATTGGATGTCTGTTGGTTGGGAAATAAAGTTGCCTGGCTGTGTGGTCCATTGAAGACTGAAGAGTCTGGCCATGATTTCCCAACATGTTCTATCACTCGGACTGGCTCATTTTGCTTTAAAGGACAACTAAAGCCTCAGAACAACATTGAATTTGAAGGCAGTTCTCCTTGTTATAAAAACAGTAATCAGTGTCTCACCTCATTTTAATATGGTTGTTGAGAAATGTAACTTTCTAACATGAGGTTTGTGTCTTATTTCCCAGTGGTCCACACAGTGTGGTCACTGACCGTTATGTTCTTTACACATGCTCAGTCCTAGGATAATGCAGGAACTTTTTACAGTTGGTAAAGTTGGTCACACCCACTAGTAACCTCTAGCCAATCCTTTTACAGGACAGAATAGGCAAGGGAGCATGTGACTGAGATCAGGGGTGTGGCCAGTCACTGTACATACACACAGTTATTTCATCCAGTTCTTCAAGTGGTAACATTTACTTTAATGCTATTTACTGTTTACAGTTTATTGGTGTTTTTAGGGGGTATATGTTCAGAGTCTGGAGTGTAAAAATTTGGGTTTCATTCTCCTTTAATAACTGGTCTGCAGGTAATTAACTGTAGTACTAATCGTTAGATAACATGTGTAATCTTTATTTATATAGAACCACTTGAGGATGCAGCGATGTACAATATTAAAATACACAATTTGCATACAAGGGTAAAACATTCTATAAAAATAAGTACATGGCAGATAAATAGAAAACCCTTTTGCAGCCTACAGGTTTTTCAAACCATCGTAGCTAGCTGCAGGAAAATTTCAGTTCATTTTCTGCTCCCTGATACTAATGACTGTGTCTTGTGTGTCAGACTGATTGATCTCCCCCGATTCGGTGGATAGGAAAGCCGATTGTGTGTGTGCCACGAAATGTTGCATGTATGGCCTCCTTTAGGGTTTCCTCTATATCAATAGGCAGGAATTGTGGTAAGGGTAAAAACATAATGGATTTTCAACTTGGACTATGTTCAAAAATTAGATTAAAAAGAAAATTTGTCTGTCAAGACACAAAGATTTGTATTGCATGTTGATACCAGAGTAAATGTAAACCAGCGTCTTTTCCTCTGTGGTTACCTTAACCCGGTTTAGGGTTGGTTACTAATGGATAGATTGTGAGATCAGTACAGTATGAAAAGAACATCCTGTCTTATCCGCTCCGATCTGTAACAGTGGCACCATACAGGTCTTGTCCTGCTCATTTGAAACCTCTGCTACAGCACCACCTATCCCCTCTGTACAGGTCAAGCGTGAGTGTGCCAGTGATATTTACAACAATGCATTGCAGCTGCTGCCTACAATGGTGCCTTGTTACACCGGGATCTCCCCATGCACAAAGCTCCTTTATTCCTAAACACACAGTACATTTTGTACCTTCGGTGGAAACCCATTAAACTTGTGGACCCTGAATGTTGGTTAATCTGACAGTTGACTTTTTCTGATGGGAACTATTCTAAGCCCAATGTTAATATTTGGCTGCAAAACAACTTGGCTTATTGCAGAAGTAATAAGGCTCATTAGGAAACCAAGGTAAATAGTGATGATTGCTTTATTTGTAAAATCTCAGCATCTTCCATGAGGAAAGCCTGTAAATCACACCAGGGAACGACAGGACTTACCTATTATTGCTCGTGTGTAGGGGATATTCCCGACCAATCGGAGTGCAGACGAACGATCATAGTCTGCACTTCGATCGATTGGGAATTACGTAAAATTTGTGTCGGACCGCATTGGCTCCCTTTACTTTAAGTAGAGGGAGCCAATACCTATCGTGCGGTGTATGGCCACACGGCCGACCGATAGGGGGTGGGGTTGTTTGGGGAGGGCAAATGTTTCAGTATTTACCCTTAAAAACAAACTGATGTATTTATGTTAGGTGTTGTACCCATTTTGTTAAAGGGGAAGTTGATATAATACGCTTTAAAGTGTATCACATCAACTTCCCCTTTAACGTGTATCACATCAACTTCCCCTTTAACGTGTATCACATCAACTACCCCTTTAAGACACATCACACCAACTTCCATTTTAATGCATATCACATCAACTACCCCTTTAACATGTACAGTATCATACCAACTTCCCCTTAAACACGTATCATATCAGCACGGTGGCTCAGTGGATGCCTTGCAGCGCTGAGGTCCTGAGTTCGATTCCACACTTGGACACATCTGCAAGGAGTTTGTATGTTCTCCCCGTGCTTGCGTGGGTTTCCTCCGGGCACTCCGGTTTCCCCCACAATCATAAAGATATACTGATAGGTTGTATGTGTCATATATGTGCTTAGATTGTAACCTCTTCGGGCAGGGCGTAATGTGAATGTATACATGTAATTGTAAAGCGCTACGGAAGATGTTGGCGCTATATAAATCCACAATAATAATAATCTCCATACCGCGTATGGAGAACGGTTGGGTCCGTGTGTGCTGGTCCCATAGCATGTGTGCCGATAGATACCAATGCTGTGCCGTGGGATTGCATGTGTTTGGCCAGCTTTATCACTTTGTTTGTGTATATATATGTATTTTATAATGTCCAGCTCTGCATACCCAAGTGGTACTATAAATAAAATGATAGGTGTGTGTGCACACCACTTTAATTTGTGTGTTGCTGGCCTGCTGAGTGGTTTACGCATGAAATGGTGCACTGCTTAATGTGCCCATATACTACGTTAGACATTAGTCAGATGTGCAATCTCTTGTAAGACAAATGTACAATTTATCTAGATCCCCCTAGCCCGTTCTCATACAATCAATTTGAGACCACAAAATAAAAAGCATCAGATGGGATTATCTCAAGATAAAAACTGCTGCTTGTAAAATGCAAAATCTCAAATCTATCTACTATCTGCCTAGTGTATGGCCAGCAGCACTAGAGGGGACACTACATGGGCCAATTGTAACTGCTATCTCTACTTAAAGGTCATGCCCACCCTTAAAACAAAAGCTGAGCACATGTCGGTAGTTACCTGCCTTCAACCCCAACTGACACATTTAGCACATTATTAGATGTATTATTAACCAGCTATTTAAGTATAATTATTGCCTCTAATACTCTGGCAGATTAAGCTGGCTCCTCCCTCCATACAGTCATTCAAGGCTTCAAGACTGTGACTGCTGACATCCCAACCAATGATTGACTGCTTTTTCCCTGGAGATGCCTTTAAAATGCTCATTAAGCAGAGGGAGGGGGCAGATACCTTTGCCAGAAAGGAATATCTGGATTTGTAACCTTTGCCAGAAAGGAATATCTGGATTTGTAACCAGATATTAAATATCTGGTTACAAATCCATGTAATAAACTGGTAGTTGGGGGAAGATAACAGATAAGTCATCAGTTTTTCTTTAAGGGTGGGCATTCCCTTTAAAGTAACAGGAGCCAATAACGACCAATGGAAATTTCTGTCGGTAATGACCTATCGTGATGTAGTTTGTTGACATCCTTGTCTGACCATCGTTCCTTCATAGAATACAACGGGATTTGTTAAGTTACGACCAAGTATATGGCCGACTGATTAAACAAAAAGGTATGCCTAGGCAATCCAGCTCTAGTAAGGCTGAGGCCACACTGCAACGCACAGGAATCGCGCACAAAATCGCGAGCGTTATCGCACACAATTGTGTGCGCTTTTCTTGTGCATTTGCGGTCGCATTTTGCGGTCGCGTTTTCGCGTTATGGAAACGCTGCGTTAACGCACCAAAAATGGTGAACGCATGCATTACCAAAACGCCAATGGACGCGCAATCGCATGCGCATCGGAAATTGCGGGAATTTTCGCGTTCCCGCGATTTCCATTTTAGCGAAAATCACGGGCGCAAACGCGAGCGCGAAACGCGTGCACAAACGCGCGAAAAACACGCTAGTGTGGCCTAGCCCTAAGATTATGTACAAATTAGTACATTTCTGACAATAACACAAAAAGGATAAAAATCTAAGAAAGTAATCTTGGTACCTCTGTATGTAATCTGCAGCATTGTAAAATGTGTGATTATGTGACAATAACAATGCTAACATAACAAAACTTATGTACCAAATGTAGTTTGTAGTAGTTCCTATAATACTGTCTAATACAGAGAACAGTGATTAACAGAATAAAATCTTGACAGTCTGTATTAGCTGTGAACTGCACAGGATTACTGTCATCTACAAATGACTCAAATATATCTTCCTATTTAATTAAGTCTGCAGAGGATAACAATCCTCTGCTCAAACTACTTGTTTGTGTAAGGGCTGGTATACATAGCCAGCTGACTGTTTTACTTTGTCAGCTGTGACCGCCAGTTTTCTGTGATCATGGGCAAAAAAATTACACTAGGTATTTTGGACCGATGTATATAAAGTTACAGTAACAAACGTTTCACCTTTCATCAGATTTGCCATTGCATGTATCGCTGTATTCCTATGTTCACTAGTTTGCAAGCAGACTGGATTTGTATAGAAACTCAGTACACGGCCAGTTTCTGTGCACGCTGAATTCTGTATTCACTGCAGGATCAAGATGAACACTAGGGATAAACTAAACCCAGGATCCTGTTTACTTAAGTGGGCAAATCCCAGGAGGTTTTACAGGATTTGGACACATTGTTTCCATTAGCAAATCAGAACACTTGACATTGCTCTGGACATTTGAAAGACAAACTGTCATTGAAAATAGAAGCTGCAGTTTTTTTATTGCATGTATACTAGAAAATGAAAATCTGTATTTGGTTAAGAAGTAAAAATTGTAACAAAATGGAAAATGGGCCAAGGGTCTATTTTAGGTGAACCTATATGTTTTATTCACTTGTCAACTCACCTACTTACTTTAAGTAGGAGTACATTGGTAACAAGCGAACAAACTGTGGTGTTCTCTCGCTCTCTCCCCCCCTCAGGCAGAACTAATCGTTGGAGATCAGAGTGGAGCGATCCACATCTGGGATCTAAAGACTGACCAGAATGAGCAACTGATTCCTGAAGCAGATGTTTCTGTCAACTCGGTCCATATCGATCCTGATGCCAGTTACATGGCGGCTGTCAACAGCTCAGTACGTTTGGGGATGGGGATTAAAATGAGAAAACAACCAAAGCAATCAGAAGTACTCTCCACCTGAGATCCATATGTCGAATGAAACTCTGCGTGGTAAAAAAGCATATGTTGCAGGTGCATGGTGGGAAGCCAACCTTTTGGATGTCTAGTTGGCAACTACAGGTCATATAAATGTAGTGAATGTTCACTAGCTACTTGATGTCCACCATCTGCTGCAGGACATGTCTCCACACGCAGAAGTGTGTGTGTGTGGGAGGGAATTTCCATAGCGTTCTTGTCTATGCCCAAATTTAATGGAAAATTTACTTTTTCAGGGAAACTGCTTTGTGTGGAACCTGACAGGTGGCCTAGGAGAAGACCTGACACAGCTCATCCCCAAAACCAAAATTCCAGCTCATAAGAGATGTGCCCTGAAATGCAAATTCAGCCCTGACTCCACGTGAGTGCATACTGCTGGGGGGCAGTCCTATCCCTTCTGATAGTAAGCAGATGCCATATGTGTACTGTACATAGGCCAAAACCTTTTGTGTAATGCTACCCTTTGTCCATCATCCACCATCTTCTAGCATCCCTGTTGCTGGCAAGGCATGCTGGGAATTGTTGCACTTGGCTAGCTTGCAATTGTGTTTTCATTTCTATCTATACAAATTATACTGGCATATTGCTTATGTATTATTAATAATAATACCTACAGTCCTGCAACAGTATTTTAGCAACAAGAATCATGTAATCTTATTGGCTAATGTGCCACAATATCAGTCCTGTTGTTAGAAGCCATGGCAGGGCTTAGAATCAATAGTGCAGTGGAATCTATTGTGATCTAATCTTTGTAGGAATTTATATCCATTTTTCACTTGTTTATGGCAACATTTGTCACTCCTGTCACACTAAACCCTATTGTTTAGCAGGACTTTAAGATGGAAATGTAATCCCATCTGATGTGTTTCAAGCTTTGCCACGAAGCCCGTCAGATGGGATGTGAGCTTTGTCTTCATGCCGTTATTTAAATAAAGATTTGATGTTTAGAAGGAAGTGTGGCCTATTATCGATTTGTTCTTAATTTAGTGAAATTAGAAGTGCACTGTGTGTGTGCTGTGTGCTGGTACACACGGTTTATCGATCTTTCGGAATATTGAACCTGGTTTATTGTTTTTCAGACTGCTGGCTACGTGTTCTGCTGATCAGACCTGTAAAATCTGGAGAACCTCAAATTTCTCTCTTATGACAGAACTAAGCATTAAGAGCAATAACCCAGGAGAAACCTCCCGTGGGTGGATGTGGGACTGTGCATTTTCAGGGGATTCACAATACATCGTCACAGGTATGTATACATTACATTTTTGTAGGTATACATTACATTTTTTATATAGCAATGAAGCCAGAA
This sequence comes from Hymenochirus boettgeri, assembly GCA_019447015.1. Classification (NCBI taxonomy): domain Eukaryota; kingdom Metazoa; phylum Chordata; class Amphibia; order Anura; family Pipidae; genus Hymenochirus; species Hymenochirus boettgeri. The sequence goes on from CM033477.1 coordinate 20,785,670, forward strand.
GAGCGTACAATCACTTTATCCACATATACAGCATATCCATATATCTTTGATTGAGAGGGAAACTGGTGTACCCAGAGGTAGCCCATGCAAGGACTGGAAGAACACACAAACTCCTTGCAGATGTGGCCAAACGTAATGTTCATTCATCAGTACCTTCTTAAGGTGGCCTTACACAACCTGTTTAATACTTTGGTTAATCACGAATACACTCTCCTGAGGAAGGGTGCACCCCCCAAAAAGTTTTGCAGGTTGCAATCAACAGTTTAAAAACTCGGCAGTCTGTGGCCTTCACAATGCTTGTTGACATTTCAGGTAGAGGATATGATTAGTCTGTGCATCTAAATGGTTTTCAGTATGTGCTAGGCCACACTATACGCGTTTGCGATTTTGATTTAATGGTAATCGCAGGAACGCAAAAAGTTCCTGCGATTTCCGTTTGCAATACCGTTTTGGAAGCACATGCAATCACCATTTTTAATCGCAACCGCGTTCGGTCCGGAATTGTGGAATCGCAATGCGTATCTGTTTGCGTTGCAGTGTGGTCTTGCCCTATAACGATATACTGGATATGCTTGACACCTGTTTATTATATTGTTTTAATGGGTCGTTGGTTATGTTATCAGTGTAACATATTTGGGAAATAATGCAGGGAGTACATATCCTAAATCAAGGCACAATGTATTATTCACTCAGTGTTGTCAATATTGTAACTATATCCATGTGACCACTGACCAAAAAATAGCACAAAATTTAAGGTGAAATTATTCATTATATAGCTTTACAGTTTTATGATGTTACGGCTCGTTTGGTAACCGCTCACAATGGCCGAACAAGTTAAAGTTTACTAATCACAGATTAGAAAATGCTTTGATTAATTCCAAGGAGAATATATAGATGTTTAACTAAACCCTAAATACCTCTCCCATCCCTCCATTAATCTATAATTCTATAGAGCATACTTTCCTACCTCAGTTACGTTTAAATCAAGTACTGGTAGTTAACTTTACACATTTTGCAGGAAAAAGTAATTTCCAAGCCTGATTCCCGATTTATAACTATTTGTTATTGTAGTCGATCATGGAAACTGAAAACACCGCAAAACTCCTTACCTTTAAATTAATTTAAGAATACTTGCTCTGGCCTCCCTCAGAATTAAAGGGGGGGTGGGGGGTGTTAATGTTCCATTAAGCAAGGAGAAAGAGAAGAGTGATAATATGGGACACAAGTTTACACTTATTAGTATCTGCATTGGTTAATAGTTTTGCTGATTACATTTTGGAGTTCTGTCTCTTTTAAAATATAGGACAAATACACCGATGTTTGGCATTTAAATGCAATAAAATCAGGATAATTTTTCCATTTAGTAATGTTGCCCTTTTATTTAAATATAACACATAAATCTTCCTTTTCAACTTGTCAGCATCCTCTGATAACCTGGCACGCCTATGGTGCGTTGAGACTGGTGAAATCAAGCGTGAATACAGCGGGCATCAGAAGGCCGTGGTTTGTCTTGCTTTCAATGACAGTGTGCTGGGGTAATAGAGGCTACATGGAGAAAACATGGCAATATACAGCAGAGGACAGAGTGGATTGTTCAGTGGGAAATCTGCTTGGCAGACCAGACATTCAAGCTAAAGGACTTTATAACTGACTTTCACCCTTCTGTCTTCCCTCTTATCTGTACTCCAGCTGTTGGAATGACCAGCAGCTTTACAGTTAATGAATGGGGAAGATGTAAATAGGTAACTTGTTCCTGCCACAGACCAGATTGTATTATCTGTCAAAAGAGTGGAGTAATTGTGTAAATAAAACTTTCTATCCAGTGTCACTGCTGTTATTTTTCAACAGCTGTATTTGCGTTGGTCCCTAGAGCTAAACATAGGCTCACAGCCATTCCTTCAGAGAGGAATGGGTTAAATGTGATAAATCTGACCAGACAAAATACATGCGACTCCCTTTCATATTTCTATTAAAATAAGCCAAATAAAAGTGGTGTCTTCTGGGTAATCTCCATGGTTAGGCTTCTTTCACCTGAGCAGTATTGTAGCAGTTTCTGTGCAGGTCCAGGAATTCAGTATTAGTGTGAACTTAGCTAGGAAGCCTTTAACCAAGCAAAACTTTGGTGATTGTGTTAAAATAGCCTAACCCATTAGTTAAGTATATTAGGATGAACTACGTTACATTGACAGGAGAATGTAAGTAAATCCCTTAATTGGAACTGACCATGAAGTAACTTCCTCTTAGTTCCATTTCCCTTTATCTTGGCACAGGGAGATAAGAAGCCTATAGGAGTTCATCTTTCTCTCTCCCTGGATAAAGAACCTTAAACATGTTTTTATAGTAGAATTAGACTTGGCTTAGAAAATGCAGAGGGGGGGATGGTGCCAGCTTGGAGAATGGATCTGTGCACGTGCCAGCTCCCATGCCTGCTGGCATTAGGGAAGAGATGCACTGCCAATGGGGCAGCCTGACATAAGCTCCCATGTCCTGTTGGTTGTTTTTCAGAGGTAGATTTCACTGTAAATGTAAACATCCAGAAGAATAAGGCAGGCTTCTAACTAGCAGTTACCTGGCTACCAATAAAAGGGCAATGGTCACACCGCCTCTAATTTCGCTTTTAATTCCTAGGTGGTGTAAGATGGTAGCAGCAGATTCAATTTATTGGCAGTCGGGACAAAAACAACACAGATCTCAACAAATTTGTTTTAATGTATCAAAAAGATTTAACTGGTTAATTTATAAATTGGGGTTAAAATGTTGGCAATAAAGGACAGGAATTAATGCAGTGCCCCTGTATCTTTCTACAGCTTAAAATAGAAAATAAGGTCTGAGAAGAGGTAAAATATTGTATGTTAGAGACATTGTTACAGTTTGGCTCTTAGTGTCCTTATAGAATAAGGAGGGGCAGTGTCTTATAAAAGACTGGCACCTGTTACACAGTTCTGCTACATTAAACATATCTCACTACATTCCAGCTGAAATAGAACCACAAAATGACAGTCTGCATATGTTACAATACAAAGGACTATAGCCACCCTGTTCAAAACAAGTGGGGATCCTAACTTGCTCTACAGCCATAAGGTTAGGCTTCATCTGTAGCCTATGATGTCATAACCTGTTTATTAAATAAGTATTATTCTCCACTGTAAAAAATGAAATGTACATGGGGCAGAGAGGTAAGATGGACTATTCCGACCTCCCAATATTATTTTATTGAGGAGCGCCAGGACATGTTTTACCTGTCAGGTTAATGTCCTGTAATAAAGATAGTTCTAAAGCAGTTTTATTTGTGCTGGCACTCCTCACAGAAACTATATTGGTAGGTAGGAATTATCAATCCTACTTCCCTGTCCCAGGGAACTTTATATACGAGGGTGGACTTGCCCTTTAACAGAAAATCAAGTTTCCAAAAGGTGTCACCTAGCAGGTATCAACTACCTGATTCTCATGTCACAGGATAACTTGGTATATAGACCAGAAGTTACATCTTACAGGGAGATTCAATAAAAGTTCTTATCGTTTAAAATGGTGCTAATTTTGCCCCAACCAATCAGAACTTATGTAACATTTGAAAGCCAACATCTGATTGGTTGGGGCAAAATTAGCACCATTTTAAACGATAAGAACTTTTATTGAATAACCCCCATAGACTTTAGTTCTCCTATAATGGGGTGTTTCTTTGCCTGTTTAGATATTTTTGTAAAAAAACAAACGATTGTCCCATTTTACCTCTGTGCTTCCTCCCTTGCTATGTAACCAGTGCCCGGACCTATAATTCTTTGTTCTAAGGTTGCATTAAACATACAAAACAGAAACCTAAGGGGGATGTTAAAAATGTTGTGCAAACTTCTGCTGAAACATAAACGTGGGTATCAGGCACTGGCCCAGTGTTCTATTGGTTTAATCAGGCAAGTAATAAAAACATACGGAGACACAGATGTTATTGGGGAAACAAATATCAATGCAGAGGTAAATCAGACGTTGCCTGGCAGGACCTACAAGAAACAGAAAATTACAAAAGATCATAATTCAGACTGCACAAAGGTACTAAAATGGCAAAAGAAATAACAGAAAATCCCTTCCTGCCCAGCTGCTACTTTAATGTCATCAAGATTTCGCAACAATAGTACAGTAACATCGTTACTACACCCAAAGTTATCAATTTGGTAATAAAGCTATTGAAAGTCCAGTCAATGTTATGTCAGGTCAGTGTATGGCCACCTTTACAGGGCGATGTATTAGAAAAGTTCTTATTGTTAAAAATGGCGCTTATTTTGCCCCAACCAATCAGTTGTTGGCTTTCAAATCGTATAAAACATCTGAATGGTTGGGGCAATACAATTCCTAACTAATAGGTATATAGCTGCAAATATGTATTAGAATGCTCCTGAATACTGCAGCCCCTTTCACAGTGAACAGGTCACATAATATGTCCTGGTTAGTGTGAGAACTGACTGAGCATGCGCAGATTTGTATCTTGTGTGAGAACTGACTGAGCATGTGCCGATTTGTATCTTGTGTGAGAACTGACTGAGCATGCGCAGATTTGTATCTTGTGTGAGAACTGACTGAGCATGCGCAGATTTGTATCTTGTGTGAGAACTCACTGAGCATTAACCTGCTCTCTGGAATACACTGTGCTCACTGTCCTAAAGTAATACATTTAGTAACCTGCTCTCTGGAATACACTGTGCTCACTGTCCTAAAGTAATACATTTAGTAACCTGCTCTCTGGAATACACTGTGCTCACTGTGCTAAAGTAATACGTTTAGTAACCTGCTCTCTGGAATACACTGTGCTCACTGTCCTAAAGTAATACATTTAGTACAGTGAGCACAGTGTATTCCAGAGAGCAGGTTACTAAATTTGTTTTTTTTTTTTTTCTTAAATAGGATTTCTTCATGTAATTAGACATTTCTGGGGAGTTTCTCTCCTTGGAGTTTTCCTATCTGGAATGTGGTTTGTAGATAACTTGCAAGTAGATCTGTAAGGATAATCCCTTAGGGCCACAGACCACTGGAGACATGCGAAGTGCACGTTTGTAATCCGAACAGCACTTTGTGTTAAAGGGAATTTGGCTATAAAAGGAAAACGATCAATTCTCTCCATGGCACCTGACCTTCGTCTTTGAAAATAAAATACCAGAGGTGCTATGAAATTACATATTACACTTCCATTAAAAAATGTACTGGGGTGTATTGGCTTCTTACATACCAACATAATAACTTAACACACTTTAATGGATAGACTTGAACTTCAGAGAGCTTCAAAATGAGCCAATCAGAGAATGATCAACTCTTTTTCCTCCTCCCTCTCCCCCTATGATGGGTGAAAGTAGCTCGTTTAGGATGGCAGGATCCAGTGGTTCCAGATGTTTGTTGGTAAGAAACGCTACAGTCCCATAATAGGAGGGCACATTTCTAAGAATGGCAGCAGGGTATACAGTCGCCCATGGGTGGACAGGTGCTATTGTATTCAAGATTACCGGGCTACATGACAATAATAACGCTATTATAATGTGGTTTGTTGTTCCTTTAATTAATGTTATGGTTGTAAAAAGTTATAAAATACTTAATAATTAAGTTACTGAATAACTTCCCACCAAGCCAGGTTTCCTTTGTGTTTTTTCCGTAAGGTGGTTTTCATTTGAAGTGTGTAGGGCAGGAGGAACACATCCAAAAGCAAGCTACACGGAATCCAGCTGTTTAGATAAAACTTCACATATTCAAAGCATTAAAACAGCATAAGCTAACTAGACACGATACTTCCAAAGGAGAGGGGGACGCCGAGGGAGGGCGGGAGGGTTGGATGGATATTGATTATTTCACTCACAATATCATTTTGTTAAGGAGATACAGCACGTGACAGTTTACATTTGCCAGGTAAGTCCTGGACTATTCCTGTATTAAAGATGTGCTGAAGCAGGAGGAAGACTGGCAGAATCAGTTTCTTTGGGCTGGTGCTCCTCACATAAACAATATTGGGAGGTAGGGAGTACCTGTCCTATATCCCTGTCACAAAGTACTTTTCATTTTAACGTTTTTAAAAAAATCTTTTTCACCCGATAGGTATCCTTTAAGTTGTCACCTAGGTCCAACAGATGAAACACTAAGGTTGGGTACACACCATATGATTCCTCGGCCCTGGCCTACTATTCACCACTAGCGAGTGTTGGCCAGTAAAATCGCTGCCAGTCCATTGGTCCACAGCGATTGGTGTGTGATTTTACGCATAACATTGATCGCAGTCGGCATGAAAACACTGCAGATTTTTTAAGTGACCACCACCAATACATGAAAAGTTGATTAGTTGGCTCAAATAATGTTCCCAGTGTACACTGTCTAAACCAGCTTTCACTAGAGCAGACAGACCAGTCACTTCCTCGTAACCTTCGCACCCCGGATATGGGGGAGTAGAAGCTCATTTGCAGTAATCCTTGCCTTTTCTCTGACAAACCACTTGGTAGTAATTTCCGTAGTGAAGGATTTTACAGAGATGTAGGAATCACTTGATTCAATATTGTAATCTGGACTTTCTGTGCTGTAAGTCAGAGAAAATGTTTTAGCCTGAACTTCTCCTTTATATTACTGAAATGGCAATCAGACGCATCTCTATCAGGGGTATAGATATAATGTCTGCCACACACACACACTTTTCTTTAGGACAGACCGTTAATAAACTCCTATACAGGTGTTTTGTACTTATAATACAACGGACTGATTATTGCTATGACAACGGTTGCAGTGATAAAACCTTGTGTTTAAAAATAAAATTAGAAAAAGGAAGCATATTAATACGTTAGAACCGCATTCTTCCAGTGCTCTACATAAAATAACAATAATTTCAATTAGCAGATGTTATAGGACAATCTGATTTAGGGGCTGTCCCTGCTGTCCGACCAGGGTTGCCCGACGTCCCTATTTGGATCTGCAGAAACAAAATCCAGAGTTCCGAATTAGGGCTGGAATCCCTCTAGGAATGGCCCTGACAGCCCTCGAAATGCCCACTTTCTGCCCCAGAACCCCCCCATATCCTGCTCACTTCCTGCCCTGCTTGTCTCCTGCTCTACCACTCCCACTTGAGCACCAGATAAATCTGGCAAACCTGTGTCCAAACTTTATCCGAAAGGGCAGGACACAGGCATGTATGGGGTGGTCTATGTGGGCTGGCCAGGTCTAGGTGCCAGGGGTGAGGAGTTTTAGTCTTCCTGTTGAGAAGTACAGTATGATGTAAAGGCTGTGTAGTGTTGATGATTGTATGATGTCAGAAACCTTTGAAAGACTTTCCATGCTTGGTTACAATCACTGACTCCCACTACTGGGATTAATCGCGATGAACACAGCGCATGCTTTTTGGGTGCGGATCCCATGTGTTGTGATTTGGGACTATTGACCAACGTATTGTGATTGCAATGGGGCCTCATCCTCAGACTTGTAGCAAACATCTAATTTCCCTACATTTTATTTTATTCCTGAGCTATTATATGTCTGATCATCGACCCGGCATAATGTCACATTCAGTGGTGAATCAGCCCTACAAGTGGCATTAAATAAATGAAATAATTCAGTTTATAGATATCCACCAGGGCCTCGTCGGATCAGATAGGAATAAACATCACGTGGAAAGTGTTTAATGGATAATGAGAATTTAGGGAGAACAGGCCCAGACACAGGGTGTTAATGAGAGTTAGGGGTCGCGGTGCTGTGAAAACAAGAGTAGTTTCCGACAATATGGAAATAAAATAGATGCGGTGGGAAACCGTTGGGTGGAACAGCGGGGGTTAAATGGATCCAGGACACAAGAAGATCAATCCACCTACACGGCACTCGCACAAAAGACTTTTGTCTATTTATTTGAAGAGATGGCAGAAGGTATTGCTGAGCTGAAAGGTTGACCCTCAGTGTGCTGAAAAAGGCGTCAACGCACAGTAATAACCTGCCAGTGCTGTGCACACAGACACATTTAACTGTAACTAGCCTAAATATAGGGCGCTTTATCCATTTATAGAAGGCGCAGCCATGAAGAGTTACAATCCTAAACTCCCAACTGCCCCATTTCTAGAAGGACAGTCCTATTTCTAGTGGTTGTGTTGTGGACAAACAGAGCCATGAAAGGGAGGGCAGGCAGGGTCGCCTCCCTAATGAGGCAGGGTGAAGACATTACAGAGCGGTGCCGTAGGGAGGGTGGCCATTTTGATGCCAGAAAAAAACTGGACTGCCTAAAAAAAATGATATTAAGTGTGTCAGTGCCAGCATTTACTTTACTTTAATCATTTGGCGGGCACTGACAATGACACTCCGCTCCAGACTCCATTGGTAATTCAGTGAGTGACGGTGGCTGCCTTCCCTTTGCTACAGAAAAGTCAGTTTTTTTTACTTTTCTGGGCCAAAGATGTCAAAAAAATGTTGGGGGTTGCTGGACTTGGGTGCTAAGGGAGGAGGGGGAGAGAGATTAGTGTGTGCCGAGGGGACGTGGTGGTGGGGGGGGCAGCATTTGGGGAAAAAAAATTTCAGGTGCCAAAATATCTAGAGATGGCCCTGTGGGCAGCATACCCATTTTAGCCCAGTAATTGCCCCATGTATGGTAGATTACTGTAGATCTGGGATGTATGTCATCTAAATAACTGTCATAGGGATGTTTACTACCAACAAAATCTCAACTTTCCAGTGTCGAAATTTTGTAAATTTGGCAGATTTTCGTTCCTATCTATACACAACACTCCAGCCCTACAAATATGGCTTTATCGGGGGTGCCCCTACCATGAAGCAAACTGAAACATTGCTCTGGGCGCACCCCTGCGGAACACTTAAAAGGCAGCAAAACCTCCATCCTGCAATACTGCATTTCAGCACAGTCCACCATCAGTGTAAGTCAGCCCTCAGTCCACCAATCAGTTAAGTCAGCCTCCAGTCCACCAATCAGTGTAGTGTAAGCAGCCCTCCAGTCCACAATCAGTGTTAAGTCAGCCCTCCAGTTCACAAGGCAGTGTTAGTCAGCCCACCATACCACTGCACTATCCATGCCTATGTTCCCTTCACACGTGTCACCCATCGTCTGCCCATAGGCGGCATTTAAAAGTTGTTTCAGGTGTCAAAAAACTTAGGAACACCCCTGGGCTTTATAATGTAGAGGAGAACACGACCCAAGATTCCCCAATTCAAAAGAAACGGGATAAACCCCAACCACCATATTTGTCACACATTTGTGTATAAGGAAAAATCTCTGCACATGTATGTATATGCCTAAATTCACAAGATTAACTGAATGCAAATCCCGGATTATCAGTATGGCCCAACATGCTATTGGCTAGTTTATAATCCCGGTATACCAGTAAAACAGCACTTTAGAAATACACCCTCGCAGTAAACAGTATCTGACCAGTATCAGTTCATTTATATATCTCTATGGAAAACTAATATAATATTTTTCTTTTAAGACAGAGGAAAGACATTTTTCCCCCCCAGTAGTGGGTGTAATAAAATTAAACACCCAGCACATATAAAGCCTTTCAAATGATAGAAAAAATATGTTCTAAAATGTTATCAGTCCTGTCAGTAGATTCTCTAAAGGGCACAAAACGAGTCCATTTGTAGAAAGTGCTGGCCTTTCAGTAATTTGATTACTCTATTGCAGTGTTTATTTTTATATTTATTTTTATTTTTTCTAGTTGTTTTTTTTTTATATACTTCTGGCACAGCCCAGAGAGTAATATATTATGCAAAAGGTTTCTCCAATCCGTCACCATCTGTATAATGAGCTCTCCGCATTATTGATTTTCCTAACTTGTCATTTTGAGGCCTGTTCATGTGTACATTAACATGACTGGATGGTGGTGTTAAAGGGGGAAATGATTGAACAGGGAAATATTACAATAATGGAAACAACATTTCATACCTGTGGCAGTCAAGAGGCCTCTGATCCAGACCTCTATGTGCACATCAATCAGTCATTGCTCATGAAGAACCAACATGCTGGAGTTTTCCAAATAGCTTCTTTTTTAATTAATGATACTACACTGTTTTTACTGTACACCATACAGTATAACAACCATGTCATCCCTAGCATTTTCTAATTACCTATGCAAACAGTATGGCAGCTCCCTCCCATGATATATAAGAAAAGAACCTCTTTGGATACCACACCTCAAATATTTCGGGACGAACTACCGATATTACAGTCTATCAGTCGATCGGCCAAAATATTAATTTCCCCCCCCCAGGAGGCCATGACCGATGTCTGTTTGTCCAAACCACGGCCGATCACAAGTAATCTATGGCGCGTGCCCTGGACTTTAGTATAGGTAGACAATAGCGCCCACTGGCGCTGTACAATCTCCCTATGCATAGTAAAGGAGATGCACTGAGGAAGGGGACACTCCCGAAACGTTGTGCATGCATGTCACCAATAAAACAGTAAAATGAACAAAGCCTTTTAGAGTGCGTTCTCAAACAAACACAAGCTACAGGAAATGTAACTGCTAGTGGTTACAGTAAAGAGGAACAGACACCAATATATTACCTAAGGAGTGCAGGGAAATTATCAAAATAGAAGGGAGGACCTCAATACAGGTGTGTACCCAGATCTGAAGTCAATGACAGGGAACTTCCAATGATATGTCTGACATTGGCTATAAATCTTACTGTGTGTACCTGGTTTAAAAGAGAAGTAGCCCCTGAGACCAGAGGAGGTCCGGGGCTAGTGGGGCACTTCCTACCCTGCCTGCCACCAATACACCCCCACCTGGATGGCAAGTATGATTTCATGATGACTCACTATGGATATGACTGACAGCCTGAACTTAACATTCCATTTGAATTTACAAAGCACATTGGATCTGATAAAAATGGAAAGTGCACAGTACAGATGGAAATGAGTCGCCTTGTGTTTCTCCAATACAGTAAAGATGAATAAGCACAAGAATCCGTCCAACTAGACTTATCTACGTCTGTATTCATCATTATGTACACAGGCCCATCCAGCTGGCATAAGAATGAATGGTTAATCATAACGCAACTGATGAGTGCAATCGATTGACTAATACACGCAGGCATCAGCAGGACGTCTAAGATGTAAAGTGAATTACTAAGTTACTGGGAGGTTGGTACAAAGCAAACGACCTACAAAACTTTACGTGACTGAGCTCAAACCGCCGATTTCTGAATAGACTAAACTGGGTTATAACCAGGGAGAGCAGAACCTGCAGAATACAGCTCCATTCAGCGGGGGAAGCATAGGTCCAGTGGGAAACACAATATGAAATGTTCCAAGATCCATAAACATATCCTATGGCCTGTATAACTGGGATGGATAGTGCCAAGTCCACACTAAACCCTTAGGGTTAGTTCACTAGATCAGTTTCTGTCCGTTGCGCATTGCGGATCGGATTGACCCGGTCCGTTAAATTAATCGTACTGCTGCATGCATTTCTCTCGGTACAGACGCGTTTTGATTAAAAATATAGGAAAAACAGAGCGCTAAAAACGGACATAAAACGTGGACTGTTCATTGTGGTCCGTTTTGCTCTACAACACCCAGTGACCTTTAACCCATAACAGGGTCTAAGAGAATCAAGACACTAGTCATACAGCCATTTAGGTAACGCTGCCCTGAATAATTTATGAAAACAATCTACCATTTCTTAGGATCTCTTTACCGCAGAGAGTAAGCAATGCCCCAGCCTACCCATGCTAACACAGAAAGAAACTGATAGGAGATGATAAGGATCATGTGTGTTCCAATAAGATGCTGAACACAGGGAGGGGGGGGAGCATCGGTCAGTCATATCCTGTGCAAGGGCAGAATGTCTAACGCTGACAATGGCATTGAGTAAACATTAGATTGTAAGTTCTAAAGATCAGAACTCAATGGACGTTGCATATAAGTGTGATCAACCGAAAGTGAATACACAAAAAGACATTACGGTCTGGGAGGTATTTTACTGTATTGGAGGAAACAAGTTAACCAGTATTGGCTAAGGGTTGCAAAGCAAGGCAGACAGTTAGCAGGGACCCTTACCCCCAGCAGCTCATGATGCTCAAGCAGTTTGCATCTCAGGTGAACTCTGGGCTGTTTCTCCCCGTAGGCTTCTTTCTCTCGCTAGAGCATCTGCTGGTGTCTGCAAGAGCTGACTGCAACCCAGAGAGATGGGAAATCTACCCATGTGTGAGGGTGAGAGGGGAGGAGGGAGACAGGAGGGAGGAGCAGGTGGACTGGAAGGGAGAGATTTAGCCCTGGATGCTTCCAGGATTCCAGACTTTGCAAACAGATGAAAAGGACATCCCAGCAGCCACTGAACATCTGGCGCACTGTAAGGAAGAAAGTCCATGGGGGACTCATAACGTGTGGAGTAGGATGAAGGTTGAATGGGGCCTAGGCGATGTTGTCATTTGGGGCCCTACGTCTTTGTTGTGTCGTAGGCTGATCATTTAGAAACAGGGAAAATCTATGTTAGCACACAATATTACAAAGTGTTTTATACACATTACAGCACATTGAGAGTCTACAATAATAAAAATATATGCATTTAGTTTGAAATGCGTTTTACAGTCAGAATTGCAAAAACTACCCCCACCCTACACGTACAGACACCTACACCCACCCACTGTAGGGTCTAACATACCTTAGTCATCAAGACTATTGTTATTGTACAAATGCACAAACATACCCCCCAAACCTACACCTAATGATGCACCCCCTACACCCACTCCACTGTTACATTTCCATGGCAACCATTCACAACCTAATAAAAAAATGTATATGTTTAGTCATGTGCATTTTGAAATTTCCATAGCAATGTTATTGAGTGTTAAAACAGCACACATAAATAACACATGAATAAGGCTATGAGCTGGACTTTCAAGCCAAATTTCAAGTCAAAGTTTTTTACTATACCTTATATACTAACCTGCAGTATGGAGGCAACGGTCACACTGCACTACCAAGAGTCAGCCACCAGGTGGCGCATACACACATGAGCAAAAAGGGCCAATCTCTTCAGTACCAACTAGACCAGTCCTTTTTCACTAATGTGTACAGCTGCAAAACCACCGTTTACGATTGGCGCGTTTGTTTAGGATTTATATATGGAGAACGTTCGGACAGTGTGTATTTTGCCATGCGAAATCTGGAGCATTCTGGGGAAACCCATTTGGTATTTATCTGCCAAATTCAGCATCAGCTAACAATCTAGTGTGTGTCTGGGCTCTCCAACATGGCAGAAATTCAGCTAATTCTCTGCAACCTGAAAGTCATAAAAAGATCTGACATTTGCCCAACATTCCAGCAAGGAATGTCCAATATGTCCAATCCTGGCTTCAAGCTATTGAATTCCCAGCATATTGAATAAAAAGAGGTACAAAAGCATGCTTGGCTATTTGCAGCAACCAATCAGTGCCATCTAACTAAAGTGATCGGTAAAACGTTAATTCTAATGGTTGCTGCCGATATCATGGGCAAGTTTGTTACATAAGCCCCCTAATGGAATGTTGCACTTCTTTGTGGACTGATTTGAATTGTGTGTATAAAAAAGTATTATACACAGTGAAAAGTTAATTGAAAGAAATTTGATTGATAAGAAGGTTGATTGGTTACAGCAAATATCGGCCATGTTTCTGGAAAAGTTATGAAGACGATAAACTACAGCCGTTCGCATTTTGACCTGTCAGTCCAAATGGTTGTTGGATCATTATCGTCTCTCTCTTTACTGCAGCATTGGGAGCCAGTAACACTGGGAATGTGTCTTGGTTCCATATACATTATATGCAGAACGATCGGTACTGTGTATTTGCGAATTAGGCAAATTGACAATCAGATTCCCATGGAACCTGACATGAATTTGAAACAGTCACATGTGAACGGGCACTTGAGGTGGAAAGTCCTGGAGTGCGTGTAACTAAATCTTTAGCAGATCACAGATGGAAATCTAAGGCTGAGTACACATGGCAAGATTCTTTGTCCCAGACCACTGATCGCCACTAGCAATCTGTCGTCTGGCACGAATCAATGGGGTCACATCGAAATCAGGCTTGGCCATCAGTTTGCTGTGACTAACCGCGTAGACCACAGGAGACCAGCAGCCCGTGATCAGTTGCAGCCTGCCACAAAAATACCTTCGATTTGTCATCCCAATATACAGAAATAATGATTGGTCAGCACAAGAAATCTTATGTATGTACCCAGCCTTACAGATTCCATCTGTTGATCATAATTAAAAACCTGACCATGTTGTACCCAGCCTTACAGATTCCATCTGTGATCTAATAAAAACCTGCCATGTGTGTACCCAGCCTTACAGATTCCATCTGGTTATATAAAAAACCTGCCATGTATGTACCCAGCCTTACAGATTCCATCTGTGATCTAATAAAAACCTGCCATGTGTGTACCCAACCTTACAGATTCCATCTGTGATCTAATAAAAACCTGCCATGTGTGTACCCAGCCTTACAGATTCCATCTGTGATCTAATAAAAACCTGCCATGTGTGTACCCAGCCTTACAGATTCCATCTGTGATCTGCTAAAAACCTGCCATGTGTGTACCCAGCCTTACAGATTCCATCTGTGATCTGCTAAAAACCTGCCATGTGTGTACCCAGCCTTACAGATTCCATCTGTGATCTGCTAAAAACCTGCCATGTGTACCCAGCCTTACAGATCCATCTGTGATCAGCTAAAAACCTGCCATGTGTACCCAGCCTTACAGATTCCATCTGTGATCTGCTAAAAAACTGCCATGTGTGTACCCAGCCTTATAGATTCATCTGTGATCAGCTAAAACCCGATGTGTGTACCAGCCTTACAGATTCCATCTGTGATCAGCTAAAAACCTGCCATGTGTGTACCCAGCCTTACAGATTCTGTCTGTGATCTAATAAAAACCTGCCATGTGGTACCAAGCCTTACAGATTCCGTCTGTGATCTGAAAAAACCTGCCATGTGGGTACCACGCCTTACAAGATTCCGTCTGTGATCTAATAAAACCTGCCATGTGTGTATCGAGCCTTACAGATTCCGTCTGTGATCTGATAAAAACCTGCCATGTGTGTACCCAGCCTTACAGATTCCATCTGTGATCTGATAAAAACCGCCATGTGTGACCCAGCCCTACAGATCCATCTGTGATCTGATAAAAACCTGCCAGTGTGTACCCAGCCTTACAGATTCGTCTGTGATCTGCTAAAAACCTGCATGTGTGTACCCAGCCTTACAGATTCCGTCTGTGATCTTCTAAAACTGCCATTGGTTACCCCGCCTTACAGATTCCATCTGTGATCTGCTAACATGCCATGTGTGTACCCAGCCTTACAATTCCATCTGTGATCTGCAAAAACCTGCCATGTGTGTACCCAGCCCTACAGATTCCATCTGTGATCTGCTAAAAACCTGCCATGTGTGTACCCAGCCTTACAGATTCCATCTGTGATCTGCTAAAAACCTGCCATGTGTGTACCCAGCCCTACAGATTCCGTCTGTGATCTGCTAAAAACCTGCCATGTGTGTACCCAGCCTTACAGATTCATCTGTGATCTGCTAAAAACCTGCCATGTGTGTACCCAGCCTTACAGATTCCATCTGTGATCTGATAAAAACCTGCCATGTGTACCCAGCCTTACTGATTCTGTCTGTGATCTGATAAAAACCTGCCATGTGTACCCAGCCTTACAGATTCTGTCTGTGATCTGATAAAAACCTGCTATGTGTGTACCCAGCCTTACAGATTCCATCTGTGATCTGCTAAAAACCTGCCAGTGTGTACCCAGCCTTACAGATTCCATCTGTGATCTAAAAAACCTGCTATGTGTTACCCAGCCTTACAGATTCCATCTGTGATCTGCAAAAACAATGCCATGTGTGTACCCAGCCTTACAGATTCTTCTGTGATCTGATAAAACCTGCCATGTGTACCCAGCCTTACAGATTCCATCGTGATTGATAAAACCTGCCATGTGTGTACCCAGCCTTACAGATTCCATCTGTGATCTGATAAAAACCTGCCATGTGTGTACCCAGCCTTACACATTCCGTCTGTGATCTGATAAAAACCTGCCATGTGTACCCAGCCTTACAGATTCTGTCTGTGATCTGATAAAAACCTGCCTGTGTGTACCCAGCCTACAGATTCCGTCTGTGATCTGATAAAAACCTGCCTTATGTACCCAGCCGTACAGTTCCGTCTGTTATCTAATAAAAACCTGCCATGTGTACCCAGCCTTATAGATTCCATCTGTGATCTGCTAAAATCTGCCATGTGTTACCCAGCCTTACAGATTCCATCTGTGATCAGCTAAAAACCTGCAGTGTGACCCCGCCTTATAGATTCCATCTGTGATCAGCTAAAAACCTGCCATGTGTACCCAGCCTATTAGATTCCATCTGTGATCAGCTAAAAACCTGCCATGTGTACCAGCCTTACAGATTCCCTCTGTGATTGCTAAAAACCTGACATGCGTACCCAGCCTTATAGATTCCATCTGTGATCAGCTAAAAACCTGCTATGTGTACCCAGCCTTACAGATTCCATTGTGATCTGATAAAAACCTGCCATGTGTACCCAGCCTACAGATTCCATCTGTGATATGCAAAAAACTGCCATGTGTACCAGCATTACATATTCCATCTGTGATATGCTAAAAACCTGTCCAAAGTACGATCACAGATGGAATCTATAAGGCTGGGTACACATGGCAGGTTTTTAGCTGATCACAGATGGAATCTGTAGGCTGGGTAAAACTAGTGGCAATTTTTAAGCATATCCCAGATGGAATCTATAAGGCTGGGTACACATGGCAGGTTTTTATTAGATAACAGACGGAATCTGTACGGCTGGGTACATAAGGCAGGTTTTTATCAGATCACAGACGGAATCTGTAAGGCTGGGTACACACATGGCAGGTTTTTATCAGATCACAGACAGAATCTGTAAGGCTGGGTACACATGGCAGGTTTTTATCAGATCACAGACGGAATCTGTAAGGCTGGGTACACACATGGCAGGTTTTTATCAGATCACAGATGGAATCTGTAAGGCTGGGTACACACATGGCAGGTTTTTATCAGATCACAGATGGAATCTGTAAGGCTGGGTACACACATGGCAGGTTTTTATCAGATCACAGATGGAATCTGTAAGGCTGGGTACACACATGGCAGGTTTTTTAGCAGATCACAGATGGAATCTGTAAGGCTGGGTACCACATAGCAGGTTTTTATTAGATCACAGAGGAATCTGTAAGGCTGGGTACACACATGGCAGGTTTTTAGCAGATCACAGATGGAATCTGTAGGCTGGGTACACACATGCAGGTTTTTATCAATCAGACAGATCGAAGGTGGGTACACATGGCAGTTTTTTATCAGATCACAGACAGAAATCAGTAGGGCTGGGTACACATGGCAGGTTTTTATCAGATCACAGATGAATCTGTAAGGCTGGGTACACACATGGCAGGTTTTTAGCAGATCACAGATGGAATCTGTAAGGCTGGGTACACCATGGCAGGTTTTTAGCAATCACAGACGGAATCTGTAGGGCTGGGTACACACATGGCAGGTTTTTAGCAGATCACAGATGGAATCTGTAAGGCTGGGTACACACATGGCAGGTTTTTAGCAGATCACAGATGGAATCTGTAGGGCTGGTACCACATGGCAGGTTTTTGCAGATCACAGATGGAATTGTAAGGCTGGGTACACACATGGCAGGTTTTTAGCAATCACAGATGGAATCTGTAAGGCTGGGTAACACATGGCAGGTTTAGAGATCACAGACGGAATCTGTAAGGCTGGGTACACACATGGCGGTTTTTAAGCAGATCACAGACAGATCTGTAAGGCTGGGTACACACATGGCAGGTTTTTATCAGATCACAGATGGAATCTGTAAGGCTGGGTACACATGGCAGGTTTTTTCAGATCACAGATGGAATCTGTAAGGCTGGGTACACACATGCAGGTTTTTATCAGATCACAGAGGAATCTGTAAGGCTGTACACACATGGCAGTTTTTATTAGTCACACAGACGGAATCTGAAAGGCTGGGTACCACATGGCAGGTTTTTATCAATCACAGACGGAATCTGTAAGGCTTGGTACACACATGGCAGTTTTTTATAGATCACAGACAGAATCTGTAAGGCTGGGTACCACATGGCAGGTTTTTAGCTGATCACAGATGAATCTGTAAGGGCGTACACACTGGCAGTTTTTTAAGCTGATCACCGATGGAATCTAATAAGGCTGGGTACACACATGGCAGGTTTTTAGCAGATCACAGATGGAATCTGTAAGGCTGGGTACACACATGGCAGGTTTTTAGCAGATCACAGACAGAATCTGTAAGGCTGGGTACACACATGGCAGGTTTTTATCAGATCACAGATGGAATCTGTAAGGCTGGGTACACATGGCAGGTTTTTCCATGTGTGTACCCAGCCTTACAGATTCCATCTGTGATCTGCTAAAAACCTGCCATGTGTACCCAGCCTTACAGATTCCATCTGTGATCAGCTAAAAACCTGCCATGTGTGTACCCAGCCTTACAGATTCCATCTGTGATCTGCTAAAAACCTGCCATGTGTGTACCCAGCCTTATAGATTCCATCTGTGATCAGCTAAAAACCTGCCATGTGTGTACCCAGCCTTACAGATTCCATCTGTGATCAGCTAAAAACCTGCCATGTGTGTACCCAGCCTTACAGATTCTGTCTGTGATCTAATAAAAACCTGCCATGTGTGTACCAAGCCTTACAGATTCCGTCTGTGATCTGATAAAAACCTGCCATGTGTGTACCCAGCCTTACAGATTCCGTCTGTGATCTAATAAAAACCTGCCATGTGTGTATCGAGCCTTACAGATTCCGTCTGTGATCTGATAAAAACCTGCCATGTGTGTACCCAGCCTTACAGATTCCATCTGTGATCTGATAAAAACCTGCCATGTGTACCCAGCCTTACAGATTCCATCTGTGATCTGATAAAAACCTGCCATGTGTGTACCCAGCCTTACAGATTCTGTCTGTGATCTGCTAAAAACCTGCCATGTGTGTACCCAGCCTTACAGATTCCGTCTGTGATCTTCTAATAACCTGCCATGTGTATACCCAGCCTTACAGATTCCATCTGTGATCTGCTAAAAACCTGCCATGTGTGTACCCAGCCTTACACATTCCATCTGTGATCTGCTAAAAACCTGCCATGTGTGTACCCAGCCCTACAGATTCCATCTGTGATCTGCTAAAAACCTGCCATGTGTGTACCCAGCCTTACAGATTCCATCTGTGATCTGCTAAAAACCTGCCATGTGTGTACCCAGCCCTACAGATTCCGTCTGTGATCTGCTAAAACCTGCCATGTGTGTACCCAGCCTACAGATTCCATCTGTGATCTGCTAAAAACCTGCCATGTGTGTACCCGCCTTACAGATCCATCTGTGATCTGATAAAAACCTGCCATGTGTACCCAGCCTTACTGATTCTGTCTGGGATCTGATAAAAACCTGCCATGTGTACCCGCCTTACAGATCTGTCTGTGATCTGATAAAAACCTGCTATGTGTGTACCCGCCTTACAGATTCCATCTGTGATCTGCTAAAAACCTGCCATGTGTGTACCCAGCCTTACAGATTCCATCTGTGATCTTAATAAAACCTGCTATGGGGTACCCAGCCTTACAGATTCCATCTGTGATCTGCTAAAAACCTGCCATGTGTGTACCCAGCCTTACAATTCTGTCTGTAATCTGATAAACCCTGCCTGTGTGTACCCAGCCTTACAGATCCATCTGTGATCTGAATAAAACCTGCCATGTGTGTACCCAGCCTTACAGACCATCTGTGATCTGATAAAACCTGCCATGTGTGTACCCAGCCTTACAGATTCCGTCTGTGATCTGATAAAAACCTGCCATGTGTACCCAGCCTTACAGATTCTGTCTGTGATCTGATAAAAACCTGCCATGTGTGTACCCAGCCTTACAGATTCCGTCTGTGATCTGATAAAAACCTGCCTTATGTACCCAGCCGTACAGATTCCGTCTGTTATCTAATAAAAACCTGCCATGTGTACCCAGCCTTATAGATTCCATCTGTGATCTGCTAAAAATCTGCCATGTGTACCCAGCCTTACAGATTCCATCTGTGATCAGCTAAAAACCTGCCATGTGTACCCAGCCTTATAGATTCCATCTGTGATCAGCTAAAAACCTGCCATGTGTACCCAGCCTTATAGATTCCATCTGTGATCAGCTAAAAACCTGCCATGTGTACCCAGCCTTACATATCCATCTGTGATCTGCTAAAACCTGCCATGCGTACCCACCTTATAGATTCCATCTGTGATCAGCTAAAAACCTGCTATGTGTACCCAGCCTTACAGATTCCAATTGTGATCTGATAAAAACCTGCCATGTGTACCCAGCCTTACAGATTCCATCTGTGATCTGCTAAAAACCTGCCATGTGTGTACCCAGCATTACATATTCCATCTGTGATCTGCTAAAAACCTGCCAAATGTACCCAGCCTTACAGATTTCATCTGTGATCAGCTAAAACCTGCCATGTGTGTACCCAGCATTACAGATTCCATCTGTGATCTAAAAAAACCTGCCATGTGTGTACCCAGCATTACATCCATCTGTGATCTGCTAAAAACCTGCCATGGTGTACCCAGCCTTACAGATTCATCTGTGATCAGCTAAAAACCTGCTATGTGTTTACCCAGCCTTACAGATTCCATCTGTGATCTGCTAAAAACCTGCCATGTGTGTACCCAGCATTACGATTCCATCTGTGATTCTCTAAAACCGCCATGTGTGTACCCAGCATTACAGATTCCATCTGTGATCTGCTAAAAACCTGCCATGTTTGTACCCAGCATTACAGATTCCATCTGTGATCTGCTAAAAACCTGCCATGTGTGTACCCAGCTACAGATTCCATCTGTGATCTGCTAAAAACCTGCCATTGTGTACCCAGCCTTACAGATTCATCTGTGATCAGCTAAAAACCTGCTATGTGTGTACCCAGCCTTACAGATTCCGTCGTGATCTGCTAAAAACCTGCCATGTGTGTGGCCCAGTTTAAAGGGTCCGTGTGATTGTGTCTGTGTAATCTTCCCTAAACAGGTTTTTGTGGAGCTATTTAAAGTCCCTATGATAAATGGATATCATCATGTATGAAACCGCAAGAAAACAGACTAAATTTAATTTATGTTTATTATGAGGCATCAGATATTTCTCTTCTGTAATGTTCTATCCAGTCTCCAGAGTGACAACAGACACCTACTGTGACAACATTACAAATTCAGCCCTTTAGCGATAGAACACTGTATATCAAACAACATCTTTACCCAGTATACATTTACTGTATACACAGACAATGTAGAGCAAGGGGAACATTTTTTTTTAAAGAAAATGTTCACCCTAAAAGACATCTTCTTTGATGTACAGACCACAAACTGCTAATTATAACACTGCACCTCTGTGTGTATCTTTCTCTAACAAAGATACAAAGTCAAATCTAACAAGATAGAACACCCTGTAGTTACCACCCCCTTCAATAGATCAGTAGTCTAACATGCTCAGTGTGATTCACATAGGGAGAGAGTTTTTTTTCAATAGATACTTTCAGGCACAGAGGCAAAGGAAAAAGAAATGAACATCTCAAGAGAGCCCTTAAACTTGTGGATATCCAGACTGGGCCTTTGTCAAAGAAGTAGAAGGAAAGAAAAGAACACGAATATCAACAGTAAGGGGAAAGCAAGACAGGAGAAGAACATGGTCATCCCATATGTAGCAGGGGTCTCCGAGAAATTAAGAAGAATTTTCAAAAAACATAGTATCCCTGTCTGCTTTAAAACCGAAAAACACACTGAGGTAGCAATTGGTACATCCAAAGACCCAATACCAACACAGAAAGCGACATTATGCATTGCAGTGAAGAATGCTCTGGTTTGTTTGTGGGGGAGACCAAACAGCAACTACATCAACGTATGGCCCACAGCACAGAAGAGCCAATTCCTCGTTCAGGACTCACCGTGTAACTGCATCTTAAGAATAAAGACATACCTTTGAAGATTATAATTTAACATATTGGCAAAGGAACATGACTGGTTCAAGAGAGTGTTAAGGAGGCCATTTATGTAAAAATAAAGAAACCACACCTAATAGAGGTGGGGGGGTTCGACACCAACTGTCTGCCATGTACAATGCTGTTTTGACACCTTACTCTGGGCGTTCCTATAACACCTCTTAGCCACTATCCAATCAGGCCCTTAACACTTGGCTATGATATGCTGATTGGATTTTCCAGGGTACATAATTGCCAGAGACTCTTGTACAAGTTATTCTGAATTGAAGAAGCCAGTCGGATGACTAGCGAAACGTCTTCAAGAACTAACTTCAAGTCCAGTTGATTAATTGAATACAACAGATATACTTCAGGGAGATTCAATAAAATTTCTTATCGTTTAAAATGGTGCTCATTTGCCCCAATCAGATCTTATTTAACATTGAAAGCTAACATCTGATTGGTTGGATCAAAATTGGCACCATTTTTAAACATAAGAACTTTTATGAAACCCTACTTGTTCTCATTGTGTTTAATGGAGGGGAAGTAAAATTGGAAGGAGATGGGCTTTCCGTAGTAAAAGGTATATGGTAAGTCGGAATAGAATTTTTCCCAGGAGGTAGGAAGGGTGCTCTTACTTCCTGGGTGTCTACATTACAAAAGTGAGCTTTCAAAGATGGCTGACAGCTCACTGCTCCTTGTGTGGCCACATTGTGTGGTCAAGTAGCTCTCTCATCTCTAATGTTAGGAGAATAGTCATGCATGTGGGAGAGAGGAAGGTTGGTGCTGTCAGCCACACAAGAGTGGATCTTTAACAGCCACCACTCATAATATAGACCACCCGTGGAGGTAAAGATACTTACCTCATGGGATCATGTGTGTACAGTACTGAGATCACAGTGTGTTTAACACAAACTTAAGGTCAGAAAAAAATCCCATTATATAGCAAAAATACCTTTGAAATAGATACATTAGGTAATTAGCGATCTGATTTTACAATGTCATTAAAAGGACGGTATCACAAAATAGCGAGAAATCAAGCTTTTCTAAATATGCCCCTAAGTGACGGCAGTCATCCTTTATTTATTAGGTTTTTACCATCCTATAGAAACAAACATCTCCAAATCCCATTGTAACGACAGCTCTGTATGTAAATTCCCAGGAAATAGAATTAAAATACCAACTTTTCCCTGTTTGCCATAGTCTATACAGAATGAATGGCACTGCTATTGGTGCAAATATTCACTGATCTGCAATTCATCTGCAGAGATTATTGGGTAAGCCTCATCCGGAGATTGAGTTTCATTTGAACTGACCCTACTGGGGAGATCACAGTAAATGCAGTACCGATAATCTTGCTTGGCTCATTAAGATAAGACCAGCTGCTATATCATATTCTATAAACAGCCGCCCATCTTTCACATGTGGGCGCTAAAGAACGCCATTCATCAACGCCACTGAAATTACTATAAAAATCTAGATTTTGTTGGGTAGCTCCTGTGAAGGCGAAGGGTAAGCTGCCCTAATTAATGCAGACAGATGCAGTACAGTGCAGGGAGATCGATGAAAATATTTCTTTAAAGGGGAATAGAGGCTGATTGCCTATTCAATACACAGCAGGGGCTGAGGTATAATAGGAACTGGTTTAGAGAATGAATGGAAAATAAATCATTACAGGTGCCAATTTAAACGTTTAGTGCATAGGGACTGGTATGCAAAGTATTATGTCCTCCCCCTGGTACATGGAATGGGATGGGGATAAATACATAAACACCAGAGCCTTCTTCTCCTTGCACAGAAGATACTAACAGCCTCATGTGTTAAGGGAAACCCAGACACACTATTAAGGTGTTGGTGGTTAAGTTTTTGTATATAACCTTTGGCTTTGGTTTGTTGTGGGGTACTAGGCAGGGGTGCAATGGGATTTCTATTTTCTTAGGTTGGTGGCCCCCACCCTAGGTATTTAAGGGGAAGTTCTGTACGAATGTCAAAAAAAGAATATTTTTCCAGGAACCCTTATTTGCAGGACCCCTAATAGGACCGTTATGGTCTTGCCCTTGACCCAGTGCCTGGGTTGATTCAGTTGCTCAGTAGAGATCTGAGCATGTTTGACCCGTCCAACAGCCAATCATTAGAAATTACTGTTAGGAACATTCCACGTCACTGTGCATTCTGGGAAGAAGAAGGACCGTTACAGAACCTGAAACGGCAGCTCACTAATGTCAACAGCAGGGAATAACAAGGGGGATACACTTAAATGTATTTTCAGAACTGTTAAATATGTAGAATAACTAGATATGTTAATTTAAACTCAGATTTTTAAAATAATGATATTTCCACTGAACTTTCCCTTTAAAGTATTGTCTCCAAGGATCTTATCTGCTGTGTCGTGGAAGATAAACTGCACATCATGATCATTGAAGTAGAGACTGGAGGGCTGTGCCCTATGTTACCTTCTCTGTTTGAGATGTAGAGTAATGTAAGCACTAATGGTTAAGAGATAAGTTGCTCACCTGCTTATTGTTAAAGTTTCCAAGTTCTCCCATTTTTCCTCCATAAGTGTTAATAATTTTACAGCTGTATTATTTTTCTTATATTGAAGGGCTTGGAATTATTTACATAATGTGCTGCAATTCTTCTGGATATTAAAATTAAAAGGCGTAAGATTAAACACCTTTTCTTTGGCGGAGCATTTGTGAATCGCAGGCTAATTCATGCTATCAACCGAAGCTTAAAATAGAACAAGGCAAGAAAAAACAAGACCCTGTTCTATAATGTCACCTTGTCAGATACACAGTGATGGCTTAGCCTTGGGAACCTGAACCTTGCTGTGTGGCAGTTGGATAAAATATACTGGAAGGACTGGCCTAATGGCTGAGATGTGCCGTGATTTCACTGGATGGGCCAGAAATATCTGATTCTTTGGATTATTGTAATAGTAAACACGACATTTCCAGTCATTTCTTAGTATACACTCCAATTAGACCCAACAAGGTGATTATGTCTAACTTTTTACTGGTCTCTGGGTGGAAGGATGTTTTGCACTCTTTTATAATAGTGTGACTCTGCCGGCCAAAAACTACTATGGCACCTGCCAACGTTTGGGTGAAGTTCCATCAACCACCTGGGAATAATATTTTTTTGATTGATGTTCCAAAATAAATGAATAATTAATTTATGGCCAGCCGAATAGACTGGATGGTGTCTGTGGCTCAGTGGTTAGCACTGATTTCTTGCAGCTCTGAAGTCCTGAGTTCGATTCCAACCTTGGACACATCTGCTAGGAGTTTGTATGTTCTCCCCATGCTTGAGTGGGTTTCCCCCGGGCACTCCGGTTTCCCCACAATCATAAAGACATAGACAAAGACATGATAGGTTGTATGTGTCAAATAAATGTACTAGATTGTAAGATCATCAGGGCAGGGCTTATGTGAATATAACATGTATTGCAAAGCGCTATGGAAGATGTTGCGCTATATAAATCCACAATACTAACTTATTGTGCTTTTGGTGACAGGGGACACCAGACTTATGCTAGAAACCTGCTAAGAACCTTGGTACCTGATGTTATCAAGCAGCGTGGTGATTCCTCGGTGGGATCGTGGAAAGAGAATACCAAGGTATCTACCTTCCTCTCCTGGGCATATGCTTCAGCAGAGAGAACAACTTCTCCTTCAATGCAGACTGTCTCCCAGGACTTCATCAAGCTGCATAAAAATATCAAATAAAAATATCAGCTAAGAAGGCAACTGTTTATCAATGGTGGTGGCAATGATAGTGGATATGTATACATTAACGGGCCATACAATAAACATCTGGGGCACTTGTTCACTAAAGAGCATGTCAAGGACACGAGGACATCCCTAAGACCTGAAGAAAAAAGGTTTAGGCTTCAATTGGGAAGGTTTTTCACTGTGAGAAACGGTAAAGCTATGGAACTGTCTTCCAGTGGACGTTGTTATGGCAGGTTCATTGGTCAGTTTAATAAAAGCTGGATGAGTTTCTACAAACAAGATGTTACAAGTTACTGGTATTGATACATAAAGTAGAGTTGGGAAAGGGTTTTGTCACTGTGAGAACGGTAAAGCTATGGAACTGTCTTCCAGGGACGTTGTATGGCAGATTCATTGGTCATTTTAATAACAGCTGGATGAGTTTCTGCAAACAGGAATGTTACAAGTTACTGGTATTGATTCATAAAGTATAGTTGGGAAAGGGGTTTTCACTGTGAGAACGTAAAAGCTATGGAACTGTCTTCCGTGGACTTGTTATGGCAGGTTCATTGGTCAGTTAATAAAAAGCGGATGAGTTCTGCAAACAAGGAATGTTACAAGTTACTGTATTGATACATAAAGTAGTGATCGGGAATTTCCGATTGCCACTTGGAGTCAGGAAGGAATTTTTTTTGCCTTCCTCTGGATCAACAGTTAGGCAGGAAATGGAGATATGCTAATGGGTTGGACTGGATGGACGTATGTCTTTATTCAACCTTAAATACTATACTATATATGAGTGGGAATGGTGATTTTAAGTTCTTTAATTGCTATATATCTTCCAATTGTTTTATTGCAGTCTGTAATTTAAAAAGAGGAACAGTAAGTTACATGATACTCGAGTATAAGTCGAGTACCTGTTTTTTTGTTTTTTTAAACTACCTCCACAGAAAACCTTTTAGGACATCCCAAGTTTGCCTATTATTTTCCCTGCTCCTCTGAACTGTAGAAACTGTGATCATTGTAACTATTAATGGGACTATTTCACAAGGTGATGAATCATTTTTTCCAGAGAATAAGAACTCTTTACAAATGCTTCCTCCTTTTGTTACACTGGTTCTTTAATTGCTACTAATATCACCTCTTGGAGATCTCATCTAAAGCTGATTTCCAATTTCGGCACCCTTCTTCCTACTGACTAACATGTTCAGTCTTGATTATAGAGAGGTTATAATCAGCTCATCCATAGTTACTTGACCAGCTCTGGCAGGGGAGAGGGAAGGCTAGAAAATTCAGTAAGCATGTGCAAGTATGCATATTGGTCTGTGATGTGGTGTGTATATATATATCTATATATATAATATATATATATATATATATATATATATAAAAAGTCAATCGGGCTCATTACCCAGAGCCGCTATCGCTCTGGTAAATGCTCCTTCCGCAATTCATATCGCGATTGCGAATGTGGGTAAGGGATTAACCCACTGCATGGATTTTAACGCCAGCTATTTGCTCTAAATCTAGGCAAACGCGATATTGAATCGTGATCATTGGATTTGCGGGCGATTTTTGCGTAACCCGCGCATCCGACACTAATATGGAGTTAAAGTTTAACTCCATTTATTTGCCCAGCGGGTCTGGGTAATGAGCCTGAAGTATTTATGTTCCTGAAAAACTTCCAATCGCCCGTACCATTTTGAAGGACTTGGTATACATACTTTCGATCGCCTGGAAACAAACATAGGCTACTTTACAACATATACAAACCACTCCTTGGGCCTATTTATAAAATGTCTCGTTATCGGTAATACCGTCGTTATTTATGAGAACGATTGGTATTTTACGATAACGATACCGATCTTTTTAATAGGCCCCTTATACCTTTTTTTACCCTGTTTCATTCATGCCAGTTGATGGGATGCAATCTGACCTGTGTGCTGTCATCTGGTGGGGAATCGAGTAATTGCCCAACACACAACCTGAAATACGCAACCAACCTATGCAGCCAGCAAATCACAGAACAAATTGCATTGAAGGCGCAGCATGACCAAATATAGCATGCATTGGTGCTATAGTTTAAACTGAATGGGAAACGGTTTGGGACCCGTCACTTCGGATCGGGAATAAGGTAAATTTCCTCTCTTCATTCCAGGCTCAGTGAAATTGATTGAAGAACGGGAGGTAAGGCATAGCTCCTTTACCTCCCATTGTTAATGTTATCACAATAATAACATTCAGATGAACATTCAGAAGGCAGTTGATCAGACCTGCACGTGTGTACAACCTTCATTAGATTCCGAGACAAATAAGCACAATGCGCACCAGTTACTCAGCAGTTTGGGCCCTCGACAGACACACAGTGAAATATTGACAATTTTATCTAGCCAAACATTAACATTCCTCCGCAACATCATCATCTTACAGCAACGTTAGCAGATTTCTTGTCATTACCATTAGAATTACCTGTCTGTAGCAGATCAGACCTCAGAAAAATTATGAAATACTATCAGGTGACTATCCCCTGCCACTTTAGTGGTAATTTAGTGGTAACATTATAATATATTCTTTCCCCGGCCATAAATTTATTGTATGTAACCTGTTTACTAGAATACACTGTGCTCACTGTCCTAAGTAATACGTTTAGTAACCTGCTCTCCTGGAATACACTTGTGCTCACTGTCCTAAAGTAATACTTTTATAACCTGCTCTCTGGAATACACTGTGCCTCACTGTCCTAAAGTAAATACATTTAGTAACCTGCTCTCTGAATACACTGTGCTCACGTCCTAAAGTATACATTTAGTAACCTGCTCTCTGGAATACACTGTGCTCACTGTCCTAAAGTAATACTTTAGTAACCTGCTCTCTGGAATACACTGTGCTCACTGTCCTAAAGTAATAACGTTTATGTAACCTGCTCTCTGGAATACACTGTGCTCACTGTCCTAAAGTAATACGTTTAGTACCTGCTCTCTGGAATACACTGTGCTCACTGTCCTAAAGTAATACGTTTAGTAACCTGCTCTCGGAATACACTGTGTGCTCACTGTCCTAAAGTATACATTTAGTAACCTGCTCTCTGGAATACACTGTGCTCACTGTCCTAAAGTAATACATTTATGAACCTGCTCTCTGGAATAACTCTGTGCTCACTGTCCTAAAGTATACATTTAGTACCCTGCTCTCTGGAATACACGTTGCTCACTGTCCTAAAGTAATACGTTATAACCTGCTCTCTGGAATACACTGTGCTCACTGTCCTAAGTAATACATTTAGTAACCTGCTCTCTGGAATACACTGTGCTCACTGTCCTAAAGTATACGTTTTAGTAACCTGCTCTCTGGATACACTGTGCTCACTGTCCTAAAGTAATACTTTAGTAACCTGCTCTCTGGAATACACTGTGCTCACTGTCCTAAAGTAATACGTTTAGTAACCTGCTCTCTGGAATCACACTGTGCTCACTGCCTAAAGTAATACATTTAGTACCTGCCTCTGGATACACTGTGCTCACTGTCCTAAAGTAATACGTTTATAACCTGCTCTCGGAATACACTTGTGCTCACTGTCCTAAAGTAATCGTTTAGTAACCTGCTCTCTGGAATACACTGTTCGCACGTCCTAAAGTAATACGTTTAGTAACGGCTCTCTGGAATACACTGTGCTCACTGTCCTAAAGTAAACTTTAGTAACCTGCTCTCTGAATACACTGTGCTCACTGTCATAAAGTAAACTTTATACCCTCTTCTGGAATACACTGTGCTCACTGTCCTAATTAATACTTTAGTAACCTGCTCTCTGGAATACACTGTGCTCCCTGTCCTAAAGTATACATTTAGTAACCCTGCTCTCTGAATACACTTGCTCACTGTCCATAAGTAATACATTTAGTAACCTGCTCTCTGGAATACCCTGTGCTCACTGTCCTAAAGTAATAATTTAGTAACCTGCTCTCTGGAATACACTGTGCTCACGGTCTCAAGTAATACTTTTAGTAACTGCCTCTGGAATACACTTGCTCACTGTCCTAAAGTAATACTTTAGTAACCTGCTCTCGGGAATCCACTGTGCTCACTGTCCAAAGCATAATTTTCTAACCTGCTTCTCTGAATACACTGTGCTCACTGTCCTAAAGTAATACATTTAGTAACCTGCTCCTGGAATACACTGTGCTCACTGTCCTAAAGTAATACGTTTAGTAACCTGCTCTCTGGAATACCACTGTGTCACTGTCCTAAAGTAATACGTTTAGTAACCTGCTCTCTGGAATACACTGTGCTCACTGTCCTAAATGTATACATTGTAACCTGCTCTCTGAATACACTGTGCTCACTGTCCTAAAGTATACTTTTAGTAACCTTCTCTGGAATACACTGTGCTCACTGTCCTAAGTAATACGTTTAGTAAACCTGCTCTCTGGAATACACTGTGCTCACTCCTAAGTAATACTTATTAACCTGCTCTCTGGAATACACTGTGCTCACTTGTCCAAAGTAATACTTTAGTACCTGCTCTCTGAATACACTGTGCTCACTGTCCTAAAGTAATACATTTAGTAACCTGCTCTCTGTGAATACACTGTGCTCACTGTCCTAAAGTAATACTTAGTAACCTGCTCTCTGGAATACACTGTGCTCACTGTCCTAAAGAATACGTTTAGTCACCTGCTCTCTGAATACACTGTGCTCACTGTCCTAAAGTAATACATTTGTACCTGCTCTCTGGAATACACTTGCTCACTGCCTAAAGTAATCATTTAGTACCTGCTCTGGAATACACTGTGCTCACTGTCCTAAAGTATAATATTTAGTAACCTGCTCTCTGGAATACACTGTGCCCACTTCCTAAGAATAATTTAGTAACCTGCTCTCTGGAATACACTGTGCTCACTGTCCTAAAGTAATACGTTTAGTAACCGTGCTCTCTGGAATACACTGTGCTCACTGTCCTAAAGTAATACGTTTAGTAACCTGCTCTCTGGAATACACTGTGCTCACTGTCCTAAAGTAATAATTTAGTAACCTGCTCTCTGGAATACACTGTGCTCACTGTCCTAAAGTTAATACTTAGTAACCTGCTCTCTGGAATACACTGTGCTCACACTTTCCTAAAGTAATACTTTAGTAACCTGCTCTCTGGAATACACTGTGCTCACTGTCCTAAAGTAATAAATTTAGTAACCTGCTCTCTGGAATACACTGTGCTCACTGTCCTAAAGAATATTTAGTACCTGCTCTCTGGATACACTGTGCTCACTGTCCTAAGTAATACTTTAGTAACCTGCTCTCTGAA
Organism: Hymenochirus boettgeri; assembly: GCA_019447015.1. Lineage (NCBI taxonomy): Eukaryota > Metazoa > Chordata > Amphibia > Anura > Pipidae > Hymenochirus > Hymenochirus boettgeri. Next base: position 20,816,745 of record CM033477.1, read on the forward strand.
TACACTGTGCTCACTGTCCTAAAGTAATCATTTAGTAACCTGCTCTCTGGAATACACTGTGTCTCACTGTCCTAAAGTAATCAATTTAGTACCTGCTCTCTGAATACACTGGTGCTCACTGTCCTAAAGTATACATTTAGTAACCTGCTCTCATGGAATACACTGTGCTCACTGTCCTAAAGTAATACGTTTTAGTAACCTCTCTCTGGATACACTGTGCTCACTGTCCTAAAGTAATACTTTTATACCTGCTCTCTGAATACACTGTGCTCACTGTCTAAAGTAATAGTTTAGTAACCTGCTCTCTGGAATACACTGTGCTCACTGTCCTAAAGTAATACTTTAGTAACCTGCTCTCTGGAATACACTGTGCCACTGTCCTAAAGTAATAAATTAGTAACCTGCTCTCGGAATAACTGTGCTCACTGTCCTAAGTAATACGTTTAGTAACCTGCTCTCTGGAATACACTGTGCTCACGGTCCTAAGTATCGTTTAGTACCTGCTCTCTGGAATACACTGTGCTCACTGTCCTAAAGTAATAAATTTAGTAAACCTGCTCTCTGGAATACACTGTGCTCACTGTCCTAAAGTAATACATTTAGTAACCTGCTCTCTGGATACACTGTGCTCACTGTCCTAAAGTAATACTTTAGTAACCTGCTCTCTGGAATACACTGTGCTCACTTCCTAAGAATAAATTTAGTAACCTGCTCTCTGCATACACTGTCACTGCCTAAAGTAATACATTTAGTAACCTGCTCTCTGGAATCACTGTGCTCACTGTCCTAAAGTAATACGTTTAGTAACCTGCTCTCTGAATACCTGTGCTCACTGTCCTAAAGTAATACGTTTAGTAACCTGCTCTCTGAATACACTGTGCTCACTGTCCTAAAGTAATAAATTTAGTAACCTGCTCTCTGAATACACCTGTGCTCACCTGTCCTAAAGTAATACTTTAGTAACCTGCTCTCTGGAATACACTGTGCTCACTGTCCTAAAGTAATACATTTAGTAACCTGCCTCTCTGGAATACACTGTGCTCACTGTCTACAGTAATACATTTAGTAACCTGCTCTCTGATACACTGTGCTCACTGTCCTAAAGTAATACATTTTACCTGCTCTCGGAAGACATAAGTGTATCCACTGTCCTAAAAGTAATACATTAGTAACCTGCTCTCTGGAATACCACTGTGCTCACTGTCCTAAAGTAATACATTTAGAACCTGCTCTCTGGAATACCTGTGCTCACTGTCCTAAATAACATTTAGTACCTGCTCTCTGGAAATCACTGTGCTCACTGTCCTAAAGTAAATACGTTGTAACCTGCTCTCTGGAATACACTGTGCTCACTGTCCTAAAGTAATAATTTAGTACCCTGCTCTCTGAATACACTGTGTCTCATGTCCTAAAGTAATACATTTAGTAACTGCTCTCTGAATACCTTGTGCTCACTGTCCTAAAGTAAACGTTTAGTAACCTGCTCCTGGAAACACGTTGCTCACTGTCCTAAGTAATACATTTAGTAACCTGCTCTCTGGAATACACTGTGCTCACTGTCCTAATATAATACGTTTAGTAACCTGCTCTCTGGAATACACTGTGCTCACTGTCCAAAGTAATACTTTAACCTGCTCCTGGAACACTGTGCTCACTGTCTAAAGTAATCATTTAGTAACCTGCTCTCGGATACACTGTGCTCACTGTCCTAAAGTAATACATTTAGTAACCTGCTCTCTGGAATACACTGTGCTCACTGTCCTAAAGTAATAAATTTAGTAACCTGCTCTCTGGAATACACTGTGCTCACTGTCCTAAAGTATACATTTAGTAACCTGCTCTCTGGAATACACTGTGCTCACTGTCCAAAGTAATACATTTAGTCACCTGCTCTCTGGAATACACTGTGCTCACTGTCCTAAAGTAATAATTTAGTAACCTGCTCTCTGGAATACACTTGCTCACTGTCCTAAGTAATACGTTAGTAACCTGCCTCTGGTAATACACTGTGCTCACTGTGCCTAAATAATACATTTAGTAACCTGCTCTCGGAATACACTGTGCTCCTGTCCTAAAGTAATAAATTTAGTAACCTTCTCTCTGGAATACACTGGCTCACTGTCCTAAAGTAACGTTTAGTAACCTGCTCTCTGGAATACACTGTGCTCACTGTCCTAAAGTAATACGTTTAGTAACCTGCTCTCTGGAATACACTGTGCTCACCTGTCCTAAAGTAATACATTAGTAACCTGCTCTCGGAATACACTGTGCTCACTGTCCTAAAGTATACGTTTAGTAACCTGCTCTCTGGAATACACTGTGCTCACTGTCCTAAAAGTAATACGTTTAGTAACCTGCTCTCTGGAATACACTGTGCTCACTGTCCTAAAGTAATACATTTAGTAACCTGCTCTCTGGAATACACTGTGCTCACTGTCCTAGATAATAATTTAAACCTGCTCTCTGGAATACACTGTGCTCACTGTCCTAAAGTAATACATTTAGTAACCTGCTCTCTGCAACCTGTGCTCACTGTCCTAAAGTAATAATTTAGTAACCTGCTTCTGGAATACACTGTGCTCACTGTCCTAAAGTAATACATTTAGTAACGCTGTCTCTGGAATCACTGTGCTCACTGTCCTAAAGTAATACATTTAGTAACCTGCTCTCTGGAATACACTGTGCTCACTGTCCAATAATAGTTTAGTAACCGCCCTGGAATACACTGTCTCACTGTCCTAAAGTAATACGTTTAGTAACCTCTCTCTGAATACACTGTGCTCACTGTCCTAAAGTAATACTTTAGTAACTGCTCTCTGGAATACCACTGTGCTCCTGTCCTAAAGTAATACGTTTAGTAACCTGCTCTCTGCAATCCACTGTGCTCACTGTCCTAACAGTAATAATTTAGTAACCTGCTCTCTGGAATACACTGTGCTCACTGTCCTAAATAATACATTTAGACCTGCTCTCTGAATACAGTGCTCACTGTCCTAAATAATACGTTTAGTAACCTGCTCTCTGAACACTGTGCTCACTGTCCTAAAGTATAAATTAGTAACCTGCTCTCTGGAATACACTGTGTCTACTTCCTAAAGTAAACATTAGTAACTGCTCCTGGAATACACTGGCTCACTGTCCTAAAGTAATACATTTAGTAAACTGCTCTCTGGAATACACTGTGCCTCACTGTCCTAAAGTAATATTTAGTAACCTGCTCTCTGGAATACACTGTGCTCACTGTCCTAAAGTAATACGTTAGTAACCTGCTCTCGGATAACTGTGCTCACTGTCCTAAAGTAATACATTTAGTAACCTGCTCTCTGGAATACACTGTTCTCACTGTCCTAAAAATACATTAGTAACCTGCTCTCTGGAATACACTGTGCTCACTGTCCTAAAGTAATACTTTAGTACCCTGCTCTCTGGAAAACACTGTGCTCACTGTCCTAAAGTAATAACTTTAGTAACCTGCTCTCTGGAATACACTGTGTCACTGTCTAAAGTAATACATTTAGTAACCGCTCTCTGGAATACCCTGGCTCACTGTCCTAAAGTAATACATTAGTAACCCTCTCTGGAATACACTGTGCTCACTGTCCTAAAGTAATTACTTTAGTAACCTGCTCTCTTGAATACACTGTGCTCACTGTCCTAAAGTAATACGTTTAGTAACCTGCTCTCTGGAATGTTCCCTATAACGTGTAATACGTTAGTACTCTGGAATACACTGTGCTCACTGTCCTAAAGTAATACATTTAGTAACCTGCTCTCTGGAATACACTGTGCTCCCTATCCTAAAGTAATACATTTAGTAACCTGCTCTCTGGAATACACTGTGCTCACTGTCCTAAAGTAATAAATTTAGTAACCTGCTCTCTGGAATACACTGTGCTCACTGTCCTAAAGTAATACGTTTAGTAACTTGCTCTCCGGAATATACTATGCTCAATGTCCTTAGTAATAGATGTAGTAACCTTCTCACTGGAAAACACTATGCTCACTGTCCTTAGTAATAGCTGTATTAACCTTTTCACTGGAATATACTGTGCTCACTGTCCTTAGTAATAGATGTAGTATCCTTCTCACTGGAATATACTGCGCTCACTGTCCTTAGTAATAGAAGTAGTAACATTCTCACTGGAATACACTTACTGGAATATATTGTGTTCACTGTCCTTAGTAATAGATGCAGTAACCTTCTCACTGGAATACACTGTGCTCACTGTCATTAGTGATAGATGTATTAACCTTTTCACTGGAATATACTGCGCTCACTGTCCTTAGTAATAGATGTAGTAACCAGACCAGTGGAATATACTGTGCTCACCCTTTCATAGACGAAGCTGAAGTTGGTTTCTTATTCAAAAAAGTTGGTTTCTTATTCAGATAGTTTCTTATTCGCAGACTGAAGTTGGTTTTTTATTCGGATTTGAATAAGAAACTGGTGTATTGCAATAGGTAAACCGCTTTGGGCCACTGAAAAAACACTGCAGACACACACGAACATACCCCTGGCACATAATTCAGTTGAGTCCAGCCTGGCAAATTGGTTTTGGGCATGCAAGTTGGCACCAAAGTCTGCAAAATAGCCATTTTAGCCATTTGAATAAGAAACTGGTGTATTGCAATAGGTAAACCGCTTTGGGCCACTGAAAAATCATCGCAGACAGACATGTACATACCCCTGGCACATAATTCAGTTTAGTCCATCCTGGCCCAAATCGGTTTACCTATTGCAATACACCAGTTTCTTATTCAAATCCGAATAAGAAACCAACTTCAGTCTGTGAATAAGAAACCAACTTCAGCTTCGTGATTCCAAAGACGGTTCTGAACTTATTTACCTGACCCGGTTCCGGCTGTCTGCACAGGGGAGGCACAGCGCCGCTCCTACCATGACGCAACCTGAAAAAGTTGCTCATGGCGGATTGGACAGTTCTTGTCTGTGGTTTTTTGAAAAAAAAAAAGGCGGCATTTTCCCCCGCCGCGAGGTGCGAGCGGCGCTGTAAGTTCGGGTAAGCGCCGGAACTAGCAAGCGGGACTCGGACCCGCAGCGCGCCGGGGTTCGGTGGGTGTGTGCTCTGTCTACCTCTACCCTCTTGCCATGGTGTCCCTCATCTGTCTCATCCACTCGGGCCGAGGACAGGAGCCGGAAGTGGGTACAGTACACAGTAAGTACAGTCAGTACTGGAAATTTTTTGAAAAAATTAAGTTGCGGCAGCCGGCTACATACATTGTTTGTAGGACTGCTGTCTGCTGCAATTCCTTACTGGCAGCAGGGTCGGACTGGCCTGCTGCCTGGGGGGGGGAAGATAGATAGATGATAGAAAGGTAATAGGTAGTAGAATAGCAGAGATAGATAGATAGTAGCGATAGATAGATAAATAGCAGAGATAGATAGATAGCAGAGATAGTAGATAGATAGATAGATAGATAGATAGATAGACAGATAGACAGCAGGTAGATCGTAGGTAGATAGATAAATGATAGATAGAAGAGATAGATAAGATAGATAGATAGCAGAGATAGATAGACAGACAGGTAGATCGTAGGTGATAGTAAATGATAGATAGCGAGATAGATAGATAGCAGAGAGAGATAGATAGACAGCAGGTAGAAGTAGGTAGATAGATAATGATAGATAGCAGAGATAGATAGATAGATAGCAGATAGATAGATAGATAGATAGATAGATATAGATAGATAGATAGATAGATAGCAGAGATAGATAGACAGACAGGTAGATCGTAGGTAGATAGATAAATGATAGCAGAGATAGATAGATAGCAGAGATAGAAGATAGATAGACAGACAGGTAGATCGTAGGTAGATAGATAAATGATAGATAGCAGAGATAGATAGATAGCAGAGTAGAGATAGAGAGATATAGACAGACAGGTAGATGTAGGTAGATAGAAAGATAGATAGCAGAGAGAGATAGATAGAATAGATAGATAGATAGTGTAGATAGATAGAGAGAGTAGATAGATAGATAGCAGAGATAGTAGATAGATAGATAGATAGAGAGTAGATAGATAGAATAGATGAGAGAGATAGATAGATAGCAGAGAGAGATAGATAGTAGAAGCAAGAGAGAGATAGATATGATAGCGAGATAGATAGAGAGATAGAGAGAAGATAGATAGAAGCAGAGAGAGATAGATAGATAGCAGAGAGAGATATAGATAGCTAGCAGAGAGAGATAGATGCTAGATAGATAGCAATAGTAGATAGATAGATAGATAGATAGATAGATAGATAGATAGATAGATAGATAGATAGCAATAGATAGATATGATAGATAGATAGATAGATAGATAGATGCTAGCAAAGGATAGATAGATAGATAGATAGATATAGATAGATAGATAGATAGATAGATGAGATAGATAGATAGCAATAGTAGATAGATAGATAGAGAGATAGATAGCAGAGAGTAGATAGATAGATAGATAGATAGATAGATAGATAGAGATAGAAGATAGAAGGTTGGACTAGATCGGGGATTAGATCGGGGATAGGAAACCAGCAGATCTCCAGAACTCTACAACTAGAGCTGGTGAAATGCTGGGGTGTGTAGGAGCAGGGATAGCACACTGATTGGCTGGCTGGCGAAGAGGGAGGAACAGACACAGCCAGCACCAATTCAGATATGTCAATTCTGTGCTGGGGAGGCAGGCTCTCCCTGATTGGCTGAAACTACTTGAATCAGGAAGTCTAGAAAGGTAAACCCACAGTCTGAGAGACTGTAAGGGCTGCAGGTAGAGAGGGTTAACAGTCCCCACTGGTAGACTATAAGGGCTACAGGGTAGAGAGGGTTAATATTCCCCTACTGGTAGACTGTGTGTAAGGGCTGCAGGGTAGAGAGGGTTAATAGTTTCCCACTGGTAGACTGTGTGTAAGGGCTGCAGGGTAGTGAGGGTTAATAGTCCCCACTGGTAGACTGTGTGTAAGGGCTGCAGGGTAGAGAGGGTTAATAGTCCCCACTGGTAGACTGTGTGTAGGGGCTACAGGGTAGAGAGGGTTAATATTCCCCTACTGGTAGACTGTGTGTAAGGACTGCAGGGTAGAGAGGGTTAATATTCCCCTACTGGTAGACTGTGTGTAAGGGCTGCAGGGTAGTGAGGGTTAATAGTCCCCACTGGTTAGACTGTTTTGTAAGGGCTGCGGGTAGAGAGGGTTAATAGTCCCCACTGGTAGACTGTGTAAAGGGCTGCAGGGTAGGAGGGTTAATTTCCCACTGGTAACTGTGTGTAAGGCTGCAGGTAGAGAGGTTATAGTCCCCTGGTAGACTGTGTGTAAGGGCTGCAGGGTAGAGAGGTTTAATAGTTCCCCCCTGGTAGACTGTGTGTAAGGGCTGCAGGGTAGAGAGGGTTAATAGTCCCCCCACTGGTAACTGTGTGTAAGGCTGCAGGGTAGAGAGGGTTAATAGTCCCCCACTGGTAGACTGTGTGTAGGGCTGCAGGGTAGAGGGTTAATAGTCCCCACGTACTGTAGACTGTGTGTAAGGGCTGCAGGGTAGAGAGGGTTAATAGTCCCCCCCACTGGTAGACTGTGTTGTAAGGGCTGCAGGTAGAGAGGGTTAATAGTCCCCCCCTGTAGACTGTGTGTAAGGGCTGCAGGTAGTGAGGGTTAATAGTCCCCCACTGTTAGACTGTGTGTAAGGGCTGCAGGGTAGAGAGGGTTATAGTTCCCACTGGTAGACTGTGTGTAAGGGCTGCAGGGTAGAGAGGGTTAAATGTCCCCACTGGTAGACTGTGTGTAAGGGCTGCAGGGTAGAGAGGGTTAATAGTCCCCACTGGTAGACTGGTGTAAGGGCTGCAGGTAGAGAGGGTTATAGTCCCCACTGGTAGACTGGTGTAAGTCTGCAGGTAAGAGAGGGTTAATAGTCCCCACTGGTAGACTGTGTGTAAGAGCTGCAGGGTAGAGAGGGTTAATAGCTAAGTCAGGGCTTTGGGGAAGCGAGGGTGAAGAGGACCATTCCTGTCTGTTCTGCACTTCATTTTAAGTCTATACTATAGGAACGCAGAAAATAGCACAAACACAGACACAGATGCGCTACTTGCAGTCCTTTGGGAAGATAAGAGGACAGAAATGTTAACACAAAAGTCTTTATGAAACCCGGGGATAAAGACCTAGCAGTTTAGTGCCCCATACTGGGTACATTTAAGGGGGGGGGTATAATTCCTTTTAACTAATATTGCCCACGGGGCATCTCTTCACCTGGATGCTACTTTGTGCTTTGTTGATAATAATTTTTATTATTGTTTTTCAGAGTGTGAATCTGCCAGTTATTTTAATGATTGGCTAATGGAGGCCCCTTGTAAGTCGCACGGTCCTGTTTCATACATCTGAACTTTAAGCTTCCAGAACACAGAGACCGAACACTCATGTAAGCAACTTCTATCTGTTTTATTTTCTTTTTATTTATCCAGGACTGATGACTCCTGTGTTTCAGTTCAGGATGGAATTCCTCTGGCTTTTTATCATCTATGTGACTTTCCTTGTCATTTCTATTTCTGCGTTCTGCTTACTTTCTGGAAGATCAAGGAACAGTTTGGACAGATTTTTACATAGAATTGATAAGGTAAGACAAGTCATTCCCAATTCCAAAAGTCCCATTTCTCTCTTGTATTGCAGTGTATATTTTTTCCTGTGAATTTAAAAAGCTGGCAGAGTGATTGTGTATTAAAAGTTTTCCAACTCTTTTAATTTAAAGGGTAACTGTGGCCCAAAAATAACGTTACCTAAATTGACAGGAATTGGTTTCCTGAGTATATGAGTATATCATACCCCCAGTGGGGCCTGTGGTCCTGTGAGTGGGAGGCGGCCGCGTCACAGGGCCAGTAAGTGGGAGGAGCCAAAGGGGCTGCAAGGGAAGCGGCCAAGGGGGACTCCTGCACTGAGCATGTGCCCACCGCAGATTAGAAAGAGGAACTAGTATCTGTGACTGCAGATTCAGAACCTCCTATCCCCTAACTTTCTGATCATTGATTTCTTCATAGCTTGGGCTGTGCAGCATATAGAGAGGTGGTTGATGGGTCATTTTAAGCATTGTACACAACTTTTATTTCCTGACCGACCGGTCAGCCACGAGAAAGGACTGTCGGTTCTGGTAATTGTGGCCAAGGCCGACAGTTTACCCCAACTGATCCGTTTTCTACCATGTCCTATCGTCTGATTTAGATGAACGGTTGGTCAGACATGGCCGAAAACCCATGCGATTGTTTCAGCCCGATCGACCGATACACTGAACTATCAGTCGATCGGTCCGAAATATTGCATGGTGTGAACCAACCTTTAAAGGTAGGGACCTGGCCTTTCATTTAAACCAACTTGTTTGGAGACCACAGTTCCCCTTTAAGTCAGTGTGTCTTCCTCTGTTGGTGTGATATGCATTCCACTTTTATTTCTATTTTCACAGTGATAGGAAATATAAATCTTCTTTCCATTGCAGAGATATACCAACCAGAATACCATTTACTGCCAATCAATAAAATATTATATAGACTATAGCACAGAGAGTTTAAAGTAAAGCTGATTGGAGAATTGCTTTCTTCCCTGTGTGAATTACACTGAGCATGTCAGAACTCACTGAGATAAAGGAGAGGGCATTACGTGCAAGGATTTCTGTACTAAAATATTTTACTATGTATCTTTGATTGGGGATTACATAGAATTACAAGCGACACGTTTTATGCAGCAGTTTCTGGCCTTTAGGTTAGGAAGAATGTGTTTGATTGGATTCATACATAAAAAACAAGAGCCCTAAAACACACCCAAATCATGTAAAACCTCAAGACCTTTCAATTCAACAGACATTTTAAAAGTCTGGTTTATCTTTAAACATTTGCAGGCTCATTTACCCAGCAAATATATGGAGTTAAAGTCACGCTAACTGGTTCACTACCGGTTAGCGCGACTTTAGCTCCATATTAGCGTTGGATGCGCAGGTTACGCAAAAATACCCGCGCATCCACGCTTGCGATTTAATACCGAGTTTGCTCTCGTTTTAGCGCAGGCTTTTAACGCTGACAACTGGCGTTAAAATCCCGCAGTGGCTAAATCCCTACTAGGATTTACCCACATTTGCAAATGCCATATTAAATCACAAGCAGTAGCGGCTCTGGGTAAATGAGCCTGTTGGTTTCTTATAATCCATTGCCTCCTCTTTTGGCAGGTTCTCCACCATGTCCTGCCATCCTGGTTACAAAGATACTATATGGGTTGCTTCCAAACCAGGTCTGTTATACAAGTTGTTCTCTCTACAGTTTCTGTTGCTGACTGATATTTTGATGTTACATCCATATACTAGGACAGAGACAGCCGGGGAGAATCTGCTAAGTTTTAAATGGGGAAATCATGGTTTTTTTTAGGCTAAAGAAAATTTTCTCAGCCTTGAGCTCTGTACACAAGTCAGTTTGGTGCATAATGAACGATGCACATGCAATGGATTGTGGTTTGGGAAATAATTAGATATGTGGCCATTCAGTGCTCCAACTCACCATCGCTTCCTTGTTGCGTGTATGGAGCTTTAAGCTACTTACATGTTAGATAAAGATCATTAAATGATCAGTCCAATGATCTTTATGTAAATCTAAAGAACAAAGGCCATTGCTTCATGACCTACATAGTAATTAGTAACATAGTAATTAAGGTTGAATAAAGACATACGTCCATCAAGTCCAACCTATTTTATATATTTCTTTTAACCCTACCTAACACTTGATCCAGAGGAAGGCAAAAAAAACAGCTAAAAAAGGGGGAAAAAATTCCTTCCTGACTCCAAACGGCAATCGGAAAGTATCCCTGGATCAACCAGATCTATATGCATTAATACCAGTAATTCTCAATATTTTTTAGTTTTAGAAACTTATCCAGGCCTTTTTTAAAGCTATTCAATGAACTTGCCATTAGCACTTCTGCTGGAAGACAGTTCCACAGTTTCACCGTTCTCACTGTAAAGAAACCTTTCCTAACCTGAAGATGAAACTTCTTTTCTTCCAACCTTAAAGGATGTCCATGTGTCCTCTGATATGACCTGTTAGTAAACAATGCACCAGAGAGTTCATTGTATGGGCCTATAAATATATTTATATAAGGTTATCATGTCCCCACGCAAACGTCGCTTCTCCAATGTAAACAGCCCTAACTTGTCTAATCTGCCTGCATATTCAAGCCCCTCCATTCCCCTTATTATTTTAGTTGCCCTTCTCTGAACTGTTTCCATTTCCAAGATGTCCCTTTTGTATATGGGATTCCAAAATCAATCACCTCATTTAACAAGACAGATCCCTAATCTGTGTCACACGCTGCATTTATTTAACATGTGTACAGGCCTTCATAGAGAATAAGAGCTTGTCCTATACTGACCAGTGATAGATGACAGTCTAAAAATAGCCTCAAATTCCATTTGGTAAATAGATAAACTAAGTCATCATCTATTGACAGTACATCAGGGCAGGTTGGTTTGTCCTCGATTCATCTTATGAAACCCATGACCACAGCACAGCATTGTAATGGATTCACTTCCTTCAATGTCAGTGACACTTTGCACTGTATCTTTTTTCTTATGAAGGGTTACAGACAGAATGTTGCTTCATTCAGGGTGACCTATATACCATAGTGGCTTCTTTGTCATACTTTTAAAGCTATGCAGACACATTCTGACCAGACAGATTACTTAATGAAGTTGGTACAATAGACCTAACCATTTTTATAGTCTTTGGAAGTCCGACGATTGGGAATTAAAGTGCTCACACTGATAATTTTGGCCTGACCGATATTGCGTACCTTTAGACTGTAGGATCAGTCATGATTTAAGGGAACACTGGTCTTCTCTTGACTATTCTGGCAGAGTAAGCTGGCCCCTCCCACCATGCAATCAGTCAAGGCTGTGACTGCTGACATCACAACCAATCATTGACTGCTGTTTCACCTGCTGTCTCCTCTGCACATGCTCAAGCCTTAAAAGCTCTTTGGGCAGAGGGAGGAGGCAGATACCTTTGCTATAATGCATGTAATAAACTGGGCTAAATAGCAGCTAGAACTCATTAGCTGAACTTGAATATATTTTTATTAATCAAAATGTAAACACAACTTAAGAGATATGTATCGTATAAACCACAATTAATTGAATATCCCTTAATTACACAGTCTTGACCCCTCACATAACTATGTGTATTTTAATTAATAAAACAGAGCTAACCAGGACAGGGTGTTAGCTTGTTCGCATTATAATCTTTTAATTCAGTGAATTTCCAAGCTATAATTGATATGTAACTATATCTCAATGTACATAATATGCACCAGTAATACATTTCTTATCCCAACAGGAGTGGAGCCTTTGTAATCCTGCACCTGCTTTTAGACCTACTGGTGTTTGCTGAATACAGTTGGGAGTGTGTTGGTTACAGTCTGGAGCTGGAGATAAGCCAGATATTTATTCTCCTCCCATATACACTAATTATATTGAACCTTTACTTCTTCTACCAGTGTTGTGCCAAAGATCCTGGTAATTAAACAAGGACGTTATTATATGATTGCAGTTAAAGGTCTAGTTTTTGAAGAGATTAAGGCCTTGTGCACACTGCCCTTTATTTCCATTGGCAGATCTGCAGATGATCGATATAACAATCTGTAGTCGGACAGTCGCGAATTAAAGGACAATTATACTTACAGGAGAATAAAGGTCTAATAATAAAGTAAATACAGGTGATTTCCCCTGCAATAAGCATCTTCAGGGAGATTCAATAAAAGTTCTTATCGTTTAAAATGGTGCTAATTTTGCCCCAACCAATCAGATCTTATTTAACATTTAAAAGATAACATCTGATTGGTTGGGGCAAAATTAGCACCATTTTAAACTTTTTTAAGAACTTTTATTGAATAACGCTGCTGATCTGCTATAAAGTTTCATATTAAATGCTAAAAAATAACATAAAACCATTCCAATTGTTAATGCGACATAGTTTCCCTTGGTCCTTGTGGTGATGATGTAAGCCCCATTTCAGTTTATGGAGATTGAGCCGAATAAGGATTTGGCTCACAGGAAGGTGCAACCAGAAGCAGAGGAGCTTGGGAAGTAGAGGAGGAGCATTGCCCGAAATATTTTTAAGCAATGGATCGCATTTGAAGGTTAAAAATATTGGTTGAAAACACTGAAGGGGGTGTGCCCAGAAGGGATTGTTCCCAATGATAAGGTAAATCCCAGGGGTGAGGACCTAGCAGTTTCACTCCAAAAGGGGGTGGGGACATGGGGGGGGGTTATAATTGTCCTTAAATGTATATATTTTGTTAATGATAGCTTGGGAAGTTCAGAAAAAAACTAAATTGCTGCAAAAATGAATTTGAATATATAAATGTAATAGGTGAGGGGTTGATAAGGAGCTGCAGCGATAGGTGAAAATTGTTTAATGTAGGTAATACCCATGGCAGGTTTTTTAGTAAATGGCACGCTATATTTTGGGCTTTTAGCTCATTAAACAAGTTGAATGAAATTAGTTTTAAAACATTTTCTTTTTTTATCTTTAAAGCTAAAAATGGCTGATTATTGTTTGACTCCAAACTAATACAATTGTATAGTTGTATGGTTTTTGTCTCATGTTCCAGGGATTGTGACAAAGCAGAAGGAAGCGTTGTATGTGCAAATATATGAATATGATGGGGTCTTCTTCTTCCCTGGAAACAAATGCCCCACTTGCCAGCTAACTAAGCCAGCCCGATCCAAGCACTGCAGTAAGTGAATTTTTTTAACTTGGTCAATTGTGGGGAAAAAAATCTCCTTGAGGAACTAGTAAGCCCCTTCTTTAATAAAATATTATTTTATTAAAGGGCATGTCCACCCTCACATACAAATTCACCTTCCCCACCCCCTGAAAACATCAAGATCACAATACTGACTTACCTGCCCAAGAGTGAGCTGTCCCATTCCCTGGGCAAGCTTCTTATTCGGTCTTCTTCCCAGTAAAGCAGTCAATGACGGATGACATCACGGCCAATGGTTGACTGATGATGCCCGTGCTGTTCCCTCTGCTTATGTGCAAGCTCATATCTAACTTATACAGCATTAAAGGTTATGCTAACTGAAAGCATAGACATACCCTTTTTCACATTAATGATGAATGGAAATCAAGTCTTACCTCCCGTTCTTCAATTAATCAAACAGAATCTGGCAGAGAAAGTGTTAAAAGTACCCTTGATTGCACTACCTCCCTGCTTCCTCTGACATTCCCCGACTGTATCTGCACTCCCTTATACTATATCTTTTCAGTGATCATACCTTTTGAGATGAGGTGGCAACATTTGGGGGGGAAAGCAGCTTATTCTGGAGAGAATATCACTTGGGGATTTTGGGGGTGGGGCAGGTAAGTATGAATTTTTACGTGGGGGTGGACATGTCTTTTAAAGGGAATCTATACTGGGAAAAATACTTTGCCTTATCTTTATATATAAATGAATACATGTAAGTAGCCCTTTATCTTGGATTTTGGGGGGGATGTTGCTGCATGCCTTCAAAACAGTACTTTTTTTCTCAGGCTCTTCTTCCATCTGACATGACTTTTAAGGAATTACAAATGTCACAATTGGACTGTTACAAAACTCCCTCTATGGAGTATCCTAGTGTTGGCTGCACTGCTCCCAGCCCCAAAAAAATACATAAAACAACAAATAACAGAGATACTCACTGATAGTTGCAAAATAATTGTTCACATTTTTTCACCCATAGTGCAAGACAAAAAGGCAATATTTCGGCAGTACTCCACCCTTTCTCAAGCTTCGAGACATTGTGGAGTACTGCCCGGAACATTGCCTTTTTTTCCTGCACTATGGGTGAATAAACAATTTTTTTACAACTATCAGGGAGTATCTCTGTTATTTGTTGTTTTATGATCTTTAAGGAAGTCATGCATGTTCAGTACCGTAATCACTATAATTCAGTTCTGCGAGAGGGAATTTCCCACCATGCAATGCACACATACCGTCACCCTTCCAGTTACAACAAAACTGCACACAGCAGAAGAGTTTATGAAAAAACACTTGATTGACAGCTGAAATATAAGATGCTTTAGGTTAGATATCTAAGAAATAGCAGACAAATCAAGAAAAAAATGGCAATGGCAGTGATAGATGGGAAGAATTATAGTTTTCAATAAAAATACTTGAAATGTTAGAATCCGAGATTCTTTTTTTTTTTTTTTTTTTAAAGATTTGCAGTAAAACCTAGTGTTCTGCTCTGTACTGTAGTTTATATAGGATGTCATTGTGTTACAGGTGTTTGTGGAGTTTGTGTCCATAGATTTGACCATCACTGTGTTTGGGTAAATAACTGCATAGGTGCATTAAACATCAGATATTTCCTGATCTACCTCTTCAGTTTGACACTTACTGTCATCTCATTGGCTGCAGTCATTTCGAGATTCCTTTTGAAGGTGGTGTTTCTGTCCCATATGATGTCAGCAGCTTACATTGATCTTGATGGGCATGAACAAATGGTGAACATTGTTTTTGTTGTCCAGGTAAGATGGGTGAGAATGGGGTTTATCCATTGGTTTATTTATTGTATTTGTGATGTTGGATATTATCGGGGTCACTGACATTATTCTTGCTTTCCCAGCATCTTTTCCTGACCTTTCCTCGGATTCTTTTCTTATTGGGATTTCTTTTTATCTTGGTGCTTATTCTTGGAGGATACAGTTGCTTTCTGTTGTACTTGTGCTTTACCAACCAGACCTCCAACGAATGGTACAAGTCAAGAAGAGTCAATGCACATAAAGGATATTCAAGAGGGATCCTAATTAACATTAAAGACATATTCCAGCCCCCAGATATTGTCAAAAGAGACTGAGATAGACTGCATTCTACCAAATCAATCACACACAGCACATACTGGTTTTCTATGTGGATAAGGAAAGGAAAGGCTGAGTTTGGACGAGATATGAACTGTACAAATAAGGAAGAATTAAACTGTAAAATAAACACAGCCAGTTTATTAATGTAAAGATTTCTTGTCGGACGCATAACATACGACATAACAATTGCACAAGATCCCTTCTATAGGGTTGTTCTCAAACCTGAACATTAAACGTTTTGGTATAAAAAATGTGAATCTTTCTGATGGCGTATGTTTTTCATTCCCATCTCTCCTCAAGCAGAGAGAACATGTGAGATTGTTGCATAGACATCTTGTACCAACATTATTATCCAGAGCTTTATTTGGCTTCAAATTAAAACACTTGACCTGAACCTTGAAAACACAAACCTCTCAATGACGTTTATTTCACACATGGAGATTTACACACAGACCCTAAGAAATTGTGAAATGTTTATTTACTTCTAGGTGAAAGTCATAAGCTTTCAATAACCAATTGCTGGGTGGAGGTTTTACATGATAAAAATAGCTTTCATATTAAAACAAAGGCCTTTTCGCAACCTTCCACTCAACTCCATGCTGTCACTGGTCCCACCCCTTTTCCTAGACGGGGGGGGAGGCAGTAAATGTGCTGCCTCTTTGAGGACACCCTTCTTGTTACTGTATGTTGACTTGCCTGCTAGAGTGAAGTGGCTACTTGGAGGTATGTTTTCTTACCATCTGCTGTACTTCAACAGGTGAATATCTAGTGCAGGGCAGGGATTGGCTGAGGCCAACCTGCAATTCGTTTCTGTGCATGCTGACATTTGTTACATGCAGAAGGTTCTGCCCGATTTTCTTAAAATAGAAAACCCAACAAAACAGGTGACTTTACTATTGTTTTACATTCCACTTTATTTAGAATTTAGAGCTAGATATTGATTTAAATAAGTGTGGCAGTATTCATTTATAAGTACCTAGCTGTTGCCCCAATGCAGTCTAGAAATATTTCTTGCCCGGTGAATTGATCGTGGCACAGAATTGTCAGCAAGTGCAGCTGTGAAAAACTCGAACAAGATTTCATCATCCTTTGTACTATCACGCTCATGATAAGACCTGATAGATGTTTAAGAGGCAGGTTCCTCTTCCAGCTACCATGTACAATCCAAAAAAGGAAATTTGTCTCAGCTTACATTGATTATCTGAGTGCAGGATTTTACAACCCTTTTTAATGCACACTATTAGGGTTACATGTAAATATTAGTTCAAACACTAGTTCTTTTAGACCTGTAATATTCAAAGCTAAAAAAAAACACATATTGAAAATTAAAGTTTATTTTCAAAATGAACACAGTGTTATTGAAGGCATTAAAAGTTCTAAGTGTTATGTGCCTAACCCTGTACCATTTCATTTAGGGAAAAGGCAGTGCAGCCAAACCCATAGTTGTGTGAGTGAGTTATTGTTTAGGCACCTAAAATGCTGGTTATTGGTTGCGGAGTCAGTAGTGCATCACAGCTATCATAAGCCATGTGGGTGGTATAAATAAAACAATTTTAATTGGACAGAACTGCAATCCATGACAAAACAGTGGTCCTATGTTCAGAGTCAAACATTTAACACAGTCTATCTTTTAGATGGGCAATTCTATGGACTGTTTCTCTATGGGTGGGACATGCAAAATGGACTTTCCCCAAAAAACTGACTATATCACCTTTTAACTGCATCTAAAGGGGGGGTACAATATAAGCCAACGCAGCTAACCCGCCCAAGGTACCGCAATGCAAAAATAGCTGTGTGAAATATAGCGCATCGTAGGAAGGTAACTGTGCCGGCTTACACCTCCTATTCAAAAGTCGTACATGAAATCTGTATTATTCACAGGAAATAGTGATCTGTAAGTACTTAGGGGTAGTTATCGATATTTTTAAATGTTAATAAAGTTTGAAAATACCTAATTGGCAAATTGTGCAATACTGACTTTTAACATTTAAAATCTATATTATCTAAGGACTTAGGAAACTGTATTCCTACCTCCTGTAGTGGAATAAAACACTGGTGAACCAGTCAGCCGCAGATGAGCAGCAACTATGAAAGCTCAGTTCTATTGTACAATGAGAGGTAGGACTGCTGTCTCCAACCACCATGGAAAACAAATATCTACATATCTTACAGATCATCTTTCACTGATCTGTACTGTGTGTACCCAGCTTAAGATTACTTAAAAAAACATATAAGACTCTACTTACAGCCCCTCGCTCCTGTAGTGCTCTGATCCGGCTCACTGCTTGCCGGAACTAGAAAACAGACAGGACCAGCAGCCTTGTCTGTGATTGGCTGACAGGCAGCCAATCACAGACACGGTTGCCGGCAATGCAAGTAAGTAGATTTCAGATTCTTTTTTTAGTAATCGGTTGGGGGTGGCTAGGGGTAGCCTACACTACAGTAAAAGGTTTTAATGTTAGGTGGAAGGGCAGCCAGGGAGGGATCCAGACAAAGGGGGAGAAAGAAAGGGGAGAGAAACCTTTCCACAGGTAGACAGCTCCTACTCTTCAGTTTCCTGGACTTTGGACAAGCCCTGCAGGAGAACCATAAGGAGCAGAGATGTAAGGTAAGTTTTTTTTAAGCTTCACAGTGGGACCAGTAGAGGGTTAGATTTTAGTTGGGGGTGGATATGCCCTTTAAGTCCGTTTTTCACCAATGTTGCACTTTCAAAGAAAGCTTAATTCTACAGCTATCTTAATGTTACATGTGCTATGAGAAAGCGAATGGCTAACTTTGCATTCAGAGCCCTGGTGGTATCCATAAACCATTGAAGGAGACTATTTTACCTTTATAGTACTGGAATAATTTTTCAATACTGACTATTTTTATAACAGGTTTACAAAACAATGTTTACCAGCAAAGTTACAACTGTTTTTGAAAGCAATACATTTCTAAAGGTCTGATACCTTTCAAGATCACTCCAGCGCCTAAAATTCTATCCAGCAACATTGCAAGAAACCCTTCCCAGTGAGCAGTGATGATTTGAGAGCAACAGAGATGAGATAGCCAATCAGTGGTATCACTATACGTGCCCCTTTATGAGAAGGATTTATATATCCTGACTTGGAAGCTTAAAGCATTATTATAGGAATCTCCAGTGGTTAAAACCACTTTTTTCTATTAACTTTTATTGAATAACGGGAGGTAAAGGAGCTGTGTCTTACTTCCTGCTCTTCAATAAAATGTTCAGGAGCCGGGAATGAAGTCTAGCAACTTACCCGATCTCTCGCTCCTCTGCCGCATTCTCTGACAGGACTATTACTCTGTGCATTGCATATACAGAATCCGTACTGAACTATCAAAGGATGCGGTGGAGGAGCGAAACACCAGGCAAGTTGCTTAACTTCATTCTCGGTTCCTGAGCGTTCTATTGAAGAACAGGTGGTAAGACACAGCTCCTTTACCTCCCATTCTTCAATAAAAGTAAATAGCAAAAGGTGGTATTTACCACTGAAGATCCCTTTAAACCACATCCTGTGCTACACAAAAGGCACAAATGAATATACACTAAACTGCACAATAACGTGTGATTTATTTTTTTACTCACTAATTGGCGAGTGTGCATATATTTACAGATTGAAAGTGATGTCACACAAGTTACAGATGTGCAGAACAGTGGAATTTGTGTCTCTGCTTAGAACAAGGGTGCTCTGAAGTTCCATTTGTTTTTTTAGTTATTGTTGTTCATTTATTATTGCTTGGTGAATGCAAACGAAACACATTGTACCAGGAATGACAATTTGGGGGAACAGCTTATTGGAGCATTTCTGTTCTAAGGACAGACTGGATTGGCCCTATATTGGTACTGCAGTTCTGAGTGGTCCCGTGTGGCGGCCAACGTTCACTGTCGGCCTTTGGGTCGCTCAGAACTGCCCGAAAATTCCCCTCTACTGCCGTTCTTTCCCTTTACTAAATATATAGGGAGTCACCCATGCTGAAGGACATGTGCAGTCCCGAGTGTTCTCCCTATACTTTACATAGCTACGCTTTACATAGGGAGATCATTTGGGACTGTGTGTAGGGGGATCTTTTTAAAAAAAAAAAACAGACAGAATCTTAAAGATTCTGTCTGTGACATTTTAAAGAACTCTCATGTGTGTACCCAGCTTAAGACTTTATCGATTATGGGGGAAAAATTAGCAGAGTGGCATTTTACCTTGAAGAGATATATTAACCTCTTTCCAATTGTACACACACAATATTCTGTGTGAAGCTGAGCACCCTGGGCAACATCGACCCAAACACAATCTTTATACGCACACACAAAAATATTCTGATGACTGTACCACTTCACTTATAATGAGCTAAAGAAAACACCATTTCCATTATAAAATGAAGGCTTTATGTTTATAGATTAAAAATAGTATGTACTTGGAACACTACTACGGTAATGCCTTTATCACACGCAAATTCTTTTGACAATATTCTTTCTGGAGAAGCATTGCTTTACTCCAACCGTTTCTGCAACCTTCCTACAAATCTAGAAAGGTTGTACTTAGACGATGGGAAGCCATGTTGTATTAAGAGCAGTGTAACATTGCAGAAAATGGTTCAGGAATTACTTACCATTGAATACTTACTTCCCGTGTGTTAAAATACATGTTTATTCATTCACGTTTGAGTAAAAAGGACCATGTTTTCTGCTTGTCACATAGATGGGACATCCATTACGCCCATCAATTATTGTAGTTCTGGTTCCTATAGTTATTTAGGTTTTGAAAGCTTCAGGTTTCTCAATATGAGAAGGATTTGGGATTTTAGACCCAATAAAATACAGACAGAAAATGGAAATACACAGTGAATACAGAAAGCAAAGCTCGAAGGCACAGTTCCCAGTGAGAGCCCACATGGCACTGATGATCGGCCTTACAGAAGATGAGCAGTCACTGAATTGGTTCTGTTTTCATTACATAAAGTAACAGGGAACGGATCCTCTATCTCCTGCAGGTCTAGAAACCACTGAGTACTAGATGATACTCTTTGTACTGTGGTTTCATAATGTCACACTAATGGTGCAAAGGCATTGCTTTAAAACAAACACTGCATTTGGGTGTTGATAACACTATATATATATATATATCCGTATCTCTTCATATGAAAGGTTCTCCATGTTCTTTAGACAATAACTGTTTGAACCTCTAGTTCCTCCTCGTTTGATGTGATCACAAACTCGCCAACATGCTCTACCATTTCAGCCTCCTCTGAAATTTGTATATGATGCTCCTCCATGGGTTCTTCCTTAGCCACTACTACACCTTCCCCAATGGCAGAAGCAAGAGTCAAGGCAACTTGCTCTGTAAGCAGTTCAGGAGTTGCTATGGCAATAGTGTCAGTAGTGGGCACTTGTTCAACCCTCTCTTCATTGTCTAGAGTCAAGTTTCGAACAATGATTTGCTGGCCGGGCGTTGCATTGCTCACAAGCTGCTGAACCACTTTCAAAATCTGGCTGTTCACCTTGAGAGCAAAGAAGTTGAAAAAAAAGGTACAACTGTTCACCACATTTAAAAAAATATCCCATTCTCAATAACACATAATAAATAGCAGGTCTACAGCTGCATATAGAGGGAAGGGAATTATATAAAAATCCATTAGTCCAGCCTATTACAAATGTGATCAAAAACGGCCACCTACACAGCTCTAACAAACTTCCAAAAGAGCCCTGCCCTGCTCCACAGTCTCCTTAAACATGCTGACAACAATTCTACACTCTGGCAAAGTATGAACGTTTTCAATTACAAAGCATACATGCATTGGATAGCTGCACATACCCCACAGGCTGAATCTAAATGCTGTGTAAGTTGAATTTGAATTGCCTCTAAAGGAGTCTGAAGCACCAAATACACAAGATACACTTTGCACTGCATATGCTAACATGTACAGTAGATGTACATTTTCCAATTAGAATACCAATGTCTATGCTATGTAATGAAATCATACAGATTAAGTTTTCAATCTATTTCTAACAAATTCAAGTAGCTTCCAACCTTATAACTCACCTCATGTGACCCGGCATCCTGAATAAGCTCTGCAGCCTCACTGGTCTCGGAGTCTTCAGCAGCAGTCTAGAAAGATTTACAGGGTATTATAGGAATTGAACTTTCTTATCTAAGACTTAAATAACAAACCTCCCACATCATGAATGGTGGGTGAAAAGCCCCTAAATGGATCTCACCTCTATGATATATTCCTGAGTGTCTGCCACTACTGAAGAAAATTCCACTAGCACTGTGTGAGGCTCCTGTGGTTCCTCAGAGATTAGAGAGTCTTCGGGGGTGATTTGAGGGTTGTTCTCTTCAGTGCCAGACCCATCTTCAGGTTTTTTTTTCAGTGACAATAGCAGCATGCATCCTCCTGCAGAAAAATAGAAATCACATTGTAAGGTCCACATTATAGTTAAGGTGAGGCCACAATACAATGCACCGAAACGTGCACACAACCGTTTTTGCATTTCCGGTGCAATGTTGTGCTGCGAGTTCGCAATATTGCGCTGCGGAAGCACATGCGATTGGCCTTAAAAGCGCACTAGTGCGGCCTAGCCCTTATTCTGTAATTAACAACCTGCAGAGCATATACAGCAAATACAGACAGTCAAAAGACTGATGCCACTGATGTCAAGTCCCAATACAGACAGTCAAAAGATCCCATGCCACTGATGTCAAGTAAGCACTGTTTAATATTAATATCGGTTTTTCCCACTATTGGGTGATTTCCAAGCATGGGAAAGAGAAAAAACCCTGGAGAATTAACAGCATTTGTCTCTGGAGATGTAAATTTATAAAATATTACTTTAAGGGTTATAGAAAAATGACCAATACAAGTAACAAGGCTTATGTGATTAGTTACTATCGTCATAGTCAAGTAGAATTTAATGTGCACCCTAAGAAACAACCTCACATATCAAAAACTTTGTACCATTTGTCATTCTATCCAATTCCTGTCTAAATTCTATTCTCTCGCTACAGAATGCCTTTCACACAGAGAAATACAAAGCCCCAGTAAATTCCTCTCCCTTTCTTTCTCCCCCTGGGCAAATCGCACTGAGCATGTCAAAGCTCAGTGAGCTAAGGGAGGGGGCAGCACCTGCAGGACCTGTAAGGTTTTACTGTGTATCTTCAATTAGGAAATGCACAGAAAGATGTGATAACATGGTTTCTGGCCTGAAAGTCAGGGCAAAAATGCTTTAGGATGAACTTCTTTAACTTTTGTCAATATTCATTCTCTGGTTCTTTCTGGGAGGTTTCAAAAGTACTTAATGTAAAATAGTGTAAACAAATCAAAACCTTATGTGATCACACTGCTGGAGCAATGTTGATAGAAGTGCACCCAGACACTTTGCTGTGCAGGGTAACCAACGGGATTGTTACTATCTGGGTGGTACATTAATCTTAATGTCAATAAAGGAAAATACAGTTTAAAAATAATCCTTACCTTTGGTCTTTAAGTGCCTGTTTAGTGTCCCATGCTCAGCAAAACCTCTACCACATTTGTGGCATTTAAAGGGCTTTTCCCCAGTGTGATGTCGGATGTGCCGGATAAGAGAGCCCTTTTCACGGAAGCTGTTTGGACAGAACTGGCAGACATATGGCTTGTCGTCGGTGTGTGTGCGAGTGTGCACCTGTTGAGCATTCTGAAAACAAATGGCAATTAAAGGACATGTAAACTGGGCCAATCATTTTTTTACTAATCACACCGTAATTAGGATTAATTACCCCAATCTTAAATCTGCTTTTTTTTCTTCTCTGACCTTCCTAGCCCTTGTTTTTTTAGCTATGGGAATTTCACTTTTTAAAGAGGTTTGGGCAGAGCTAGTCAGCAAAGAACTGTCAATCACTCAGCCCCTCCCCCTGGCACACTACATGTAGAAAATATTCCTTCTATAAAAGTAAAGCTTGTTTCTCTATCACTGCATGGCTAATTGATTCAGCATTAAGATCAGAAAACGGAATTAGGCATTATCTGTTTCACTGTGCTTTCTGTGCAGATAAACCCAATCCTACAGTTAGCTGCTGTCTGTGTTACTTAAGTCCCAATGACGCACTGTAGCTAAAGAAATCAATTACAAAGCCCCCCAAACACACCTTCAAGCAGTGATTACAGCTCCCAGTGCTGCTTACCTTCCTATTGCAAAGCAGTTTTACTTTCACTAAAACACAAAATCACTGGGTGAATGCTATTGGCTGTAGTGGGACACAGAATCTCCACTGCACATGCTCCACATTCTACCTGTGCCTCAGTTTTGGGAGGGGGTGGAGAGGAGACATGCTGTTAGGAACATTCCAAGGTAGTGTGCATTCTGGGAAGAAGGACCGTTACAGAACCTGAAATGTCAGCTATCTAACGTTAACATCAAGGGGTATAAATTTAACAGATTTTTTAAAATGGAAGAGAATATGTAGAATAACTAGGTATGCAAAATTATATAAAAATGATATTTTCCACTGAAGCCTTGAGATGGCAGTCTGCATGGTGAGAGGGGGACTGTTCCAAATGCTTGGCTCAAACTTTAAAGACTGTAGCAATCTGCTTTTAGGCTGATCAGTGAGTTTTGCAGGTGTGGCATGACACGGTTGGTTTTTGACTACACAGGCACAGCTGATAATTCCATGTGGTGGTGAAATGAAAACCAGACCAATTCGGTTATAGGACATTTATATTGCACTTTTTAAAGAATAATCCATATAGGCACTTTTTTTTTTTTTTTTTACTTACCTTGGTTTTGTATCTCTTGCCACACTTGGGACAAGGGTACGGCCGATCATCTGAGTGAACTCTCATGTGGCCCTTGACATGTGCAACCGTTTTGTAGGTTTTGCCACATTCTCCACATTTGTATTTCCTCTCACTAAAATGACATTCCTGGTGCTTCCTGAGCAGGTGTCGCTTTAAAAACTCCCGACCGCACACTTCACATGGGAACAGCTTGCACCCTGCCAATAAAACACATTACTTACAGCAAGTGATTCTAATAAAGTAGGCTCTTGATCAATGTAAAGTCTACCTTCCAAGTGC
Organism: Hymenochirus boettgeri; assembly: GCA_019447015.1. Lineage (NCBI taxonomy): Eukaryota > Metazoa > Chordata > Amphibia > Anura > Pipidae > Hymenochirus > Hymenochirus boettgeri. The sequence goes on from CM033477.1 coordinate 20,841,650, forward strand.
AAGATTTGCTACTGTAAACGGATTTAAAAAAACAAAGCTCTGGAGTGTCTGTTTATATCATCCAATATTACTGATAGATTCCACTGGAATCTGGCCCAATTCACAACTACACCTCCCAGTATAGGTGGCCACACCCACCACAATCATTACTTTAGTATAGGAAGCTGATAATGTTTCCATCTGTAACAACAGATTCAATGGCCGACAGAGATGGTTCATCTGCATTTAGGACATTTTTAAAACATACTTATGGCCAAAAATCAAACACACCTATTTTCAGGCATGTGTATGGCCAGTTTTACATAGACATGTGTGATATACCTATCCTACATAGGCAAAAAACACGCTCCACAAAAACAGAAGAAAAAAAAACAGCTACAGGAATCTTAACCCCAATCCTCTACCAAATGTTAAGCATTACTACCATTGAATCGATCCTTACTCTCGAGATATATTTATGAAGGGAAATGTCACATTTACCATATCCCGAATGTTATTGTATACATTGTGACCAATACTTAATACAGTGAACAGCTACAGAGAATAAGCTAATTGACCTCAGAGTGCTTAAAGAACATTTGAGTAGAGTTTTATTGTTAAGGTTGTTATTTTGACACATAACCTAAGATCCATCGTTGACAGGCAGAATGCATCACAGCACTCCCTTGGTAAATAATTTACACTGCAAACGTTCAGAAATACAAGCAGGATTTGCCATTAGTCTATTTGTCTTTTATCCTGCACTAGTGTTTATTTCGGTATTAATTGATCATTCTGGATTCCCTTGATCATTTTCCTTCTAAAACACCAGTGACATTCTGTAGTTATAGCTCTTTAAGGAATGTAAACCTTCTTACCTTCGTGCCCTTTCATATGGACGCTAAAAGCCGTGGTACTTATGCAAACTATATTGCACAGAGGGCACTTCAAACTTGGATCTCCATTGACTGTTGTCCCACCTGTCTATTGGAAAGAGAAAATAGTTGTCACTGGTGTTTAATCACTTGCAATATAGGTAAATACGGAAATATCCTGCTATTGTACTGTTTATCGCAGTAACAAAACAGGGACCTAATATAAGCAACATGACGGCTGGTTTTGTCCACTCATTATTTGCTAAATGTACTGGTGCGACTATTTAGAACAAAAAGGTCTCGTTAGGAAACAAAAATCTTTCTTTTAAAGAGATGACTAGGGCAATATATTTTACATAGGGCAAAAACTGTTGCCTCTTATCCCCTTCACAGACTCTTCCACTTTGATCACATGGTGAGTCAATAAAAAAACTGTAATTCCACATCATCCAACACTTGGCGCCCAGGAAAAATACTTTTGGACCGTTTTAAAACTGCACCGGTTGTCTTTAATAGTAGATCAGATACAATGACTCCACTTCTGCCAAATATTTTCCCATGAACTTGAGTGCAGCTGGCATTTCTTGCACAACATAATAGATTATACTGTGGGGTGCACATATTGTGCAAGGAAGACCTGTGGTTCAAGTACAAGACAGTTTTTACAAACATTATGCTTTTGGGCTTCAACTTTAAATACAAGCACCTTTCATACATTTTTGTGAACTACACCTACAATTTCTACTACTCACTGTACTTGGATTAAAAATGAGATACACCACAACCCTAAGTCAATGTTTTTATTGCGCTCCCTATGTAACAGGAAAACCCTTTTTTACAGTATATTATACCTTATGCTTGCAGATAATTGCATATTGTAGTTTTCTCTCTAAAAAGAACAATGCATCACCACTCCTAAAGCACCTCACCCCTGGGGCAAACATACCGTTTCCTTGTTGTCAACACACTGCTCCATTTCTCCAATCTGGGTCTCATCTGTTGAGGCTATGCATATTTCCTCTCTCTCCACATCCTGCAAGGACACAGTCTCAACCATAATACTGGAACTGTTAAATGTCTGATGAAGAAGACTGTCACTGCTCAGCTCCTCATCTACTGCACCTGCATCCTGTGGCAAAGGATAAGAATGGCAAAATAAAATCCCTAATCATTTAACACGGGCACTGTGATGACAAATCCCACTGCATCTACAGTATAACCAAGTCTTGCATCTATTTATATTTATGGCAGCATAAGGTGGGTACTACCATTAATAAAAAGATTAAAGGAATAGTTCACTGGAAAAGGTGAACTATTCCTTTCATGCACTGATTGAAGAACGGAAGGTTAAGGATCTATGCCTTACCTTCCGTTCTTCAATCAATTTCCTAGGAGCCAGGCATGAAGGGCGTAAGATATTTACCTTTCACACAATCCACCGTGGCTTCACTGACAGGTCCCAGACACTTCCTGTTTCATGCACGTTAATGCCCGCTACAGTTAACCTGAAACAGGAGGCGCTCAGGACCGGTCAGTGAGGCGGCGGTGGATTGCGTGATATCTTACACCTTCATTCCTGACTCCTAGGAAATTGATTAAAGAACAGGAGGTAAGGCATAGCTCCTTAACCTACAGTTCAATCAATGCATGAAAGAGCGTTTACTTTTTCAGTGAAATAATTTCTTTTAATGGTATTTTTTTTATACTCTGTGACCACATCCTTTATGTCAAACCATCATGACATCTATACACAGAATAATACAAACCATTAAGATTCCATGAAGGAAGCCAGGAGTGAAACAATTCTTAGATCTTCTGACCATCCACAACATCTATACATAGGATGTAGGAGGAAGAGCACAAGCTTGCACTGTTATATGATTGCCCAGCATAATACCAAACCTAATTGTGGACAGCTACAATACTCAACAAGCTCTATGGATTCCACTTTCATACCTTGTAATGTTGGGAAGAACAGAGTGACCATATTAGAATGGGAGTGACAGAAAGTCTTGATTGCCAAAATACACTTTACTACTTAATAGTGCTTAAAGTGCATCAATAGTGAAAATTTGACATTGCCCCAATGCAAACATAAAACAAGGTAGTATATACTGCCTTAATCCTACATTGTTCTGTAGCGAGACTGTCACAGTTCATTACAGTACCACTCTCTCTCCCCTCTCTATTTCCTTCCTCATGGCTAAACCCAAGTTTGTTAGCCAGTCGATCATGCGCAGCAGCTTTCAATTTCAGGAATGCAAAAAAAAATGCACCTGCATATTCAAGATTCAGTCTCAAATTAGCAACATCACATTCCTTACTGTGAGTGAAAATGATAAATACATAGATGCAAATGTATCTGCATGGTATGCAAGGTTCAATTGGCTGGAATTGTAGACATTCAACATCCAAATACAGAATATATATACTATTTGTATACAGGCTTTAAAGGAGAGGACAGAGAGGAGAGAACTAGAAAAATATGTAAAATGGAGAAGAAAAAGGAAGAAGGTGAATAGGGAAGATTAGCAAATGCAAAGAGAAAAAAGACTAAATAAAAATAACAGATCACACAAGTGTAGAAAGTTCAAAGTAAATTATGCACCAAGTTGAAGGCTGCAATGTTGATTCATCAACCTCAATTCTAGGTCTTTAAAGTAACAACACAGGATAGCAAAGCAAATCATTACACACCCTAAAAAGCTAAACTATATGACAGCAGTGGATTGTGGGGATGTTCTTACAGCTGCACAATCCACTCATTAGTGTAGAGATGGCATGGATGATGTAATTTCAGAAGACTATCTTTCTAAAAAATGTATTAAAGATGTTGCATTCCTTTACTCAAGTGTCATGTCTCCTCACCTCCTCGATAAATGATATTGGCTGAGATTCTTGAACTTGGACGTGAACTTCATGCAAGATATTACCCTTGGCATATGTCAAAAGGTGAATCGCTGGGGAATCTTCCACTGCATTACTCACAAGCTGGGAGGAAACACCAGGAACCTTCCTTTTGTGATCTTCCGCAGAGACTAATTGTTATAAGCAAAAAGTCCAGCATAAGAAAAGAGTCAGCACGCACAAGGAGATACAACTGTTTAACTTAAAGAGCACATCCAGACTGGATAGAAAAGTATTTAGACCTTTTAATTAAAAAGTTAATTGGGGGGAGAGAATTGGCTTCTAAATGTATTGGTAACATATATAAATTCACCAGCTGGTAATATTTTCTTCCTGATATAGGGCTATGGTAATTGTACCATCAGCAATATGTACTTCCACTATATTGCGATCCCATTAAATAACACTTAAAGGGTTATTAACCCATCTCACTTTTTATTGAAAATAACAAATCTATAATTTTCAGGAAGAGAGAAGAACTTGCTCCCGTCTTCTATTTTCATTTCTAAGCAGGTATTTCTTAACTAAACAGTGATCCTGAAGTGCTGTTGTCTCTCTTCTACCAGCTCCCTTCACCCCCATGCGCATACGTGCCCAAGATAGCCGATGTCTTGTGTACACAGAGGAGAGAGACATAAGCCAGCAGGAGGCAAGTATGGATATCTTGGCTTGGAAATTAATAAGGGAGACATGAACAAGTGCCTATGTATGTATGCAATAACCTTTGCGTGACATATGCAGTGTCATACAGTCGAAAGCGGTCTACAGGTGGTGCTCTGAGTCTGCACTAAGCTAAAATACATTAAAAGTCAATATACTGTATATAGTGGCATTTACTAAAGGGCTGCCATGAAAAAAGCATTCCTCTTTTTATGAGATTTATTGCAAACCTGAAGAAGAATATTCCTCCCGGGATATCAACATATCTTTGCTCATGTTAAGTCGGATCTTCTCTGTGCATGGAGTAAGAGACTTGAAATGCCGTGTAAGGGCCCCTGATTCTCGGAAACTCTTGCCACATTTTGAGCAAACATAGGGACGTTCATCTGAGAAAAGAAAATTAAACAAAGTCAGAAAAACCCTGCACAAAGAATTCAAAGATGGGAGATATGTTAACATTGAATACTTCCCTTCATCACCTGTATAAATAGCAATCACAATCACTGAGCACACCACTCTTCCCAGGATCAACCTGCAGTGTGGGCTGTACTGCTTTTCAGTCCATGAAGTATACTATCCAGAAAAAAAGTGCAAACAAACTCTACAAAAATTGCAAAACTTTAATTCACCTATTTTTGTAAAAAAAAGGCAATGTTTCGGGTGGACTATCACCCTTTATCAAGCCTAAAGAGGTAGTGATCAAACCAACAATATTTACACTGTGATCTTCAATTGCACTTTAAAAGAATTTATACATATTATCAATGTTATTCATATTAATAGTGACTAGATTCTTTTCAATGTGATATTTCAGTTCCCTAAGTGAAGACATCTTGGATATAAAATAATACCTTTCATTGGCTAACAAATTATTGAAAATGCAAGCTTTTGAAGCACTAGGCTTCTTCCTCAGGCATGATACAATACTGAATCTTGTAAAGCACTCTATTTTATACATACTAGAACAAAGACTCTCTCACATTACACAGATGTTATCTTTTGCCCCCATGCCTTCCTGGCAATGGCTGTCGTAAATAAAACAGGAGATAGAGAAACCCCTTCTTATAACAGTAAATCCACTTTCAATGATCACAGGCAGTAATAAAAGAATTAGCAAGGGTTAAACAAACAATCACTTCACCTCTAGTGTCCATGGAGGGTCTGGTATAAATGAGATATTTATGGGTTTGGGTGGTTTAGAGGAATTTAGTCTGATTAACTCTACATGACATTAAGATTAGAAACATAGTGACACAAAGTTTAGATCTTTGTTGAGTCCAGAGTCCCAAATTTTTGTATAAGTTTACATTCCCATTCTAACCTCTCCTTTAGGGATCTGAAATTTCCCATGAGCACTGTGACTTTTAGGTCTCATGGGAAATAGAGTGCTGAGGAAGAAGCCTAAGTGCTTCGAAAGCTTGCATTTTCAATCATTTTAGCCAATAAAAGGTATTATTTTATATCCAAGATGTCTTTACTTTCATCAAATGGCTAACACAGTACAATTCTCTACTACTACTAGTTCCCTAAGTGCTAGGTGTCTTTATATTCAGTGTAATATATCTAAAATAAAGTGCTAAGTGCCATAAATATATATTTTTAAAATTGTACATTAAAACAACCCTTATGCCAATAAAAACATATGCTTGATAAAGTGATTTGAGTCTGCGTTCCTTTTGATTCATTACTTTATTAATGTTCCTTTATTTGCCCATACTTAAAGGGCATCTATACCAAAAAATAGGTTATTTTAAATTGACCATAACTGGAAACTATAATTCTTCCCAACCACCAATGTATAATTTTTTGTTGATCTGCCCCCTATTTCTTTAGATATCCAAACTAAAACATTTTATATTTCAGCTGTCAATAAAGTTCCTTGCTCTCAAAATCTATTCTTCTGTTTGTAGTTTTACTGTAGTTGGAATGGTGACAGTGTTTTGACAGTTGGAATGCTGTATGCTGTGTGCAGGCTTGAATAATTGAATATATGCATTCAGTTATAGATTAAAATGATGCAAAGTCATTTTTTCAGTATAGAGTCCCTTTAACTAAACCTTTTAAAGAGTAAATACAAAAAGGTAAGTATAAAAGGGTAGGTGTAAAATATACATCATTATTTTCTTAAAATTTAAAGATCACTATATTTTCATAAATATCCTATAGCTTAGGGTACATTCATTTCTACAAATATACCTGGTATATAAACCCTATTCATCCCTCTAGGTTGTATGGTGTCTAATCTATATATCCATTGCATTTCTAGCTCATGCCATTTTTTTGATTCTGCTGCCACCTTGTCTAAGGGAAGGGATAATATCTATAATTTTAAATTTTAATTGGCTAACAGTATGTGTCCTGCTGTATGGAAATGTAATGGGCCAGGTAAGTAATCATTTTCTCCTAATTGATGACTTAGGTTGCGTGATGCGTTCCTTAACTCTTTTGGGTTGGCTCCCCTACATATAAAAAAAAAGTCTGCATTGGCATTTTAAAGTATATTATTACATATGAGGAATCACTAGTATAATATTCTTTTATATCATATTTTTTACCACTATGTGGGTGTACAAATTGCTTGCCTTTAAGGGAAATATGCCAAAAATTTCTTGCTAGGGCTATTCAAATGCTGTGTTAAAATCTAGCCTAGAACAAGTCAAAGGTAAAAAAAGGGAGGAACAAAGTAAGAAAAAACGAACAGAATAAGAGGACGTTATTTGCCAGTACTTATAATCTATATAGCAAAGATATAACCAATATTGGTAAAAAAACACTGGCATTTGTTACAGTCTTGTCACCCACACATAGAGGAATTCAAACAACCACCATTCAATGCATACAAAAGATTTGAAAATTTAAAAGAATCGATGAAGATCAGATCTGGGACCAACGAAAGAAAGGGACAAATAATAACAGGTACATACCCGTTTGGGATGTGTGCATTGTAGGGGAGACAACCCAAAAAGTTACTTAAATGGTCCATTACATTTCCATACAGCTGGACATATTGTTAGCCAATTAAAATTTTAAATTATAGATATTATCCCTTTCCCTCAGACAAGGTGGCAACAGAATCAAAAAAATTGCATGAGTTATAAATGCAATGGATACCGTATATACTCGAGTATAAACTGAGGTACCTAATTTGCCTGAAAAAACTAATGTAAGTGATTGACTTGAGTATAAACCAAGGGTAGAAATTATGACGACTAATGCCTTCTGATTCTTTATAGTTTTGAGGTTTTAGTTGCCCTTTAAATGGAGAGCAGAATTCCCATACAGTAATAGCCATATCTAATATGGCTATTACTGTATGGGACTACTGTATGGGAATTCTGCTGTCCATTTAAAGGGCAACTTAAGCAAAGTCAAAACAATACAGAATCAGAAGGCAACAATAGATGCCATCCTCATTCTGATTCTGTATTGTTTTGAGGCTTTAGTTGCCCTTTAAAAGGACAGCGGGTTTCCCATACAGTAATAGCCATACTGGATATGGCTATTACTGTATGAGAATTCTGCTGTTCATTTAAAAGACAACTGAATTCTCATTCCTTGGCACTCCAGATGTTTGGAAACTACAACTCCCAGCATGCTTTAGTAGCTGGGAGTTGGAGTTTCCAAACATCTAAACCCTCACCCTCCCACCCAGTTCAGTGGGTAACTTCTGTGGGCTTTCTTCTGTGTTCATCCATCTTTTGGGCTCTCTTCTGTGTGCATCCTTCTACCGGTAACTGTAGTCTGCAACTTACTTTAGCAATCCGGCAGCCGCTCGCTCATTCCCTGTACTGGCGCGCCAGCGGCTGCCGGATTGCTAATGTAAGTTACTGACTCGAGTATAAACCGAGAGATTTTACAGGCTGATTTTACAGCCTGAAAAACGTGGTTTATACTCGAGTATATACAGTATATAGATTAGACACCATACAACCTAGAGGGATAAATCGGGATTATACGCCAGGTATATTTGTAGAAATTAATGTAAGCAATTGGATATTTGTGAAAAAATAGAGATCTTTAAATTTTAAGAAAATAATGATGTACATTTTATAACTACCCTTTTATACTTACCTTTTTGTACTTACCCTTTAAAAGAAGATAATAAAATCAAGAGAGCGTTAAGTAAATAAAGGAAAATAAATAAAGTAATGAATCAAAAGGAAAGCAGTAAGGCAGAAGACTAAGCATTTTATCAACTATATGTTTTTATTGGTATAAGGGTTGTTTTATATGTACAATGGTTGAAATGGACAAAATGGAGTTCACAGTGATATATTGTTGGTTTGATTACTACACCTCTAGGCTTGATAAAGGGTGGAGTTCCACCCAAAACTTTGCCCTAGAGCTTTTTTTTACATATGGGTGAATAAATGTTTTGCAATTTTCCAAAGATTGGACTATTCCAATCTTTGTGTGCAAAATCTATTTGCACTTTTTTCTGGATGGTTAATCCTGTTTCTTATTATTAAAGATATATCATTGTTAGGAACAGGAGCACTTAAATCTGTTTACTACAAAACTGCACTGGAATCCCTGTTCTGTGTTAGGGATAGGGAGGATCTCTGTACTCTTATATGATTGGCTGTCATTTTCTAGTATGAAAGGCTACAGCTTCCTGTGAAGTGACCTGCATACCCTTAGTTAGATGTTACCCAGCTAAGGTGGATTATGGGACTGGACCCCAATACCTACAGGTTAATTTCATAAACCACCTAGCAGCCACAGAGTTGAGACATCTTTTTGTATCTTTGTGAATGTGCTCTGTCTATTGAGGCAATTTTGTCTGGAGACTTTAGTTCTTCTTTAAAGGGTTTGTCCACCATAAAAATAAATTTTTAACATATTCTAGAGCCTAGCCCAACCCAAACTGCTAGGTTTGATTGTTAAAAAAGGGTGCAGAACTCTACTTACAATCCCCCAGCACTCTGATCTCAGCCCTCTGCTTGCTGGAACCGGCAGCCGTGTCTCTATTTGGTTGAGAGGCAGCCAATCACAGACGCAGCTGCCGCAATACAGAACGTTTCGGGAACAAAGGATTGCAAGTAGAGTTCTGCAGCTTTTTTTAACAAATGGACTTAGCCGTTTCAGGTTTGGCAAGGGTGCCCTACCATGTTTAGAGTTTTTAGAGGTAGGGCACCCGGCAGCAAAGAGTGCTCCAGAGGGATGGAGGGAAAGGGCTCCCCTGCACAAGCCACTGTCCTCTCAGAGAACAAGGAGGCGGCAGAAACCTTTCACACAGGAAGACAATTCCTACTCTTCAGTTTCCTGGACTATGGACAGTCGATGCAGGAGAACCATTGGGAGCAGACATGTAAGGTAAGGATTTTTTAACACTACACAGTGGGGCCAATATGGGGTTACATTTTTGTTTTGGGGGTGGACATGTCCTTTAAACAGTGGCACATTTCTGGTGGCGACAAGGCAAACTGTCCCAGGTTTAAATGAAAGGAAAACTGTATTGCCCAAGGTCCGCCACCTCTTTCACCTCACAGAGAGGCACAGCAAGGGCACCTAGAAGATAAGTACCCAATCTACCAGCTGTTCCTAGAATTTTAGGTCCTCACCCTGGGTAGGTTGGGATCTTTTCATCACCTCTCATAATGCAAAAAAAAGAAAACGCACAATGTAAACACCTTAAGCTATATTTTGTAGGTAATTTGTTGCACATGATATAAAAATGCCCACAGGCACATTCACTGACACATGTGATGACATCTGCCTACAGTTTTTATCTTTAAAGGTAAAATTAAATTCACTTACCGGTATGCCTTCTGTTGTGCCGGATTAAAGACCCCTTTGTTCTAAAAGAGTTCCCACAAAGCTTACATTCAAATTCTTTCTTTGTGCTGTGTGTGATCATGTGAGCTCTTAAAATGTTAGCCTAGATATAAAAAGTTGTAACATTAAGCTTTTCTCTTTGACTTTTTTATTCTGAGAACCACCTCACAGTAAGTAACCTACCGTCTTGAATGTTTTGTCACAAAGCTGACACACATAGCGCCCCTTGTCATTAAGAATCATTTTCACTAGGCCCGTATGGCTAGACACCTCTTGCTGCTCTTGATCTCTTTCATCTTGGCTGTCGTCCCACTCTACTTCCAAATCCTCTGCATCTCTTTGGACTCCGAGCACACTATCCTCACTAGTGAGGATGTCCTCAGACACTACTGGGAGTCCAATGGAAAACACAAAGGCAAAAAAAACATCAGTTACAAGTTACAGCATCTGATGAGACCAATTATAAAAAAAAAAAAAAAGTCTAAGGGCTAGGCCACACTGCTGCGGGTTTTTTTGCGTTTGCGCTTGTGTTTTTTAATATCATTGAAAACGCGCGTTTTTGGGTGCGTTGCGATTTGCGTTCTGCATTTTAAAATCGCAATCACATGCGTTTTTCAATACTTACTGAAAAACGCATGCGCAAACGCAATGAAATCGAACATGAAACCGCATGCGATTGTGTTTGCGTTGCAGTGTGGCCGTGCCCTAACAGCATAAAAATAATAATCAAAATTCAAAAGTGCAGCTAAACAGAGTGGCCAGATGGTAAATACTGGAACATGGCTTCTGACTGTTATAGGTACAAAAAAAAAAAACCTATCTTTGCACTTTCTTCTATGAAATACTCTTTATTATTTCAGCTTCAAACTATATGTGGGTAGGTTAAAGGGCATGTCCACCCTTAAAACAACATTTGGTGCTTGTCAGTTATCTGCCCACAACACCGACTGCTATTTTCACCAGTTTTTTTACATACATTTGTAACCAGATATTTAATGATAATTTTTTTTCTTTTCAGGCAAAGGTATCTGCCTCCTCCTTCTGCTCAATGAGCTTTTTATAGGCTTGAGCATGTGCAGAGGAGGCAGCAGGTGAAACAGCAGTCAATCATTGGCTGTGATGTATGTTGTCACAGCCTTGATTGACTGCATAGACAGAAGGACCAGAATGGGGACAATAATTATTAATTATTAATAAAGTGCTGAATATATCAGTTGGGGTTGGGGCAATGTTTTAATATTTTGCATATAATGCAATAACTACATTTAACACTGATCAACCTCTTAAGGCTTTACATTACAAATGATTTTCTATATCCCATTTATTGATTTATGCTAAAATCTGCACTTTATTTTATTAGTAACATGGCAAACATAAAATACCATGTAGACATGTATATAATGTAATTAAGACATTATTTGAGCAGTTTGTCATTTTAAAGAGTATCTCCCCTCGGGACCTGTCAGAGGAACAGTGGAGGAGCGCAATCACCAGTACGTTCTCCAACTTCCATGCCTGCTCCTGATCAATTAATTGAAGAACGGGAGGTAAGACATAGCTCCATCACCTCCCGTTCTTCAATCAAGCTAAAAAAATCTAAGGCACTTGTGAGTGGAGATACCCTTAAACAGGCTGTGTGTATTTCTGGCATAACACAAAGCAATAAATACAAAAATCCCTTTATTCAGACTGTTCCTTGCCAAGCTAGACCAATGTGTGACAACATGTCTGGGGATGAGACCCCATGAAGTGTGAACTGTATTATATAGAATCAACTGCGATGCACTCATTTTCCATAATTGCAGTCTCCGTGGCACTGAAATTGTGCAACACAAGCCACAAGCTTAAATCCTAAAACAAGAAAACATCCACAAAGCTGTAAAGGGCCAATTTTGAAACAGACCTCTCAAACAGAATGTTGATATTCCCATTCTGTGTGGGTGATTGCATCCCATCCAGGAGAAATTGACATTCTGAATTACCACAGCTAATTAAATCAAACAGCTACTGCCATTACCTTCACATGGCTCGTTGCTGACATCTTCTGCCAAGGTTGTAGATTCCACAAAAACTTGGGAAATGGTTTCAGAGTCTTCAATAGATGGAACTACCTGCTGTTACAAAACTATTTTAATATGGGATTTAATTTAAACATCAATTTGGAGCTGCAAATCGCACTTACATATTTAATTAGAAATGGTCCAAGTCAGCAATTAACACATAGTATGTAACAGCAGAAATTCGGAACCTCGGCCTCATTCATGAATTTGCAGTAGTTTTAAAAAGCTCCAGGGGATCCCAGGCAGTGATTGGTAAAGCCTAGAAATTCTATATATATTTAAGGTACATTATACTAAGGTTTCTGGTACACTGGAGACTGCTCATCTACACAGCTAATCACAGCAAGACAGGCAGTAGGGAGCAGTAATAAGTATGCAGTCACAGCACTGATGACCACCAGAAATTTGGCAAGACCTCATCTCGAACAGTCCACAGCTATGTGTCTCCGTGGAAGATGTTACAGGTGTTCTCAGCAAATTAAAGGGAAACAAAAGCAATTTTTTATTATTCCTTCCTCCCATTGTTGCCTGTAACAAAGTGCTTGTGCCCACGGTTGACAGTTCTCCTGATGACTCTCTAACAAAGGAACATTATAAAAGGATTGTGGAGTGTGGAATGAATGGAAGATCGGCCAGCAATAATCAGCTATTTTTGACAGCTCACTATGCATGTTACAAGCAACAATGGAAGGTAGTAATACCCTTTCCTACCTCCCAGAGACATATTTTATTTCCAGTTAAATTGCTTTTACTGGAAACTATAAATCTTTCCAACCACCACTGCACCATTTTTTTTTGATCAGTCAACTATGTTTTTAGATATACAATAGGAACTTTACATTTTAGCTTTCAATGAAATGCCATATTATCATAAAATATTCTGCTGTAAGACGTTTTGCTGTAGCTAGAATGGTGCCGGTTTGGACAGTTGGTATGCTGTGTGCAGTTTTGGCAGCTGGTATGTGGGAAATTTTCATTTCTCGTGCTGCTTCATAGTGATTACTGAGCATGCTTGCCCTCATGAAAAAGTCTGGTCAGATGGAAAAGGTTAAAAAATAAGGGAAGGGGATACTAAGCCTGAGCAAAAAAAATACCGTATTAAAGGCGCTGCAACACACACAAGTGCTACTTACACATATTTATTTATAGACTGAGATTAGGAAAACTAACTTTTTCCAGTATAGTTGCCCTTTAAATGCAAAATTAAGTTGTATTAAGTTAAAATTGTGTGCGCCCAGTTCCTATACCTCCTGGCTGTTTAATGCAGCACCAGTTGACACCAAGCCAGGATCTGGAGCTCTCAGGCAAATTTTTTGTATCTTGTGGTGCACAAATTCCTCCAAGCTCGTGAATTCAGTCTGACAGCGACCACATTTGTGCACGTCATCTTCGTCTAAAAAAATGAAAGAAAACCAGTTAACGGTTTTCAAAAAAATTCAATTGAATATCAATGAAACTGGATTTTGTAAAAAAAATTAGACACATGCGAAATAAAATACCTTCAATAGGGAGAAAAGCGTATTAAGGCTCAACCCCCACCTCCAGTAAATAACACAAACAATTAAAATGAAAAAATGCAGTGCATTATAAAATTATATAAAGCCTGAAACATGTTGTGCTGGTACTCCAAATAAACTACATTGAAGATTGATTTGTTCCTCTTAAAAAAGAAAAATCGTATAATGCAACCTTGGGTGCAGAGTCTAGTATCTCACCAGAAAATCCGTCTCAAGCTTACAAAAAGATTGAGGCTTATTGAAGCAATGCAGAGTTTGCAGAGTGTTGCTCACAAAACATTTTATCACTTACTTATTAGCACAAATTGGCATTTTTTACCCTATTCCTCAATTATTGCACAATCAAACTGGAATTACAAATGTAAAATGCACTTACCAGCTTTCCACCACAGCTAGAAAATAAATCAAGTGTGTTTTCAAAAGCACCATCACTACAGAAATAGGACAAACAGGACCATAAAGACAGTGAATACAGGGGTCAGGGGGAATGACAATAGGTGCACATGCTCACAAGGTTCTTAAAAATTATATGGGCTGTGAGTTTTACTGGTAACCTTCTTAGTTACAGAATCTATTTCTCACATGTACTAAATGCAACTTACTAGAGAATAATCTTACAATGTATAGGTGCTCTGGGAGGAAAAGCTTTCACATTACGATTTTATAAGTTTAGTTCTCCTTTAAGTTTAAACGACAACTATAATGAAAAAATTGACTTGAACAGTGTTTAACTGTGTTTAAGGGCTAGGCCACACTTGCTCGTTTTTCGCATGTTTGCGCATGCCGCTAAAATGGAAATTGCGGGAACGCGAAAATTCCCGCGATTACCGATGCACATGCGATTGCGTGTCCGTTCGCGTTTTGGCAACACATGCGCTCACCATTTTTAGTGCGTTAACATAACGGAAGACAGGCAAGATCGCATGCGCAAAACACACAAGAATTGTGCACACAATCACGTGCGATAACATTCGCGATTTTTTGCGAGATTCCTGTGTGTCGCAGTGTGGCCTCAGCCTTAAAGTCCATTTCCCATGAAGTCAGAAAATCCTATTCCTACAACTGCATGGGTGAATGAACTAGTGGTGAGCTGTCAAAGTTGTGCTCATACATTGACTGACATATTGCTGTTAAGTTTGAACTACACATTGTGGCAGGATTGCCTGGGTCTATTCTCAGACCTCCAGGGTTATCCTATTTGGTACCCCTGGATGCAGATGAGTTTGAGTAACAGATAAATGTATCCCTATGTAAAGGTTTTATATCCACTGTATCCACACATAAAACATACACATGCATAATTTCCAACGGGCACACCTTTGCTAGTAATTTACATATATTTAAAATTAAAAAGTATCCGGTTTCTCAGTATAGACAATGATGGTGTCTGCTACTATGGCTTAATAAATGGGGTAGGATATGGTGTATATCAAGCCAGTAATAACGGTTAAAAAAAAAAATGACCATCAGATCTACTAAGTTCCTAGCTTCACAGTCCATAATTCAAGAAAATAAACAAGAAAATTACTGGACTGCAGTTACATTGGTGATGGGACATTACTACTCTAATGCAGCCAAGTTAACATTTTGCAATAAATGGGTTCCAGTACATCTTAATTTTTGTTTTTATATGTTTTGGTGTTTTTGTGAAATTGTTCCTTATGGACTGGGTGAATATGGCCAAACCTTGCTTGTGGTGCCAGCCGTAAACAAAATTGAGTCTCTTCTTTATGTTCACTGACTGACTTTACGCAGCTCTCCAGCTGGATAAATGATCAGTTATGAGGTTGGTCAAAGCTGCATAATAAAGTAAATAAAGTTAATGTCCCCCTGAATGTACTATTGTTGCACACCTACACAGAGATGAAGGTTGAATTCTGTAAAGTGTAAACATAGCTTATATCAGTTTGATTTTGTAACAAAACATGGGGAACATTTTAAAAAATCCCATTTCAGCAAAGTTTATTTGTAAAGTACAATTAAATAATTGGGTACAAGGTATACCATATATACTCGAGTATAAACCGTCTCGAGTATAAACAGAGGCACCTAGTTTTAGGAAAAAAGAAGAAAATACATTGACTCGAGTATAACCGAGGGGGTAGTATTTGCCACTTAAGATGTTTGGAAACTACAACTCCCAGCATGCTTATTGCTGGGAGATGTAGTTTCAAACATCTTAAGTGGCAAATACTTATTTTATTTGCCACTGGTGTATAGTTCTCCTACCTTGTCCGGCGGCCGCTCGCCTCCTCATCCTCGGTGCGCATCCGGATGATGTCACTACTTGGCGTGTGCAAAGTGAGAGGCGCCAGGTAGTGGACATCATCCGATGCACACGAGGATGCGGATCCGCGGCCGGCGGACAAAGTAAGAGATAGGCTGACTCGATATAAACCGAGGTAAGATTTTCAGGCTTTTTTTTAAAGCCTGAAAACCTCGTTTTATACTCAGTATATACGGTAATTCCAATATTTAGGGTCTGAGATTACTGAAACACTTGATAAAGTGTCCTACTGTAAAACAGGTTGTACGGACTGCAATAAAGCACCTTGTTGCATTTTAAAAAGGCTTAATACTTTATATTGTTGATTCAATTAGATCAACTGGACTTGAAATGTAGTTCTTCAAGAACTACATTTCAAGTCCAGTTGATCTAATTGAATCAACAGATATCCATGACCTGGATGAATGAGAACCTTCACAGGCTTAATACTTTCTTAAGCTGACATTTACAGCTATCTGTTATTAGTATTACCATTGTAAAATGGTAGGAAGGACTTGCAAAGGTGAAATCATAGGTTTAAACTCATCCTGGCTACATCCTCAAAGACTTTATAGGGTTCCCAGTGCTTGCAAGGGTCTTTCAGGGGTATGCCAGTTTCCCTAGCACAGTCGTAAAGACATTTTTAAATATGTGTGTTGGTACAACATAGAAGGAATTGTAAAGGACAGCACAATGTGCTCACAGCACTATTAGATCAAGTAGCATAAAGGTACCAAATATAGAATCCTAATTTACCAGCAACCAGTTAATTGGCATTGTCATAGATGCATTGAGAAAACAGAACATATGGTCCACTGTTACAGTTTTTGATCCCAAGACACCAAATTACACCGGAATGTACGCCCTACCCAAAATTCAAAAATCTTGAGGCCCCCCCCCCCCCCACGTCAGCTCATAGTGGCGGGTGTGGGTTCTAATTTTAGCCCTATAGCTACATTTTTGGATAAGATATTGAGACCTCATGTAGAAAACAAAAAATCCTTCATTTTGGATACCAAATTTTTTGGGAAAAATAAAGGCAACTTTTTAAGGGGATGAGATCTATGTTGTCTCTGTGGAGAGTCTCTATGCAAATATACCTCCCATGAAGGAAGTCTAATGGCAGTAGAAAAATGTATTTACAAGATAGATCTTTAGATGGCACCCAATGTGTTTTAATTTTGAAACTTTTCGTGTGATACTGAAAAGGAACTATTCAGGACCTTATTATGAGCAATCATACGGGACTGCCATGGGCTCTAATGCAGCGCCCACATATGCAACAATTTATGTCAATGATGTGGAACAGACTTGTTTTATACCAATGCTGACTTTAACAAGTATTGCAAAATAAAGAATATGTGTTTGCAGTGTGGGAGGGGCCCAAGAGGCCTTGAGGAGGTTTCATGAGAAGCCATTGAACTTCACCATGGAAGTCGAAACAAATCCATCTCCTTTTAGAGAAAAGAGTGGCTCTGGAATCTGGTAAAATTGGTGATGGATCTTTTTGTGAAATCAACTGATAAAAACACTCTTGTGGACTTCTCGCACATCCCAGACATGTAAAATGGGCAATACCCAAGTCACAATTTGCGAGGGTAAAAGGATGTGTACGGATGAAGCCAAATTACACTAGTTGGATGAAATGGGGTCAAGTTCAAAAAGAAGGGTTACCCCTTGATCTATTGAAAAAAAGTAGGTTAAATTAAATCACTAAGAAAGAGCGAGTTTGTCTTTGCCACGTGGTATATAGTCTGTCAAAAAATTAGCCAGGATTGTTAAAAACATTGGCCTATTCTTAGTGCAAACCTACCTGGTATTGTATCTTTTGTATCTCCATTGATTTCCTATAAAAAATCACGTTCGATAAGGGCCAACTGGTGAGAGCAGATTTGGGCCCTAAACAAATATTCAAACCACAATGACAGGAAACACAAAAGAGTGTCTTTCCCGTGTGGAGTTGTTCTCATTGTAATAATTGTATAAAAGGAGATATTTATCACCCCGCGAAAGGTACACATTAGAATTAAGGGATACCATACGTGTAGAACGTCAAATGTGGTAGATGCTTTAAAATGCCTGTGTGGGAAAATCTACGTGGCCAGACATCTAGACAATTGAAAGTCCGCCTAAATGAACATAAGAGAATATTAGAAATAAAAACCATATGAATCCGTGGCAGAGCACTTCGAAGCCATACAGTATCTCAATTTAGGTTTCAGGTTTTCGAGCATGAATCTAGAAAAAGGCGAGGTGGTGATAGAAAGAGAGATCTTCTTACTTGTGAAGCTAGGTGGATCCGCAAATTGGATAGCCTCTAACCAACAGGTTTAAATAAAGAATATATTGTGAGGTCTTTGGTTTAGGTTTGTTTTTAACTGTATTAACTATAATGAATTTATTTTAACTTAGTGTAACATGTTTGGCAAAATTTGTTACTACTATTGCTACTATGTACAATGTTTACACCACTAGATGCAGTCTAGAGCACACTCCAGCACACCGTTGTTGGCTGTATGCCAGACGGTAGTTGGTGCAATCCCCTAGCCCTGCACCCAGGGGCCAAACAGTTTTTTCAGCACAAAAGATATGGGGAGCACACTAATCAGGTGAGTCCAAAATTTACTATAACATACCAACGTTTCGGGACGCACTGAGGGACAGTGCATCCCGAAACGTTGTGTATGTTGTATATAAATAATTTTGGACTCACCTGATTAACCACTAGATGGCATGTATATAAAAGGTATACAAGGAAATGCTACATTGCAATCTTGTTGGCTTGACAAATATCCAAGTGATCCGAAACGTTGCTATTTGTATATGAAGGAAAAAGAGCCATGTGTTGTGGTAGAAAATGCATTATATTTTAAAGTATCAATAAATTGTCGTTTTAATGAGTGCTGCTCGTCTTGCAATTTAGCATAAAGGTACCAATCTGTCAAACTGACGACAGGACTTGCAAGATTCTGTCTGTCATCTTTGACAGATGGCGTACACTCAGTCACACATTCTCCCTATATAAATTATAGGGAGAATTTGTGACTGCCTACTCCCTGTGATTGTGTCTGAAATTTTCTGTTCAGAACTCCCGTTTCCAATAATTGTGGCATTGGAAACTGTTGTTTCAGCCATACACATTATCGATATAGGAGAATCCCTTGGTACGCCAAAAGTGAACTATTCCTTAATTCATTGACTGAAGAACGGAAGGTTAAGAGCTATGCCTTACCTTCCTCTCTTCAATCAATGCCTGTGGAGCCAGGAACGAAGATAGAGATATTTACCTTTTGTGCGATCCACCTCTGTCAATGACAGGTCCCGACCACTTCCTGGTTCTATCGACTATAACACATGCACATAATGCTCGATTTAGTTAATCAGAGCCAGGAAGCAGTCGGACCTGTCAGTGTGAAGCGGGGATTGCGCAAAAGGTACATTTCTTCTATCGTCATTCCTGGTTCCACAGGCATTGATTGAAGAACCAAAGGTAAGGCATAGCTCATTAAGGGACAGTTCAGTAGAAATTATCAGTATTTGTTAAATTGTAGTTGTGTGTAATGCCTTCTTAATTAATCTACATATTCTCTCCCATTTTAAAATCATTTGATTTCATACCTTTTGCTATTCCGCTGTTGACATTAGTGAGCTGACATTTCAGGTTCTAATGGTCCTTCTTCCCAGGATGCACCACATCCTTGAATGTTCCTAACAGTAATTTATACTGATTAGCTGTTGGATGGTCAAGATGCTCAGATCTCTACTGAGCAACTGAATCAACCCAGGCGCTGGGTCAAGGGCAAGACCATAATGGTCTCTATTAGGGGTCCTGCAAACAGGAAGGCAGTATTTGGTTGCATTTATTAATACAACAAAATGCTGAATTGGCAGATTAAGTTCATTGGGATGAAAAATTACGGCTCTTTTTTTCTGAAAAGTATATGTATTTGCACTGAACTTCCCCTTTAACCTCCAGTCTTCAATCAACGCAATAAAGGAATAGTTCACTTTAGCATTGAACTATTCCTTTAAGATCTGGGAGTGAAAGGGAGGGCAAGTTTGGAAAAGTTCTTGACACCTATCGGCTGAAGGCCCCTATGTAGCCTCTCTCTACCCCTACGGCTTAACAGCTATGGGCACAAGGGAAAGGAGATGAACCCGAACCACTTGCACGTATGTGCACTTGGTGTAGGCATCACCGAAAAAGGCTCCTATTTGTTTATCTACCAACAGAGACCAAATGGCTGTTTAAAGATCTGCTTTCACCAATCAAGAGTGAGGCTGATTGACCATGGGCTCCAGGCTTTATAATTGAGGAGCAATGTATTACCTGTGTTCAGTCATTTTATCCATGGTGCACTGCAGGTACAGGACATGTGATTGGCTGCTGTGGATTGTGTACTGCAGATAGAGGACATGTGATTGGCTGCTGTGGTTTATGAAATAACTTTTTATAATCACATCATAAACTTTGTAACACTTTGCAGTCAGTCTAACCCTGAACCTTGCACTGTGTATCATTACACCCCCTCCCCACGTTCCATCTACCTTCCTCTTTGAAGCAAGTAATGAGGGGAGCCCTGGAAACTTCCAGTCCGACCAAACCGCTCACTGACGAGGCAGCCACCTCCACAACCGCAGGCAGCTCTGAGCTCATCCCCCAGCTGGGCTTTTCCCTCCCTCCTCCTTCTGTCGCAAGAACCGAGCGCACAGCGGCTGCTGCACAGCGAAAAAATGGCGGATTTACGACCGTGTCGTCATGACAGCAAGGCGAGGTGAAGGACGTAAAACGTGATGATGCCAGTTCGTTGAGAGCGTACTGTCAGGGCTGAGTTTGAAAACCCGCTCACTTCCCCCCCCTAACTCAGCCTGTTATTTTGAGGTTGTCAACCTTGACGCAAGCGTACCTTGCTAGCTGTCATTGGAGCCCGTCAGCCAATCCCAAGTCATTTCAAACAGCAACTTCGGTTGCGGCGTGTCAATGAGAACATGGCCGCCTCCAAGTGCACACGACTGTGTGGGAGACCTCCTCGTTGCTTCTGAATTCGGTGGACACGGTCCTTTTTGACTGTGACGGGGTCCTGTGGCGGGGAACGAAGCCGTGCCCGGTGCTCCAGATTTTATTACGGCTAAAGTCGATGGGAAGCGGGTGTTCTACCTGACCAACAACAGCACCAAGACCCGCTCCATGTACGTGGACAAGCTGTGCCGATGGGATTCCGCCGGTGCCGGGGGACGTGTTCGGTACGGCCTATTGCACCGCCGTCTATCTCCGGGACATCGTCCGGTTACAAGGAAAGTTTACCTGGTCGGGGGCCGGGCGCTGAGTGACGAGCTGGAGGCTGCGGATCGGACACCTGGGGACCGGGCCGGACCCTGTGATCGGGGGGTTTAGTGACTGGGGGTCGATGGGGAGTGATCGGGAGGTGAAGGGCGGTGGTGATCGGGTTCGATGAACATTTCAGTTATATGAAACTTACCCGGGCCCTACACTACCTACAGGATTCGTCCTGCCTGTTCATCGCCACCAACACGGACACCAGGTTACCGCTGGAAGGGGGCAAAGTCATACCCGGTAATCAACAATAGCTGTAACACAAGGGAGCTGGGAGTTGTAGTTTCAAAAACATCTGGAGTGCCCAGGATCCACATCAGTGGTGGCAGTGTCTGGGAATCAGTCATTGTGTAAAGTGACTTTGATAGAAATAGTGGTGTGTGTGTGTGGTGTATATATATAATAATAGATAATACAGACATATAGGTTATACAGAGATATATAGAATTATTATTACAATCTAAGCACATTTATTTGACACATACAACCTATCAGTATGTATTTATGATTGTGGGGGAAACCGAGTGCCCGGAGGAAACACCACGCAAGCACGGGGAGAAATACAAACTCCTTGCAGATGTGTCCAAGGGTGGAATCAAACTCAGGACTTAAACTGCAAGGCATCAGTGCTAGCCATTAAGGCGCCATGCTGCCTGTGTCGCCCTAGCAAAACTATGATGGGGCAAACCACTGTAGATGAAGCAAGGAGGCAGGTTCATCTGTCAGTAGAAATAAGAGGCTGGTACACACGTGCAGTCTTGCACCGACCCATGAGCACATGCACACCGCGTGACAAACAGCTGTTTCGGCCAATAATCACACGTGTATATGCATTCGGGGAATGCTACACGTGCAGTGGGTTAAATTATAGTTTTGGGGGTGGACATGCCCTTTAATCAAACTGTTAGTTAGGGTTAAAGAGTAGGTTGTAAAGGTTGGACTAGGTGGACATATGTCTTTATTCAACCTCAATTACCGTATGTACTTGAGTATAAACCGTCTCGAGTATAAACAGAGGCACCTAGTTTTAGGAAAAAAGGAAGAAAAATACATTGACTCGAGTATAAACCGAGGGGGTAGTATTTGCCACTTAAGATGTTTGGAAACTACAACTCCCAGCATGCTTTATTGCTGGGAGATGTAGTTTCAAACATCTTAAGTGGCAATACTTATTGTTATTTGCCACTGGTGTATAGTTCTCCTACCTTGTCCGGCGGCCGCTCGCTCCTCATCCTCGGTGCGCATCCGGATGATGTCACTACTTGGCGGTGCAAAGTGAGAGGCGCCAGGTAGTGACATCATCCGGATGCACACAGAGGATGCGGATCCGCGGCCGGCGGACAAAGTAAGAGATAGGCTGACTCGATATAAACCGAGGTAAGATTTTCAGGCTTTTTTTTAAAGCCTGAAAACCTCGTTTTATACTCAGTATATACGGTAATTCCAATATTTAGGGTCTGAGATTACTGAAACACTTGATAAAGTGTCCTACTGTAAAACAGGTTGTACGGACTGCAATAAAGCACCTTGTTGCATTTTAAAAAGGCTTAATACTTTATATTGTTGTATTCAATTAGATCAACTGGACTTGAAATGTAGCTGCTTCAAGAACTACATTTCAAGTCCAGTTGATCTAATTGAATACAACAGATATACCATGACCTGGATGAATGAGAACCTTCACAGGCTTAATACTTTCTTAAGCTGACATTTACAGCTATCTGTTAGTTAGTATTACCATTGTAAAATGGTAGGAAGGACTTGCAAAGGTGAAATCATAGGTTTAAACTCATCCTGTGCTACATCCTCAAAGACTTTATAGGGGTTCCCAGTGCTTGCAAGGGTCTTTCAGGGGTATGCCAGTTTCCCTAGCACAGTCGTAAAGACATTTTTAAATATGTGTGTTGGTACAACATAGAAGGGAATTGTAAAGGACAGCACAATGTGCTCACAGCACTATTAGATCAAGTAGCATAAAGGTACCAAATATAGAATCCTAATTTACCAGCACACAGTTAAATGGCATTGTCATAGATGCATTTGAGAAACAGAACATAGATGGTCCACTGTTACAGTTTTTGATCCCAAGACACCAAATTACACCGGTAATGTACGCCCTACCCAAAATTCACAAAAATCTTGAAGGCCCCCCCCCCCCCCCACGGTCAGCTCATAGTGGCGGGTGTGGGTTCTAATTTTAGCCCTATAGCTACATTTTTGGATAAGATATTGAGACCTCATGTAGAAAACAAAAAATCCTTCATTTTGGATACCAAATTTTTTGGGAAAAAATTAAAGGCAAACTTTTTAAAGGGGATGAGATCTATGTTGTCTCTGTGGAGAGTCTCTATGCAAATATACCTCCCATGAAGGAAGTCTAATGGCAGTAGAAAAATGTATATTACAAGATAGATCTTTAGATGGCACC
Source organism: Hymenochirus boettgeri (assembly GCA_019447015.1). Lineage (NCBI taxonomy): Eukaryota > Metazoa > Chordata > Amphibia > Anura > Pipidae > Hymenochirus > Hymenochirus boettgeri. Next base: position 20,865,455 of record CM033477.1, read on the forward strand.
CAATGTGTTTTAATTTTGAAACTTTTACGTGTGATACTGAAAAGGAACTATTCAGGACACTTATTATGAGCAATCATACGGGACTGCCATGGGCTCTAATGCAGCGCCCACATATGCAAACATTTATGTCAATGATGTGGAACAGACTTGTGTTTATACCAATGCTGACTTTAACAAGTATTGCAAAATAAAGAATATGTGTTTGCAGTGTGGGAGGGGCCCTAAGAGGCCTTGAGGAGGTTTCATGAGAAGCCATTGAACTTCACCATGGAAGTCGAAACAAAATCCATCTCCTTTTTAGAGAAAAGAGTGGCTCTGGAATCTGGTAAAATTGGTGATGGATCTTTTTGTGAAATCAACTGATAAAAACACTCTTGTGGACTTCTCCGCACATCCCAGACATGTAAAATGGGCAATACCCAAGTCACAATTTGCGAGGGTAAAAAGGATTGGTACGGATGAAGCCAAATTACAATCTAGGTTGGATGAAATGGGGTCAAAGTTCAAAAAGAAGGGTTACCCCCTTGATCTATTGAAAAAAAGTAGGTTAAAATTAAATCAACTAAGAAAGAGCGAGTTGTCTTTGCCACGTGGTATAATAGTCTGTCAAAAAAATTAGCCAGGATTGTTAAAAACATTGGCCTATTCTTAGTGCAAACCTACCTGGTATTGTATCTTTTGTATCTCCATTGATTTCCTATAAAAAAATCACGTTCGATAAGGGACCAACTGGTGAGAGCAGATTTGGGCCCTAAACAAATATTCAAACCACAATGACAGGAAAAAAAAAAGAGTGTACTTTCCCGTGTTTGAGTTGTTCCCATTGTAAAAATTGTATAAAAGGAGATATTTATCACCCCGCGAAAGGTACAACATTAGAATTAAGGGATACCATACGTGTAGAACGTCAAATGTGGTAGATGCTTTAAAATGCCTGTGTGGGAAAATCTACGTGGCCAGACATCTAGACAATTGAAAGTCCGCCTAAATGAACATAAGAGGAATATTAGAAATAAAAACCATATGAATCCGGTGGCAGAGCACTTCGAAGCCATACAGTATCTCAATTTAGGTTTCAGGTTTTCGAGCATGAATCTAGAAAAAGGCGAGGTGGTGATAGAAAGAGAGATCTTCTTACTTGTGAAGCTAGGTGGATCCGCAAATTGGATAGCCTCTAACCAACAGGTTTAAATAAAGAATATATTGTGAGGTCTTTGGTTTAGGTTTGTTTTTAACTGTATATAACTATAATGAATTTATTTTAACTTAGTGTAACATGTTTGGCAAAATTTGTTACTACTATTGCTACTATGTAACAATGTTTAACCACTAGATGCAGTCTAGAGCACACTCCAGCACACCGTTGTTGGCTGTATGCCAGACAGGTAGGTTGGTGCAATCCCCCTAGCCCTGCACTCCAGGGGCCAAACAGTTTTTCAGCACAAGAAAGATATGGGGGAGCACACTAATCAGGTGAGTCCAAAATTTACTATAACATACACAACGTTTCGGGACGCACTGAGGGACAGTGCATCCCGAAACGTTGTGTATGTTGTTATAATAAATAATTTTGGACTCACCTGATTAACCACTAGATGGCATGTAATTAAAAGGTATACAAGGAAATGCATACATTGCAATCTTGTTGGCTTGACAAAATATCCAAGTGATCCGAAACGTTGCTATTTGTATATGAAGGAAAAAGAGCCATGTGTTGTGGTAGAAAATGCATTATATTTTAAAGTAATCAATAAATTGTCGTTTTAATGAGTGCTGCTCGTCTTGCAATTTAGCATAAAGGTACCAATCTGTCAAACATGACAGACAGGACTTGCAAGATTCTGTCTGTCATCTTTGACAGATGGGCGTACACTCAGTCACAATCATTCTCCCTATATAAATTATAGGGAGAAAGTTTGTGACTGCCTACTCCCTGTGATTGTGTCTGAAATTTTCTGTTCAGAACTCCCGTTTCCAATAATTGTGGGCATTGGAAACTGTTGTTTCAGCCATACACATTATCGATATAGGGAGAATCCCATTGGTACGCCAAAAGTGAACTATTCCTTTAATTCATTGACTGAAGAACGGAAGGTTAAAGAGCTATGCCTTACCTTCCTCTCTTCAATCAATGCCTGTGGAGCCAGGAACGAAGATAGAAGATATTTACCTTTTGTGCGATCCACCTCTGTCAAAATGACAGGTCCCGACCACTTCCTGGTTCTGATCGACTATAACACATGCACAATAATGCTCGATTTAGTTAATCAGAGCCAGGAAGCAGTCGGGACCTGTCAGTGTGAAAGCGGAGGATTGCGCAAAAGGTACATTTCTTCTATCGTCATTCCTGGTTCCACAGGCATTGATTGAAGAACCAAAGGTAAGGCATAGCTCATTAAAGGGACAGTTCAGTAGAAATTATCAGTATTTGTTAAATTGTTAGTTTGTGTAATGCCTTCTTAATTAATCTACATATTCTCTCCCATTTTGAAAAATCAGTTGATTTCATACCTTTTGCTATTCCCGGCTGTTGACATTAGTGAGCTGACATTTCAGGTTCTAATGGTCCTTCTTCCCAGGATGCACCACATCCTTGGAATGTTCCTAACAGTAATTTATACTGATTAGCTGTTGGATGGGTCAAAGATGCTCAGATCTCTACTGAGCAACTGAATCAACCCAGGCGCTGGGTCAAGGGCAAGACCATAATGGTCTCTATTAGGGGTCCTGCAAACAGGAAGGCAGTATTTTGGTTGCATTTATTAATACACAGACAAAATGCTGAATTGGCAGATTAAGTTCATTGGGATGAAAAATTACGGCTCTTTTTTCTGAAAAGTATATGTATTTGCACTGAACTTCCCCTTTAACCTCCCAGTCTTCAATCAACGCAATAAAGGAATAGTTCACTTTAGCATTGAACTATTCCTTTAAGACTCTGGGAGTGGAAAGGGAGGGCAAGTTTGGAAAAGTTCCTTGACACCTATCGGCTGAAGGGCCCTATGTAGCCTCTCTCTACCCCTACGGCTTAACAGCTATGGGCACAAGGGAAAGGGAGATGAATCCCGAACCACTTGCACGTATGTGCACTTGGTGTAGGCATCACCGGAAAAAGGCTCCTATTTGTTTATCTACCAGACAGAGACCAAATGGCTGTTTAAAGATCTGCTTTCACCAATCAAGAGTGAGGCTGAGTGACCATGGGCTCCAGGCTTTATAATATGAGGAGCAATAGTATTACCTGTGTTCAGTCATTTTATCCATGGTGCACTGCAGGTACAGGACATGTGATTGGCTGCTGTGGATTGTGTACTGCAGATAGAGGACATGTGATTGGCTGCTGTGGATTTATGAAATAACTTTATTTATAATCACATCATAAACTTTGTAACACTTTGCAGTCAGTCTAACCCTGAACCTTGCACTGTGTATCATTACACCCCCTCCCCCACGTTCCATCTACCTTCCTCTTTGAAGCAAGTAATGAGGGGAGCCCTGGAAACTTCCAGTCCGACCAAACCGCTCACTGACGAGGCAGCCACCTCCACTACCGCAGGCAGCTCTGAGCTCATCCCCCAGCTGGGACTTTTCCCTCCCTCCTCCTTCTGTCGCAAGAACCGAGCGCACAGCGGCTGCTGCACAGCGAAAAAATGGCGGATTTACGACCGTGTCGTCATGACAGCAAGGCGAGGTGAAGGACGTAAAACGTGATGATGCCAGTTCGTTGAGAGCGTACTGTCAGGGGCTGGAGTTTGAAAACCCGCTCACTTCCCCGCCCCTAACTCAGCCTGTTAAGTTTGAGGTTGTCAACCTTGACGCAAGCGTACCTTGCTAGCTGTCATTGGAGCCCGTCAGCCAATCCCAAGTCATTTCAAACAGCAACTTCGGTTGCGGCGTGTCAATGAGAACATGGCCGCCTCCAAGTGCACACGACTGTGTGGGGAGACCTCTCGGTGCTTCCTGAATTCGGTGGACACGGTCCTGTTTGACTGTGACGGGGTCCTGTGGCGGGGAGACGAAGCCGTGCCCGGTGCTCCAGATGTTATTAACGGGCTAAAGTCGATGGGGAAGCGGGTGTTCTACCTGACCAACAACAGCACCAAGACCCGCTCCATGTACGTGGACAAGCTGTGCCGGATGGGATTCCGCGCGGTGCCGGGGGACGTGTTCGGTACGGCCTATTGCACCGCCGTCTATCTCCGGGACATCGTCCGGTTACAAGGGAAAGTTTACCTGGTCGGGGGCCGGGCGCTGAGTGACGAGCTGGAGGCTGCGGGGATCGGACACCTGGGGACCGGGCCGGACCCTGTGATCGGGGGGTTTAGTGACTGGGGGTCGATGGGGAGTGATCGGGAGGTGAAGGCGGTGGTGATCGGGTTCGATGAACATTTCAGTTATATGAAACTTACCCGGGCCCTACACTACCTACAGGATTCGTCCTGCCTGTTCATCGCCACCAACACGGACACCAGGTTACCGCTGGAAGGGGGCAAAGTCATACCCGGTAATCACAATAGCTGTAACACAGAGGGAGCTGGGAGTTGTAGTTTCCAAAAACATCTGGAGTGCCCAGGATCCACATCAGTGGTGGCAGTGTCTGGGAATCAGTCATTGTGTAAAGTGACTGTTGATAGAAATAGTGGTGTGTGTGTGTGTGTGTATATATATATATATATATAAGATAATACAGACATATAGGTTATACAGAGATATATAGAATTATTATTACAATCTAAGCACATTTATTTGACACATACAACCTATCAGTATGTATTTATGATTGTGGGGGAAACCGGAGTGCCCGGAGGAAACACACGCAAGCACGGGGAGAACATACAAACTCCTTGCAGATGTGTCCAAGGGTGGAATCAAACTCAGGACTTAAACTGCAAGGCATCAGTGCTAGCCATTAAGGCGCCATGCTGCCTGTGTCGCCCTCTAGCAAAACTATGATGGGGGCAAACCACTGTAGATGAAGCAAGGAGGCAGGTTGCATCTGTCATAGGAAAATAAGAGGCTGGTACACACGTGCAGTCTTTGCACCGACCCATGAGCACATGCACACGCGTGACAAACAGCTGTTTCGGCCAATAATCACACGTGTATATGCATTCGGGGGAATGCATACACGTGCAATTATCATCCAAAACGGCCATTTTTCCAGGTGTGCATTGTGGTCATGGGTCAGTGTAAGGCTGGGTACACACAAAGGGACTATTTGTCCCGAGCGAGCGCTCGGCCTGGACAAATGTCCGTCGGTCATGGCAAATTCGGCCATGGTCGAAAGTGCGAACGTTCGATTGTGCGGTCCCATAGGGAACCACACGAACAACCGTCCATTCATCCAAACGAACGATCGAGGTCAGTCATGGCCAGCCGCCCCACACCAGCAGATATTTTCGTCCGACCGACCAAAGTGCTGTGAATCGGTCGGCCGAAAATATTTGCTGGTGGTGTATAGTTAATGCAAATATCTATATCCCATCCTCTCCCCCTAGGGTGTGTCAATGACGTGTTGGATCTCTATTTCTAGGGCAGAGTTGGGTAGGGGCCTCCTTGTGCAATCCTGCTGAGAATGACTTGTCAATTTTCTTTCCACACCTGTCAGAGAGGAAGGAAACAGCAATGTCAGCTTGGTGTTAACTGTGTATTGCCACACACGGTTCACCACATTTTAAATGCAGACGAGGCATTAGGAAAGTGAGATCTTGTGTAAGGGAAGCATTAATAGAGTAATAGAGCCTAAAGATCACATTCTCTTTGAAGCAAGTAATGAGGGGAGCCCTGGAAACTTTGGGCTTTTAATCTGCTATGTATGTATACGGTATGTTTAAATTGTGAAACTGTACCTCACACCCACAGGTCAGTTACTTGGTGCTTGTGTAAGGGAAGCATGTCTTTACTACTTCAGTTGATATACAATCTTCAAAACCACACAGCACCCAGGATTTTCATATATGCAGAAAATATTTATTCATTCAATAGATCATTCGTGTTCATAAATAGCAACATTATGGGGATGCTAGTGTCCCCTTCATCAGGCATTCACAAAGCTGAATTACGGGAAACATGAAATAGAATGACTCAATCTCTTAGTGTTGCCAGAAATCTTAGTGTTGTCACAGAAATACTTGTGTAAAGGGGGTTACTAATCGTTTATGTATATCCCAAATATGGAATCTGTTGTATGTAACATGTATGCACAATAAAAGCTACTTTCCTGACTTTTTTTTTTTTTAAAGGGAACATGTTAATTAACTTGAATTCCCATTCAGGCAGGTCAGTAGCAGGGCAGCCTGTTCTGCACCTTGGGGGGAGGCATAAGGAGACTTCCCACAGCGTGGCAATAGTCATTGCTCCTCAACTTGATCTGGCTGGACATATTGCTTAACACTGACAGATGCCATGAGTTTAATTTACACACTTCACCTGCTACATGAGAACGTTAAGCTAGTGCCAATGAACAGTCCGCTCAGCAGCCAGACCTATGACATGCACAAGGAATGATAAAATCCAAAAGTTGTCCCCCTGACTTTTTGCAATAAGAAGTAAGTGGGAGTTGAAATTTGAATGTTTTGTTTTGAAAGTAAATTGTAAATTATTATCATTTAGGAACCGGGTGCCTTGTACGAGCAGTGGAAACTGCAGCTCACCGGAAGGCGCAAGTCATCGGCAAACCAAGTTCATTCATGTTCGATTGTGTAGTTCAGGACTGCGGGCTGGACCCCTCCAGGACAGTGATGGTGGGAGATCGTTTGGACACGGACATCCTAATGGGCTCTACGTGTGGCATTCGCACCCTGTTAACACTGACTGGTTTCTCCAGTCTGGAAGATGCAAAATCTTATCAGGAAAGTGGATCTCTTTCTCTGGTTCCCGATTACTATGTGAACTCTATTGCCGACCTTCTCCCAGCGCTGTCCGGGGAACAACAATAAGTTTACATTTAAGGTCGACCTCATTAACTAGCTCTGATTTTATTTTTCCAGATCATTGCACTTTGTAAGGGCATTTCATGTTCCACTTGTATGTTAAGTTTGTATGTATGCTTATTTATTTCATAGATACACAAGATTTTTACATTAATTATACTCCTCTACCCCGATTCTTTTCTTGTGTTGTACCTAAACTGCGAGGTCCTCACCCCTGGGTTCTTTTTATTTAAGCAGCAGTACTTACCTAAACTTTCCATCACTGCTCTGGTCCCTCTTCTGGGTTCCCAATGGGGAAAATAGGAAGGCGCACTCCTTGCAGAGCACGTCATCTTATTAGCCTCATTAGAAAAGAGAGGGGGTGGAGAGGACCAGACTTGCAACTTTAGGTATTTAAAGCTACTTTAAGGAATAGTTCACTGAAAAAGTGAACTATTCCTTTAATGCATTGATTGAAAAACCGGAGGTTCCGTGAGCCAGGAACGAAGATAGCAAATTTGCCACTGCCGGCTGAACTGACTGGTCCTGACCACTTACTGCTTCAATTTAACTATAGCACGCTATAGCTAAAGTGTGAAACCGGAAGTGGTCTGGACCTGTCACTTTAGCCGGCGGTGGCTCGTAAGGAAAGTCAATTTCCTCTATTCCTTCCTGGCTCATGTGAAATTGATTAAAGAACAGAACTTCCTGTCAATCAATGCATTAAAGGAATAGTTCACTTTTTCAGTGAACTATTCCTTTAAATAAGAAGAACCTAGAATAAGTAAAGTTGTCCTTTTAAAACAACAAAAATTGCCAGAAATGAATACTTGCACTAAATGGTCCTCCCGTCTGTGTCATTTAAAGCCAGCACAGAGTGTGGCTGGGGTTTCTGGTGTTCCTCCATGAGCAAATGCGTTTTCTGCACATGCGTTTAAACAGGTTGGGGTGTGGTTTACAGTCATCCAGTGTTAAATGTTTAACTTGCTGCTGTTCAATCACATGCATTCAAATTATCTGTGCTATAAGAATTGCATTTTACAATTTGAGTCATTTGTCAAAATGTTTTGTTTTAAAGTAAAGCTAAATCTATATACTATAATGAAGCCATCTAGTGCTGGCTGCCTGGGACATTGTAAATGAGCATGGCAATGCATTAAGGGGTGCAATGCAGGAAACCAGTCTTTACCATTAACCTCACCTATGCAGCCTTCACTACAGGCAATAAAACAATAGCATTGACGTTTCCATTTTATTATCGCATTATTACATGGGGGATGCAAACACTGGGCTCTACTCTGTAAATCTCATGTTATCCAAATATAACAATCCTTAATTCATCTCAATACCCACTCAATGTCCTTATTAATATCTGTATAATGCTGAAAAGAAGGTAAAGGAGGGTCAGAGAAGGGGGGGATTTAAGTTTGGTGGTAAAATATCCTTATTGCTTTGAGATTAGTTGAAAAATGATTTAATATGGTATACGTGCTCTTTAAATTAAGTTAACACTTCCTCTATCCTGATGGTGTACGCCTGGGTAATGAAGACTTAGGAAGGCTCTAGCCACACTGACAGCACACAGTAACGCATGTGTTATGAGTAGTCTTAATATAGCGTTTTTTAAGCGTTTTACCAGGTACTATATAATCCGTTATGTGAGCGCATGCGATTTACAAAGAAAATGTTGTTTGCATGCTCCCCGAAAACAGACTGCATCACATACAATGTGGCCACCCACATTGTATTGCCATGCGATGGGAAAGAAAAGAAGTTGATGCACTGTCATCTGCACCGGCACCCAAAACTATCAATCTTTTTACAGGCAGAAAAAAAGCTGGTAAGATGTCATTCTGCTTTTAGCCAAATTTTACACCAGTAGAGCAAGGCAGATACAAGGTTTGCAGATTTATAAATGACTGTAAAAAAGATTGAGTTGTGGGTGTGTAGCTATAAGTGCCGGTTACATGAGAATAAGGTGCTAAAAGTTTAACCTTAGCACCATAACTTTCAGGCAGAACCTAGAGGTGTAATCCAGGGCTCATTGCTATGGCTCATAAATGTATTGCTTTTATTTAACTCCCTGATCCTTCTAATCTAGATAAGCAATAGTATAAGAAGGGAACACAACAGGTATAGGATACAATGGTAACAGATACTATCATTCATAAAGTCTTTTCATTAAAATCTGTCCCAGTGTGTGACCATCCAGTATATGACATTTATTCCCCTTTATCCTAATGTTTTAGATCACAGCAAATGAAAAGCTGAAGCCTCCTGAAGGGAGATATATTTCTATTGTGTTTGAATGGTTGTGTTTATGTTTACTTACCTTTATCCCATACTGTTTATTACTTATAGCAGAGTTATGACTATGCAAAAGAAAAATAGAATAACCTTGCTACATAAAATCAGGGTGGAAAATAGAATGATGTTCTTTAATATTGTTAGGGATAAAATGATTGTTTTACCTTTTCTCAGAACTCAGCAGTGTTCTATGTTAAAATCTGTTTGTAATTGGAATCCCCAAATATATTTAAAGGAGAACTGTATTCTCTAAATATGTGAAAGGGTATAATGAAAGGTTACACTGTCCTCTCTTCAAAACAAGCCCTGCATCTGTTTTCTACTTGCAGCCTGTCACGGTTAAATGTTTCATGTCTCCCTAAGTTTAGCCCCTGTCCTGAAGGAAGCTCACAATGCATGTCATCGGTTCCCAACCGCCTTCATTTTTTGATCATTAGATAGTGCTGTATGCTCTCAATAAGCAGGACGTCCTCTCTCTCCCAGTAGCAGCTATGAAATGCAAAGACTTTCGCTGCCGTGAGAGATTGCAGTGGGGCTGGTTAAATCATACAAAATACTGGAAGCAGGGAAAAGTTAAACTTTTAGCCACCATATATTGTGGTAGGTTGCACTTGGACACAGGGCTTTCTTTAAAGGTAAGACAGCAGCAACCTTACATTTTACCATAACTTGATTGGAGAACATACTTCCCATTAAAGCTTTCTGGTTTTGTATTTGAAATGCCTAAGAAGCTTTTGACCTGTGCTAAAATATAAATAAGGAACGGAGATTTCTGGGTAGTTTCCATTGTAACCCTTTAGGAAAATCTACACTTTAAAACTGAGGCCACAACTCATGTGAAAAGCATGCGCGTGTCAGGGAGCGCTTCATTTGCGTTACTGTACATTTGCTCTGCTATCCGCACAATAGGCCTTAATTGAAGAGCAAAAACTGATTGTGGTGCAGCAGATGCAATGGCCACCCATGTTGACATGCACTGTTCTGACATATTGTTAGCGCGTGATAAAACATTGCAGTGTGGTCTAGCCCTAACAGTATTCCACGAGCTAAATGCAAAACCAGAAAGCCAGCTACAGACCGGTTTCGGCTGTATTGACCCGACTTTAGTGTAACATAGGTTTTGCAAATGTGAAGCATCCAGGTCATGGTATATCTGTTGTATTCAATTAGCTCAACTGGACTTGAGTTGAGTTCAAGTCCAGTTGATCTGATTGAATACAACAGATAAAGCACCTATGAACAGACACCATAGCCTATAATATACACATATACATATTGTACAAAACCAAGGCTGCGTGTTTAATACTTCTTGAGGTTGGTACGTGTACATTTGTATTGGATGTCAAAAAAATGTGTAAACAGGTCTGGAGATTTACCTCTGTTCAGTCTTATCTTAAACCACAAAAAAAAAATTGGCCTGTTTTAGTTAAAAGTATAACAAACTTGTGTTGGGATTTCCTAGCCAGACAGGTGGCAACCATAACTAGTCCTAATACAAATTACCGTATATACTCGAGTATAAGTCAAATTTTTCAGGCTTTAAAGTTAGCCTGAAAACCTAACCTCGACTTATACTCAGGTCAAGTCCTAATTTAGATCCAAATTCAGCAATTGCGGATAGTAACCAGTAGGTGGCGCTGTGTTAACCTGCATAGAAAGTTACAGGAGATGATCTGCCTTTACACTTCCTGTAGTCTGGCTGCTGTACTCACTCAGCACTGTCACTGACTGCTCATCTGGATGCTGTAAATCTGATGGGTCTCCAGTTTGGCACAAAAAACAGTGCAAATGACAGCTTGAAACTACAACTCTCAGGTGACTTTAACTATTGGGATCAGAGAGTCCTTTACTATATGGGGGTCAGAGGGCCCTTTACAATATGGGGTTCAGGAGAATTGTAAATAATGGTAAGCTTAATTAAAAGTTTACTGAACCATGCCACTCCACATGTTTAGAAACTGAAACTCCCAGCAACAATGCATGCTGGGAGTTGAAGTTTCCAAAACATCTGGAGTGCCAAGGAATTGGGGGTTACTGGTGCTGGATTTGGCTATTACTGTATGGGATTCATGTATGGGAATTCTGCTGTCCATTTAAAGGGCAACTCATTTCTACCCTCGGCTTATACTCAAGTCAGTTTTTACTAATTTTTCAGGTAAAAATAGGTACCTCGACTTATACTCGGATCGACTTATACTCGAGTATATACGGTAAAAAATGTTGGGGGAAAAGTGTTCTATGGAAATATTAGACAAGGTTATGCAGAGCTCTGTATATTCCGCTGCTACGTGCTTGGTTTTGGGTATAGTTTTGTTCCCTGTCCCTAATTTATAAATTTGTATTATTTCCTCTTTTCAATTCTTTTTTTTAAATTTTCTAACTTCCATCATTTAGATTATATCCTAGGAAAGCCAATAGAAGGAACAGTGTCATCTTCAGCCAACTGGTTTTCACCTGAGGATATGTGGGGCTTCCTCCACACAGGGACTCTATACACTGTATCTGCTTTGAGATTTGTTTTGGTGCTTTAAATTAAAAAAAATAATGCACATCAAACAAGATATCGCGTCTGGTTTGTTTCTTGGTAGAATGAAAGTACAATTCTGAGTGTTTTTGCTTGTTACTGTTTAGCTCTGAGCCCCTCTAACCCCCCCCCCCCCCATTTATTCAATGTCCTTCCCAGCAAGCCATTGGTCTCAAAACGATGTTTTATGGTGAACAGGTGTATTACATAAATTATAAATAATGTTGGCAGCTGGAGCCTTACTGGGGACACGCTATACTAGGTGTCTGTGTCAAGCAATATCCGTGTTGGTGTACCCGTCTGGAAGGTGCGGAAACACGATTTAACCCTTTACTGATGATAGTGCTGTTTATTACTTGATAATTTGTGTGGGATATTTAGGGTGTCAGTTTTATTATTTTATATATTTATATAAAATGCAAACTGAAATTTTGAAATTGAAAAATACGAACTCTGAGTAGTATCTCATTACAAGCATCAACCTGTGTTAAAGGCTGCTGTCCTAAATTCAGTTAAATTTCAATTTGTCAAGACGATTTTCAGGATAAGAGCATTAACCTAGGGGTCATTCCGGATGGAAAACGATGACCTTATCACTGTGAAATATGATCAGTTGTAGTGTACTATCCCACTCCTATCTGTCTTTTAATGATCTAAACTGATTGATCTCAGCACTGATAGAATATTATTATAAGGCTTGGCCACTCATTGCATTTTAAAGGATTTGCCTCTACAGACATGTCTTAAGGTGCCCATACATTAGTACCTACTTACCCGCCAACCGATCCACGACATACAATACATTTTACAGAAACCGCCTTTTCCATTCTACTTCGTGACCGACATAAAATTGCGAGGTCCCGTCTGGCCTAATTCATTTTGCAATCGCATGTTGGTCACAAATGAAAATGGAAAAGTCTGTTCCGGAAATATTGAACGAATTTGCAGATGAGTGGGCACTTTATAAGGTAAACATGTTCTCCATTCAAGTGCCCTTTATTGAAATAGCTCTTGCATGCCTTTCAATTGAGCCTAGGATAATCTCTCTAGTTATCTGGATCTTAAGTTATAGGCTTGTAAATTTAAGCTTCTCAGACTGCCCTTTCTCTGTGACAGGCATGTCAAAAGTCCCACCCCCAAAAAAAAAATTTTTGGGGGGGGGGGCTTGTTACAGCCCTGCAACCATTCTGTTTAATTCTCTACCTATGGGCACCTTAGGGACAGATTTTTCTTTTTGGGCTTGTGACTAGCTTTAAATATGATTTAGAAGTTTGGGGCAAAGCTTGTCCCAGTGCTGGTTGATTTCACAGCTCACAGTTACTAGCAGGAAAAACCATCCTTCCTGCTGAGGCCACATTACAACATGCACGTGTAATTTTGTTAGCATGTGCTCTGATAAGTGGATCGCAGCAGAGGACACTTTTTAAAGTTTTAAAAACTCATTTTAAAGGTAGGAGTGCGCTCTTTTTAATAAATAATAATTACTTCTACACCCTATAACGGTAACTAAACATTATCTATTCCCATGATTATCTCCTGAAAATGCACCAGGTGACAGATGCCCCCATAGATGTTTTAATAGATTTTGCAACATTTTCAGGAAGCACACAACTCCCCTCCCCCACAAAAAAAAATCTGCCTTAAGGTGGCCATACACACGAGCGATAATAGGCAAATCCAGTCATTCCACAACGGGATTTACCTATTATCGCTCATGTGTAGGGGATATTCCCAACCGTTCGGAGTGACCACGAACGACCATAGTTGACACTGGTTGATCGGGAAAGACGGAAAATTTCCGTTGGCCGGCATCGGCTTCCTTTATTTTAATAGAGGAAGCCGATACTGATTGTGTGGTGTATGTCCGCACAGCCAACCAATCCCCATACCGTGTATGGTTATCGATTGGTTCCATGTGGGCAGGTTCCCTTCGCAATGTGCCAACCGATATCAATGTGATCTGATGGAAATCACAGGTGTATGGCCACCTTTAAACTTGTCATGTTTTCAGGTTTAATTTAATGGGATTTCAGAGATGGTAGGATTAGTATTTCGTACCTCCCAATACGGTTTCTTGAGGAACAATGAAAACTGAATTTGACAGGCTTCCTTAATGCTTCAGCACTATCTTTAATACGAGAAACACCAGGACACTAACCTGGCATATAAAAACTGTCCTCAACATAATTATATTGGGAGGTAGGAATAATCAGTCTCCCTGCCCCAGGTAAAGAGGTGGTTCCCTTAAATATCAGCTATTAATGCCTAATAGGATATTACACAGTATTTAGATTTTCCTGAATCCCTCAGTATATTTAGCTATCATATAAGTTTATACAGAATCTGGGAATCTACATTACCCATTTACCTGACAAGCTATGGCAGGGTTATTGTTTCATTTACAAATAAATAAATTAACCTATTCAGCGGCCCACATTTGTTTGTCCTTTAAATGTGTTTCTAGTATTTCATTTAGTGCCTGTGCCAAACATCTATAAAGCTTTCCCACTGTAACCAGGAGATTCTGTGAGTTTTCCATCCAACAGAATGGGGTAAGCGAGACATCAGAACCTCCGAGAGGGACGCCTATTTCTGCCAACACTTGCTGAATAATGGGGCAAAGGTACAAAGCTTCATTAAAGGGTATTACAGCTCCATTTTGAAATCGGTCACATCCAGGATGCTGTGGGTTTTCTTTGTGACCTGCTGAAGCGTAGGAATTTGGGTGCTTGGCAAATAATCCAGCAGGGCCATTATAAAGCCCTTGTCTACCCTGATACAAAGCACTGGCTTGTGTTTCCATGTCACTGGTTCCAGTTCAAGGGGGATGCCTTTTTTTTTTTTTTGTCTCCATCTATTATTCTACCAGATTCTCATCACAGCTGCGTGATTGTTACATTCCTCCTTCTCCGGTTACCTGGCTCAGGTGAAGCCTTTGCTGGGAAGGCAGATGTAGTGGTGCCTACGCTTTGAGTGTTGATGGACGCGCCCTTCAGCCTGCGCTTCCCCAGTACCATGCAGACTGCGCGCATTGTGCCGACCTGCAGAGCCTGGAACTACAGCACAGTATGGAAGGAAGCGGAGATTCGGCGGTAAGATCCCATTTTAATTTATCTCACACAATATAGAATGTTAAACAAATTGATGCCAATGCAAGAAAACACGTTTTTTCTTTTTTCCCTTTAATTTTTTTATTTTACAGCCATCCCTCACAATAGAACCTAAAAATTCCCATTGATATTTATAGGATAAGGGAATCTTTTTTAAATGATTTTGATTGGTTGCTATGTTGATCCAGGTTGAGCTTAGAAATTCCCATTGATATTAATATGGTGAGAGAATCTTTTTAAATGATTTTGATTGGTTGTTCAGTTAAGCACACAACTAAAATGTGATTTGTAGTTCTGAAACATATTAAAAGTCTTACTGACTCTCCCCTTCTCTAGTTTTCATTTTTTCCTGGGTTAGATCCATGTTGGGCAGTTCACACATAATAAGGGTTTTGTCTTGTGGAACCTTTATCTGGAGAAGTAGCAACAACAGATCTAGATCTGTCTCCCCATAACGTGTGTATAAGGTTACAGTGGGATTTTATTCTAATCAATAATGAATATTCCCTGACGCTGTGAGATATCAGTCAATTGTTCACTGGGAAATATTTCCAAGAAGTGAATTTCCCATTAATGTTAAATCACTTCCTAGACAGAAGCAAAGGGGAAACGACATAAGGGAAAGTAGCCAGATCATAATAATCTGACTGCGTTGACCTAAATGTGGGATTTGCAAGATGTCTTTTTTACCCCCATAGCAAATAATTAGCTCCTTTATTATTACTGTTTTAGACCCCATCTCCAAGTGGGAGAAAACCTGCCCTTTCCTTGTTGTAAATCTTATTGGATACCCTGTGCTGTGCAGACTTAAAAATGATTGGCTAAAGCAAGTATTAATCAGTAGCCAGTTCCCAGGGGTAGTTGTGTTTGTGTGCATTCCTGACCTGATATGCTAAGCAAAGTCTGGGCACTGAATCAGGTTTTAGGGACACTGGCAAAGTCCATTTCATTATCCCTCTACTATATACCATGACTTAGCCTTGCCCAAAAACATGACAGTTCCTGCCCTAATAGTGACGTTATTTGTGACATCCCTGCTGCCCATTTGTATGTATGTATTTGTATGTTTTTTCCTATAACATCTTGCAGTCTCATGCTATATAAGAAGGTGTTTCTCCATTTTTATGCTCAGTGAAGGGCTTTTTGCTCCTTTTGGCCCCTCTCTCCCTAAGCTTTCTAGCTGCCTTTCCTATGTATTTTCCATATCACATGGGTTACCAAACCATTGGGGCCTCCCATGTCTTTATAATATTGTTAATTTCTCCTGTCTATTAACCTCAACTTTCTACTTCACCCATTTCTTTTTGGGTGACTGGAAGGAATTTTAACCCAACTGGGAGTTTTCTAGATTTCCTTCCTGACAGTCTGTCTGTGTAATCCTTCTTTTTTATTGTGTGCATCATGTGGACAATTTGGGATAATTAAGTAGTTTGCAACGGTATGTAGATTAAAGGGCAATATGGACTGGAAAAAAGATTTTAAAAGGCATGTCCACCCTTCTAATAAACTTTTTATATAATGTACTGCTCCTTCCGCCAGCCCCAACCGCATTACTATTATTCACAGAAAGTGCCCCGATCTTTACTTACCATGCCTCTCTCCTTCGCCGCACTGCCCCGGCCCTCTGCTTGCACGGAAATGCAAGCAGGGGGCGGGACCGGCAGCCAATCACGGACGCGGCTGCCGGGAGTTCAATCTGGCGAAGGAGAGAGGCATGGTAAGTAAAGATCGGGGCACTTTCTGTGAATAATAGTAATGCGGTTGGGGCTGGGGGAGGGAGCAGTACATTATATAAAAAGGGTTTTATAGTAGGGGAAGGGAGACAAAATAGAGAGGGAGAGGGAGAATGGCTGCAGTGTGCAGGAGGCAGAGTCCTATATGGTCTCTGCTATCCTGCTGCTGGCCAATTTTTTGGACTTTGGGGGGGATTACAGGAGAACCATATGGAGCTGGGATGTGAGGTAAGGATTTTATTACACTACATAGTGGGGCCAATAGTGGGTTAAATTATAGTTTGGGGGGTGGACATGCCCTTTAATTGCTTTGATTGATGTTTTTTACCCAATATTCTTACAGTTCAAGCTGACGAAACTATAGCACGGAGGTATTTTTAAATGTATCCAACGTGATTCCAAACCAGGGACACACTTGTGTCCTTCATGACAATCTCTCACTGTTATTTTTACCACCACTAAACGCACAATGTTTCGAGCAGCAATATCTCCATGGTAGTGTTGTTTAGCATTGTCTCCTGAAAGAAAACTGGCCATTGTAAGTGTGACAAGGTCAGAGTTGGAAGCCTGATCTTGCATAGAAAAGAAATGGAAGACAAGTCGATCATTTCTTACCTGCCAGGTAGTAACCCTACAGTAAGGTTGGAAGCCACAGAGCTAATGTCCTGTCTGTCTTTCCCAAAACCAGCTCCAGGGGTTTTATTCTGGAAGATATCAAAGCTGTATATGAGTCAATGTGGTTTGTACTGGATTTTAGCTGTTTACATCTATGTAGATTCAGCAAATGTTACCCATGATTTATTCTGTGTTTATGATTGCTTCTTGTCTGTTTTCCACAGCTCTCCTTAGAAAGAAGGCCCCCAGAGAGACCAAAAGCACCATCCAGGATCTTCTGGTGTCTACTGGCTGTAGCTTTGCTCTTTTCTATAGTTGGAGTGAGCGTGGTTGGTTTTCTGGGCTGGAAAGACAATCAAACAAAGGTACAAAGTTCATTAATATATTTGGAGAGGGTAATTTCTAAGGCCTGGCACACACTGGATGATTGATCACTTAGCCAGTGGTGGAACTACCGTAACCACCACCCCTACGACCGCAAGGATGGGCCTGGACGATAGGAGGTCCCGCCACAAGCCCACAACTTCCTGTTTGAAACAGCTGATTGTGCGTATGTTTCATTCATAAGTTTGTGGCCTCGTGGAGGGAGGTGGGTCAGGGGCCCGGCCTCCAATCTCGCTAGGGGGCCCTGGCACCTGCAGTTACGCCCCTGCACTTAGCCCATCTTTTTGGTCAGGTCAATTGCAATGTTGCGCAATTCGTGCACTTGCACTGCTCTTCCTTTCTTCCACCCCCCTATCGTTGCGCATACAATGTGCACCAAAAATGGTGATCAGTATCATTAACCTGTGCTAGCGCAACGCAAAACGCGAAAGTTCGCTTGGATTGCCTAGTGGGGCCTTGCCCGTAGAGAAAACATCCACCCTTGGACACATCTACAAGGAGTTTGTATGTTTTCCCCGGTGCTTCCTCCGGACACTCTGGTTTCCCTCACAATCATAAAGACATACTGATACGTTGTATGTGTAAATAAATGTGCTTAGATTGTAAGCTCTTCGGGGCAGGGCCTGATGTGAACGTATACATGTAATTGTAAAGCGCTACGGAAGATATAAAGAAGATATACGGCTATATAAATCCACAATAATAATTTTTTAAAAAGTGAATGAATTCATGTTATAACATAGCCCCTAAAGATTCCTAAGGTTTTCTTACCTGTGAAAAAGACTCACCAGGTTCTGATGGCTCATAACCACAAACAGAACATTTCAATAAAAGAGGAACACACTCAGATTATTTTAATGCTTGTTTATTGCGACATGATGAGTGAACTATAGTATACACTGGAATATGCTCTGTAATGGCTCAGGATACGTTCACACTACAAAACGCAGGGGAAAAATTCAATAAATTGCATCCAAATTTCAAGCGTATTTACAAAACGTTTTTATGCATCTGCAGCATTTCGGTGTGTTGTTATGCGATTTATTGTGCGTTTTTATGCAGTGTGTTTAAGTGTATTTTTTGGCTAAATGTAAAAAAAAAATGCAGAAAACGTCACCATAGACTTTCCGCTTGCATGTTATCACACTAAACAAAAAAAAGTAACGCATAAAAACATAGTAGTGTAAAATAGTTACTGCAAACACGATAAAATCCGGTAAATAGCGTGAACTAGAGGTAGATTACAAATCTGGGTGCTCCCATTTAGTGTGCAGACACAGCAAGTAAACACGCAATGTTTCGTCTCGAAGGCCTTTGTCAAGAACACTTTGCATGTGACGAAACGTATTTCTCAGACTTTCGAACTTTCCGGACGTTTGATAATTATCTAATCAGTCGAGGGTTCGGTAACCCTCGAATCTTCTATTCCTTTGTGGGATAATTCGAAATCGATTTAAAAAATAAATAAATAAAAAGAATGGAAGAGCAGAAGAGGCAGAGGCCGATGGAATGAAGGTGGGTAAGTGGATTTCTGTCCTTTTTTTAAGTTAAAATCCTAGGGAAACTTTATTTTGGGGGTGGAGATACCCTTTTTAAATAGGTGGTGTTTCCATTTATTGAGATACATAAGGGGGACAATTTGATTGGTTAACTTGAGCAATGGGGTTGGCAACCCACATGATAACATTAATCAAGCAATAATCCAGATATAATAAAATAAAACACATTTTTATAGTCTAATCTTCCTATTTCATTGTACCGCACACTTGCTTGTTATATTATTTTATACAGTATATCCAGCATATTAGAATGTTAGTTACAAAGCACTGGATGTTGTATTGTAAAGTATTATTGCAATGTTCCATGCACTGCTATTGCCAGAAAACACTCACTATATTCTCACATTTCACCTGTTTCTTCCTGTGACGGGTACAATGTTTTGTTTGATAAGATGGGGAAGGGAAAGGAGGGAAGAATCCATCTCGTCCTTCATTTCACCTTGAGAGTTGATGAAAGAGGTGACTTGGCAGTGGGAATGTTCTCTGTGCGGGATACATCGAACAGGAGTCACTTAGCATAGTGAGAGGTCCAACTCCAGACAGACAGGGTTATTCAATAAAAGTTCTTATCGTTTAAAATGGTGCTAATTTTGCCCCAACCAATCAGATCTTATTTAACATTTGAAAGGTAACATCTGATTGGTTGGGGCAAAATTAGCACCGTTTCAAACGATAAGAACTTTTATTGAATAACCCTGATAGTGTTTACCCTTAACATGATGAATGATTTTTTACATTGTGGATTATATTTTACTATATGGGGGATAGGGTTCGCACCTCTCCCCCTTTAAACTTGTATGCAAATCTAAATAATATATCTAAATATGTATGTATTATCAGCACATGTATATACTGTCAGGGTTATTCAATAAAAGTTCTTATTGTTAAGAATGGTGCTAATTTTGCCCCAACCAATCAAATGTTATCTTTCAAATGTTAAATAAGATCTGATTGGTTGGGGCAAAATTAGCACCATTTTTAATGATAAGAACTTTTATTGAATCTCCCTGTATATGTTTAAACATGTAAAATGCATGTAATATAAGCACATGTAAATATGTTTAAACAAGCCTGTGTCCCCAGGTTCCTGGGTAAGCTTGTCCGGTAAGTCCCCCCCGGTACCATCCCTGTCCCATTGAGGTAGGTAAATCCCCCCGTAGGTGTCCCGAGGTACCATCCCTGTCCCACTGAGGTAGGTAAGTCCCCCCAGGTACCATCTCTGTCCCATTGAGGTAGGCAAGTCCCCACGGTAAGTGTCCCGAGGTACCATCTCCAACCTATTGAGGTAGGTAAGTCCCCCCGGTAAGTGTCCCCAGGTACTTGCCCTGTCCCATTGAGGTAAGTAAGTCTCCCCGGTAAGTGTCACCAATTACCATCTCTGTCCCATTGAGGTAGATAAGTCCCCCCGGTAAGTGTCCCCCAGGTACCACATCTGTCCCATTGAGGTAGGTAAGTCTGCCACGGTAAGTGTCCCCCAGGAACCATCTCTGTCCCATTAAGGTAGGTAATAGTAGATCGATAGATACGGAAGATAGATAGATAGATAGATAGATAGATAGATAGATAGATAGATAGATAGATAGATAGATAGATAGATAGATAGATAGATAGATAGATAGATAGATAGATAGATAGATAATGATAGATAGATAGATAGATAGATAGATTAGATAGATAGATAGATTAGATAGAGAGATAGATGATAGATAGATAGATAGATAGATAGATAGATAGATAGATAGATAGATAGATAGATAGATAGATAGATAGATAGATAGATAGATAGATGATAGACAGATAGATAGATGATAGATAGATAGATAGATAGATAGATAGGTAGATAGATAGATAATAGATAGATAGATAGATAGATAGATAGATAGATGATAGACAGATAGATAGATGATAGATAGATAGATAGATAGATAGATAGATAGATAGATAATAGATAGATAGATAGATAGATAGATAGATAGATAGATAGATAGATAGATAGATAATAGATCGATACATGATAGATAGATAGATAGATAGATAGATAGATAGATAGATAGATAGATAGATAATAGATAGATACATGATAGATAGATAGATAGATAGATAGATAGATAGATAGATAGATAGATGATAGATAGATAGATAATAGATAGATAGATAGATAGATAGATGATGATAGATGATAGACAGATAGATAGATGATAGATAGATAGATAGATAGATAGATAGATAATAGATAGATAGATAGATAGATAGATAGACAAATTGATAGATAGATAATAGATAGATAGATAGATAGATAGATGATAGATAGATAGATAGATAGATAGATAGATAGATAGATAGATGATAGATTGATAGACAGACAGAGATGTAGAAAGATAAGCAGATGATAGATAGATAGATAGATAGATAGATAGATAGATAGATAGATAGATAGATAGATAGATAGATAATAGACGGGTAATAGATAGATAGAATATAGATAGATAGAAGATAGATAGATAAATAGATAGATAATAAATGATAGATTGACAGACAGACAGCCAGCAGACAGACAGACAGACAGACAGACAGACAGACAGACAGACGAGAAGATAGATAGATAGATAGATAGATAGATAGATAGATAGATAGATAGATTGATAGATAGATGATAGATTGATAGATAGATAGATAGATACAGACAGACAGACAGATATGTAGAAAGATAAGCAGATAAAGATAGATAGATAGATAGATAGTAATAGACAGGTAATAGATAGATAATAAATAGATTGACAGACAGACAGACAGACAGACAGACAGACAGACCAGAGACAGACAGACAGACAGACAGACAGACAGAAGACAGACAGATAGATAGATAGATAGATAGATAGATAGATAGATAGATAGATAGATAGATAGATAGATAGATAGATAGATACTTTGGAAACTTCAGAGGATGTGCAATTGCTGCAAGCTGACCTAGATAGATTATCAAAATGGGAAGCAGAATGGCAGATGAGATTCAATGTGAAAATGTAAGGTGATGCATTTGGGATTTAATAATCTCTGTGCCACCTACACCATAAATAACTGTGTAAGTGATCTCGACTGGAAAAAGATTTGGGTTCTGGTAGATAACAGTCTTACAGTAGCTGTAGAAAACAATGCCAGGCAGCAATGGCTAGAGTAGCAATATTGTCTTGTAAAAGGGGGAATAGATTCAAGAAAAAATTATTTCTCCCTCTTTACAAGGCAATGGTAAGGCCTCATTTGGAATATGTGGTGCAGTTTTGGAATCCTGTGTACAAAAAGGGACATCTTGGAAATGTAAGCAGTTCAGAGAAGGGCAACTAAAACTAGAAAGGGAAAGTTTAAGTATAAACTTTGAATTTGGCTTGAAAGACTGCATTTGGAAGGGAATGTGTGTGTTTGTGCTGCAGATTTGAAAACTCAATAATGTCAATGATGAGGACATTGTTGTTTTTTACTTACCCTTTAAATATGTCACATGCATAAAGGTAGGTCAGTTGGTGTGTGTATTCATCAGGTTGGGGGATAAAATACTAACTTTTTGATGATTGGTCAAAATGAGTTTTTTTTACTTTAGTTACGCTTTACGTATGGCTGCCATAGTAATTGATAAGTAGATCAGTAGATGTGTGTACCCGTGTCGGGTTGAGAGATAAAAAAAAAAAAAAACTTTTTTGATGATTGGTCAAAATGAGTTTTTTTGATTTTAGTTACCCTTTAAGTATGGCTGCAACAGTAATGGAGGGGTAGGTCAGTAGCTGTGTATTCCTTATCACGTTGGGGGTTAAAAAAACAAAGTTTTTGATTATTGATCAAAATTTGCTTTTTTGACTTTGTTACCCTTTAAAGTATGGCTTCCACAGTAATGGATAAGTAGATCAGTAGGTGTGTGAACCTGGGTCTGGTTGAGGGGTATGTCTTTTTTGTGTTACAACCAAAAACTATTTTTTATTGAGGATAAATCTAAATTAGTTTTTTTACTTTAGTTACCCTTTAAGTATGGCTGCCACTGTAATGGATAAGTAGATTAGTAGGTGTGTACCTGGGTCTGGTTGAGGGGGTATGTGTCTTTGTGTTTATAACCATAAAACTATCTTTTTTGAGGATAAATCTAATTAGTTTTTTTGACTTTTGTACCCTTAAATATGGCTTCCATGGGAATGGAAAGGTAGGTCAGTAGGTGGGTGTACCTGGGTCTGTGTGGGGGGGTTGTGGGGGTATCTATCCATTTATTATGACCATGAAAAAAACTGTTTGAAATATCCACATTTGAGGATTGTTACCATTATAGTCTATGGGAAAAAATGTCCGGAATTCGCCGAAACACCGTAACGCTTCGCGGATTCCTTAGCTAGAAGATAGCACACTTCCCTATTGCCCGCACGTCTGTACCGAATTTCATGTGTCTAGCTTAAAAACTGTGGGAGGAGATACGGTCCAAAAAGCGGAGAATAAAACGGAAGAAAAAGAAGAAGAAAAAGAGAAGAAATAGAAAGAACAGTAATTTGGCTTTTTCAAGCCAATAATAATAATAAGGGAATGGAGGGGCTTGGCTATACATGCAGATTAGACAAGTTTATTTATATACAAGGGCTATTACATAGAGAAGCAATGTTTGCAAGGGGATATAGTCACTTTATACAAATATGTTAATGCGCCATATAATAACTCTCTGGTGCTGTTCTCTAACAGGTCATATCAGAGGACATGTGGACATCCTTTAAGGTTGGAAGAAAAAGAAGGTTCATCTTCAGGTTAGGAAAGGTTTCTTTACAGTGAGAACGGTGAAACTGTGGAACTGTTTACAGCAGATGTGGTAATGGCAAGTTCATGAATAGCTTTAAAAGTGGGCTAGATAAGTTTCTAAAACTAAAAAATATTGAGAATTACTGGTATTAATACATATACTGTAGTTCTGGTTGGTATGGGGATACTATATAATATTGAGAATTACTGGTATTAATACATATACTGTAGTTGGGTTGGAACAGGGATACTATATAACATTGAGAATTTCTGGTATTAATACATATACTGTAGTTCTGGTTGGTGGGGATACTATATATATTGAGAATTACTGGTATTATTACATATACTGTAGTTCTGTTTGGTACAGGGATACTAATAATATTGAGGATTACTGGTATTAATACATATACTGTAGTTCTGGTTCAAAAGGGATACTTTATAATATTGAGAATTACTGGTATTAATACATATACTGTAGTTCTGGTTGGTACGGGGATACTATATAATATTGAGAATTACTGGTATTAATACATATACTGTAGTTCTGGTTGGTACGGGGATACTATATAATATTGGAATTACTGGATTAATAACATATACTGTAGTTTGCTTGGTACGGGGATACTATATAATATTGAGAATTACTGTATTAATACATATAATGTAGTTTGGTTGGTACAGGGATACTATATAATATTGAGAATTAGTGATATTAATACATATACTGTAGTTCTGGTTGGTACAGGATACTATATAATATTGAGAATTACTGGTAGTAATATGCTTGTGAAGGTTCTCAGTCATCAGGCCATGGTATATCTGTTGTATTCAATAGATCAACGGACTTGAAGTTTAGTTCTGAAGACGTTTAGCTTGTCATCCGACTGGCTTTCTCAATTCAGAATGACTGTACAAGAATCTGTGGCAATTATGTACCCTGGAAAATCCCAATTAGCACATCACAGCCAAGTGTTAAGGGCGTGGTAGATAGTGGCTAAGAGGTGTTATAGGAACGCCCAGAGTAAGGTGTCAAAACAGCATTGTACATGGCAGACAGATGGTGTCGAAACCCCCACCTCTATTTAGGCTTGGTTTCTTATTTTCACATAAATGGCCTCCTTAACACCTCTCTTGAACCAGTCACGTTCCTTGCCATATGTTAACATACAATCTTCAAAGGTATGTCCTTATCCTTAAGATGCAGGTACACGGCTGAGTCCTGACCCGAGGAATTGGCTCTTCTGTGCTGGACCAACGTTGATGCAGTTGTTGTTTGGTCTCCCCACTACAAATCAGAGCATTCTTCACTGCACTGCACTGCGTATATGATGTCGCTTTTCTTGTGTTTCGGTATTGGGTCTTTCGGATGTACCAATTGCTGCCTCAGTGTGTTGTTCGGTTTAAAGCAGACAGGGATACATGTTTTTTGAAAACTCTTCTTAGTTTCTCAGAGACCCCTGCTACATAGGGATGACATGTTCTTCCTCCTGTCTTGCTTTTCACCTTCAATGTTGGTATTCGTGTTCTTTTCTTTCCTTCTGCTTTTTTGACAAAGGCCCAGTCTGGATATCCACAAGTTTTAAGGCTCTCGCAGATGTTTCATTTCTTTAGCCTTCGCCTCGTGCTAGTGGGGATGTTCAGCTCTGTGTTGCAGGGTTCTGATGACCCCCAGCTTGTGATCTAAAGGGTGGTGGGAGTCAAACATCAAATACTGATCTGTGTGTGTTGGTTTTCTGTAAACCTCTATTTCCAGTTTACCATTCTCCCTGACTTCTACCAAGCAGTCCAAGAAAGCCAGTGTTGTTGTTTTGTACCTCTTCCCTTGTAAATTTGATGTTTGGTCTACCGCATTAATGTGTTCTGTGAACGTGTACTTCCTTCTGATGGATTTTAACCCAGGTGTCATCCACATATCTGAACCAGTGGCTGGGTCTATGCCCTTAAAGGTATTAAGCGCCAGTTTTTCTACCTCCTCCATGTAAAGGTTGGCACAATGGGTGAAACTGGAGATCCCATAGCCCATCCGTGTTTTGGCTTATAGAACTTATCCCTGTATTTGAAATAGGTGGTATAGGCACAAGTCCAGGAAGGAACACACCTGTTCTGGGTTGAGATCAGTTCTGCTGGTGAGAGTGCTGTCTTGGCCTAGCGCGTTTCTCACATGACAACAGCCTCCTTGGTGGGTATACAAGTGAAGAGAGATGTCACATCACAGGACACCATAGTTTTCCTCTGACCAGAGTACTATATCTTCAATCTGTTGGTGAAATCCTGGAGTTCTGGATGTGATGCTTAGATTCCCACCAATGGTCCTAAGATGTTGGCTAGGTATTTTGCCACCTTGTATGTTAGAGTTGTGCTGCTGACTATAGGTCTTAGTGGTGCCCCTTCCTTGTGTATCTTTGGGAGTCCATATATGTATGGATGTGCCTCACCAGGGTAGAGGGATGATACATTGCTCGATCAATGGCTTTATCCTTTTGAGCTGTTATAGTAAGTCTATGACGTTTTTTGTACCGGCTGGTGGGATCCCTGTTAAAGCCTCATATGTGTTGTTATCGGCCAGGAGCATCCAAAGAGGATGCATGTACACCTTATAATATTAGAAAAGTGTATAAAGCTGAAGATAGTGTTGTTTAGAGTATGTTTTTGTAGATTAATTGTTCATTAGTTAGTAAATGTTCTATGATTCATTCATTACTAAGCCTCTTCCAAGTCTCTTATAAGTAAATATCCCCAGTTTACTCAATGGACGTGTTGCTTCTGTACATAGGCATCTGGCGATACTAGACTATTCTATTAGCATATTAATATGAGCCAGGACATAAACTGTGTGATCTAATAGTTCCCCAATGAGTGGTTCTTTCTCTACAAAGCTGCCCCAGGCGTCTGGATAGGTCTTGAAACAATGGTTTGAAACAGATGTTCCTCTGATGAACATATAACGTTTCTCCTGTTGGGACTGTTACTTGATCAGCACTCTTCAATTTTATGCGTTTAACAGGACATTGTAATTCACAGAAATATTGTTACACACATACAACATAAGTATTTCCTTTTAATAACTTTGTTTGTAGCTGTTAATGGACGACCGTAAATTTATATTCCATTTATATTGGAAAATAGTTGACATCTCTGTCATTTCATTGATAGTATAGTCATCTATAGTCCCAGTAGGACGATTCCAACAGATAATAAGGTAAACTGCTATGGAGAACTGGTTTTAGCTTAGTCCAGAGAGTATATTTAGCTTGGGCTCCTAGGCAAGAGAATGGGTTTTGTAATACATTATTGGATAAATAAAGAAAGATATTATCTTTATTTCAGATAAGTAACCTGTCAGGAGGATACATTAACTTTAATTAATGACAAATATTTATTTGTCATTTATAAGTAATTAAAGGACAACTAATCAGAAATATATACAGAATATTGGAGGTTTTATAAAGACATAAAGCTACCTAGTCCACCATTTATACCCTACCCAAAATGTCTATCTAACGTTACATAGTAACATAGTATTGGAGGTGTATAAAGACATACGTCCATCTAGTCCAACCTTTAACCCTACCCATTATCTGTATAACAGTTACATAGTAGTAGTATTGGGGTTGTATAAAGACATACGTCCATCTAGTCCAACCTTTATACCCTACCCATAATGTCTGTCTAACAGTTACATAGTAACATAGTATTGGAGGTTGTATAAAGAAATACGTCCATCTAGTCAACCTTATTACCCTACCCATAATGTCTGTATAACAGACATAGTAACATAGTATTGGGGTTGTATAAAGACATACGTCCATCTAGTCCAACCTTTATACCTACCCACAATGTGTATAACAGTTACATAGTAACATAGTATTGGAGGTTGTATAAAGACATACGTCATCTAGTCCAACCTTTATACCTACCCATAATGTCTGTCTAACAGTTACATAGTAACATAGTATTGGAGGTTGTATAAGACATACGTCCATCTAGTCAACCTTTATACCCTACCCATAATGTCTGTAAACAGTTACATAGTAACATAGTATTGGAGGTTGTTAAAGACATACGTCCATCTAGTCCAACCTTTATATCCTACCCATAATGTCTATCTAACAATTACATAGTAACATAGTATTGGAGGTTGTATAAAGATATATCCATCTAGTCCTCCTTTATTCCCTACATTATATCTGTATAACAGTTACATAGTAAAGTATTGGAGGTTGTATAAAGACATACGTCCATCTAGTCCAACCTTTACCCTACCCATAATGTCCGTATAACAGTTACCTAGTAACATACTATTGGAGGTATTATAAAGACATACATCCATCTAGTCCAAAATTTATACCCTACCCTCAATGTCTGTATAAAAGTTACATAATAACATAGTATTGGAGGTTGTATAAAGACATACGTCCATCTAGTCCAACCTTTATACCCTACCCATAATGTCTGTAAACAGTTACATAGTAACATAGTATTGGAGGTTGTATAAAGACATACGTCCATCTAGGCAACCTTTATACCCTACCCATAATGTATGATAACAGTTACATAGTAACATAGTATTGGATGTTGTTAAAGACATACGTCCATCTAGTCCAACCTTCATACCCTACCCATAATGTCTGTCTAACAGTTACATAGTAACATAGTATTGGAGGTATTATAAAGACATACATCCATCTAGTCAACATTTATACCCTACCCATAATGTCTGTATAACAGTTACATAGTAACATAGTATTGGAGGTTGTTTAAAGACATAAGTCATCTAGTCCAAACTTTATACCCTACCCATAATGTCTGTATAACAGTTACTTGTAACATACTATTGGAGGTATATAAAGATATACATCCATCTAGTCCAACTTTATACCCTCCCCATAATGTCTGTATAACAGTTACATAGTAACATAGTATTGGAGGTTGTATAAAGACATACGTCTATCTAGTCCAACCTTTATACCCTACCCATAATGTCTGTCTAACAGTTACATAGTAACATAGTATTGGAGGTTGTATATAAGACATACATCCTATAGTCCAACCTTTATACCCTACCCATAATGTCTGTATAACAGTTACATAGTAACTAGTATTGGAGGTTGTATAAAGACCAAGTCCATCTAGTCCAAACTTTATCCCCTACCCATAATGTATGTATAACAGTTACATAGTAACATAGTATGGAGGTTGTAAAAGACATACGTCCATCTAGTCCAACCTTTATATCCTACCCAAATGTCTGTATAACAGTTACATAGTAAACTAGTATTGGAGGTTGTATAAAGACATACATCCATCTAGTCCAACCTTTATACTCTACCCATAATGTTCGTATAACAGTTACATAGTAACATAGTATTGGAGGTTGTATAAAGACTACCTCCATCTAGTCCAACCTTTATACCCTACCCATAATGTCTGTATAACAGTTACATAGTAACATAGTATTGGAGGTTGTATAAAGACATACGTCCATCTAGTCCAACCTTTATACCCTACCATAATGTCTGTATAACAGTTACATAGTAACATAGTATTGGTGGTTGATAAAGACATACGTCCATCTAGTCCAACCTTTATACCCTACCCATAATGTCTGGCTAACAGTTACATAGTAACATAGTGTTGAAAGGTTGTATGAAAGATGAACAATGCACCAGGAGTTTATTGTATGGCCCATTAATATATATATAAAGTGATCATATGCCCGTGCAATCCACGCTTCTCCAATGTAATAGACCTAACTTGTCTAATCTGTGCATGGTTAAGCCCCTCAATTCCCCTTATTAATTTTTGTGCCTTCTCTGATCTCCTTCTATTTCCAAGAAGCAAAAAGCAGCTTTGTTTGTTTATTTAAACCCAGCCTCTTTCTCCAATTCATCCAGGAGCTGGAATATGTATTTTGCATCTCATATAGACAGCAGTAAGTGTTAATCCCTGATGCTTTATAATGGCATTATCACATTCGTCATGGCAGCCCACCTCAAAGGGGTTAAACTGTTACCATATGGTCAGGCCGCTCATCCCACATTCTACTCTTGTACCCATGGCCAAGGGATTACATCTTTTCCTTTCTTTGCTCAGGCTTGTGTCTCCTGGGTCACATCTATCGCCTGTTTTATGGGGTCACCTGGGACTGGTTAATGGGGTGCTTACTTTGTGATGATTTCAGGATGAGAATTCCTACTACACCTGGAAGCCATTTTCCAACCTGAAAACAACCTTAAACACGTAAACATATGGACCTGTGTTTACCTCACCAAACATTCCCAGATCCACTGAGCCTAGCAAGGTATCTTTCTGCTCCAAGTCTCACTTCTACACACAATTTAACCTGTGTTGTCCAACTTGTGTTGTCAAGGCTTTATCTGTAATACAGGACCTTCCATGACTGATTTCATCCAATATTACACCTCCTTCCTTAACATATGTTCTCCAATGGCAGAGATTGAAGAATTGTCAGTGACAGTGATTGTGGGAGGAGCTAGAAAAAGTACAATTCTCCTTCTAGTTATTAAAGCTACATAAAAAAGTGAGTTAACATTCCTAAAAGTTGCAACAAATTAATAAATAATAAAAACAAGTTCAAATCATGATGCTAAAATTTAAAGGGACTACCCCCCCCAGCTAAAATTTGTATATAAGTTAATCCCCCCAAACCTTGAACTTGCAAGTTTTAAATTGTATTTATTTTCCTATCTTGCTAAATCTATCTGTCCTTGGACGCAGAAAGGTGGGACTCCCATGCAGCAAGCAAGGGGTTCTCTCATCCCCCAACCTTCCATTCCCAATAGGGCTTTGAGAGGGGGTGGGTGTTCTGGTCTGCCCTTGTACGCGATGACATCATATGTCATGCCAGGTGCATTTTAGATTTAGTTTAGCTCCACAGACAGGTACTTTTTGCGTTCAGCCGATACTATATTTTGTCATTTATCTACATGTAAATATTGTTATATATTGTTAATATGTCGTCAGGCAGCGGCACTTACCTGCCTTGTGCTCCCACGCCGGGTACGTCGGCTGCTTTTCGGAGATCTTCGGTCAGCTTTTCATGTCTTCCAGTTCCCGTGATTTCCATTGGTGTTTTGGTTTTCCAGAGTATACCCGGCCTCAGAGTTTATATCTTGCGCTCTAGAAACCTGGGGGTAACAGTGTACATAGAGGTGCAACAAGTCTCCTGTTGATCGGGAGTTTGTTATAGGTGAGACAGCGCTGTAGATTGGGGTATAGACGCTGAAGGTATACTCGGGGACTCCGGGGCATCTCAATGTCAATGTTTTTTGCTAAGAATTGTTGCTGGATATGACACAGCAGGCAGCTAGATCCTTGCATATTGGGTTTTACATGCCTACCGTAATAGGTAGCTGTCAAACAAAGATAGGTGTATTATTGGTTTGGTCAACACATGGTTATGGAGCTATGCCTTACCTCCTATACTTCAATCAATTCCCCAGGAGTGACGGACAAAGAAAGATCAAACTTACCTTACACGCCATCCTCCACAGCAGCAATGGAAGTTCCCAGACTGCTTTCTGCAACTATAGCGCATAAAGCATGCAGTCTTCCTGGTATAGAACCAGGAAGTGGTCGGGGACCTGTCAATGCTGCTGTGGTGGATCGCGTTTAAGGTAAGTTTCTTCTTTCTTCATCCCTGGCTCCTGGTCAATTGATTGAAGAACGGGAGGTATGATATAGCTCCCTAACCACCTGGTCTTCAATCAATTTGTTAAAGAAATAGTTCACTTTTTGAGTAAACTATTCCTTTAATGCCAAGGGGGATCAAAACTTTAAATATATTTTATGGTGTAAACAGAATTTTTCTTTTTTTACTGAATTGTTGCAAGGTCATTTTAATTTTTCATATTATGCACACAAACTAACCTTTTTTACCTTGCCATTTACGTAAATTGGATGAAATTGTGTGATTTGCTCCTATTTTTCCCAAGCTGCCCTGCTGCTGGTGGTTATACTTTCTGGGTGGCTGAACCTTGATTTGGCACTAACTGGGCCGACTTCAATTGGGCTGAGATCAAAATCAACAGAGAACCATGGGGAAAGGGAAGCAACTATGCATGACAAATTAGCTATATAACGTCCAGTCGGAAATACTATTAATAATATTATTGGCCATAATGGTTCTACTTCTTCAGGATTTCCTCTTTCACTTCCCAAAACATTGAAAGTTTTATTGAGTCACAAGCGTTCCATGTAATACAGATAAAGAAGTTAGAAATTAAAGGCTTTCACTGAGCACCCTCCCATTCATCACTCTGATATCTGGCGTAGCATAATGTCAAGCCCAGATCCCAGTTAATGCCATTGGTCGTATTTCCCAAGAAAAAAAGCCTGCTGGGTAAAACCCTTTTGTATAAAATAGGGTAGTAATGAATGACAAAATAAAAATTCCGTGTCTACTGGATACGTCTCACGTTTTATATGGTAAAAAATAGATTTCCATGGAATTTTGATACTCTAAGTTTCTCTATTTGGATTGCAATAACCGAAAATAAAATGCTAAGAGTTACTATTAATGGGCAGAGGGATTGTTTTATATTTGTAGGTCAGACTTGACTCTGCCTGGTGAAAAACTAATACAAACTACCATAATTCATAGAGAATCACTGGCTGGGGATGATAGAAACGTTATCCTTACCAGGGGGGTAACTACAAGGGGATCAACCGCAGGGGGACCTGGGAGTCAAGTGGCTTCTTATTTTTCCTATGACAGATATAGCCTCCTCCTAGAAAACCACTGTGGATGAAGCACGGATAGGGGCCCTATCATAGTTTTGCTGGGGGGCCCAGTGATTCTTAGTTACGCCATTGATCCTTACATTGACAATATACAGTCTATATAGACCATGTTGTTCTTCGTAGACTATGCAATGAAAATCAATTTCAAGGGATGGTTGTTCAGGTGTCTGAAGGTGCCCATGCACTGGGCTGATATTCTGATTAATCCAACATGCAAGTAGACATTTCCATTGATTGGCCCAAAAATTGTACCTTTTCCTGATCTGTAATGTAATCTCACAATTGACAACATTAGACAATAATCGCCAAACTAATTGATATCTAACAATATGTATGGTACATACAATTAACATTGTACGTCTGTCTATCAAAGTATCGATGTTACAATTGCAATAACCTTTTGTAGTGTATGGCCACCTTAACGCTAGGCATGTACCTAGTGAATGGTCAACTTTTTCTTCGATAAAACTCACCATCTAGTGGCGCTATTTCAGAGATTACTGTTGAAATATCGGTAAGTATACGCAACAGGATCGGTAATATACTTACTCAAGATGATCTTGCGCATTATTAGTTTGTGTCTATCAGGGGCAATAGTGAGTAGAGATGTTCGAAACTGGCGAGTTCAGTTCCAGGAAAATTCGATAATTTGAAAAACCGAAAACGAACCCTTAGAAGTCAATGGGAGGTATAAAAATCTGAACATTCCGGTTAAATTAAAGATATAAATAGCAATATTAAGAAGTGTTAATGGCTCAGGTACCTGGGAAATGGTTGGGGAACTGTACATATCACCAAAACTAGCTGTTGTATTCAATTAGACTTGAAGTTTAGTTCTTGATGACGTTTCTCTAGTCATCCGACTGGATCTCTCAATTCAGAATGACTTGTACAAGAATCTGTGGCAATTAGTACCCTGGAAAATCCCAATTAAGCATATCACAGCCACAGGTTCCTTTATTTTACAATAATGGCCTCCTTAACACCTCTCTGAACCAGTTCGACACAACTGTCTGCCATGTACAATGCTGTTTTGACACCTTACCCTGGGCGTTCTATAACACCTTTTAGCCACTATCCAATCATGCCTTGCATTCATAATGTCATTAACACCTGGATGTGATATGCTAATTGGGTATTTTCCAGGGTACATAATTGCCAACAGATCTTGGACAAGTCATTCGAATTGAGATAGCCCGTCGGATGACTAGCGAAATGTCTTCAAGAACTAAACTTCAAGTCCAGTGATCTAATTGAATACAACAGATATACCATGACCTGGAGAATGAAATTACAGATATACCAGACCTGGATGGATGAATATTACAGATATACATGACCTGGAGAATGAATATACATATACCATGACCTGGGATGGATGAATATTACAGATAACCATGACTGGATGGATGATATTACAGATATACCATGACCGGATGATGAATATTACAGATATACCATGACCTGGATGGATGAATATACAGTATACCATGACCTGGATGGATGAATATTACAGATATACCATGACCTGGATGAAGAATACAGATTTACCATGACCTGGATGAATGATATTACAGATTATACCATGACCTGGATGAATGAATATTACAGATTCACCATGGACCTGGATGAATGAATATTACAGATACACCATGACCGGATGAATGAATATTACAGATACACCGTGACTGGATGGATGAATATACAAATATACCATGACCGGATGAATGAATATTACAGATATACCATGACCGGATGAATGGTTATTATACATATACCTGACCTGGATGGATGAATATACAGATATATCATGACCTAGATGAATGAATATTACAGATATACCATGACCTGGATGTATGAATATTACAGATTTACCATGACCTGGATTAATAATATTACAGATATACCAGACCTGGATGAATGAATATTACAGATATACCATGACTTGGATGAATGAATATTAAAGATATACCATGACCTGGATGAATGAATATTACAGATATACCATGACCTGGATGAAGAATATTACAGTATCCATGACTGGATGGATGAATATTACAGATAGGCCATGACCTGGATGAATGAATATTACAGCTATACCGTGACCTGGATGATAATAAATAGAAGTGACTATGATGAATATACGTACCGACCGGATGAATGAATATTACAGATATACCATGACCTGGATGAATGAATATTACAGATACCGTATATACTCGAGTATAAGCCGAGGTTTTTAGGTTTAAAAATCAACCTAAAACCTTGCCTTGGCTTATACTCGAGTCAATACTAAATTTACCTTCATCGCCGAGTCAGGAAGGAAACCGGCACTTCCCAGTAGTTCTTCAGGGGTGCGCGATGATGTCATCGTGCACGCTGACGGGATGACATCATGCGCACCGCGAAGCAGTACTGGGAACTGCCGGCTCTGCACAGGGCGAGCGGCAGCCGGAGATACATGAAGAATGAAGATGAAGGCCAGGTACGGTAAGTGAGCTGGGGGGGGGTGGGGGGACAGTATGATACAAATACCTTACCCAAATACAGTAACCCCCAATACCTTTCTACTATAGGTGGTTGGAAACTACAACTCCCAGCAACTAAGCAGCGGAGTTGTAGTTTCCAAACATCTACAGTGGAAAGGTATTAGGGTGGGGGACAGTATGTCATACAGTAACCCGCTATACCTTTCTACTATAGATGGTTGGAAACTACAACTCCCAGCAACTAAAGCATGCTGGGAGTTGTAGTTTCCAAACATCTACAGTGGAAGGGATAAGGGTTACTGTATACCCTGGCTTATAACTCGAGTCAATCATGTTTTTCTGATTTTGGAGGCAAAATGGGTACCTCGGCTTATACTCGGGTCGGCTTATACTCGAGTATATACGGTATACCATGACCTGGATGAATGAATATTAAAGATATACTATGACCTGGATGAATGAATATTACAGATATACCATGACCTGGATGGATGAATATTACAGATATACCATGACCTGGATGAATGAATATACAGATATACCATGACCTGATGGATGAATATAACAGATATACCATGACATGGAGGAGAATATTACAGATATACCATGACCTGGATGAATGAATATTACAGATATACCATGACCTGGATGGATGAATATTACAGATATACCATGACCTGGATGAATGAATATACAGATATACCAGACCTGGATGAATGAATATTACAGATAACCATGACCTGATGAATGAATATTACAGATATACCATGACCTGGATGAATGAATATTAAGATATACCATGACCTGGATGAATGAAATACAGATATACCATGACCTGGATGAATGAATATTATAGATATACCATGACTGGATGGATGACTATTACAGATATACAGACCTGGATGGATGAATATTACAGAGATAACATGACCTGGAGGATGAATTTGCAGATATACCATGACCTGGATGGGGGACTATTACAGATATAACCATGACCTGATGAATGAATATTACATATATACCATGACCTGGATGAATGACTATTACAGATATACCATGACCTGGATGGATGACTATTACAGATATACCATGACCTGGATGGATGACTATTACAGATATACCATGTATTCTCAGTACTTTATGGTTGCGTTGTTATTTTACGACCGTGTTTTGTTGGGATACCTATTGGTATTACCACATGGTTTCAAAATACCACACTGTATCAGTATATTCCACCGTGGTCTGTATCAGATGATGTGGTTGTAATATACCAATATTCTATGGTATTTGTCAACCGTGCTAAAGACCTTTATAAAGATGCACCTATGTTACATACATGCATGTGTACACCTACCAAACCCTTAGAAGTACAGACACATTTATATCAGCAAGGAGTTGTATGTTCTCCCCGTGCTTGCGTGAGTTTCCTCCGGGCACTCCGGTTTCCCCCACAATCATAAAGACATACTGATAGGTTGTATGTGCTTAGATTGTAAGCTCTTCAGGGCAGGGCCTGATGTAAAGATATACATTAAATTGTAAAGTGCTAAGAAATAATAATAATCCTTATGTAGTGCTGAGCCTGCAGTTAGTTTATCCAATCACATCAGGCTCACAATCTAAATGTTAGTAGTCCGGTATTAATCTCCAATGCACATTACACCGTTATATCAGGAATCGGAATAACAGCAGGAAACCCACAGAAATACAAAGAGACAAGCTTTTTTCTTGTAAAACAATTTTTATTAGGTACCAGAAAATCGCAGTTCAATAATACAGTGAGTGTGTAACAGAAACCCAGTAGAGGGTGTGTACGTATCATGCAGTGTAAATTCCCATTTCCGAGTTATTGGGAGAAAAAACAAACCTTTTAAAGGTTTTCTCCAAGGGTGGATTTGAACTCAGGACTGCACTGCACTTGGCAATCATGCTGCCTAATGGAAATGTACCAGCGCAACATGAAATTAACCCTAATCAGACCTAATGGAATGTGCTCTGTCTAACACACTTACCAACCTTTTCAGCTATGACATTTCCTTCTTACTTCCTAGATCCAAGGTATCCCCGTGGAACTAACCTAATTTATGCTCAGAGACTCTCGGTTTAGTTCTGTGGCTGAAACTTGATTTGCCACTACTGGCCCGACTTCAAACTGGCTGAGATCAAAATAACAGAAACCCATGGAAAAAGGAAGCAACTATGCATGACAATTAGCCTATATACAGTCCAGTCGGAAATACTATAATAATATTATGGCCATAATGGTTTTGCATTTATTTAATATGGAAATATTACAGATAATCATCTACTTCTTCAGGATTTCCTCTTTCACTTCCCAAAACATTGAAAGTTTATTGAGTCACAGCGTTCCATGTAATACAGATAAAGAAGTTAGAAATTAAAGGCTTCACTGAGCACCCTACATTCATCACTCTGATCGGCGTAGCATAATGTCAAGCTGCAGATCCCAGTTATGACATGGTCGTATTTCCCAAGAAAAAAAAGCCTGCTGGGTAAAACCCTTTTGTATAAAATAGGGTAGTAATGAATGACAAAATAAAAATTCGTGTCTTACATAATGGTACGCTCACGTTTATATGGTAAAAAATAGATTTTCCATGGAATTTGATACTCAAGTTTCTCTCTTTGGATTGCAATAAAAGAAAATAAAATGCTTAGAGTTACTATTAATGGGCAGAGGGATTTTATATTATTTTTGTAGGTCAGATTGACTTCTTTAAGATCAAATTGGGCCCCGGGCAGGGCTGATATTTGGGGGCCCCCTTGTTCTTGTGTAGTATGGCTGTAGTATTGAAGCTGGTTTGTTTACCAGGCCCTAGAGAGCCGACTAGATTGCCTTCATGGATAATCCTGCTCTGTGGGAAAATAATACAAATTACAGGTGACTAAGACTATGCATGTACCCAGCGAAGAGTCAACTTTTGCTTTGATAAAACTCCCCATCTAGTGGCGCTCTTTCAGATTATTCTGTTGAAATATTGGTAAGCATACTCGGCAGGATCGGTAATATACTTAGTGAAGAGGATCTTGCGCATTATTAGTTTGTGTCTATCAGGGGCAATAGTGAGTAGAGATGTTCGAACAAACTGGCGAGTCATCTTCAGAAAAATTGAAAGCTGAAAATGGACCATAGAAGTCAATGGGAGTTAAAACGTTCCGGGTTAAATTTAAGGTAAATCAGCAATATTAAGTTAGTGTTAAGGCTCAGGTATCTGGGAAATGGTCTGGGAACATGTACATATCATAACTATCTGTTGTATTCAATAGACTTGAAGTTATTCTTGAAGACGTTTCGCTAGTCATCCGACTGGCTTTCTCAATTCAGAAGACTTGTACAAGAATCTGTGGCAATTATGTACCCTGGAAAAATCCAAATAGAATATCACAGCCAGGTTAAGGGCGTGAGTGGATAGTGGCTAAGAGGTGTAAGTAGTGTTAATGGCTCAGGGACCTGGAAATGCGCAACATATCACCAAAACTTCCTAAAAAAAACAAAATTTCACAGTCGCTATTTTCGAGCTTCCGCATCAATTTTTGAATATTCAAATTCAAGGGGCCTTCTCCCATATTCAGAACCGAGGGTTCATCCTTGTATATATTCAATAGTTTCCAAGAATTTCGATTTAGAAAATTCCTCCGTAATTATTGAAATTCATGGAAAGTTCTGCGATTTGAAAAAATCGGAAAATCCGAGGCGTAACTATGAACCCGGCCACTGCTGGGGGGGGTGGGGGGGGGGGGGGGGCGGTAAGAGGGCCCGCGAACATACAGCATATAGGATGAGGAACGCACTTACTTGTGAAGCTATAACGTTATTGTGCATTAGTATGTGCACAACGTTTCGGGTTACCCCCTTCCTCAGGTACATGAAAACACACACAGTGAACTGGTTTAAAAGGGAGCCCCACCTCTCCAAGGGTGGGACATGAACAGTGTACCGTGATTGGTTAAAGTGTAGTGTTAACAAAAGGGCAAATTCGGTTTGTCTATCTATCTATCTATCTATCTATCTATCTATCTATCTATCTATCTATCTTTATCTTTCAATTATGTGCTTATCTTTCTATATATCTGTCTGTCTGTCTATCTATCCATATACATTTCTATAGTATCTATCCATTCATCCATCATCTATCTGTCCATCCATCTTTCCTTTTTTAATCTCAAGCTGCTGGCCTTAGCCTCCACCTATACTAATAATAAAGGGTGTAGCCTTAGGTTGAAATGAATGGAGTTGAGCCAGCTTGGTTATTAAGGACCCCTACAGCTGATCCAAAATATCATCTCCAAAGCGGAATAATCCCCATGTGTGGCTCAGCTCCATCCGCCTGCATCACCCCTGTCTCCCTTCATTAGCAGCCAGACTGTGAGCGAGAAGGCAGAATGCTCCCAGGTATGAAATGTCCCCCCCCAGGAATGTGACTCAAGCATCTGGATAACGTTTGTTCAGCGGCACACAAAAGTGCCTAGCGATGGCGGTTATTACATATTGCTTCATAAAAGTTATTAAAAGTAATGTGTGTCTGGGAGAGACCGACCCCCTAACACCATCTAATGTGTAGAACAAGTTTCACCTCTTCTCATCACAACTATGATACTAAAGTCTGGGTCCTTCCCAGAATCTTAATGTTCATTGCGTTGTAGTATACCATTAAAGGAGAAATATAGTGTATATACAAACATAGAAAAGATAATCAATGCACATTCCTGGGCCCCATACAATATCATATTATCTGCACACTGGCATACTTTATAAACAAAGGGGTTTAGTATACATTACTGTGATCACATGAATGAAAAGCCTTCCAACCACGTCAAGGTAACCCCAGTCTGGAAGGTCCTAACTTCTAACCTTTTTAATTTCTTTTACTTCAATTATGATTAGCAAACTTTGCATTTCTCATTCTTGCACACTGGATCCATATAACAGGCTTTCTCACTTCCCCCCAGCCCTTTGGCTTTTTAAAATGAGGGAAGAGGCCATCTAGTGCTTTATATTAAAGGCATAGGACCTCCCATTAAAGGGGCATTGATTATCTTTTTTATGTTTGTATAAATGTTTGACCACATCAGTAGCACTTCCGCTAAATGTAGTTGTAAATTAGCCTAATTGGAGTGCTTCCACAATTCTTGTATTGTATGTATATATATATATATATAATTTTTTTCAAAAACGGTTAAAATGAAAAGTATTTGGGCAGGGCGGTAGGGTTGGTGCTTCCAACCTCCCAGTTTTAAAAGTAGAATTTATAAGCCTGGGAGCATCTTGAAAGGTTGAAATCGAAAATGGGGCTTGTGTGGCTATGCGAGATAAAATGTTTCTTAGGAGGGTGGACATGCCTGCAGGGGGCATGGTAGGGGCCCCTTTGGCTCTGGACCCCATAGCAACTGCTATGGTTGCTTTTGTGATCAATACTGCCCCAGGTCATTTTCATTTATAAAAAGATATTCTCTACAGTATAGTTGTAGTTTAAATACAATTCCACATTAAATACTAATTATTTTCTTTTTTCCCTATCCCCCTGATATTAAAGGGAATGTTCACCCTAAAAACAAAAAAATGTTCAATTGTCAGTGACCCACCCACCAACCCCAACTGATATATTTAGCACTTTATTACCTGCATTACTAGTCAGATATTTAAGGATAATTATTGTCCCCATTCTGGCAGAGTAAGCTGGCTCCTCCCTCCATGCAGTCAATCAAGGCTGTGACTGCTGACATCACAACCAATGATTGACTGCTGTTTCACATGCTGCCTCCTCTGCACATGCTCAAGCTTATAATAAGCTTTTGAATCAGTGGTAGGAGGCAGATACCAGAAAGGCATAGAACTTATCATTAAATATCTGGTTACAAATACATGTAATAAACTGGGAAAATAGCAGTTGGGGTTGTGGGCAGATAACTGACAAGTCACTTTTAATTGTAACCCTTAAAGGGCATCTATACCGAAAAATAGGTTATATTAAATTGACCATGACTGGAAACTATAATTCTTCCCAACCACCACTGTATCATTTTTTTGTTGATCTGCCCCCTATTTCTTTAGATATACAATCTAAAAGTTTCAGCTGTCAATCAAGTTCCTTGCTCTCAAGAACTATTCTTCTGTGAGTAGTTTTACTGTACTGTAGAGTTTTGACAGTTGGGATGCTGTATGCTGTGTGCAGGCTTGACAGTTGGTTTGTGGGAAAAAAATTCAGGTCGGATGGAAGTGGGAGTGGTTAAAAGTGGAAGGGGGGATACTGCTCCTAAACAAAATGTGTGCTGGATTGAAGGCATGCAGCAACACACACAAATCAGAGTAAGTGCTATTTACATGTATTCAAATATAGCTTAAGATGAGGCAAAGTCATTTTTTCAGTGTAGTGTCCCTGTAAGCACACCACATACTGTCAAAATAACCTAATCATTGATACTTCTGTTTCCCATAGCCCTCTGCAGCTGGTGATGTCATACCCATCCAAATATTTGAAACTGGTTCGAAATTAAGTTTTGGCTATTCACTAGGTGTTACCAGCACCAAAGGAGATTGGGAAAAAGAGGCGGAG
Source organism: Hymenochirus boettgeri (assembly GCA_019447015.1). Taxonomy (NCBI): domain Eukaryota; kingdom Metazoa; phylum Chordata; class Amphibia; order Anura; family Pipidae; genus Hymenochirus; species Hymenochirus boettgeri. The sequence continues at coordinate 20,907,192 of CM033477.1, forward strand.
CAGCACTAGCAACCACATCCACTTTTACGCAAGTAACAGCCTTTTGAAAGTTACGTATATAGCTTTTCATATCTACATTACACTGGAAATCATCTGAAAGTAATTTTTTTATTAGACTTTATTTCACCTTTAATGAAATATCGTGGGACACGACACTGAAAGGATTAAAGGTTAAGCGGGAAAACATCTCAGAAACGTAATCTTACCTAATTCTGATTTTCTCATCAGGACAAAGCAAAGAAAAAATGAAATGCGACCAGACAGGAGCTGGACTGCTGCATGTTACTTAGAGGAAACAGAGATCCCAGAGCTCCTATAAGTGTTTAGTGTAACGCAGTGCTAGGAAAGGCACGCAGAAATGTAGCCGTCTGTGATTAGTATTCAATGTAGGGTCTCTGCTTTTTTATTCCTGCAGATTATGAGTTATTTATGGAGTGTAAACCTTCACTTGGGTTGTGTGCAAGTGTTTAGACCAATGTAGATTAATAACAGTGAGAAATGACAGCTAGTTATGTTATTGACTCGGATATTGTTCTGTTTCTTTTTTACTTCTAGGAGATTCAACAATAGAAACAAGGAAAGGCGTCTGGCCACATAGATCCAGGGAATATTGCTTTATATGCCCATAATAAAAACAAAGATATAAGTATACGGGGTAGAAGGCAACTAAACCACTTAAAGGGGAAGTTCAGTGCCAATACATATGCTTTTCAGAAAAAAGAGAAATATTTTTTCATCCCAATGACCTTAATCAGCCAATTCAGCATTGTGTCTGTGTATAAATAAATGGTTCCGAAATACTGACTTCCTGTTTGCAGGACCCCTAATAGAGACCATTATGGTCTTGCCCTTGACCCAGCGCCTGGGTGGATTCAGTTGCTCAGTAGAGATCTGAGCATGTTTGACCCATCCAACAGCCAATCAGTAGAAATTACTGTTAGGAACATTCCAAGGATGTGGTGCATCCTGGGAAGAAGGACCGTTAGAACCTGAAATGTCAGCTCACTAATGTCAACAGCAGGGAACAGCAAAAGGTATGAAATCAACTGATTTTTCAAAATGGGAGAGAATATGTAGAATAACTAATGGGAGAGAATATGTAGAATAACTAAGAAGGCATTACACAAACTAACAATTTAACAAATATTGATAATTTCTACTGAACTGTCCCTTTAACCCCTGAATGATGCTTCATTGTCCTATTTCCCCTGCATAAGGTAACCGGACTGGACAGAGAGATTATAAAATGCTGAATTTAAAGTCAATTAATCTATTACAGTATATATAAAAGTCAATCATATAAAAAGTCAATCAGGTAGATTCAATAAATCAGGACAGATCTCATCCCTAATTAAGTTAAAAGGGGATAAAAAAAGGGGTAAGGGTTGGTTTGTAATAGTTGTAAAGCATGTTTTTTTCCGTGTCTTGAAACTTACTTAATGTATTTTTTTAAGAAATACATAGACACTATCAGGGTTATTCAATAAAAGTTGTTATTGTTAAAAATCGTGCTCATTTTGCACCAACCAATTAGATAATATTTAACATTTGAAAGCTAACATCTGATTGGTTGGGGCAAAATTAGCACCATTTTTAACGATAAGAACTTTTATTGAATAACCCTGATAGTGTCTATGTATGTCTTAAAAAAATACATAAAGTCAGTTTCAAGACACGGAAAAAAACATACTTTACAACTATTACAAACCAACCCTTACCCCTTTTTTTCATCCCCTTTTAACTTAATTAGGGATGAGATCTGTCCTGTGTGCTGCCATCTGGTGGTGAATTGAGTCATCGCCTAAGTTAATTGGGATGACATCTGACCTAGAGTCTTGCATCAGGTCAGGTACCTGCAGTTTACAACATTTCTCGGTTCATGTAAACCACAGTGAGTTTGAATGGGTTAGGGGTCAGGTTCGATTAGAAAGCTGCAGGTCGGGACAGGTAGTGGGTTGCGGGTCTGTTAAATTTCAGGTGCATGTCACTGAGGCTGCAGGTCCCATTAGGTAGTGGGTATGGTTCTGCTTGCAGGCCTGACTACTTGCAGGTTGGGTCGGGTGCAGTTATGGAACCACACCAGTAGGTGTGGGTAACAGTTTCGAAGGTCAGGTTGTCGGTCTGTTTAATAACGGGTAAGGTTGCAGGTCAGGTGTGAATCTAACGGAGAAATGACTGGTCCCAACAAGGTTTTGATTGAAATAAAACAGGCAACGCCAGATACAATAAAATATTTATAAATAATGCATTTTAAAAAAGGTTTCTATTTAGGCAGTTGGGGGCTATTGTCTGCTTTATAACCAGGGCTGGGTTAATAAGGCTGTCACCTCTCATTTTTTGAGTGAACATACCCTTTAAGGGGCAGGGCTCTATATTAAAGGGCATGTCCAAAAAAAAAAAATTTTTCATATAAATATATGAAAGCACCCCAATAACACCACTTTTGCATTATAAAGCAACGTCAAATATTCATGATGATCCAGTTTCTCCCCACCTAGGCGCTGACCCAGCTCCTGTTTCAAGCAAGAACAGAGAGCCTCTGCACTGACAGCCGCTCTACGTCCTGGTCACGTCTGTCAGGTAATTGGGTGTGACGTCACATTGCGCCTTAACTGACAGCTGCAAACAGGAAACTTTAATTCCTCATTGGGGAAAAAAAATCCTTTTTTTTGTAACCATTTATCTACTTTATATCACACATACATACTGTAGGTATTCTACAATCTATTTATTTCATACCCTTTGCTATGCATTTATGTTTCAATAATGGCCCTTCTTCCCAGGATGCACCACTTCCTTGGAATGTTCCTAAAAGTAATTTCTACTGATTGTCTGTTAGATGAGTCACACACGCTCAGATCTCTACTGAGCAACTGAATTAACTGCAAACAGGAAGTCACTAATGTGGAAGTATTATTTATACAGAGAAATCACTGGATGGGCAGATTATGGTTAAAGGACAACAATACTGTTGTCCTGAAAAGTACCTGGGACAGGGAGGTAGGATTGATTATTCCTACTTCCTAATATTGTTTCATTGAGGAGCTATAGAACATGCGGTATTCATATGCCAGGTTATGGCCCTGGGCCTTCCTGTATTAAAGATATTGCTGAAGCACGCAGGAAGCCTGGCAGAAGCAGTTTTGTTTGTGCTGCCGCTCCTCATATAAATGATATTGGGAGGTAGAAAGTACCAACCCTACCTCCCTGCCCGAGGTACCTTTTTTGAAAAAACTTTATACGCTCTATAGTTCTCCTTTAATTGTAATGATAAAAAAAAATTAGATGTCATGCTAACCATCCCTTTGTAAATAGGTCAATGGGACTTTAAGAGGGAAAAAACAGGCCTGTGACATACAGTAGAGTCATATATTGTCAATAAGCACCTATATAAGGTTCTTACAAATAAGAACATGAGATCAGCGTACTGGGGGGAGGAAGGGGGGTCATCTGAATGCGGATGACTCACTGTAAAGCATAGAAGGGCCATACCTGGAAGATGCTCGGTGACAGCTGGTTTCTCATCACCCCAGCTCAGTGTATGGTAAAATAATCAGTCTCAATACAAATTTTAATAGCAAAACCATGTTCTGTACGAAAGGGGGGGGGGGGATATTTCAACAACCTGCACAATAATAACAACTGCTCCGAATGTCATCACCCTCTGAACTGGAATCCTGACTGTACTTTCATTAAGGGACAGAGACACAACACTGGGGTGGGAGTCACAGTGGGAGGAATAGGGGGGACCGGGGTAGATTTTAATGGACAAGTAAACAAATCAGTTGCAGCTGCTTTATACGCTCAGCACCTGTGCATTGGCATCACTTTTGCTGTTCTACCCGGGGGTTCAAGGTTGGTTACACAGCAGGACGGGGAGGGGCTGTTCACCTCTCAGGAGGGTTAACCAGAAATAATCGTATTATCCATGGGAAAATGTCGTCTTTAGCAATGGCAGATATTTCTATATCAAAAATGAAAAACAGGAGCTTTGCAGTTGTTGTGAAACTAGAAGTCTCAGCAATATATGACGTTATCTCTGCAGGACGGAAGACAATGACCAAAGGAAAAAGCGAATAAAAGATTTGTGAAAAAGGAATGAATGGGGCAAAGCACTATGTTCATTTGGTGGGGCCATGTTTTTCCCAGAATTCCATAAGCTTTCAATGGTATGCCAGCAAACTGTGGCACATCTATGGCAGGGCATCCGCAGAGGGGAGCAGAATGACATTGTAACAGCCTCCTAAATAACATCTATCCTACTCCTATTTGGGTCAGGGTTAAGTTGATGAAGTGCCAGTGATGCCAGCCTAACCACAACTGTCCCGGTTAAAGTGAGACAGTCCCTTTTTTTCAGGTTCTGCCCCACAGTCCCTGATCTCCAGGCCTCATCCCAGAACAGACATCATTTTGGGATTGGCCAGATACAGGTGGGCTTATAGACCTGTCTGCCAGTCATTAGATGGCGGGTATGATGTGAGAGGTGGGGCATTGGATGATGGTGGTGGTAACATCCCCATTCAATAACAAGCTTTTGATGTATCAGTAACAATGATATATAAATGCGAAAGGAGCAATGTCTACAATCTCTATATACCTCAGTACAGACTGAGAATGTCAAGACAGCCACCAGAGTTTTCTCGTTTCCCAATTAGCGAGACCCATATTCCTCCACTGCCCACTTGGCTGAATTCCTGTCTCCCTGCATCATTCAGTGTAATCTTACAGCTCCCAACACCCACAGAGGAACATCTGCAAGCAGAGATCTCCACCGCAGGATTCCTCACTGAACTAATCTTTAATACAGCTTGGGATAACATGCACCTGTCGCACCGGCAACCTGCCGCAGAGATCCACTTTGCACTGTTTGTTTTACATTGCACCAGCTTAGAGGGGACAGGTGCCCATATCCTGCCCATCCCTTGCTTAATCACATGCTATGCAATCTCTCAGCTTGCTGCCACTGGCTAGCTTGTAGTTTATTGGCTTGGCATCTGGCCTGGCTCCCTCCCCCACCACCTCCTCCCTATGAAAAGACACGAGATTGGCAAGAGGAATCGTGAAAATCCCCAAAAAGGACCCAAGGAAGTGTCATAGGGTCTGTTTCCCCTTCGAATCACAGACAGAAAGGTAGACAAGTGAAAAGACTCAGTATTCCCTTTAATGACGCAGGCTGCAAATATTTTTATGTAGCCATACTGCATTGAATTGAACAGACTGGTATATAACATTGCAGAATGTAGATTCGTGTGGGTTCAGTTTTAAAGGATAGTTGTGCCAGCCCTAGAGAGCCAAATATTTGAATAGAAATAAAGGAGAACAGGGAGCTTATTAACGGATCCACAGAACTGACTGAAATTGCAAAAAATGCTAAAATTTTCGTATCACGTTTCGAGTTTTAGATACTTTGATTTTCCGACTATCGGAATTTCTTGTATATTCCTCTGGATCTGCAGATTTTAGCATTTCCCAAATGAAATCTGGGACTTATTCATAAAAGTTTCATGAATTGAACCAATACCACTTGTTTCATGGCAATCTATTGAGTGGCAAGCTTAGCATTTAAAGCAAAACGGTGGCTTCCACCACAGCCCAATGCAAAGTTTATCCCATAAAACAGCTTTCTAGTTCCCTATAAACTCCTTTCCCTGTTATCAGTACAGCATCAATGACAACAATGAAACCCAAAGAGGTAACTACTTGTGGAAACCATGTGACCCCTCTGTTTTCTGATTGGCTGCCTTTGGTAAAGATTATAGAATGTTCACAACACCTGCTCCATCTTTCAAGGGAAGCAATAAAATTCCTATAATTTCGAAAACTTTGCAGAGCAACATTTCTTTCTCTGTTGAAGGCAACAGACATAATCTGGACTAATCTGGCAATTATGAGACCATATTGTATGTCTGAATATTCCGAGCTGGGATTCATATACAGCTGTAAGAAATCTCACCCTGCTGTTTGACTGGCATGTGCATGTGGATCCATTTGTCAGCAGAATGACTGTACTGGATACACACTTTGCACTCCCCGGGACCTTGTAGATCAGCAGAGAGCAGAATTAAGGTCAATTGGGGTTTAGCAAGGGCCTGGCTGATATCTTAATTAGGTTGATATTGTGGCCTCATCTCTGATATTGTTATGAAACAGGCAACTGCTGATGGGAGTTAGCAGCCTTCGCTATCCATGCAGCTGTCAATTTAACTGTGGTCTAAGCCCCTTAACAACAGCTGGGAATGACCCACAGTGATACAGTCTAAGGGGGGGAGGACAGAGCTGCCCTGATAATGAGTTTGCAAACTTCTGGAGGTATCTGTTACATGTAACTGGCAGATGCCTCCCCACTTCCGCCCAGAGACAGATGGAAGAATTACTCGCCTGACACACAAAAATTCTCCCGGCCAAGGCAGAGCTGTCACAGGGATTAACCCTTTCCTAGGGTGATTTCACAGCTGGAATGCTTTGGGTAGATTGTCAGCTCTTGGGACAATTACATACTGAGGCCAAAAATTAATATATAGAAAAAATATTCTCTATATTGAGTGATCAGTTTCTAAAGGGATTTTTATTGTATCATTGGGGGCACCAGAGGGCACAATGGAAACCCATTCAAGCACAGGGAAAACGTGAAAATGGTGCACCGATGATGCCTGTCCAATCGTGCATTGGTCCCAAATCTCAGCTGTAACAGACGTTCGTCAGGCATCTTGATCCAACGCTTTTATACACAAAACCCAGAGAGCTGTCTAGAGAAATGTTCCATATAACTAGTGTTCCCTTGATAACTATGATGTCTCCAGGGGGTAACAGCTATGGGAGCAACCCTTGCATCCGTCAGCCAAGAGGGGCCCTAACTTAATACTTTTTCTGTGACAAATACCACCTTCCCCCAGAAGACCACTTAGTGGGTGTTCCATTTTTGCTATTAGGCCCGGTGATTCCTGGTTACGCCACTGGATGTCACCAGCTGCATGGTATGTAACTGTTTTTGATTGGCTGGGTGACATTGTTCTTTAGAGTAGGTATCCAATGGGATTCACAGTGATATTAATAAGGGATCCACAACACCAGGAGGTCTACACATTACCCACCCCTGATCTAGTTAGTAGAATTAGGAAAGGTTAAAGGTCAGGCGGTCCCTTGTAGTTTCATCCCAGGCAGGCCATTATAAGTCTCAAATGATCTATAAATTCACAGAGACCATGCTGCAATTAGTCTCACATTATGGAAACATTTGTAATGGGAATACAAACAAAACGCCATGAAGAATCATTTATTTTTAAAAAGATACTGGGGCTTATTTAATAACATCAACATTTCAACATTTTGCTGTACTCATAATCTGCAGAAACCAATCAAACATCATCAAATGTTTTTTTAGCTGTAGTAGACAAGTAAAAAGGTAACACCTGATTGGTTGAGGCAAATTAACAACTCAGGGAAAGTTTGCACCTCTTATTAAATAAGCCTGACTATGCTTTCAAATAAGAGGAGATAAAATTACCAATCACATTTCATAATGTTCCCGGCAGTAAATACTGCTGCTGATCATTAAAAATCTTTAGGAAACGTTAAATAGCGATACCAATTATTATTATATTATTATAAATATTGACCATAAATTCAATTAAAATTCCCCCACAAAATATTTGTAGATGAATCAAAACAGAAGAACAACGGCAGAGATTCTACTGAACCACAACACTGCCATCTAGTGGACTGTTGTGTCTTGTGGCTACTCATACTGTAATTTGCAAGGATTGGTCCTGTACTGTACATATCTAGCACATCCTAGCACAGCTTTGTATATTAGGCTTAAATGTACCTATAGTTATTTGATTCACATGGTTTATGTTATGTTTAGTTTTTTCCTATTTACAATAAATTTTTAGATTTTGTATAATCTCCTAGACAATGGAACTATACCGCCCCGTAGTGTGGTTAGTAATTTATGACCGCTATAAAGGATCGATATTTTTAGCGATACCGCGGGTTAGTTAATCAACGTTCGGTCGTAGAATACCGTGCCGCAATTCTATGGAGATCCTAAATCTACGATTTCTTTATCCTAGATTTACGATCTGTAATTATGATCGTATCATAAATTAACGAACAGATCGGAAATTAACGATCGGTTTAATGATCTGTTTAATGATCGTTTTAATGATCGTTAAAGGCACGGTATCGCTAAAAAGCGATACTGCGCCTTTACAAATATGGCCCCAGGAGACATTCGCATGCGTTTCGAAAACAGATCGCAGCACATATAGGGCCACATTTACAAACCTATGGTATCGCAAACTTGTACGGCCGCGATAGTATATTTAACTATACGTATAGTGTGGCCATCCACATTGAAGTGCACATGTGATTCTCTAATTTCTAAACGTGATCGGAAGCGTGTGAGAACCCCCTAAGTGTGGCCTAGCCCTTACTGTTGCTTGAGGCTCTTATACTTTCTCTATTCAGCCCAAGAAGTGGACCCCAGAGCTCAAATTTATGTGGATCCAACAACCGAAAACTTCCGACTGACTGTTCACCACTAACGAAGCACTGACGGTCGCGGCAAAAGTAGCTGAGGTCAACAGAGCATGCAGTCCTCTATGGGTCGCCCATGGTTTTCTGCCCACGGTTGGACATCGGTTGCGGCTGGCCGAAATAAACGATTTCTCAGGATGATTGACCCATACACTGAAATGTCGTATGGTCAGCCGAAATATTGGATGGTGTGTACCCAGCCTGATCTGATTAGTTGCTCTAAGTTAATAGCACGGGCTAAGGGTTTAATGCAATACCAGCTGTTATTATTAGAAATGTGATCCGGATCCAACTTGAAACCGGTTCCGAAATCCGAAACCGGGCGGATCAATTTTGGGACTTCGGACTGCATTTTTGAGGGTTACAAATGTAGGAGGTTATTTTGGAGGGTTACCAAATGTACGGGAACTTGAAAGTGCGTTCCGTATTCGGATCTTTGGGTTTTTCCTGAGATCTGTAAATACGACAACGAAACGAAACTTACATGTCTAGTTATTATGTGAATTGCCTCAAAATCAGCAGACACATTAAATGCAGTGAAACTGAATCAATGCAACTCAGCTAACTGGAATTGCTAAGCGTGGTCTCCAGAGTGCAGAGGGTCTGGTAACCCTACCTGCATGTGGTTGATCCTATACATCATCACTCTTTCTAATGATGTACAGAATACGAGGTAATTCTGGTGACTTCTGCTGTAGCTTCTCAAGAAAACGATATCGGGAGAGACAAAGTTCCCTTCCCAGAGGCGTGAAAATACTTTCAAGGTTTTCACAAGGAAAACAGGTCGGGAAGTTCTGCCCAAGAAACCTCCTGGCAGAGAAGGACAGAACCTCAGTTGCTAAAGGTCTAGCAGTGCAGGGAGACTGTGCAGTAGAGAACAGCATTCTGGGTGGTTTTCATAATACCTTGGGGGGTCATTCAATCAAAGTATTCTAAATGGAACTTTCTTTATTATTTTTAATGTATAACATATCTTGTTGGGAATTAAGGGGGAGATTCAATATGGCCCAAATCCGTCTAAAACCCACATTAATCCGTTACTTCGTAGCGCCAAACTCAACAGCATTTTGAATGGGGCTTTAAAGTCTTTTTTTTTTTAAGCTTAAGCTTTTTTAAAGCTTTACTTTTGGAAGCTGAAATACCTTTCATAAACACTAGGTGTCAGCATTTGCCCATATCTTACACTGTATGTCTCACGCCTTCTGAGCTTATTCAGTTTCTTTACTATATGGTGTTATGATGAGCTGCTAGAGCTTCATGTAGTTAGGTCTATAGAATCTAACGTTAGAATGTAAAGGCAACAGTAAGGGCCATATTTATAAAGCCGCAGTATCGCTTTTTAGCGAAAATGTGGCTTTAACGATCGGTATCGTAAATTTACGATCGTATTCTACGATCAAACGTTTGCTAATTAACATACGTTCAGTCATAAATGTACGATAGCGATCGTACATTTACAACCGCGATCGTAAATGAACTAACCCGCGACATCGCTAAAAATGCAAAATGAAAAACATCTAGGCATACGATTTTAAAAAGAAAGTTTGCCAAATACACATTGTGACAGGATTGGGAAAGATGGAAACTGTCCAAATGCCATGATATTGTCCAAAATTCATCCACCACTGACTCTGATTGGTTTGGTTTCCTGCATATGGCAAGTACAAGTTCATTAAATGTAATGCTGCATGGCTGCATTGAAACCAATGTAGCCTGCATAGTGCTTCTAATGGAAATACTAGCCAGCCTTTCAGAAGGCGTTTGGGAAAATCTCTAATAAGCAGCTTAACATCTAATGAAGAGTTTTCACATTGGATAACAGAGGATATGGTACGGAATCAATTATACAAAGTTAATATCAATAAAGCGCCAGGACCAGATGGATTGCATCCTAGGATTTTAAAAGAGCTTAGTTCAGTTCTAGCAAGACCACCGTGTCTCATCTTTTCAGATTCGCTTTTGTCTGGGGATGTGCCGCTGGATTGGAAAAAAGCCAATGTAATACCAATATTCAAAAAAGGTAGTCGTTCACAGCCTGGTAACTATAGACCTGTAAGCCTAACATCAGTGGTAGGGAAGGTGATGGAAACTTTGTTAAGGGATCATATCCTTGACTTTGTCTCCAGAGATTATCTTATTAGTAGTAGTCAGCATGGATTTATGAGAAATAGATCATGCCAGACAAATTTAATTGGTTTTTATGAAGAAGTGAGTAAGAAGTTAGATTCAGGCACAGCTGTGGATGTGGTATATTTGGATTTTGCAAAAGCCTTTGATACTGTGCCACATAGGCGACTAATGTATAAACTGAGGACTGTTGGCCTTGAAGAAAACATTTGTTCATGGATAGAGAACTGGTTATTGGACCGCAAACAGAGAGTGGTGGTTAATGGAGCTACATCTATGTGGGCTAAAGTTCTAAGCGGAGTTCCTCAGGGTTCTGTACTGGGGCCGCTTCTGTTTAATCTGTTTATAAATGACTTAGAAGGGGGCATTGAGAGCAAGGTCTCTGTGTTTGCTGATGACACTAAATTATGCAGAGCTTTGGAAACTTCCAATGATGTGCAAGTGCTGCAAGCAGACCTAGATAGATTATCAAAATGGGCAGCAGAATGGCAGATGAGATTCAATGTTGATAAATGTAAGGTGATGCATTTGGGATTTAATAATCCCTGTGCCACCTACACCATAAATAACTCTGTGTTAAGTGCATCTGAAATGGAAAAAGATTTGGGGGTTCTGGTAGATAACAGACTTAGCTGTAGCAAACAATGCCAGGTAGCAACAGCTAGAGCTAGCAAGATATTGTCTTGTATAAAGAGGGGAATGGAATCAAGAGAGAAAAATATTATTCTCCCTCTTTACAAGGCACTGGTAAGGCCACATTTGGAATATGCGGTGCAGTTTTGGAATCCCATATACAAAAGGGACATCTTGGAAATTGAGGCAGTTCAGAGAAGGGCAACTAAATTAATAAGGGGAATGGAGGGGCTTGAATATGCAGGCAGATTAGACAAGTTAGGGCTGTTTACATTGGAGAAGCGGCGGTTGCGTGGGGACATGATAACCTTATACAAATATATTAATGGCCCATACAGTGAACTCTCTGGTGCATTGTTCACTAATAGGTCATATCAGAGGACTCGTGGACATCCTTTAAGGTTGGAAGAAAAGAAGTTTCATCTTCAAGTTAGGAGAGGTTTCTTTACAGTGAGAACGGTGAAACTGTGGAACTGTCTTCCAGCAGAGGTGGTAATGGCAAGTTCATTGAATAACTTTAAAAAAGGCCTGGATAAGTTTCTAAAACTAAAAAATATTGAGAATTACTGGTATTAATGCATATAGATCTGGTTGATCCAGGGAGACTTTCCGATTGCCGTTTGGAGTCAGGAAGGAATTTTTTCCCCTTTTTTAGCTGGGGTTTTTTGCCTTCCTCTGGATCAACTGTTAGGTAGGGTTAAAAAAAAATAAATAAAAAAAAAAAAAAAAAAAAAAAAAGTGAATAGGTTGGACTTGATGGACGAATGTCTTTATTCAACCTTAATTACTATGTTACTATGTATTAAAATACAGTTAAAGGGCATTTTAACCCTTAAAGGAACAGAGATCGAAGAAATTTACCTTTCGCGCAATCCACCGCAGCAACACTGACAGGTCCCGACTGCTTCCTGGTTCTGTTCAACTATAACGCACATGCACTATAATGCACGCTATAGATGGACTAAACCAGGAAGTGGTCGGGAATTTTAATGTGACAGAGGAGGATCGATTGAAAGGTAAGTTTCTTCTATCTGCGTTCCTGAAATTGATTGAAGAACAGAAGGTACAGTAAGACACAGCTCCTTAACCTCCCAGTCTTCAGTCAATGCATTAAAGGAATAGTTCAGTTTTCCAGTGAACTATTCCTTTAAAGCAAAAAAAATGTCAATTGGCAGTTACCTGCCCCCCAACCCCAACTGATATATTCAGCACTTTATTACCTTCATTACTGACCAGATATTTCAGGATAATTATTGTCCCCATTCTGGCAGAGTAAGCTGGCTCCTCCCTCCATGCTGTCAATCAAGGCTGTGCCTGCTGACATCACAACCAATGATTGACTGCTGTTTCACCTGCTGCCTCCTCTGCACATGCTCAAGTCTGACACATTTCGGACGCACCCTTAATGATCATACTGGAGCCAGAGAATGCTGGGAGTTGTAGTTTTCAAACATCTGGAGGGCCACAAGTTTGACATCCCTGACCCACATTCTCCATGAATTCTCCATTCACCCTGGGTGACTGTGACCGGGATAGGAGAACTAACGTATCCCTGGTTTGTCCTGACCTTTCATTTGTTTAAAGGCCGACATGGATGAAGGTTTGTATCTTCCTATTGTCATTTGCTTTCCATAAACATCTTTTATATCACTAATTATATTACAAAAGTCAGTAGTGTTTGTAAAAACAAATCCATGACTTCCTTGATTCATAGCTCATTGTGTCCCGGAATGGAATGTGCACTGTAGGAATCCATGTGGTTTCTAACCGAAGTAGGCCCACAGGAAGACAGCAGCACTCGTGCAGAGGATAAGGTTGATGTTAAGAACCCGAGTCTTTGTGGAATCTTCGTACAACAAAACGTCAGCTGGTTCTAATGCGTCCGGGGCTTCTGGGCTGTGTTTGTCTCCTTCTCGCTTGTCCATACCACAGAGCCAGAGAATGGCTCTCTTTAGATGTGAGCACCATGAGGTACCATCTTCTGTAAAGGGTATGAAGGGAGAATGATACATTTTGCTTGTGAAGGTTCTCATCCATCCAGGTCATGGTATATCTGTAATATTCATTCATCCAGGTCATGGTATATCTGTTGTATTCAATTAGATCAACTGGACTTGAAGTTTAGTTCTTGAAGACGTTTCGCTAGTCATCCGACTGGATCTCTCAATTCAGAATGACTTGTACAACTGTCTGCCATGTACAATGCTGTTTTAACACCTTACTCTGGGTGTTCCTATAACACCTCTTAGCCACTATCTAATCACACCCTTAACACTTGGCTGTGATATGCTAATTGGGATTTTCCAGGGTACATAATTGCCACAGATTCTTGTACAAGTCATTCTGAATTGAGAGATCCAGTCGGATGACTAGCAAAACGTCTTCAACTTATAGTCCAGCTGATCTAATTGAATACAACAGATATAATGGTACATTTTCTAAACATATTTGTTACTATAAATATGTGGAAACATACAAAAACTTAAAGTAGAACCAAAGTCAACACATGAGTAAAGTTTAGGTTATTCACCACCTAATTGGAATCTCATTCCCTGCATTTGTAAGGATTAAAATACAAACATCCCCAGTTAATCAGCTTTTATAACTGCAGCCAGTCTTCTTCCTGTTTCCCATTGTCACATGGGAAAAAAGTAAACTTTGGAAAGCACAAGGCAGCAATTCAGAGTGTTGGATTGCTGCCTTATCTTCTCCAAAGTTTCCAATTTTTGGTTTATTTCAATTTTAATATTATATAAAATAGAAAATAAATTTTGTGGCTTTGTTGTATATGTGGGGGAATGAGTTTCAATCTATAATGTGAGTTACCTTTTGTTTTGGTAAAAATGTCATCTGAGGATGTTGTGTCTGGTTGGCCTGTTATGTTGTCTGTTTCGCTGACACTATTTGGAGTAGATCTGGGGCTGGTGGTCTCCTTGGGGCTCGCAGCTGATGAGTCAAAACGAGTGAACCAGGTGAGGCGAGAAATCTGAAGAATTATAAATACAATGACAAATCTTCATAGACCACTGTTCATCCTAATATACTATGAATTATCACATCAACGGAACAACAATCTTTGTTTAAAAGAGAAGTATTAAAAGGGGAACTGTGGTCCAAAAATGACTTTAGGTAAATTGATAGGAATTGATCTCCTGAGAGTTTTTGCAATTTATTTCCATTGTTTATTTAACATAGTTTTGAAGATATTTACATTTTTGTGTGTGATATGGCAGCAGCATTACCAGGTCCCCTGCACTTCCTGCTCTGAAACCTGTCAGTCAATCTGCCCTGTGTCTCCTCCCCTTTGCAGCCCCCCTGGTCCCTCCCACTCGCGGGTGCCTAAGCCCCCCCCTCTGCGGAAACAGCCTTTTCAGGCAGAGTGAGAACTCTGATTCCTTACCATTTCATTGGATGGTGGGTCTGTCCACAAGCTAACTGCAACCACCACCACAAGTGTTAGTAGCCCAAGAATCATGGACAGATACAAGTAGTGGACATATTTCACAATTTCTGGCCGGGTGTCAGGTTGGTCACACTGTGGAGCAGCGTAAACAAAATCCAGCACCATCCGAATAAGACCAACAGTGAGACCAATGGTCATTCCCCAGAATGCACCCTGGAAGATAACAAAATGCAGACTATGTATTATAACTATTATGCCACGGAAAGATATTTATTGAAAGAAAGATCAAGTTTACCTTTTCGTTCGTACGCTTCCAGAAGCAGCCCGCTATGAAGACCACAGCCACAGGAGGCTGGAGATAGGAGCTTATAGATTGGATATAAATGAAAAGTTGCCCACCCTGGCTAGCCTGGACAATGGGTATCCACAAAATTGATACCACCACTAACACCAGGACGAAGACTCTAGAATAGAATACACAGAGGCATCAACCAAGCACTGAAGGGTATTAATGGTTGTTCAATGACTCAAGTAGGAAGTAAGAATGAAATACCTCCCTACGATCATGAGTTCCCATTCTGAAGATCGTGGCCTGATGTGGCGCCAAAGATCCATGGTGAATATAGTACTTGCGCTATTGAAAATGGAAGTCAGGGAAGACATGAGTGCAGCAATCATAACTGACATCATTAGACCTCTTAATCCTAAAAGGGAAACAAATAGTTTAAGAGTTAGGAATCTTCAAAGCCAGACTTTACAATAACTATAAAAAGTGTAGCCAACTGGTCTTCTAAAATGGCAACTATAATGTCTAAATGACCTTGCCTCATCTTAATCTATAAAGAAATGCACGCAATTAGCCCTTACGCTGAGGTGTGTGTGTTGCTGCATGACTTCAATACAGTACATCTTTTGCTTAGCCCAAGTATTCCCCAATCTTTCATCACCAACTCCTTCTATCTGACATGACTTTCTGAGAAGTCAAGCATGTTCAGTGATCACTATGAGTCAGCACTGAGAGGGGAATTTTAATCTGTGCAATGCACACATTCCAACTGTCACTATTTCAGTTATGATAATAAGGCACTTGATTGACAGAGGAAATGTAAGATATTTCTAAAGATATCTAAAGAAATAGCAGACATTGAATCTTGTCTCCAAAGAACTGAACATGGATCTTTGCAGCCTGGTGATAAACGGTAACTCACTTTCTTATAAGGGAAAACTTTATTGAACAATTATTATTTTTTTAAGCACCATTTCTTTTGAAAACAATGTGTAGCTCAAATCAACAAGGTGCATTGTGGGTAACATTTAACTATTGTTACCAATGGAGAAACATGCCCGTTTGCGGAATTGGGAAGGATGTGCCAAACTTCTTGATTTTAAATTGGACCATGTAAATCTTTAGTCAGATGATATCACTCACCCATTGGTAACAGTTCGATTACCATCTTGGGGTAGGCAATGTCTGAACACCCTGATGGATTTCCGCAAATTTCCTTACAAAGCTGTGGGTCGGCACACGCCACCTGATCTATGGAGAGCGAAAAACTTTAAAACAATATTTACACTTTATTTAAAGGGCAAGTCCACCGTTATTTTAACTTTTATGTTTCCAGTTTAACTGAAGGACAGGAGGTAAATGCGATACGTCCTACCTCCTGTCCTTCAGTAAAACTTACAGGAGACCAGAAGAAACTTACCCACGAATCGCTCCAGCGCCGGCCTCACTGACAGTCTCCGCCGTGTCCACGCTCCTATGCACTGTGTGCGCACGCGCACACAATGCAAAGGACTGTGGATCCGTCGGGGAATGTCAGCGTAGTCGGAGGCTGTCAGCAGCGCTGGATCGTTACGCGGTAAGTTTCTTCTGGTCTCCCGTAAGTTTTACTGAAGGACAGGAGGTAGGACATATTAGGGACCCAATCTAGGGACTCTTCATTATTAAACTAGGAGAGCACCAAGTGCTTAGGGGTTCTAACAAGACTGAGGGCTAACTAGTGTACTATGCTGACTGAGTCAGTCTCTCTATAGTTAGGGACATACAGGTCTTTTTCCTATTCCTATTTTTCCTTAAGCTTAGGGACCCAATCTTGGGACTCTTCATTATTAAACTAGGAGAGCACTGAGTGCTTAGGGCTTCTAACAAGACTGAAACGCGTCGTGGTCCCTTTCTTTTAACCTTTAGGGAGCCCCCCACTGGACTATGTTGATTGGGGTCGACCCTCAACCGAATACATTCACACGCGTGACTATCGGATGTTTTGTGCATGTGTGAGTTGTGATCGGGGGTCAGAAGTCTGGGGCAAAACCGGGCATGTGTACGAACCTTAAGATTAGGGACCCAATCTAGGGACTCTTCATTATTAAACTAGGAGAGCACTGAGTGCTTAGGGCTTCTAACAAGACTGAGGGCTAACTAGTGTGCTATACTGAGCGAGTCAGTCTATAGTTAGGGACATACAGGTCTTTTTCCTATTACTATTTTTCCTTAAGCTTAGGTACCCAATCTAGGGACTCTTCATTATTAAACTAGGGGACTCTTCATTATTAAACTAAGAGAGCACCGAGTGCTTAGGGCTTCTAACAAGACTGAGGGCTAACTACAGATTTCTGTATGTATAAGAAATCATTATATACATTACACTGAAATTATATTTAAAAAAAAATAATATTCTATCATTGTCTGCCCCTGGATTGGTCAGTTGTGACCAAACATTTCTATTAATTATTAGAGAATTATGTTGGTGCTTGACTAGGGCAATCACCTCTGATTAAGTCTGCTCACAGCTGAATCCAATCAAAAGGCAGCAAATTCAACCAAAAGGCAGATATTGAATGCACCTGAGTTATGTCCATTAAAGTCTATACACAAAAAAGTCTGTAAATTGGTAGAATTCTTAGTTAGGATTTCTTCGCTACATAAAAGCACAATAGCACACTTCTCCTATGTGTTCCTTACATCTGACAGTTGAGATGTGGAAGCTATTACTGCAGACAGAGACTGATCACATGATTACAAGTTTGGTCACATGGCTGAAAACAGGAAGTGTTCAAGCAGGACGTTATATAGCTGAACCTAGTCTAGAGATTGTAGGTTCATTTTGACGGTACGGCAGAAGGCTTTTCAAAACAACCCTAACTGGTTTGGAATAATTGGAGACCAAAGCTACCCTTTAAGCATACCTGCCAACTGTCCCAGATTGTCAGCCAAAATATCAGTCAACAATCTTACGTTCCTGACCACATTGTTTAATGGTTCTTCCTTCAGTGGAAACTTTGATGAAAAATCTATATCCATAAGGGTGCACTTACCCCTCTGGTATCCTATTGGTATTACTATTTAAATAAAACCCCCTTTATTTTTTGTCCATTTGTTCATCCTTTTTTCTGGGTCTGGGAGTGAACATGTTTGTTATGGGCACTTCTGATGCCTATACAAGGCTTCCGGTCTAATGATGTCCTCCTGATGTGACACTATGCCATGGGAAAATAGGCTGCTAACCTCTCTGCTATTTACTATGCAGTTACAATCACACAGCAGATCCCTGCACTAATCAACTATTTATCTAATTTTTGTGGGCAGCTTTCTCCTCCACTATCCTCTGTCTGCTGTAACCTTTCTATATACCAACACATTTCTTCTGTCCCTGCTGTAGACTCTTCCTCCCCCCTCCATCCTGTTTGCTTCTATCTATGTTCCGTGGGCTCCTTCATTCACAGCTGATAAACCGTAAACCGATCTCTGCATAGACCTGCTAATACAGTTAACAGCTCAGGGTCCTCTACTAGGTCTAGTTGCACTCTGTGTGGATGTATACTATCAAATTTTTGTTTTCTTGGTTGTCTCTCTACATCTTCACTGCTTAAGTGTTCCTCGTGCTGGTCCTTCCTGGTAGCAGCTGTCAGTCAGTGAAATCATGTCCACTGACTTAGGCTGCTTCATAAACCATGAACCTTCTGGACTAGAGCATTGAGGATAAAGAAAACAGGTGGATTTTTGCGCCATTGTGTGTTGGGGGTATTGTATTCAGAATTACCCAGTTACCATCAGAGATACGACTGATATTATAATAAACTTGAGTGTATCTAGTATGGAAACCTACCTATAGGGATAACAATGGATGTTGCTTCTTTATACTCATCAATACAACACCATAAGGGCATAGAGGTCATACGTTTTGGCTATATATTATATGGATTATCCCCATATAACAGAATGAATTTATTTTTCTTGTTTGAATTATTTACTACATCACAATTTTTTTCATGTTTAATACTCTGGTACTATGTACAATCTCAAGGGGGCTGCGATGGGAAGCAAAATTTGCTCCCTGTATGCGAACCTATATATGGGTCTTTGAGAGACCAATTACATATATCATGACAAATAACCCTTTGTTCATAATATAGTGAAATATTTTTCGCTATATGACGATATTATCATTGTCTGGAACGACCCAATGACCTAAACAGAGAGAATTTTGTACAATATTGTAATAATATGGAATCCCGACATCACATTCACCTTAGTCACAACGCACGTGAGATAGATTTTGGTGTAAAGTTGCTATTTGTAATAAATCACATAGATATGAAAATAACGCAAACCTGATTTCCAACACACTTATTACATGCCACATCTTGTCATCCACGTACCACTATCAAGGGTATCCCATATAGCCAGTTTGTCAGACTTCGCCGTATAAGCCCACATGGCAATGTTTCCAGCTGGAAGCTATGGATCTATGGGACAGACTCTTATCCAGAGGTTATAGAACTCAGGACATCAAAAAAGTATATGATAAAGCCGTCCTCAAGAATCGGGATGAACTTCTGGTTCTAAAGATCCACAGAACATAAAATCCCTAAACACAAACCGTCGGCCTGTTCATTTAGTTTACTCTTTCCAGATGGACAACTATTAAAATCCAGACGGACTCCAATTAAGATCCAGATTGACACCAATCGAGTTAATCCAGACGGACTCCAATTAAGATCCAGATTGACACCAATCGAGTTCCAGACAGATGCCCATTGATATCCAGATGCAGGCCCATGAGGATCCAGAATCGAGTTCCAGACAGATGCCCATTGATATCCAGATGCAGGCCCATCTGTATCCAGGCTCAGGCCTATTAGGATCCAGACGCAGGCCCATCAGGATCCAGACACAGAGGCCCATCAGGATCCAGACGAATAGTCGTCCATCTGGATCTTGATGGGACTCTGTCTGGATCCTGACAGGCCTCTGTCTGGATCCTGATGGGCCTCTGTCTGGATCCTGACGGGCCTCTTTCTGTATCCTGATGGGCCTCTGTCTGGATCCTGACAGGCATCTGTCTGGATCCTGAGGGGCCTCTACCTGGATCCTGATGGGCCTCTGTCTTTGGGATACTTCCCTCTTTGATTTTTCCTTTTTCTTCTCATTTTTTCCTACAACATATAAGATTGGCATTGTTGGTATCAGTTTGCTACACTGTACTGTACTGAAGTTACAGTTTAAAATTTCAGGACTTACTGGAGATACCAGAACTCCATGAACCCTACTGTATATGTAAAACCATATGCACTTTTGGTCAAACAGAAAGTAACAGGGTAAAGAAAATGTTTAAGAAAGAGTAAAAAAGTTTTACTCCTGGGAATTTATTAGATATGGGACTTGAAAGTTATAACTCCCATCCTGGGTTGGCTGTACAGCACAGGGGGTAGTTCCAGGTTTTATTTCCATTTAAGAGATGGAATATCACATTCTTTTCTGTTACCCTATTTTATTAGCATCTTATTTATATTCTGAAATATTTCTAATAAATATCAAACCTTCCATTTGATGTTTGGTCTTCATGAGCTCGACCATCTCGTGTCTTACATAGCGTCCCTTTTGCTGTTCCTGTACGAATCTGTGCTGAATTAATTCTTCTCCCCGGGGTCTTTCGTCTGGATTTTTCGTTAGACACAGATTTAGGAAACTGGAATTCTTCAGACCTGGAGATAAAATATTCCCTATTAAACTCTAATGGCTAAATTCCATTTATTTATTTTTCTTGCAGACTCTAACCCTTATTGTAAACTGTCTATTTGATATTTAAAGGGTTTTACACTACAAGAATAACTCACCAAGCTGATGGAGACTTCAGTGTTGGACTTCTCCTTGTGAGAATCATCCATGCTACTGTTTCCGGCAAACAACCGTAATATCCTAAAGAATGAAAAACAAAAACACATGAGAAACAGCAAAGCCGGAAATAAATAATCGATAAATAATCGACACTTGTGACCGGTCGGCCTGGACAAACGATAGATTTGCCCTCCTTAAAGGGAAGTAGAACCCACATCCACACAGGATATGTGATGAGAGCCTTGGTTTAACTGTGACAATAGTGAGTTTTACTTACGTGGTAATCCTTCAGCCATTTCAATCTGTACAATTCCAAAGGACCAGATGTCACACTGGGAAAAAGAAATATAAAGAAAATATTAGAATCTGATCTAGGAAGAGTCCATGTCTCCCACACATGGACCAATGAAAACATAAATCCTTATTCTGATTAAATGTGGCTAATGTCAGATTGCCCTAAATGATTAATTCCCCTGAAATACCAGGCTGTGTCCCAGTTTCCCCAGGATAGCTCTATTTCGGGAGATTTATCCTATTGTCCAGACTGCCGAGACTTATCCCAGGGTGATTGTGGCTTAGACAGTATGGGGGTTGAAGGCCATGACTTCCATAAAGGTGTGCTAGTTTTAATACTAAGGGTTAGCGCCCCACCAGCTCGTTTCGGATCGAGATTTGGTGGCAATCTGTGGTAGCCATTGGCAGGCGGCCCGCACTACATGCGCCATCCCATTACGATCGGCACCATGCGATCACCATTGTTTGCTCCGTATCAGCATGTCACTCCGATAGTGTACATTACCATTACACGGTAATGTGACCAGTTGGCAAATCCGCATGCTTCCGTGATGCTCGTGGGCCATAGCCTGAAGGTTAATATATTGAAATGATTATTTTCTATTCTAATAATACTTTACCTACCAATATAAAAAAACCATAAGAGAGAGCAAATAAACTATATGGAATATAATGATTAAATATAGAACATACCTTCTTTACAATTATTGGGGTTCCTTTATTATACGAACAGGTAGGACCGATCACTTCTGGGTCCATATAAAGTTAAGATGGCCCCTGAGTTCAGTTGGTTTCGGGGGTACTGCCGGTCGCCATAAATTGTTTGTCCAAACCGAAAGCAGACTGAAATTGACAAATAGAATTAGAAGATTGTATCTCTTAAGGAACATCGCAGTGAATACGTAAAAATAGATGAATCCCAATGAGAGCTAGCAATTAAACTGCAAAACAATAAAGATTGGGCACGTCCAGCCTCTTGGCTGTAATATATTTTCCGTTTCACCCAACGTATGTAATGCAGTGACTACAAGCTACATGGCCAGATGTTTTCGAGTCAGGATTTCCGATCCGATGCGGCAATGATCTAGAAATCCAAGTGGAATCTTCGTAGAAGGATGGGTGAGAGGTGGAGAAAACTATCCCTCTGATTTCAATACCGCGAATAGAGCCGAGGCGGTAAAAACCAAAAACTGTTTTGACATTTCGAGCATTTGATAAATTTGATCTTAGTCTTTCTTTATATATTACAGTGGTATAATATAAACCGTAGGTGGCTATTAGCTCATTTAAGACAGGAGGTCCCTATTACGATATTTAAAACTCTGCCGTCGGTGTAAGAAGATGTTCAGGTTCCAGCTAGGGGGCGTGTCCAAATGGAGTCGTGAGTGGAGACTCGTGGTCAAACACTCTCCCGACCCAGTTAAACGGCTGTTCATCTGTGGGTCTCTCGTTCCTCTGTGTTTGCTGCTCCACATTGTCGTTGGGTCAAAATCAAGACCCGGTGAGAAACTTGAGGCTACGGCCAGCGGAGAAGTGCTCAGCATGTTCGCGAGATCCTGAACACCCAATAGTTAGCTCGGAAACGGACAAACTGCTGCGCCCGACTACCTGAAACTGCTACAATCCGACAGTACGCCGTAAAGGGGACTCGGTGCGGGGGGGGGGGGGCGGGGGGGGGGGGGGTGGGGGTGGAGGTGGTGAGCGAAGGGGTAGGAGCGATCCCGATATCAGAAACCGAATTAGAGAAGACGAAAGGGATAGTTTCGAGCCCACTCTCACACAAAGGGTACAAGACCTTAATAAAGGCAATGGCAAGATGAAAACTTTAGAACGGGGCTTGGTGGAGGAGGAAAAGTTGATGTTAATTTAATCAGACAAGACTTGTCTAACTTTAGAACCAGATGTTGAGGGGCAGAAAGTGATCGTCATTCATATCTGGAACCTCTTGTAAAACCATATCAGGCGAACAGCGCTGCTATGCAAAGCAATTAGACCTGTATAAGTGAAGCGAGTGGAGATTATGAAAACTCTGGGGGCACGCCCCAAAATATTAGGTAGTCTTGGGTCCCGACACGACTAGAAGGTTGTCCATGCCCGAAAATTTAGGAATGGTATGAAAATGTGTTATACAAAGAACAATTTCATCTATTTTTGGTAGAAAGAGTGGCATAATATACAACCACGGTGTCACCACCCCCAGGAACCAGGCCGCTGCCTATAATTGGCAAGACTATTAGTTCAAAAGATATAGAGATCTAGATTCGGCTCGCAAGGTAAAGGGTCTAATTTATGAAGGGTCATCAATGTAATGTACCCGATATTTTCCAAGTGAAGCTGCAAAAAAGCGAGCAGCGTTTTTAGCAAGCAACACAAGACTAAAAATGCAAGATAGCAATTCACTATTGTTTCTTCCTGCCAAACTTCGAGTGACAAAGAGGAAAAACACTAAACCTTTTTTACAGATCACATGAGAATATGAATTGGTTGACCTAACATAGGATAATATGTATTGTAATATAGCAGGAAAAGTAAGAAATGTAGTGCTGATTATAAGTTTAACGGGTTTTTGTTGGTTTTTTGGAACCTGGTGTCCCTAATGATGCATTTCGAGGGGAGGTTACGTTGTAACTATATTGTATTTATATTACAGATGAGAATAGGATTTTAGGTTATGGGAACTAGTAAGGCGAATTGAGGACTAAACACTTTTAAGATTTTTTATGGTTTTAACTTTATATTTGAGGATGTTTCACTTTTATATGGGTAAGAGATTAGAGTTAGCTAACAGGGGGGGGGGGGTTTAACTACCTATTAAATTTCACATATTAGTTGGAATGAGGATAAGGTGGTGGTGTGACAATGTCGTGTATTATGCACTTTATATCAGACTGTGGTATGTTAATAGGGGGAAGCAATTTACACTTTAGGGTCACCATCAGCTGCACTAATTAGCAAATATTTGAGTGTTATTGAGAATCTGGCTTTTTGGTCCATAATTTACAGTGTTTAATGAACGGTGGGGGGGGGGGTTGCCCCTCCCGTTGCCCCCCCTGTTCTCCCTCCAACCCCCTTTGCCTCATCTCTCTCTCCTCCTCTTGGGGCGCGGGTGGCTTCCTCTCTTGTCTCTTTTTCTTACTCTCTTCGCAGTATGAAGGGATTAGTAATGAATTTGTCACTAAAAACACTGTTAAAATGTTTTTGAATACGGTTTTAATCCCGGTATTCATAATGGCTCACTTTTTAATAAGGTGGAGCAGGGTAATAGGGGGAAGGCACTGCACATTTTAGGGTCACATATAGTTACACCATTTGGCAAAATTTTGAGTGATACGGATCTGGCCGCGCTGAGCTATAAACTTAAATGCATTGCAATGTAAGGTGCCTTAAAAACCAAACGTGAAACATGGATATATACTTTGTTTTTTTTCTTTCATCGGTATAAAAATAATAGTCGGGATAGAAGGGAGCTCTGACTCGATTTCCCTAGGTAAGACAGTGCATGGTATTGCAAAGGCATCCCTGTAAGGGAAAGGGTGTTGTGAATATTGGGTTAAATGTATTAGCAAATTTTTTATGTGTATAGCAGTGTGGTTCACATGAGTACAAAGCTAAAATTCCAGGCACCAGTCAGGCTTAATAATGAATATAATTGATAAACTCAATAATTGAGTGGGGATTTAAGAAGATAATTAAAAATATTCCGTCTTGGATGTTAGAGGAATGCGAAACCCCAAAAAAGAAGGGTAGTACTAAATATTATTAAAAATAAACTCCTGATATTATATGTCTCTTCAAGAAACCCACTTAATTAAGGATGACAACAAACTATTTAAAAAAAACAATGATTGGACTTTCTTCCATAGTGTATTCTCAAGTTACTCATAAATTAAGGTAGGTGAGCGGATGCCGCTGGTATACATGTAATAGGTTTCATCCACCATCCAGGGAAATTCCAATCGCTCCCCTTACATACATCTAGAAGTCCAAACAAAATAGAAGGGTATGGAGAAACGCAAACTAGGGCACACTGTTCTGTTAAAAACATCTGTTTATTCAGCATGCCACAGATATCCACCGACAGGTTTCAGCGACATGCGCCCTTTATCAAGTGCAGCAACTCAAAAATGAACATTCTGTGCTTATATAAGTGATCAAGACAGGAAATTGATTAGGTGAAAGTTAATTACAGACCACATCCGTCATCATATTCCTTAAAACAAAGGTCAAGTAGTCCATAATATGAAGTAAAACATCCGTGATTAAATATAATAAAATTCATTCTGTGTACAGGGAATAGTACTAATATAAATACAATAAATTCATCCTACATCCAAATTCCAATGTATAAAAATTCCGAATGTATCAAACTACCCAAGTGTATATAAGATACTTATGCAATAATTAAAAACTTTAGAAAAAGAGTGGCATTCGCGAAATAGTCCATTTCAAGAGTCCGTTGTTTGGGTGTTAACAAGATAAAAAGCACATATAGATTCCTTAGTTCATAAAATAAGGTGTGTCCATGTAGTTCCTTACTGTGACTTAACTCCATATACTAATAAAAGTTGACTCCATGTGCTATATCCATAAAAATCATCATCCAGATCCTATGCCACGGATGGAGGCATGTAATTGGGGACAAAAACCAGCTAGAAAAGACAGCAAACAGGAAGGATCCGTATTGGTCAACAATTGTTATGACTCCTGCTAAACTTCCTTTTCGTTAGAGGAACATATCTATAGTTTCTCTATATAGACATTACTCCATAGATACTGGCCTAACTGCAAGGCTATCCACTGGTGTAAAGAATTAAGAAAGGGGGCAGGGCGACCACAACCGGCCAGTAAGTGGTATCATCATTAATGTAGCCCTTATTATATACTTACTAACGGTTAACCTAGATACAAGTTACCTTTTTCTTGTAGCTATTCTCTTATTTGCGACCTATACTCAAAGATACCTATTGCTTTCTTGTGGATGTTATTCATGCAGGTTTCTTAGTCAATACATATATCTCATAAAACAAGCAGCAAGTAAGGTTATACAAGTATAAAAATCATCCATCTTAGGCCTTGGTCATTAAGCCGTTTTTCTTTAGGTTGAACCGTGTCCAATTTTTTAATCGAAAAATCCAATAGTATTCCTTTTGTAACATCTCCTTTTTAAAATTGCCACCGTCTGGTCTGTTTGTCCACCTTTCTCCACCTACGCTCCATTTAAGGTTGTGGATTTGATTATGATTGTTCTGCCGCAAAAGTGGTCTGGATAGCAGTTGTATCTGTGTAGTTATTCAGTGGGGTTTGTAGTTCCTAATATACTCCGCCTGTGTTCTTGTAGGATCCTTTCTTAATAGGGTCGGGAGGTCTGCCCCAGCATACACCTTCCCTACGGTCTTTCAAAAGGTAATCTACGCTGTGTAGAGGTTTTTAATTCCATGAGGAGTAATGTTCTATGGGATTGTCATTTCCATTATAAAACGTAGCAGGTGTTTAGCACGATCCCTTTAATAATAGTGTTGTAGGCAGATGCAGGATAACATGGAAAGGTACCTTTTTTCATTGTTTGTAATCCACTTTTCGCCCCTTTGTTGGTAGGATATCCGCTGGGGCATAGAAGCTTATCTGTTAAACTATTACTCCTCTTTTATGAACAAAGATGGGTATATGTTCTGCCGTTGAGTTTGCCCAGTTCCCTCTCACACTGTATAATAGGCCAATACTTTTTTATATTCTGTTGACATGTGACTCTTCCTTTTAAGTATGCTGACTTACCAAATCGGTATCCCTTTCCTTTTTTGGCTCCTTTTTGTGTTACTTTAAAGTATCTTCTTCCCTTTGGTAGTTCTGCAACTTCTTTTTTAACCTCTTTAATGGCCGGCTTTTGTAATCCTCTATCCATAAATTTCCTTTCTGGAGTTTGGCCGCCTTCATCATATGCCGTCCTTTGTATAGCGACGGCCCTTTTTGCCCTAATGAATTGTCCCTTAGGGATCGGCTTTCTCAAGTACTAATAGGGGTGTCAATTTTGATTTAATCTCGTTTGAATACGTATTTTTTTTTAGAGACACCACGTGTAAAATTAAATCAATATGGTAGATCTCTCTGTCTATGCAGTATAGATTTAATTAATTCAATATGTGTTTTGTGGGATTATAACTCCCGCCAATCAGGCTAATATAAACTAATTTCTTATATGATTGATTTTATAGGCAAACTTTTCCCCGCAAAAGGCGAACTTATAGTGGTAAATGGGGGATTTAATATGGTTTAATTACATGGTAATGATCTATTTCCCCCAAGAAAACATTTAAACAAGGATAACTGAATCCAAACTAATTAAAACCAAGTATAAATAGATGTGGGGTTGGATAGATTCATGGGAATATTTTATATCGCAGATTCCCGGATGTACACATGTCAGTCTAACACATATGGTAGCCATTATCACGTATTGACTATAAGCTTCGTCGCCCTCTTTGGCCAAGAAACTAATTAAGGGTAGAGGTGTTACCCAAGGTGCCCCGCCGATCATGCTTCCAATATAAGACACTGTGAATAAGGTGCAGATAAAAAATGATAAATTGATTGGAAATTACATCATTTGGGTGTCCCTATTTTCGCCTGTTTCCAGAAGAATGGAAAATATAAAGAGTGAGAGCTGAACTAATGAATATAACTTACTATTGACGCAAGGCATGTTTCACGCACTAATTAAATGGGATCATAAAGAAAGCAGGCTTTTTAAGGGAATCTTAAAAAGACAACATTATCCTGGTATGAAGAAACAATTTCTATGAATAGAAGAATGGGAGCTTAAAAAGGAATTGAAGGCATGCATAACATTAATATATTAGAGTCCCGCACACCAGATGTTTTTGAAAGGTGGGTAGTCACAAGCAGATAAGTTTAGGCATCTATTGCTATATGAAAAACTTCAAAGGAATAGTTTTTTTTTGACAAAGCAAAAGGCCCTTTGAGTCTGGGGGAATCAGTCGGCTAAGCTCCTGTCATACATTGACTAAAAACTGTATAGTCTCCTTGTTTATTGGAAAATAAAAGATCCCCAGAAAGGAATGCTGGATATCTCAAGCGGATATAAGTTGAAAGGTTTGTAAGTCAAAACAAAAAAAAAAAAAAAGATATATAGCAACATTGTATACAACAAAGTCAACCTTAAAATATTCGACCAAGGCGGCCGTGGGTAAGATGGGTGCAGCTCGGGGGGAGTCCAAGTCACTCAACGGCGTGAGGGCGCTCTGGTATTGGGAAAGAATCAAGTCCTATCTGAATTGCACCCCCAAGGGGGGGCTGCTAGGTTAAACTAAACAGTAGCGAATTCACCTGAATGTAAAAAAGGGAGTGTACATGGAGAGGAGTGATGGGTCTAGTGCTGTGCGAGGGGAGAGGGGGTGGGATGGAATAGAGTTCCCATTGCTATCAAGACAAATCCACATTACCGGGAAAGCAGCTGGTATGGATGGGATACCTATTGAAACTATTTAAAAATACATTGACATTATGATTAGTCCCCTTGTTAGTGTATAATATCAACCGTCCGATGAAATAGGATAGCTACCTCCGCTCTATGAGGTAGGGCGAATATAATTGTACTGTTAAAACCAGTAAAGATCCATTAACAACACGAGTGCCTATAGACGCAATATCTTTGTTAAATTGATGTTAAAATTTTAGGCAAAGATTATGGCGAATCGGCTTACAAAAAGGATACTATCTATAGCGGCTGAAGGACCAAAGCAGGCTTTTTTCTGGGAAATCGTTCTCAGTCGAGACATAAGCAAGAGTATTAATTCAATAACATAGGCGCAAAGGGATGCTTTGTCATAGATGCTCAGAAGGCCTTTGACACTGCTGTGAATGGGATCTTTTTTGTGGGATATTAATGAAAAGATTTGATTGTATAGGGGCCACGATTTATAAAATGGATAAAAAATTGTATAATCAGGCCTGAAGCGAAAGTTGTCAGTAAATGGTAAAATTTCCCTATGTCCTGTCCTCATATTTAGAGGTAGGTCGAGACAAAGGGTGTGGGCCCATATCTCCTTTGTTATTTGCGTTAGTAATAGAGGTAGTAGTCAATTAGTTTAAGAGCCTAATAGAAAAATAAGGGGGACTAGAATAAGGTCCCTACAAAGAGAAAGTTGCGTTATAAGGTCATATGATATTAGTTGTGTTTCTGGACGCATCTGATGACCTCACGCATATAAGTAAAAAGACCATGACCAAATTTGGGAAATTTTCCGGGATCAATATCTAATTGGGAAAAAGCATGTATAATTGCCCATTCGGATAATAAATATTAAGGGCAACCGCATCGGTTGTACAACTATATATTTAATTCCGATAGTGTGAATCATTTAAGTATCTTGGAATATATATAACGAAAACCTCGGGAGAGTTTTTATAAACTAATGTACTACCGTTGTTGTCCTTCATGAAAGACAAAATGTTACATTGGAAGGCTTTCCTTTAAATCTGTATGGAAGATTAACGTTAATTAAGATTTTTTTGCTTCCGCAAACTACTATATGCCATGAAGCACACATGGTATACACATCACCAGAGAATTTCTTCGATCAATTTAAATAGCATGCTGGTGTCCTCTTTATGGGGGAATGAGAGGAGCAAGTGTTAGCCTAAAGCAGCTACAAGCACCTGCAAAAGAGAAAGGGGCGGGTTTAGCACGTCAGAATAAAACTTCGCACAGCTTTAAATTGTATCTATTGGGCAAGGCAAGCCAACTAAATTACCTAAAATGCTGGTTGGGAAGGTAGTCCCACACATCCGAATTTATATAATGGCTTAGTACTATGTACAATGACACTACGGGGTAGGCCTATATAATGAATCCAATAAAACATATAGTTGGTAAGGGAACCATATTACATTACCAGATAGAAAACTTTGGGAAAAACCGTTAAACTTTCTGGATTTGTTGAAACACCTGCGGAGATACCAATATAAAAACAAAGAGAGAGAAATAAACTATGATGGCAATATTAAATATAGAACATACCTTTACTTTATATGGGGTTCCTTTATTACAGCCTACTATGGATGTAATGTATTATTTCCGTTGCACCCAACGTATGCAATGCAGTAACTACAGCTAAATGGCCAGATGTTCTTCCGAGCGGATTTCCGATCCGAGTGCAATGATCAGAAATCCAAGTGGAAATCTTTCCTTAGATTTAGAGATGGAGACTGAAGAAGGGCCGATCGGTAAAACCAAAAACTGTTTTTGACATTTCGAGCAATTTGATAAATTTGATCTTTAGTCTTTCTTTAATATTACAGG